>BSBM01000217.1:44415000-45615000 GCA_027924585.1 Larix kaempferi
CCATGCATATTAGGAGTATACTGTTCATCAATGCAATTATTCTAATATGCATAATACACAACCTAATTCTAGGAACATCAGTATATACATTATTGAACAGTATTATTTAAGAAATGAAAATTCAAATACTTATCTTTGTTTGTTCATTGGGTGGACTCCCTCTGAGTCTTCGCTTCCTTGCAGGAGCTGTTGGAGTCCTAATCTGAAGTAGCTTCTTCTACACCTTTCTGTTGTGGGATTTAGAGAGATGGTCAACTCCCTTTGAATATCTGCATCCTTGCATAAACCACTGGAGTGTACTCCCTCTTGATCTTTGCTTCCTGGATTACCTGTTCTTGAATCTCATATTCATCCTTGATCCCTATGCATGCTTATTAGTATCATGAATGTGTTATCCTTTTGATCTCATATAAAATCATACATTCATTAGTATACTATTAAAACACAATAATCTCAAGCATGTATAGTCATGATCATTTCAAACAGAAATAATTAGCATTCAAGGTTTATGTAGGATTCTTATGGTTAGTCAAATCATAAGAAACATAACATGTCTAAAACTGTAATTACTCAAACCTATGACTCTTCAGGTTAGTTGAATCATCAATCAAGATAAGAGATAAAAAATGCATAAAACCTGTGATTATTCAAACCTATACCATCATGATTCTTCTGGTTAGTCATATCATCAATTATGGTAAGAAACATAATATGCATACAATCATGATTATTCAAACCTATGACTTCATGAATAATCATTATCAACAACAGTATAAGATCCTAACAGAAGGTAGGATTCTATCTTGATATAGGAAAAACATACCTGGATTAGCATGCTAGCTATTTATGTCTAACATACTCACATGATGTCTTCTTGTTCTTCTTCAATGACTTGTGCTAGTAACCTGTATATCTCATAGGTTAACTATTACAAAACCAAGTTATACATACCATGACAATGGATGAATCTTTGTCCTCATGTTATCATGATCATATGTTCTTGGACCAGAACATGATTTGTCTTTCTTGGTGTACCTTTCATGTTAGTAGACAACATAAACCTCATACAACACCATAATGCATTAGTACAATCATAAGTGTCAACACCCTAACCAATGAATATCTTCTATCATGCATTCATAATTTTGTTAAGGTGATACGACAAATCTAAAATCAAAATTGTACTAACCGTAATAACATGAAGACAAACATACCATCAACTTAATCATGGGAAAATATCGAAACATACCTCGATGAGTCATACCTATCGAGATCGCTTGTAATCTTCTTATGTAAGGACTTAGCCTCATCTCCCTCTGAAACAGGAACTTCTTCACTCATGCAGATGATCAATCCATCTTCTTCTAGGATTAACCCAATCCACTTGATTTGCAAGAACTGGACCTGGAGATGGATATGGGTTTGTCAGAGAAACCCCAAAAATTCAAACTTTGAATTTCAAAATTCCGAAAGGATAGAAATATGCGCCTTGATGAGCTGATCAAACTAGTATATTCAGAATTTGAAAACTGCAAAGTTTCACTCCTCAATTTTTCTTTTGAAACTTCTGGATTCACTGGAGGTGACCCTGAACTGGGTTTTGATGAATCCCACTCTTCCGCCCAATCAAAATGTTTGATCCAAAGCTCTAAGCTTCTATTTTTCTGAGGAGCTTCCAGCCGTGGTCACAGATTTCAAAAATTCCCATTTTTACAGAAGCCCTAATTTTCCACTTTTCTGATCAAAGTCCCGAACTAGGGTCTAATCAAGCCCGGCCTTCTGCCCAACCAAAAATTCTGATCTTGGTCTCTAAATTTCTATTTTGATGAGTAGCTTCCAGCCGTGGTATCCGATTACAAAAATTCCAACTTTCTCCAAAGCCCTAAATTCCGGAATCCATGAATGAAGGTACTCAAAAATAATTTTGTTTTGACAGAAATAGGTACCTGATTGTTTCTGGTGTAGCTCTGAACTTTTTGATCCACAGGGTCTGAAAAAGTTTCCTGATATAGCCTGACTTGTTATCTTTCCATCCTGACAGGTCTGACCTCAATTGGATTCTCTAAGAGAGAGTTATTCCAAATGTTGCAATGTGAACTGTTTTGGGATAATTCAGGAGAGCGAACTTGTACGACGTGCCACGTGTCATTGTTTGAACTTCGGCCTCTGAAAAATTTTCCTGAGATAGCTCGGCCTATTATCTTTCCATCCTGACAGTTCTGACCTCAATTGGACTCTCTGAGAGAGAGTTATGCCAAGTGTCGCAACGTGACCTGTTTATGGGATAATACAGGAGAGCGAACTTGTACGGCGTACCACGTGTCACTGGTTCAACTTCGGCCTCTGAAAACGTTTTCTGAGATAGTACATACTGTTTAATACCTGTCACTTTTTACGAAATTTCATTTGGAGCTTCCTAGCCCAAGATATGACCTTTTTCCCAAGGTCACCTGATTTTTGACTCAGATCTGGAAGAGGCAGAAACCCTATATTGTACAGATCATAAATCACAAAGTACAATGAATTAGAGGTTGTCCTTTGGACACAAGGTACCTGGAGATCTTAGCTTCGTCCTGTAACAATTTCAGATCCGAAAACTTCGCCAAAAAGAATTTATAGCTAAAGTACTACGATGACTGGTTTTTGCTATATCAAGCCCTAGCATCGTAAGTGCAACAAGTGTCATACATGCCATATCATGCCTTCTTTCAGGCTAGCTCTGATACCATGTTAAATTTTCAGAATTTACTTCAATATGATCTAGGATCTTAACTGAGAGAACAACATGTACAGCATATCTACAGCATATCAATCATGGAGACAATAATGCAAGCACACAAGAGACACAAAGATTTACTTGGGAAAAACCATAAAGGTGAAAAACCCCAATAACTTCCTCAGAGATAGATAGAGCAATGATACAACCAACCAAGAGAGATAGCCATAACCTAGCAGCAGATCCTCCTCCTCCATAAGTGCGCCACTCCTCCTTGAGTCCATGTGTGAGAAGTGAGTGAGTAAATAGAGTGCCTCCCGCACTCTATTTATACTTGACTTGATTTGCCTTTTAATCTAACTCATGTAGGCTCGAACTTAACCACATAACATAATGCTGAGTGCGCCGACCCCCAATAGGGTGGTCTAATAACCCTTTGACCCACATGGCCGAACCCCAATAGGGTGGTCTAATAACCCTTTGACCCACATGACTTATACAGGGTCGACCCCAAACAAGGTGGTCTAATAACCCATCAAGTATAAGTTACGGCATTTCCTTATAGAGGAATAATACCATCTCTATAGGAATACAATATAAATATATCTGAAATACATTCCGAAGTTACATATACATCAACAATAACGACTTTCTATAGTTTGCGCATGCGTTCGGAAATAAGAAAAGCTTACTTCCGCCCTTTTTTTAAATTCACAGCTTCTAGAAGGTTTAGATGAATTCTTAAAAAACATGAGTTTTTAGAAAATGTGATTTATTTCATAAATGGAATCAACAAACTATGCACATTCTATGTAATAAAGACTTTCTAAAGTTTGCGCATGTGTCCGGAAATATGAAAAGCTTACTTCCGCCAGTTTTTTAAAATCACAGCTTCTAGAAGGTTTACATGATTTCTTAAAAAACACGAGTTTTTGGAAAATGTGATTTATTTCATAAATGGAATCAACAAAGTATGCACATTGTTCATCATAACGACTTTCTATAATCTGTGCATGCGTCCAGAAATAAGAAAAGCTTAATTCCCCCCATTTTTTAAAATCACAGCTTCTAGAAAGTTTACATGATTTCTTAAAAAACATGAGTTTTTAGGAAATGTGATTTATTTGATAAATGGAATCAACAAAGTATGCACATTCTATGTCATAACGACTTTATATAGTTTGCGCATGCATAAACTATGCACATTCTACGTAATAACAACTTTCTATAGTTTGCGCATGCGTTCGGAAATAAGAAAAGCTTACTTCCACCCTTTTTTTAAATTCACAGCTTCTATAAGGTTTAGATGAATTTTCAAAAAACACGAGTTTTTAGAAAATGTGATTTATTTCATAAATGAAATCAACAAAGTATGCACATTCTACGTAATAACGACTTTCTATAGTTTGCACATGCGTCCGGAAATAAGTAAAGCTTACTTCCGCCAGTTTTTTAAAATCACAACTTCTAGAAGGTTTAGATGATTTCTTAAAAAACACGAGTTTTTAGAAAATGTGATTTATTTCATAAATGGAATCAACAAAGTATGCACATTCTACATCATAACGACTTTCTATAGTTTGGGCATGCGTCCGGAAATAAGAAAAGCTTACTTTCGCCCTTTTTTTAAATTCACAGCTTCTAGAAGGTTTAGATGAATTCTTAAAAAACACGAGTTTTTAGAAAATGTGATTTATTTCATAAATTGAATCAACAAACTATGCACATTCTACGTAATAACGAATTTCTAAAGTTTGCGCATGCGTCCGGAAATAAGAAAAGCTTACTTCCGCCAGTTTTTTAAAACCACAGCTTCTAGAAGGTTTACATGATTTCTTAAAAAACACGAGTTTTTATAAAATGTGATTTATTTCATAAATGGAATCAACAAGGTATGCACATTCTATGTAATAACGACTTTCTAAAGTTTGCACATGCGTCCGGAAATATGAAAATCTTACTTCCGCCAGTTTTTTAAAATCACAGCTTCTAGAAGGTTTACATGATTTCTTGAAAAACATGAGTTTTTGGAAAATGTGATTTATTTCATAAATGGAATCAACAAAGTATGCACATTCTACGTCATAACGACTTTCTATAGTCTGCGCATACGTCCGGAAATAAGAAAAGCATAATTCCCCCCATTTTTTAAAATAACAGCTTCTAGAAAGTTTACATGATTACTTAAAAAACAAGAGTTTTTAGGAAATGTGATTTATTTCATAAATGGAATCAACAAAGTATGCACACTCTATGTCATAACGACTTTCTATAATTTTTGCATGCGCAAACTATGCACATTCTACGTAATAACAACTTTCTATAGTTTGCGCATGCGTCCGGAAATAAGAAATGCTTACTTCCCCCCTTTTTTAAAATTCACAGCTTCTACAAGGTTTAGATGAATTCTTAAAAAACACGAGTTTTTAGAAAATGTGATTTATTTCATAAATGGAATCAACAAAGTATGCACATTCTACGTAATAACGACTTTCTATGGTTTGCACATGTGTCCGGAAATAAGAAAAGCTTACTTCCCCCCTTTTTTTAAATTCACAGCTTCTAGAAGGTTTAGATGAATTCTTAAAAAACATGAGTTTTTAGAAAATGTGATTTATTTCATAAATGGAATCAACAAGGTATGCACATTCTACGTAGTAACGACTTTCTATAGTTTGTGCATGCGTCCGGAGATAAGAAAAGCTTACTTCCCCCCTTTTTTTAAATTCACAGCTTCTAGAAGGTTTAGATGAATTCTTAAAAAACACGAGTTTTTCGAAAATGTGATTTATTTCATAAATGGAATCAACAAAGTATGCACATTCTATGTAGTAACGACTTTCTATAGTTTGCGCATGCGTCCGGAAATAAGAAAAGCTTACTTCCGCCAGTTTTTTAAAACCACAGCTTCTAGAAGGTTTACATGATTTCTTAAAAAACACGAGTCTTTAGAAAATGTGATTTATTTCATAAATGGAATCAACAAAGTATGCACATTCTACATAGTAACGACTTTCTATAGTTTCCGCATGCGTCCGGAAATAAGAAAAGCTTACTTCCGCCAGTTTTTTAAAACCACAGCTTCTAGAAGGTTTATATGATTTCTAAAAAAACATGAAATTTTAGAAAATTCGATTTATTTCATAAATTGAATCAACAAAGTATTCACATTCTATGTAATAACGAATTTCTAAAGTTTGCGCATGCGTCCGGAAATATCAAAAGCTTACTTCAGCAGTTTTTTAAAATCACAGCTTCTAGAAGGTTTACATGATTTCTTAAAAAACCTGAGTTTTTACAAAATGTGATTTATTTCATAAATGGAATCAACAAAGTATGCACATTCTACATCATAACGACTTTCTATAGTTCGCGCATGCGTCCGGAAATAAGAAAAGCTTACTTCCGCCCTTTTTTTAAATTCACACCTTCTAGAAGGTTTAGATGAATTCTTAAAAAACACGATTTTTTAGAAAATGTGATTTATTTCATAAATGGAATCAACAAACTATGCACATTCTACGTAATAACGACTTTCTATAGTTTGCGCATGCGTCCAGAAATAAGAAAAGCTTACTTCCGCCAGTTTTTTGAAACCACAACTTCTAGAAGGTTTACATGATTTCTTAAAAAACACGAGTTTTTATAAAATGTGATTTATTTCATAAATGGAATCAACAAAGTATGCACATTATATGCAATAACGACTTTCTAAAGTTTGCGCATGTGTCCGGAAATATGAAAAGCTTACTTCCGCGAGTTTTTTAAAATCACAGCTCTTAGAAGGCTTACATGATTTCTTAAAAAACATGAGTTTTTAAAAAATGTGATTTATTTCATAAATGGAATCAACAAAGTATGCCCATTCTATGTAATAACGACTTTCTAAAATTTGCGCATGCGTCCGGAAATATGAAAAGTTTACTTCCGCCAGTTTTTTAAAATCAGAGCTTCTAGAAGGTTTACATGATTTCTTAAAAAACACGAGCTTTTAGAAAATGTGATTTATTTCATAAATGGAATAAAAAAAGTATGCACATTCTTCGTAACAACGAATTTCTATAGTTTGTGCATGCGTCCGGAAATAAGAAAAGCTTAATTCCCCCCATTTTTTAAAATCACAGCTTCTAGAAGGTTTACATGATTTCTTAAAAAACACGAGTTTTTAGGAAATGTGATTTATTTCATAAATGGAACCAACAAAGTATGCACATTCTATGTCATAACGACTTTCTATAGTTTGCGCATGCGCAAACTATGCACACTCTAAGTAATAACAACTTTTTATAGTTTGCGCATGCCTCCGGAAATAAGAAAAGCTTACTTCCACCCTTTTTTAAATTCACAGCTTCTAGAAGGTTTAGATGAATTCTTAAAAAACACGAGTTTTTAGAAAATGTGATCTATTTCACAAATGGAATCAACAAACTATGCACATTCTACCTCATAACGACTTTTTATAGTTTGCGCATGCATCCGGAAATAAGAAAAGCTTAATTCTCCCCCGTTTTTTAAAATAACAGCTTCTAGAAGGTTTACATAATTTCTTAAAAAACACGAGTTTTTAGAAAATGTGATTTATTTCATAAATAGAATCAACAAAGTATGCACATTCTATGTCATAACGACTTTCTATAGTTTGCGCATGCGAAAACTATGCACATTCTACGTGATAACGACTTTCTATAGTTTGCGCATGCGTCCGGAAATAAGAAATGCTTACTTCCCCCCTTTTTTAAAATTCACAGCTTCTACAAGGTTTAGATGAATTCTTAAAAAACACGAGTTTTTAGAAAATGTGATTTATTTCATAAATGGAATCAACAAAGTATGCACATTCTACGTAATAACGACTTTCTATGGTTTGCACATGTGTCCGGAAATAAGAAAAGCTTACTTCCCCCCTTTTTTTAAATTCACAGCTTCTAGAAGGTTTAGATGAATTCTTAAAAAACATGAGTTTTTAGAAAATGTGATTTATTTCATAAATGGAATCAACAAGGTATGCACATTCTACGTAGTAACGACTTTCTATAGTTTGTGCATGCGTCCGGAGATAAGAAAAGCTTACTTCCCCCCTTTTTTTAAATTCACAGCTTCTAGAAGGTTTAGATGAATTCTTAAAAAACACGAGTTTTTCGAAAATGTGATTTATTTCATAAATGGAATCAACAAAGTATGCACATTCTATGTAGTAACGACTTTCTATAGTTTGCGCATGCGTCCGGAAATAAGAAAAGCTTACTTCCGCCAGTTTTTTAAAACCACAGCTTCTAGAAGGTTTACATGATTTCTTAAAAAACACGAGTCTTTAGAAAATGTGATTTATTTCATAAATGGAATCAACAAAGTATGCACATTCTACATAGTAACGACTTTCTATAGTTTCCGCATGCGTCCGGAAATAAGAAAAGCTTACTTCCGCCAGTTTTTTAAAACCACAGCTTCTAGAAGGTTTATATGATTTCTAAAAAAACATGAAATTTTAGAAAATTCGATTTATTTCATAAATTGAATCAACAAAGTATTCACATTCTATGTAATAACGAATTTCTAAAGTTTGCGCATGCGTCCGGAAATATCAAAAGCTTACTTCAGCAGTTTTTTAAAATCACAGCTTCTAGAAGGTTTACATGATTTCTTAAAAAACCTGAGTTTTTACAAAATGTGATTTATTTCATAAATGGAATCAACAAAGTATGCACATTCTACATCATAACGACTTTCTATAGTTCGCGCATGCGTCCGGAAATAAGAAAAGCTTACTTCCGCCCTTTTTTTAAATTCACACCTTCTAGAAGGTTTAGATGAATTCTTAAAAAACACGATTTTTTAGAAAATGTGATTTATTTCATAAATGGAATCAACAAACTATGCACATTCTACGTAATAACGACTTTCTATAGTTTGCGCATGCGTCCAGAAATAAGAAAAGCTTACTTCCGCCAGTTTTTTGAAACCACAACTTCTAGAAGGTTTACATGATTTCTTAAAAAACACGAGTTTTTATAAAATGTGATTTATTTCATAAATGGAATCAACAAAGTATGCACATTATATGCAATAACGACTTTCTAAAGTTTGCGCATGTGTCCGGAAATATGAAAAGCTTACTTCCGCGAGTTTTTTAAAATCACAGCTCTTAGAAGGCTTACATGATTTCTTAAAAAACATGAGTTTTTAAAAAATGTGATTTATTTCATAAATGGAATCAACAAAGTATGCCCATTCTATGTAATAACGACTTTCTAAAATTTGCGCATGCGTCCGGAAATATGAAAAGTTTACTTCCGCCAGTTTTTTAAAATCAGAGCTTCTAGAAGGTTTACATGATTTCTTAAAAAACACGAGCTTTTAGAAAATGTGATTTATTTCATAAATGGAATAAAAAAAGTATGCACATTCTTCGTAACAACGAATTTCTATAGTTTGTGCATGCGTCCGGAAATAAGAAAAGCTTAATTCCCCCCATTTTTTAAAATCACAGCTTCTAGAAGGTTTACATGATTTCTTAAAAAACACGAGTTTTTAGGAAATGTGATTTATTTCATAAATGGAACCAACAAAGTATGCACATTCTATGTCATAACGACTTTCTATAGTTTGCGCATGCGCAAACTATGCACACTCTAAGTAATAACAACTTTTTATAGTTTGCGCATGCCTCCGGAAATAAGAAAAGCTTACTTCCACCCTTTTTTAAATTCACAGCTTCTAGAAGGTTTAGATGAATTCTTAAAAAACACGAGTTTTTAGAAAATGTGATCTATTTCACAAATGGAATCAACAAACTATGCACATTCTACCTCATAACGACTTTTTATAGTTTGCGCATGCATCCGGAAATAAGAAAAGCTTAATTCTCCCCCGTTTTTTAAAATAACAGCTTCTAGAAGGTTTACATAATTTCTTAAAAAACACGAGTTTTTAGAAAATGTGATTTATTTCATAAATAGAATCAACAAAGTATGCACATTCTATGTCATAACGACTTTCTATAGTTTGCGCATGCGAAAACTATGCACATTCTACGTGATAACGACTTTCTATAGTTTGCGCATGCGTCCGGAAATAAGAAAAGCTTACTTCCCCCCTTTTTTTAAATTCACAGCTTCTAGAAGGTTTAGATGAATTCTTAAAAAACATGAGTTTTTAGAAAATGTGATTTATTTCATAAATGGAATCAACAAGGTATGCACATTCTACGTAGTAACGACTTTCTATAGCTTGCGCATGCGTCCGGAAATAAGAAAAGCTTACTTCACCCAGTTTTTTAAAACCACAGCTTCTAGAAGGTTTACATGATTTCTTAAAAAACACGAGTTTTTAGAAAATGTGATTTATTTCATAAATGGAATCAACAAAGTGTTCACATTCTACGTAGTAATGACTTTCTATAGTTTGCGCATGCGTCTGGAAATAAGAAAAGCTTACTTTCGCCAGTTTTTTAAAATGACAGCTTCTAGAAGGTCTACATGATGTCTTAAAAAACATGAGTTTTTAGGAAATGTGATTTATTTCATAAATGGAATCAACAAAGTATGCACATTCTGTTAAATTTTCTGAATTTACTTCAATATGATCTAGGATCTTAACTGAGAGAACAACATGTACAGCATATCTACAGCATATCAATCATGGAGACAATAATGCAAGCACACAAGAGACACAAAGATTTACTTGGGGAAAACCATAAAGGTGAAAAACCCCAATAACTTCCTCAGAGATAGATAGAGCAATGATACAACCAACCAAGAGATAGACATAACCTAGCAGCAGATCCTCCTCCTCCATAAGTGCGCCTCTCCTCCTTGAGAGCATGTGTGAGAAGTGAGTGAGCAAATAGAGTTCCTCCCGCACTCTATTTATACTTGACTTGACTTGCCTTTTTACCTAACTCATGTAGGCTCGAACTTAACCACATAACATAATGCTGACTGGGTCGACCCCCAATAGGGTGGTCTAATAACCCTTAGACCCACATGGCCGACCCCCAATAGGGTGGTCTAATAACCCTTTGACCCACATGACTTATACAGGGCCGACCCCAACAAGGTGGTCTAATAACCCATCAAGTATAAGTTACGACACTTACAATATAAATGACGACACTTCCGTATAGAGGAATAAAACCATCTCTATAGGAATACAATATACATATATGTGAAATACATTCCGAAGTTACATATACATCAACACTCCCTCTTAACTAGGAAGGTATTTCTTAGCACAGTTCTTCTAGCACAAGTCATCTTCTCTGGATCATCGTCACTGGATAATCGTCATCGAGTCATCATCATCGTCACTGCTGCTGCTATCTCAATCAATCTCTGAATCTACTCGTCATAGGAAGTTCTACAGAGCCAGTCCTTTTTCATACTGGATGTAGGCCCACCACCTGCAGGTCTTTGTCATCACTGGCCATACTGTGGAATCCTCAGGACTTTTACGTGCATCACAAAACCTCGCAAGAGCATCCCAGGATGTTACGAGCACATAGCTCTACCTATAGGATCTCCCAGGGCAACGAATTACATGTGACCTCACCACAAAACCTCGCAAGAGCATCCCAGGCTGTTACGAGCACACAGCTCTACCTATAGGATCTCCCAGGGAAACGAATTACATGTGGTCATGGAAAAACCTCGCAAGAGCATCCCAGGACTGATTACGGGCACACAGCCCAACCTATCGGATCTCCCAGGGAAACGAATTACATGCCATAGGACAAAACCTCGCAAGAGCATCTGCCAGATATCCCGGGGCAACGAATTACATGCCATAGGCAAAACCTCGCAAGACTATCTGCAGATCTCCCAGAGCAAAACCTCGAAAGAGCATTTGCCAGATGTCCCAGGGCAACGAATTACATGCCATAGGAAAAACCTCGCAAGACCATCTGCAAATCTCCCAGGGCAACGAATTACATGCTCATCTGCACAACCTGATCCACGGCCACAGAGTATCAACCTGATACTCACCATACATCATCCTGATGTATCCATGATCATCCTGATCATCATCACTGCAACGTCCTGCTGCATGTCATCTGGAGCAACATCCTGAAGCTCGTCATCTATGATCATCCTGATCATCACTGCAACAATCTGCTGCATGTCATCTGGAGCAACATCCTGAAGCTCTTCATCTAGCGCTTACATCCACAGCCATGTGAAGGATCCTCCTTCCAACATGCTTGGAATGGCTTCAGAAAATGTGTTCATCACTTCTTCCTCGAAGTATCCTCGATCTGTAGCACGCCAAGCCTCTCTCTGAAGTACTCGAACTTCACCCTGGCTAGTGTCTTCGTCAGCACATCTGCAATCTGCTCGTCCGTCGCAACATACAAGAGCTTCACAGCTCCTCTCTGCACCATATCCCTGATATAGTGATATTTGATCTCTATGTGTTTCGACCTATCATGAAACACTGGTTATCATAGAAGATACCAGTAGCCTCCAATGGGAGATCAAATAACTCAGACAGTAGCTTCCGTAGCCATACTACCTCACAACTAGCTAAACAGGCTGCAACATACTCTGCCTCAGCTGTACTCAGTGCTACGTAGGACTGCTTCCTGCTAAACCAAGAGATCACACCTGATCCCATACTGAAGCAACACCCAGATGTGCTCTTCCTATCTGCAGCACTGCCAGCCCAATCTGAATCAACATAACCTTGCAGGTTAAACTTTTGATTCGCCTCATACCTGAGCCCATAATCCACTGTACCCTTAAGGTACCTCAGAATATGCTTTACAACAACCAGGTGAACACTCCTTGGATCCGTCAGGAACTGGCTCAATGTGTTCACAGCAAAGAAAATATCTGGTCTCGTGTTCATCAGGTACATCAAGGAACCAATCATCTGACGATACATGGAGACATCAACCAGCTCAGATGAAGCATCACATAGAAGCTTCAGATTCGATGCCATAGGTGTGGCCATAGCTTGCAGTCCATCATCCCGAACCTCTTCAGGATCTCTACTGCATACTTCCCTTGTTCAAGGAAGATTCCATCACTCTGCCACACCTCCATGCCAAAAACAAATAGTGCATCATCTCGAACTTGGAAGAAAGCTTCCGCTGCGTGTCGGCAATCAATCTATCTTTACCTGTAACAAACAGGTTATCTGCATAAAAAAATAGTATCACTGGATTGCCTTCTTCAACCTTGTAGAAAAGGTTGGAATCTGCTTTACTCTTGGTAACGCCCAAACTGGATAGAAAGTTGTCTATCCTACCATACCAAGTTCTGCACACATATATGACTACACCATGCTGTCTTGAGATCCATCTGGTGCATCTTCTATTTTATCACTTTTATATTTCTCAATGCTGCCATCTGCAACATGCTTGATCTGATAGTTCCATTTGGAAGTCATAAAAAAAAACTTCCCTTCACATCTTGGGACTACATCCCAAACATCATTCTTCATGATCGACGGATCATGTCATTCCATTTCTTCATCCCAGATCCTGGGAACTTCAATATCTTCAATATCTTCAATAGATATCTTTGTTGCTGGAACAAAATGTTGTAGTTCTTCTTTTGTAGGAGATGACATACGATCTTTCCTACACAACAAGTTAAATTGCATGATTAGAAAACATCTCATAGTTTTCAGAACAAATTCTTACACATAAAGAAATATGTCATACAGTCATGCAATTATCTTAGCCAATGATTCAATACAACATTTATCCATATCCCGTAACTTTCTAGATGCCTTCCAATCTCTACCAGAACATTGTTAAGAGTGTGCACAACTCCCAACATGTCAGCAAAGAGGTTTCATTCTAGATAAGTAGCAATGGAATGTTGTACAGTGCCATAGGCCACTTACCCATGTATATTAGTAGTATACTGTTCATCAATGCAACTATTCTAATATGCATAATACACAACCTAATTCTAGGAACATCAGTGTATACATTATTGAACAGTATTATTTAAACAAACAAATATGCAAGAAATGATAATTTAAAATACTTATCTTTGTTTGTTCGTTGGGTGGACTCCCTCTGAGTCTTTGCTTCCTTGCAGGAGCTGCTGGAGTCCTAATCTGAAGTAGCTTCTTCTACACCTTTCTATTGTGGAATGTAGAGAGATGGTAAACTCCCTCTGAATATCTGCATCCTTGCAGAAACTACTGAAGTGTGCTCCTTTGCTTTCTTGCAGGAACAACTGGAGTGTGCTCCCTCTTGATCTTTGCTTCCTAAATTACCTGTTCTTGAACTCATATTCATCCTTGGTCCCTATGCATGCTTATTAGTATCATGATTGTGTTATCCTTGTGAACTCATATAAAATCATAGATTCATTAGTATACTATTAAAACACAATAATCTCAAGCATGTATAGTCATGATCATTTCAAACAGAAATAATAAGCATTAGCATTCAAGGTTTATGTAGTATTCTTATGGTTAGTCAAATCATAAGAAACATAACATGTCTAAACCTGTAATTACTCAAACCTATGACTCTTCGGGTTAGTTGAATCATCAATCAAGATAAGAGATATAATATGCATAAAAGCTATACCTTCATGATTCTTCTGGTTAGTCATATCATCAATTATGGTAAGAAACATAATATGCATACAACCATGATTATTCAAACCTATGACTCTTTGTGAATAATCATTATCAACAACACAATAGTATAAGATCCTAACACAAGGTAGGATTCTAGCTTGATATAGGAAAAACATACCTGGATTAGCATGCTAGCTAGTTATGTCTAACATACCCGTATAATGTCTTTTGGTTCTCTTCAATGACTTGTGTTAGTAACCTGCATGTCTCAATGGTTAGCCATTATAAAACCAAGTTATACATACCTCGTAAATGGATCTTCTATGAGATCCATGACAATGGATGAGTCTTTATCCTCATGTCACCATGATCATATGTTCTTGAACTGGAGCATGATTTGTCTTTCTTGGTGTACCTTTCATGTTAGTAGACAACATAAACCTCATACAACACCATAATGCATCAGTACAATCATAAGTGTCAACACCCTAAATAATGAATATCTTCTATCATGCATTCATAATTTTGTTAAGGTGATACGACAAATCTAAAAACAAAATTGTACTTAATTGTAATAACATGAAGACAAACATACCATAAACTTAATCATGCACAAATATCAAAACATACCTCGATGAGTCATACCTGTCGAGATCGCTTGTAATCTTCTTATGTAAGGCCTTAGCCTCATCTCCCTCTGAAACAGGAACTTCTTCACCTATGTAGGTGACCAATCCATCTTCTTCTAGGATTAACCCAATCCACTTGATGTGCAAGAACTGGACCTGGAGCTGGATATGGGTTTGTCAGAGAAACCCCAAAAATTCAAACTTTGAATTTCAAACTTCCGAAAGGATAGAAATATGCGCCTTGATGAGCTGATCAAATTGGTATATTCATAATTTGAAAACTGCAAAGTTTCACTCCTCAATTTTGCATTTGAAACTTCCGGATTAACTGGACGTGACCCTGAACTGGGGTTTGATGAATCCCACTCCTTTTCCCAATCAAAAGGTTTGATCCAAAGCTCTAAGCTTCTATTTTTCTGAGGAGCTTCCAGCCGTGGTCTCAGATTTCAAAAATTCCCATTTTTACAGAAGCCCTAATTTTCCACTTTCCTGATCAAAGTCCCGAATTAGGGTCTGATCAAGCCCGGCCTTCTTCCCAACCAAAAATTCTGATTTTGGTCTCTAAATTTTTATTTTGATGAGTAGCATTCAGCCGTGGTCTCCGATTACAAAAATTCCAACTTTCTTCAAAGCCCTAAATTCCGGAAGCCATGAATGAAGGTACCAAAAAATAATTCTGTTTTGACAGAAATATGTACCTGATTGTTTCTGGTGTAACTCTAAAATTTTTGATCCACAGGGTCTGAAAAAAGTTTCCTGAGATAGCCTGACCTGTTACCTTTCCATCCTGATAGGTCTGACCTCAATTGGATTCTCTGAGAGAGAGTTATTCCAAATGTCGCAACGTGACCTGTTTTGGGATAAAACAGAAGAGCGAACTTGTACGGCGTGCCACGTGTCACTGTTTGAACTTCGGCCTCTGAAAACGTTTTCTGAGATAGCTCGGCCTGTTATCTTTCCATCCTGACAGGTCTGACCTCCATTGGATTTTTTGAGAGAGAGTTATGCCAAGTGTCGCAACGTGACCTGTTTATGGGATAAAACAGTAGAGCGAACTTTTACGGCGTGCCACGTGTCACTGGTTCAACTTCGGCCTCTGAAAACATTTTCTGAGATCGTACAGAGTGTGTACTACCTTTCACTTTTTACGAAATTGCATTTGGAGCTTCCTAGCCCAAGTTATGATCTTTTTCCCAAGGTTTTGACTCAGATCTGGAAGAGGCAGAAACCCTATATTGTACAGATCATAAATCACAAAGTACAACGAATTAAAGGTTGTCCTTTGGACACAAGGTACCTGGAGATTTTAGCTTCGTCCTGTAACAATTTCAGATCCGAAAACTTCGCCAAAACGGATTTATAGCGAAAGTTCTACGATGACTGGTTTTTGCTATATCAAGCCCTCGCATCGTAAGTGCAACAAGTGTCATACATGCCATATCATGCCTTCTTTCAGGCTAGCTCTGATACCATGTTAAATTTTCTGAATTTACTTCAATATGATATAGGATCTTAACTGAGAGAACAACATGTACAGCATATCTACAGCATATCAATCATGGAGACAATAATGCAAGCACACAAGAGACACAAAGATTTACTTGGGGAAAACCATAAAGGTGAAAAACCCCAATAACTTCCTCAGAGATAGATAGAGCAATGATACAACCAACCAAGAGATAGACATAACCTAGCAGCAGATCCTCCTCCTCCATAAGTGCCCCTCTGCTCCTTGAGAGCATGTGTGAGAAGTGAGTGAGCAAATAGAGTGCCTCCCACACTCTATTTATACTTGACTTGACTTGCCTTTTTACCTAACTCATGTAGGCTCGAACTTAACAACATAACATAATTCTGACTGGGCCGACCCCCAATAGGGTGGTCTAATAACCCTTAGACCCACATGGCCGACCCCCAATAGGGTGGTCTAATAACCCTTTGACCCACATGACTTATACAGGGCCGACCCCAACAAGGTGCTCTAATAACCCATCAAGTATAAGTTACGACACTTACAATATAAATGACGACACTTCCGTATAGAGGAATAAAACCATCTCTATAGGAATACAATATACATATATGTGAAATACATTCCGAAGTTACATATACATCAACACATTCTATGTCATAGCGACTTTCTATAGTGTGCGCATGCGCAAACTATGCACATTCTACGTAATAACAACTTTCTATAGTTTGCGCATGCATCCGGAAATAAGAAAAGCTAACTTACCCCCTTTTTTTAAATTCACAGCTTCTAGAAGGTTTAGATGAATTCTTAAAAAACACGAGTTTTTAGAAAATGTGATTTATTTGATAAATCGAATCAACAAATTATGCACTTTCTACATCATAACGACTTTCTATAGTTTGAGCACACGTCCGGAAATAAGAAAAGCTTAATTCCCCCCGTTTTTTAAAATCACAGCTTCTAGAAGGTTTACATGATTTCCTAAAAAAGACGCGTTTTTAGGAAATGTGATTTATTTCATAAATGGAATCAACAGAGTATGCACATTCTACATAGTAACGACTTTCTATAGTTTGCGCATGCGTCCGGAAATAAGAAAAGCTTACTTCCGCCCTTGTTTTAAATTCATAGCTTCTAGAAGGTTTAGATGAATTCTTAAAAAACACGAGTTTTTAGAAAATGTGATTTATTTCATAAATGGAATAAAAAAACTATGGAAATTTTACGTAATAACGAGTTTCTATAGTTTGCGCATGCGTCCGGAAATAAGAAAAGCTTACTTCTGCCAGTTTTTTAAAACCACAACTTCTAGAAGGTTTACATGATTTCTTAAAAAACACGAGTTTTTATAAAATGTGATTTATTTCATAAATGGAATCAACAAAGTATGCACATTCTATGTAATAACGACTCTCTAAAGTTTGCGAATGTGTCCGGAAATATGAAAAGCTTACTTCCGCTAGTTTTTTAAAATCACAGCTTCTAGAAGGTTTACATGATTTCTTAAAAAACACGAGTTTTTAGAAAATGTGATTTATTTCATAAATGGAATCAACAAAGTATGCACATTCTTCGTCATAACGACTTTCTATAGTCTGCGCATGCATCCGGAAATAAGAAAAGCTTAATTCCCCCCATTTTTTAAAATCACAGCTCCTAGAAGGTTTACTTGATTTCTTAAAAAACACGAGTTTTTAGGAAATGTGATTTATTTCATAAATGGAATCAACAAAGTATGCATATTCTATGTCATAACGACTTTCTATAGTTTGCGCATGCTCAAACTATGCACATTCTACGTAATAACAACTTTCTATAGATTGCGCATGCGTCCGGAAATAACAAAAGCTTACTTCCCCCCTTTTTTTAAATTCACAGCTTCTAGAAGGTTTAGATGAATTCTTAAAAAACACGAGTTTTTAGAAAATGTGATTTATTTCATAAATGGAATCAAAAAAGTATGCACATTGTACATAGTAACGACTTTCTATAGTTTGCGCATCCGTCCGGAAATATGAAAAGCTTACTTCCGCTAGTTTTCCAAAATCACAGCTTCTAGAAGGTTTACATGATTTCTTAAAAAACACGAGTTTTTAGAAAATGTGATTTATTTCATAAATGGAATCAACAAAGTATGCACATTCTACATCATAATGACTTTCTATAGTATGCGCATGCGTCCGGAAATAAGAAAAGCTTACTTTCCCCCTTTTTTTAAATTCACAGCTTCTAGAAGGTTTAGATGTATTCTTAAAAAACATGAGTTTTTTTAAAATGTGATTTATTTCATAAATGGAATCAACAAACTATGCACATTCTACGTAATAACGATTTTCTATAGTTTGCGCATGCGTCCGGAAATATGAAAAGCTTACTTCCGCTAGTTTACTAAAATCACAGCTTCTAGAAGGTTTACATGATTTCTTAAAAAACACGAGTTTTTAGAAAATGTGATTTATTTCATAAATGGAATCAACAAAGTATGCACACTATACATCATAACGACTTTCTATAGTTTGACCATGCGTCCGGAAATAAGAAAAGCTTAATTTCCCCCGTTTTTTAAAATCACAGCTTCTAGAAGGTTTACATGATTTCTTAAAAAACACGAGTTTTTAGGAAATGTGATTTATTTCGTAAATGGAATCAACAAAGTATGCACATTCTATGTCATAACGACTTTCTATAGTTTGCGCATGTGCAAACTATGCACATTCTACGTGATAACGACTTTCTCTAGTTTGCGCATGCGTTCGGAAATAAAAAAAGCTTACTTCCCCCCTTTTTTTAAATTCACAGCTTCTAGAAGGTTTAGGTGAATTCTTAAAAAACACGAGTTTTTAGAAAATGTGATTTATTTCATAAATGGAATCAACAAAGTATGCCCATTCTATGTAATAACAACTTTCTAAACTTTGCGCATGCGTCCGGAAATATGAAAACCTTACTTCCGCCAGTTTTTTAAAATCAGAGCTTCTAAAAGGTTTACATGATTTCTTAAAAAACACGAGTTTTTGGGAAATGTGATTTATTTCATAAATGGAAACAACAAACTATGCACATTCTATGTCATAACGACTTTCTACAGTTTGTGCATGCGCAAACTATGCACATTCTACGTAATAACAACTTTCTATAGTTTGCGCATGCGTCCGGAAATAAGAAAAGCTTAATTCTCCCCCGTTTTTTAAAATAACAGCTTCTAGAAGGTTTACATAATTTCTTAAAAAACATGAGTTTTTAGAAAATGTGATTTATTTCATAAATAGAATCAACAAAGTATGCACATTCGATGTGATAACAACTTTCTATAGTTTGCGCATGCGCAAACTATGCACATTCTACGTGATAACGACTTTCTATAGTTTGCGCATGCGTCCGGAAATAAGAAAAGCTTACTTCCCCCCTTTTCTTAAATTCACAACTTCTAGAAGGTTTAGATGAATTCTTAAAAAACACGACTTTTTAGAAAATGTGATTTATTTCATAAATGGAATCAACAAGGTATGCACATTGTACGTAGTAACGACTTTCTATAGTTTGCGCATGCATCCAGAAATAAGAAAAGCTTACTTCCGCCAGTTTTTTAAAATCATAGCTTCTAGAAGGTTTACATGATGTCTTAAAAAACATGAGTTTTTAGGAAATGTGATTTATTTCATAAATGGAATCAACAATGTATGCACATTCTATGTCATAGCGACTTTCTATAGTTTGCGCATGTGCAAACTATGCACATTCTACGTGATAATGACTTTCTATAGTTTGCACATGCGTCCGGAAATAAAAAAAGCTTACTTCCCCCCTTTTTTTAAATTCACACCTTCTAGAAGGTTTAGATGAATTCTTAAAAAACATGAGTTTCTAGAAAATGTGATTTATTTTATAAATGGAATCAACAAAGTATGCACATTCTACGTCATAACAACTTTCTTTAGTTTGCGCATGCGTCCGGAAATAAGCAAAGCTTACTTCCGCCAGTTTTTTAAAATCACAGCTTCTACAAGGTTTACATGATTTCTTAAAAAACACGAGTTTATATAAAATGTGATTTATTTCATAAATGGAATCAACAAAGTATGCACATTCTACATCATAACGACTTTCTATAGTTTGCGCATGCGTCCGAAAATAAGAAAAGCTTACTTCCGCCCTTTTTTTAAATTCGCAGCTTCTAGAAGGTTTAGATGAATTCTTAAAAAACACGAGTTTTTAGAAAATGTGATTTATTTCATAAATGGAATCAACAAACTATGCACATTCTATGTAATAACGACTTTCTATAGTTTGCGCATGCATCCGGAAATAAGAAAAGTTTACTTCCGCCCTTCTTTTAAATTCACAGCTTCTAGAAGGTTTATATGAATTCTTAAAAAACATGAGTTTTTAGAAAATGTGATTTATTTCATAAATGGAATCAACAAACTATGCAAATTCTACGTAATAACGAGTTTCTATAGTTTGCGCATGCGTCCGAAAATAAGAAAAGCTTACTTCCGCCAGTTTTTTAAAACTACAGCTTCTAGAAGGTTTACATGATTTCTTAAAAAACACGACTTTTTATAAAATGTGATTTATTTCATAAGTGGAATCAATAAAGTATGCACATTCTATGTAATAACGACATTTTAAAGTCTGCGCATGTGTCCGGAAATATGAAAAGTTTACTTCCACCAGTTTTTTAAAATCACAGCTTCTAGAAGGTTTAAATGATTTCTCAAAAAACACGAGTTTTTAGGAAATGTGATTTATTTCATAAATGGAATCAACAAAGTATGCATATTCTATGTCATAACGACTTTCTATAGTTTGTGCATGCTCAAACTATGCACATTCTACGTAATGACAACTTTCTATAGTTTGCGCATGCGTCCGGAAATAAGAAAAGCTTACTTCCCCCCTTTTTTTAAATTCACAGCTTCTAGAAGGTTTATATGAATTCTTAAAAAACACGAGTTTTTAGAAAATGTGAATTATTTCATAAATGGAATCAACAAAGTATGCACATTCTACGTAATAACGACTTTCTATAGTTTGCGCATGCGTCCAGAAATAAGAAAAGCTTACTTCGCCCCTTTTTTTAAATTCACAGCTTCTAGAAGGTTTAGATGAATTCCTAAAAAACATGAGTTTTTAGAAAATGTGATTTATTTCATAAATGGAATCAACAAGGTATGCACATTCTACGTAGTAACGACTTTCTATAGTTTGCGCATGCGTCAAGAAATAAGAAAAGCTTACTTCCGCCAGTTTTTTAAAACCACAGCTTCTAGAAGGTTTACATGATTTCTTAAAAAACACGAGTTTTTAGAAAATGTGATTTATTTCATAAACGGAATCAACAAAGTATGCACATTCTACGTAGTAACGAATTTCTATAGTTTACGCATGCGTCCGGAAATAAGAAAAGCTTACTTCCACCAGTTTTTTAAAACCACAGCTTCTAGAAGGTTTACATGATTTCTTAAAAAACACGAGTTTTTAGGAAATGTGATTTATTTCATAAATGGAATCAACAAAGTATGCACATTCTATGTCATAGTGACTTTCTATAGTTTGCGCATGCGCAAACTATGCACATTCTACGTAATAACAACTTTCTATAGTTTGCGCATGCATCCGAAAATAAGAAAAGTTAACTTTCCCCCTTTTTTTAAATTCACAGCTTCTAGAAGGTTTAGATGAATTCTTAAAAAACACGAGTTTTTAGAAAATGTGATTTATTTGATAAATCGAATCAACAAATTATGCACTTTCTACATCATAACGACTTTCTATAGTTTGAGCACACGTCCGGAAATAAGAAAAGCTTAATTCCCCCCGTTTTTGAAAATCACAGCTTCTAGAAGGTTTACATGATTTCCTAAAAAAGACGTGTTTTTAGGAAATGTGATTTATTTCATAAATGGAATCAACAAAGTATGCACATTCTATGTCATAACGACCTTCTATAGTTTGCGCATGTGCAAACTATGCACATTCTACGTGATAACGACTTTCTCTAGTTTGCGCATGCGTTCGGAAATAAAAAAAAAAAGCTTACTTCCCCCCTTTTTTTAAATTCACAATTCTAGAAGGTTTAGATGAATTCTTAAAAAACACGAGTTTTTAGAAAATGTGATTTATTTCATAAATGGAATCAACAAAGTATGCCCATTCTATGTAATAACGACTTTCTAAAGTTTGCGCATGCGTCCGGAAATATGAAAAGCTTACTTCCACCAGTTTTTTAAAATCAGAGCTTCTAGAAGGTTTACATGATTTCTTAAAAAACACGAGTTTTTAGAAAATGTGATTTATTTCATAAATGGAATAAAAAAAGTTTGCACATTCTTCTTCACAACGAATTTCTATAGTTTGTGCATGCATCCGGAAATAAGAAAAGCTTAATTCCCCCCATTTTTTAAAATCACAGCTTCTAGAAGGTTTACATGATTTCTTAAAAAACACGAGTTTTTAGGAAATGTGATTTATTTCATAAATGGAACCAACAAAGTATGCACATTCTATGTCATAACGACTTTCTATAGTTTGCGCATGTGCAAACTATTCACATTCTACGTAATAACAACTTTCTATAGTTTGTGCATGCGTCCGGAAATAAGAAAAGCTTACTTCCCCCCTTTTTTAAATTCACAGCTTCTAGAAGGTTTAGATGAAGTCTTAAAAAACACGATTTTTTAGAAAATGTGATTTATTTCATAAATGGAATCAACAAATTATGCACATTCTACTTCATAACGACTTTTTATAGTTTGCGCATGCGTCCGGAAATAAGAAAATCTTAATTCTCCCCCGTATTTTAAAATAACAGCTTCTACAAGGTTTACATAATTTCTTAAAGAACACGAATTTTTAGAAAATGTGTTTTATTTCATAAATAGAATCAACGAAGTATGCACATTCTATGTCATAACGAATTTCTATAGTTTGCGCATGCGAAAACTATGCACATTCTACGTGATAACAACTTTCTATAGTTTGCGCATGCGTCCGGAAATAAGAAAAGCTTACTTCCCCCCTTTTTTTAAATTCATAGCTTCTAGAAGGTTTAGATGAATTCTTAAAAAACATGAGTTTTTAGAAAATGTGATTTATTTCATAAATGGAATCAACAAGGTATGCACAGTCGACGTAGTAACGACTTTCTATTGCTTGCGCATGCGTCCGGAAATAAGAAAAGCTTACTTCACCCAGTTTTTTAAAACCACATCTTCTAGAAGGTTTACATGATTTCTTAAAAAACACGAGTTTTTAGAAAATGTGATTTATTTCATAAATGGAATCACCAAAGTATGCACATTCTATGTAATAACGACTTTCTAAAGTTTGCGCATGCGTCCAGAAATATGAAAAGCTTACTTCCGCCAGTTTTTTAAAATCACAGCTTCTAGAAGGTTTACATGATTTCTTAAAAAACACGAGTTTTTAGAAAATGTGATTTATTTCATAAATGGAATCAACAAAGTATGCACATTCTACGTCATAACGACTTTCTATAGTTTGCGTATGCGTCTGGAAATAAGAAAAGGTTAATTCCCCCCGTTTTTTAAAATCACAGCTTCTAGAAGGTTTAGATGAATTCTTAAAAAACATGAGTTTTTAGAAAATGTGATTTATTTCATAAATGGAATCAACAAAGTATGCACATTCTATGTCATAACGACTTTCTATAGTTTGTGCATGCGCAAACTATGCACATTCTACATAATAACGACTTTTTATAGTTTGCGCATGCGTCCGGAAATAAGAAAATTTTACTTCCCACCTTTTTTTAAATTCACAGCTTCTAGAAGGTTTAGATAAATTCTTAAAAACCACAAGCTTTTAGAAAATGTGATTTATTTCATAAATGGAATCAACAAAGCTTGCACATTCTACGTCTTAACATTTTTCTATAGTTTGTGCATGCGTCCGGAAATAAGAAAAGCTTAATTCCCCCCGTTTTTTAAAATTACAGCTTCTAGAAGGTTTACATGATTTCTTAAAAAACACGAGTTTTTAGAAAATGTGATTTATTTCATAAATGGATTCAACAAACTATGCACATTCTACGTGATAACGACTTTCTATAGTTTGCGCATGCGTCCGGAAATAAGAAAAGCTTACTTCCGCAAGTTTTTTAAAATCACAGCTTCTAGAAGGTTTACATGATTTCTTAAAAAACACGAGTTTTTAGCAAATGTGATTTATTTCATAAACGGAATCAACAAAGTATGCACATTCTATGTCATAACGACTTTCGAAAGTTTGAACATGCGCAAACTATGCACATTCTACATGATAACGACTTTCTATAGTTTGCGCCTCCCTCCGGAAATAAGAGAAGCTTACTTCCCCCCTTTTTTTAAATTCACAGCTTCTAGAAGGTTTAGATGAATTCTTAAAAAACACGAGTTTTTATAAAATGTGATTTATTTTATAAGTGGAATCAACAAATTATGCACATTCTACGTCATAACGACTTTCTAAAGTTTGCGCATGCGTCCGGAAATAAGAAAAGCTTACTTCCGCCAGTTTTTTGAAACCATAGCTTCGAGAAGGTTTACATGATTTCTTAAAAAACACGAGTTTTTCGAAAATGTGATTTATTTCATAAATGGAATCAACAAAGTATGTACATTCTATGTAATAACGGATTTTTAATGTTTGCGCATGCGTCCGGAAATATGAAAAGCTTACTTCCGCCAGTTTTTTAAAATCACAGCTTCTAGAAGGTTTACATGGTTTCTTAAAAAACATGAGTTTTTAGAAAATGTGATTTATTTCATAAATGGAATCAACAAAGTATGGACATTCTTCGTCATTCTGACTTTCTATAGTTTGCGCATGCGTCTGGAAATAAGAAAAACTTAATTCCACCCATTTTTTAAAATCACAGCTTCTAGAAGGTTTACATGATTTCTTAAAAAACACGAGTTTTCAGAAAATGTGATTTATTTCATAAATGGAGTCAACAAAGTATGCACATTCTATGTCATAACAACTTTCTATAGTTTGCGCATGCGCAAACTTTGCACATTCTACATGATAACGACTTTCTATAGTTTGCGCATGCGTCCGGAAATAGGAAAAGCTTACTTCCCTCCTTTTTTTGAAATTCAAAGCTTCAAGAAGGTTTAGATGAATTCTTAAAAAAAATGAGTTTTTAGAAAATGTGATTTATTTCATAAATGGAATCAACAAAGTATGCACATTCTACGTCATAACAACTTTCTATAGTTTGCGCATCCGTCCGGAAATAAGAAAAGCTTAATTCCCACCGTTTTTTAAAATCACAACCTCTAGAAGGTTTACATGATGTCTTAAAAAACACGAGTTTTTAGAAAATATGATTTATTTAATAAATGGAATCAACAAAGTATTCAAATTCTATGTCATAACGACTTTCTATAGTTTTCCCATGCGCAAACCATGCACATTCTACGTGATAACGACTTTCTATAGTATGCGCATGCGTCCGGAAATAAGAAAAGCTTACTTCCCCCCTTTTTTTAAATTCACAACTTCTAGAAGGTTTAGATGAATTCTTAAAAAACATGAGTTTTTTAAAAATGTGATTTATTTCATAAATGCAATCAACAAACTATGCACATTCTACGTAATAAAAACTTTCTATAGTTTGCGCATGCGTCCGGAAAAAAGAAAAGCTTAATTCCCCCCGTTTTTTAAAATCACAGCTTCTAGAAGTTTTACATGATTTCTTAAAAAGTTTGAGTTTTTAGAAAATGTGATTTATTTCATAAAAGGAATAGACAAAGTATGCACATTCTATGTAATAACGACTTTCTATAGTTCGCGCATCCGTCCGGAAATAAGAAAAGTTTACTTCCGCCCTTCTTTTAAATTCACAGCTTCTAGAAGGTTTAGATGAATTCTTAAAAAACACGAGTTTTTAGAAAATGTGATTTATTTCATAAATGGAATCAACAAACTATGCACATTCTACGTAATAACAAGTTTCTATAGTTTGCGCATGCGTCCGGAAATAAGAAAAGCTTACAAAGTATGCACATTCTATGTAATAACGACTTTCTAAAGTTTGCGCATGTGTCCGGAAATATGAAAAGCTTACTTCCGCCAGTTTTTTAAAATCACAGCTTCTAGAAGGTTTACATGATTTCTTAAAAAACGTGAGTTTTTAGAAAATGTGATTTATTTCATAAATGGAATCAACAAAGTATGCGCATTCTTCGTCATAACGGCTTTCTATAGTCTGCGCATGCGTCCGGAAATAAGAAAAGCTTAAGTCTCGGCATTTTTTAAAATCACAGCTTCTAGAAGGTTTACATGATTTCTTAAAAAACACGAGTTTTTAGGAAATGTGATTTATTTCATAAATGGAATCAACAAAGTATGCATATTCTATGTCATAACGACTTTCTATTGTTTGCGCATGCTCAAACTATGCACATTCTACGTAATGACAACTTTCTATAGTTTGCGCATGCGTCCGGAAATAAGAAAAGCTTACTTCCCCCCTTTTTTGAAATTCACAAACTTCTAGAAGGTTTAGATGAATTCTCAAAAAGATGAGTTTTTAGAAAATGTGATTTATTTCATAAATGGAATCAACAAGGTATGCACATTCTACGTAAGAACGACTTTCTATAGTTTGCGCATGCGTCCAGAAATAAGAAAAGCTTACTTCCCCCCTTTTTTTAAATTCACAGCTTCTAAAAGGTTTAGATGAATTCTTAAAAAAGATGAGTTTTTAGAAAATGTGATTTATTTCATAAATGGAATCAACAAGGTATGCACATTCTACGTAGTAACGGCTTTCTATAGTTTGTGCATGCGTCCGGAAATAAGAAAAGCTTACTTCCGCCAGTTTTTTAAAACCACAGCTTGTAGAAGGTTTACATGATTTCTTAAAAAACACGAGTTTTTAGAAAATGTGATTTATTTCATAAATGGAATCAACAAAGTATGCACATTCTATGTCATAACAACTTTCTATAGTTTGCGCATGTGCAAACTATGTACATTCTACGTGATAACGACTTTCTCTAGTTTGCACAAGCGTTCTAAAATAAAAAAAAAGCTTTCTTCCCCCCCTTTTTTAAATTCACAGCTTCTAGAAGGTTTAGATGAATTCTTAAAAAACACGAGTTTTTAGAAAATGTGATTTATTTCATAAATGGAAGCAACAAAGTATGCCCATTCTATGTAATAACGACTTTCTAAAGTTTGCGCATGCGTCCGGAAATATGAAAAGCTTACTTCCGCCAGTTTTTTAAAATCAGAGCTTCTAGAAGGTTTACATGATTTCTTAAAAAACACGAGTTTTTAGAAAATGTGATTTATTTCATAAATGGAATCAAAAAAGTATGCACACTCTTCGCAACAACGAATTTCTATAGTTTGCGCATGCATCCGGAAATAAGAAAAGCTTAATTACCCCCATTTTTTAAAATCACAGCTTCTAGAAGGTTTACATGATTTCTTAAAAAACACGAGTTTTTAGGAAATGTGATTTATTTCATAAATAGAACCAACAAAGTATGCACATTCTATGTCATAACGACTTTCTATACTTTGCGCATGCGCAAACTATGCACATTCTACGTAATAACAACTTTCTATAGTTTGCGCATGCGTCCGGAAATAAGAAAAGCTTACTTCCCCCCTTTTTTTAAATTCACAAACTTCTAGAAGGTTTCGATGAATTCTCAAAAAGATGAGTTTTTAGAAAATGTGATTTATTTCATAAATGGAATCAACAAGGTATGCACATTCTACGTAGTAACGACTTTCTATAGTTTGCGCATGCGTCCGGAAATAAGAAAAGCTTAATTCCGCCAGTTTTTTAAAATCATAGCTTCTAGAAGGTTTACATAATGTCTTAAAAAACACGAGTTTTTAGGAAATGTGATTTATTTCATAAATGGAATCAACAAAGTATGTACATTCTATGTCATAGCGACTTTCTATAGTTTATGCATGCGCAAACTATGCACATTCTACGTAATAACAACTTTCTATAGTTTGCGCATGCATCCGGAAATAAGAAAAGCTAACTTTCCCCCTTTTTTTAAATTCACAGCTTCTAGAAGGTTTAGATGAATTCTTAAAAAACACGAGTTTTTAGAAAATGTGATTTATTTCATAAATGGAATCAACAAATTATGCACTTTCTATATCATAAGGACTTTCTATAGTTTGAGCATGCGTCTGAAAATAAGAAAACCTTAATTCCACCCGTTTTTTAAAATCATAGCTTCTAAAAGGTTTACATGATTTCTTAAAAAACACGAGTTTTTAGGAAATGGGATTTATTTCATAAATGGAATCAACAAAGTATGCACATTCTATGTCATAACAACTTTCTATAGTTTGCGCATGTGCAAACTATGCACATTCTATGTGATAACGACTTTCTCTAGTTTGCACATGCGTTCGGGAATAAAAAAAGCTTACTTCCCCCCTTTTTTTAAATTCACAGCTTCTAGAAGATTTAGATGAATTCTTAAAAAACACGAGTTTTTAGAAAATGTGATTTATTTGATAAATGGAATCAAAAAAGTATGCACATTCTTCGTCACAACGACTTTCTATAGTTTGCGCATGCGTCCGGAAATAAGAAAATCTTAATTCCCCCCATTTTTTAAAATCACAACTTCTAGAAGGTTTACATGATTTCTTAAAAAACATGAGTTTTTAGGAAATGTGATTTATTTCATAAACGGAACCAACAAAGTATGCACATTCTATGTCATAACGACTTTCTATAGTTTGCACATGCGCAAACTATGCACATTCTACGTAATAACAACTTTCTATAGTTTGCGCATGCGTCCGGAAATAAGAAAAGCTTACTTCCCCCCTTTTTTAAATTCACAGCTTCTAGAAGGTTTAGATGAATTCTTAAAAAACACGAGTTTTTAGAAAATGTGATTTATTTCATAAATGGAATCAACAAAGTATGCACATTCTACGTCATAACGACTTTTTATAGTTTGCGCATGCGTCCGGAAATAAGAAAAGCTTAATTCTCCCCCGTTTTTTAAAATAACAACTTCTAGATGGTTTACATAATTTCTTAAAAAACAGGAGTTTTTAGAAAATGTGTTTATTTCATAAATAAAATCAACAAAGTATGCACATTCTATGTCATAACGACTTTCTATATTTTGCGCATGCGCAAACTATGCACATTCTACGTGATAATGACTTTCTATAGTTTGCGCATGCATTCGGAAATAAGAATAGCTTACTTACCCCCTTTTTTTAAATTCACAGCTTCTAGAAGGTATAGATGAATTCTTAAAAAACATGAGTTTTTAGAAAATGTGATTTATTTCATAAATGGAATCAATAAGCTATGCACATTCTACGTAGTAACACCTTTCTATAGCTTGCGCATGCGTCCGAAAATAAGAAAAGCTTACTTCACCCAGTTTTTTAAAACCACAGCTTCTAGAAGGTTTACATGATTTCTTAAAAAACACGAGTTTTTAGAAAATGTGATTTATTTCATAAATGGAATCAACAAAGTATTCACATTCTACGTAGTAACGACTTTCTATTGTTTGCGTATGCGTCCGGAAATAAGAAAAGCTTACTTCCGCCAGTTTTTTAAAATCACAGCTTCTAGAAGGTTTACATCATGTCTTAAAAAATGCGAGTTTTTAGGAAATGTGATTTATTTCATAAATGGAATCAACAAAGTATGCACATTCTATGTCATAGCGACTTTCTATAATTTGCGGATGCGCAAACTATGCACATTCTACGTAATAACAACTTTCTATAGTTTGCGCATGCATCCGGAAATAAGAAAAGCTAACTTTCCCCATTTTTTTAAATTCACAGCTTCTAGAAGCTTTAGATGAATTCTTAAAAAACACGAGTTTTCAGAAAATGTGATTTATTTCATAAATGGAGTCAACAAAGTATGCACATTCTATGTCATAACAACTTTCTATAGTTTGCGCATGCGCAAACTTTGCACATTCTACATGATAACGACTTTCTATAGTTTGCGCATGCGTCCGGAAATAGGAAAAGCTTACTTCCCTCCTTTTTTTGAAATTCAAAGCTTCAAGAAGGTTTAGATGAATTCTTAAAAAAAATGAGTTTTTAGAAAATGTGATTTATTTCATAAATGGAATCAACAAAGTTTGCACATTCTACGTCATAACGACTTTCTATAGTTTGTGCATGCGTCCGGAAATAAGAGAAGCTTAATTCCTCCCGTTTTTTAAAATCACGGCTTCTAGAAGGTTTACATGATTTCTTAAAAAACACGAGTTTTTAGAAAATGTGATTTATTTCATCAATGGAATCAACAAAGTATGCACATTCTATGTCATAACATTTTTCTATAGTTTGCGCATGCGCAAACTATGCACATTCTACGTGATAACAACTTTCTATAGTTTGCGCATGCGTCTGGAAATAAGAAAAGCTTACTTCCCCCTTTTTTTTAAATTCACAGCTTCTAGAAGGTTTAGATGAATTCTTAAAAAACACGAGTTTTTAGAAAATGTGATTTATTTCATAAATGGAATCAAAAAACTATGCACATTCTATGTAATAACAAGTTTCTATAGTTTGCGCATGCGTCCGGAAATAACAAAAGCTTACTTCTGCCAGTTTTTTAAAATCACAGCTTCTAAAAGGTTTACATAATTTCTTAAAAAACACGAGTTTTTAGAAAATGTGATTGATTTAATAAATGGAATCAACAAAGTATGCACATTCTATGTCATAACGACTTTCTATAGTTTTCGCATGCACAAACTATCCACATTCTACGTGATAACGACTTTCTAGAGTTTGCGCATGCATCCGGAAATAAGAAAAGCTTACTTCGCCCCTTTTTTTAAATTCACAGCTTATAGAAGGTTTAGATGAATTCTTAAAAAACAGGAGTTTTTTTAAAATGTGATCTATTTCATAAATGGAATCAACAAACTATGCACATTCTACGTAATAACAACTTAATATAGTATGCACATTCTATGTCATGCGGACTTTCTATAGTTTGAGCATACGTCCAGAAATAAGAAAAGCTTAATTCCCCACGTATTTTAAAATCACAGCTTCTAGAAGGTTTACATGATTTCTTCAAAAACACTAGTTTTTAGAAAATGTGATTTATTTCATAAATGGAATCAACAAACTATGCACATTCTACGTCATAACGACTTTCTATAGTTTGCAAATGCATCCGGAAATAAGAAAAGCTTAATTTCCCCCCATTTTTTAAAATCACAGCTTCTAGAAGGTTTACATAATTTCTTAAAAAACATGAGTTTTTAGAAAATGTGATTTATTTAATAAATGGAATCAACAAAGTATTCACATTATATGTCATAACAACTTTCTATAGTTTGCGCATGCATCCGGAAATAAGAAAAGCTTACTTCCCCCCTTTTTTTAAATTCACAGCTTCTAGAAGGTTTAGATGAATTCTTGAAACACACGAGTTTTTTAAAATGTGATCTATTTCATAAATGGAATCAACAAACTATGCACATTCTACGTAATCACAACTTAATATATTTTTCGCATGCGTCTGGAAATAAGAAAAGATTCCTTCCGCCAATTTTTTAAAACCACAGCTTCTAGAAGGTTTACATGATTTATTAAAACAGATGAGTTTTTAGAAAATGTGATTTATTTCATAAATTGAATCAACAAAGTATGCACATTATATGTAATAATGGCTTTTTAAAGTTTGCACATGCGTCCGGAAATATGAAAAGGTTACTTCCGACAGTTTTTTAAAACCACAGCTTCTAGAAGGTTTACATGATTTCTTAAAAAACATGAGTTTTTAGGAAATGTGATTTATTTCATAAATGGAATCAACAAAGTATGCACATTCTATGTCATAACGACTTTCTATAGTTTGCGCATGCGCAAACTATGCACATTCTACGTAATAAAAATTTTCGATAGATTGCGCATGCATCCGGAAATAAGAAAAGCTTACTTCCCCCCTTTTTTCAAATTCACAGCTTCTAGAAGGTTTAGATGAATTCTTAAAAAACACGAGTTTTTAGAAAATGTGATTTATTTCATAAATGGAATCAACAAAGTATGCACATTCTACGTCATAGCGACTTTCTATAGTTTGCGCATGCGTCCGGAAATAAAAAAGCTTAATTCCGCCCGTTTTTTAAAATCACAGCTTCTAGAAGGTTTATATGATTTCTTAAAAAACACGAGTTTTTAGGAAATGTGATTTATTTCATAAATGGAATCAACAAAGTATGAAAATTCTATGTCATAACAACTTTCTATAGTTTGCGCATGCGCAAACTATGCACATTCTACGTGATAACGACTTTCTATAGTTTGCGCACGCGTCTGGAAATAAGAAAAGCTTACTTCCCCCCTTTTTTTAAATTCACAGCTTCAAGAAGGTTTAGATGAATTCCTAAAAAACAAGAGTTTTTAGAAAATGTGATTTATTTCATAAATGGAATTAACAAACTATGCACATTCTATGTAATAACGACTTTCTATAGTTTGCGCATGCGTCCGGAAATAAGAAAAGCTTACTTCCGCAAATTTTTTAAAACCACAGCTTCGAGAAGGTTTACATGATTTCTTAAAAAAAACGAGTTTTTAGAAAATGTGATTTATTTCATCAATGGAATCAACAAAGTATGCACATTCTATGTAATAACGACTTTCTAAAGTTTTTGCATGCATCCAGAAATATGAAAAGCTTACTTCCGCCAGTTTTTTAAAATCACAGCTTCTAGAAGGTTTACATGATTTCTTAAAAAACGCGAGTTTTTAGAAAATGTGATTTATTTCATAAATGGAATCAACAAACTATGCACATTCTACGTAATAACGACTTTCTATAGTTTGAGCATGCGTCCGGAAATAAGAAAAGCTTCCTTCCGCCAGTTTTTTAAAACCACAGCTTCTAGAAGGTTTACATGATTTCTTAAAAAACACGGGTTTTCAGAAAATGTGATTTATTTCATAAATGGTATCAACAAAATATGCACATTCTAGATCATAGTGACTTTCTATAGTTTGAGCATGCGTCCGGAAATAAGAAAAGCTTAATTCCCCCCGTTTTTTAAAATCACAGCTTCTAGACGGTTTACATGATTTCTTAAAAAACACGAGTTTTTAGGAAATGTGATTTATTTCATAAATGGAATCAAAAAAGTATGCACATTCTATGTAATAACTACATTCTAAAGTTTGCGCATGCGTCCGGAAATATGAAAAGCTTAATTCCGCTAGTTTTTTAAAATCACAGCTTCTAGAAGGTTTACATGATTTCTTAAAAAACACGGGTTTTTAGAAAATGTGATTTATTTCATAAATGGTATCAACAAAATATGCACATTGTAGATCATAGTGACTTTCTATAGTTTGAGCATGCGTCCGGAAATAAGAAAAGCTTAATTCCCCCCGTTTTTTAAAATCACAGCTTCTAGAAGGTTTACATGATTTCTTAAAAACACGAGTTTTTAGGAAATGTGATTTATTTCATAAATGGAATAAAAAAAGTATGCACATTCTATGTCATAAAGACTTTCTATAGTTTGCGCATGTGCAAATTATGCACATTCTACGTGATAACGACTTTCTATAGTTTGCGCATGCGTTCGGAAATAAGAAAAGCTTACTTCCCCCATTTTTTTAAATTCACAGCTTCTAGAAGGTTTAGATGAATTCTTAAAAAACACGAGTTTTTAGAAAATGTGATTTATTTCATAAATGGAATCAACAAACTATGCACATTCTACGTCATAACGACTTTCTATAGTTTGCGCATGCGTCCAGAAATAAGAAAAGCTTAATTCCCCCCCGTTTTTTAAAATCACAACTTGTAGAATGTTTACATAATTTTTTAAAAAACACGAGTTTTTAGAAAATGTGATTTACTTCATCAATGGAATCAACAAAGTATGCACATTCTATGTCATAACAACTTTCTATTGTTTTCCCATGCGCAAACTATGCACATTCTATGTGATAACGAATTTCTATAGTTTGCGCATGCGTCCGGAAATAAGAAAAGCTTACTTCCCCCCTTTTTTTAAATTCACAGCTTCTAGAAGGTTTAGATGAATTCTGAAAAAACACGAGTTTTTAGAAAATGTGATTTATTTCATAAATGGAATCAACAAAGTATGCACATTCTATGTAATAACGACTTTCTAAAGTTTACGCATGCATCCGGAAATATGAAAAGCTTACTTCCGCCAGTTTTTAAAAACACAGCTTCTAGAAGGTTTACATGATTTCTTAAAAAACACGAGTTTTCAGGAAATGTGATTTATTTCATAAATGGAATCAGCAAAGTATGCACATTCTATGTCATAACAACTTTCTATAGTTTGCGCATGCACAAACTATGCACATTCTACGTGATAACAATTTTCTATAGTTTGCGCATGCGTCCGGAAATAAGAAAAGCTTACTTCCCCCCTTTTTTTAAATTCACAGCTTCTAGAAGGTTTAGATGAATTCTTAAAAAACAGGAGTTTTTAGAAAATGTGATTTATTTAATAAATGGAAATAACAAACTATGCACATTCTACGTCATAACGACTTTCTATAGTTTGCGCATGCGTCCGGAAATAAGAAAAGCTTAATTCCCCTCCGTTTTTTAAAATCACAACTTCTAGAAGGTTTACATAATTTTTTAAAAAACACAAGTTTTTAGAAAATGTGATTTACTTCATCAATGGAATCAACAAAGTATGCACATTCTATGTCATAACAACTTTCTATTGTTTTCCCATGCGCAAACTATGCACATTCTATGTGATAACGACTTTCTATAGTTTGCGCATGCGTCCGGAAATAAGAAAAGCTTACTTCCCCCCTTTTTTTAAATTCACAGCTTCTAGAAGGCTTAGATGAATTCTTAAAAAACACGAGTTTTTTTAAAATGTTATTTATTTCATAAATGGAATCAACAAACTATGCACATTCTACGTAATAACGACTTTCTATAGTTTGAGAATGCGTCCGGAAATAAGAAAAGCTTCCTTCCGCCAGTTTTTTAAAACCACAGCTTCTAGAAGGTTTACATGATTTCTTAAAAAACATGGGTTTTCAGAAAATGTGATTTATTTCATAAATGGTATCAACAAAATATGCACATTCTAGATCATAGTGACTTTCTATAGTTTGAGCATGCGTCCGGAAATAAGAAAAGCTTAATTCCCCCCGTTTTTTAAAATCGGAGCTTCTAGAAGGTTTACATGATTTCTTAAAAAACACGAGTTTTAAGAAAATGTGATTTATTTCATAAATGGAATCAGAAAAGTATGCACATTCTTTGTCATAACGACTTTCTATAGTTTGCGCATGCGTACGGAATTACGAAAAGTTTAATTCCCCCCATTTTTTAAAATCACAGCTTCTAGAAGGTTTACATGATTTCTTAAAGAACACGAGTTTTTAGGAAATGTGATTTATTTCATAAATGGAATCAACAAAGTATGCACATTCTATGTCATAACGAATTTCTATAGTTTGCGAATGCGCAAACTATGCACATTCTACGTGATAACGACTTTCTATAGTTTGTGCATGCGTCCGGAAATAAGAAAAGCTTACTTCCCCCCTTTTTTTAAATTCACAGCTTCTAGAAGGTTTAGATGAATTCTTAAAAAACACGACTTTCTAGAAAATGTGATTTATAGTTTGCGCATGCGTCCGGAAATAAGAAAAGCTTACTTCTGCCAGTTTTTTAAAACCACAGCTTCTAGAAGGTTTACATGATTTCTTAAAAAACACTATTTTTTAGAAAATGTGGTTTATTTCATAAATGGAATCAACAAGGTATGCACATTCTACGTGATAACGAATTTCTATAGTTTGCGCATGCCTCCAGAAATAAGAAAAGTGTACTTCCCCCCTTTTTTTAAATTCACAGCTTCTAGAAGGATTAGATGAATTCTTAAAAAACACGACTTTTTAGAAAATGTGATTTATTTCATAAATGGAATCAACAAACTATGAACATTCTACGTAATAACGACTTTCTATAGTTTGCGCATGCGTCCGGAAATAAGAAAAGCTTACTTCCGCCAGTTTTTTAAAACCACAGCTTCTAGAAGGTTTACATGATTTCTTAAAGAACACGAGTTTTTAGAAAATGTGATTTATTTCATAAATGGAATCAACAAACTATGCACATTCTTTGTCATAACGACTTTCTATAGTTTGCGCATGCGCAAACTATGCACATTCTACGTGATAATGACTTTCTATAGTTTGCGCATGCGTCCGGAAATAAGAAAAGCTTAATTCCCCCCATTTTTTAAAATCACAGCTTCTAGAAGGTTTACATGATTTCTTAAAAAACATGAGTTTTTAGGAAATGTGATTTATTTCATAAATGGAATCAACAAAGTATGCACATTCTATGTCATAAATACTTTCTATAGTTTGCGCATGCGCAAACTATGCACATTCTACGTAATAACAACTTTCTATAGTTTGCGCATGTGTCCGGAAATAAGAAAAGACTACTTCCCCCCTTTTTTTAAATTCACAACTTCTAGAAGGTTTAGATGAATTCTTAAAAAACACGAGTTTTTAGAAAATGTGATTTATTTCATATATGGAATCAATAAACTATGCACATTCTACATAATAACGACTTTCTATAGTTTGCGCATGCCTCCGGAAATAAGAAAAGCTTACTTCCGCCAGTTTTTTAAAACCACAGCTTCTAGAAGGTTTACATGATTTCTTCAAAAACAAGAGTTTTTAGAAAATGTTATTTATTTCATAAATGGAATCAACAAACAATGCACATTCTACGTAATAATGACTTTCTATAGTTTCTGCATGTGTCCGGAAATAAGAAAAGCTAACTTCACCCCTTTTTTTAAATTCACAGCTTCTAGAAGGTTTAGATGAATTCTTAAAAAACATGAGTTTTTAGAAAATGTGATTTATTTTATAAATGGAATCAACAAACTATGCACATTCTACGTAATAACGACTTTCTATAGTTTGAGCATGCATCCGGGAATAAGAAAAGCTTCCTTCCACCAGTTTTTTAAAATCATAGCTTCTAGAAGGTTTACATGATTTCTTCAAAAACACGTGTTTTTAGAAAATTTGATTTATTTCATAAATGGAATCAACAAAGTATGCACATTCTATGTAATAACGACTTTCTAAATTTTGCGCATGCGTTCGGAAATATGAAAAGCTTACTTCCGCCAGTTTTTTAAAATCACAGCTTCTAGAAGGTTGACATGATTTTTTAAAAAACACATGTTTTTAGGAAATGTGATTTATTTCATAAATGGAATCAACAAAGTATGCACATTCTACGTCATAACGACTTTCTATAGTTTGCGCATGTGCAAACTATGCACATTCTACGTGATAACGACTTTCTATAGTTTGCGCATGCGTTTGGAAATAAAAAAGCTTACTTCCCCCCTTTTTTTAAATTCACAGCTTCTAGAAGGTTTAGATGAATTCTTAAAAAACACGACTTTTTAGAAAATGTGATTTATTTCATAAATGGAATCAACAAACTATGCACATTCTACGTCATAACGACTTTCTATAGTTTGCGCATGCGTCCGGAAATAAGAAAAGCTTAATTCCCCCCCGTTTTTTAAAATCACAACTTCTAGAAGGTTTACATAAGTTCTTAAAAAACACGAGTTTTTAGAAAATGTGATTTACTTCATAAATGGAATCAACAAAGTATGCACATTCTATGTCATAAAAACTTTCTATTGTTTTCCCATGCGCAAACTATGCACATTCTATGTGATAACGACTTTCTATAGTTTGCGCATGCGTCCGGAAATAAGAAAAGCTTACTTCCCCCCTTTTTTTAAATTCACGTCTTCTAGAAGGTTTAGATGAATTCTTAAAAAACACAAGTTTTTTTAAAATGTGATTTATTTCATAAATGGAATCAACAAATTATGCACATTCTACGTAATATCGACTTTCTATAGTTTGCGCATGCGTCTGGAAATAAGAAAAGCTTCCTTCCGCCAGTTTTTTAAAACCACAGCTTCTAGAAGGTTTACATGATTTCTTAAAAAACATGAGTTTTTAGAAAATGTGATTTATTTCATAAATGCAATCAACAAAGCATGCACATTCTATGTAATAACGACTTTCTAAAGTTTGCGCATGCGTCCGAAAATATGAAAAGCTTACTTCCGCCAGTTTTTTAAAACCACAGCTTCTAGAAGGTTTACATGATTTCTTAAAAAACACGAGTTTTAAGAAAATGTGATTTATTTCATAAATGGAATCAGAAAAGTATGCACATTCTTCGTCATAACGACTTTCTATAGTTTGCGCATGCGTACGGAAATAAGAAAAGCTTAATTCCCCCCATTTTTTAAAATCACAGCTTCTATAAGGTTTACATGATTTCTTAAAAAGCACGAGTTTTTAGAAAATGTGATTTATTTCATAAACGGAATCAACAAAGTATGCACATTCTATGTCATAATGACTTTCTATAGTTTGTGCATGCGCAAACTATGCACATTCTACGTGATAACGACTTTCTATAGTTTGCGCATGCGTCCGGAAATAAGAAAAGCTTACTTCGCCCCTTTTTTAAATTCACAGCTTCTAGAAGGTTTAGATCAATTCTTAAAAAACATGAGTTTTTAGAAAATGTGATTTATTTCATAAATGGAATCAATAAACTATGCACATTCTACGTAATAACGACTTTCTATAGTTTGCGCATGCCTCCGGAAATAAGAAAAACTTACTTCCGCCAGTTTTTTAAAACCACAGCTTCTAGAAGGTTTACATGATTTCTTCAAAAACATGAGTTTTTAGAAAATGTGATTTATTTGATAAATGGAATCAACAAACTATGCACATTCGACGTAATAACGACTTTCTATAGTTTGCGCATGTGTCCGGAAATAAGAAAAGCTAACTTCCCCCCTTTTTTTAAATTCACAGCTTCTAGAAGGTTTAGATGAATTCTTAAAAAACACGAGTTTTTAGAAAATGTGATTTATTTGATAAATGGAATCAACACAGTATGCACATTCTTCGTCATAACGACTTTCTATAGTTTGCGCATGTGTCTGGAAATAAGAAAAGCTTAATTCCCCCCATTTTTTAAAATCGCAGATTCTAGAAGGTTTACATGATTTCTTAAAAAACACGAGTTTTCAGGAAATGTGATTTATTTCATAAATGGAATCAACAAAGTATGCACATTCTACGTCACAACAAATTTCTATAGTTTGCGCATGCGTCCGGAAATAAGAAAAGCTTAATTCCCCCCGTTTTTTAAAATCACAGCTTCTAGAAGGTTTACATGATTTCTTAAAAAACACGAGTTTTTAGAAAATGTGATTTATTTCATAAATGGAATCAACAAACTATGCACATTCTACGTCATAACGACTTTCTATAGTTTGCGAATGCTTCCGGAAATAAGAAAAGCTTAATTCCCCCCCGTTTTTTAAAAGCAAAGCTTCTAGAAGGTTTACATAATTTCTTAAAAAACACGAGTTTTTAGAAAATGTGATTTATTTCATAAATGGAAAAAACAAAGTATGCACATTCTATGTCATAACAACCTTCTATAGTTTGCCCATGCGCAAACTATGCACATTCTACGTGATAACGACTTTCTATAGTTTGTGCATGCGTCCGGAAATAAGAAAAGCTTACTTCCCCCCTTTTTTTAAATTCACGGCTTCTAGAAGGTTTAGATGAATTCTTGAAAAACACAAGTTTTTTTAAAATGTGATTTATTTCATAAATGGAATCAACAAACTATGAACATTCTACGTAATAACGACTTTCTATAGTTTGGGCATGCATCCGGAAATAAGAAAAGCTTCCTTCCGCCAGTTTTTTAAAACCACAGCTTCTAGAAGGTTTACATGATTTCTTAAAAAACATGAGTTTTTAGAAAATTTTATTTATTTCATTAATGGAATCAACAAAGTATGCACATTCTATGTAATAACGACTTTCTAAAGTTTGCCCATGCATCCGGAAATAAGAAAAGCTTACTTCCACCAGTTTTTTAAAACCACAGCTTCGAGAAGGTTTACATGATTTCTTAAAAAACACGTGTTTTTAGAAAATGTGATTTATTTCATAAATGGAATCAACAAAGTATGCACATTCTATGTAATAATGACTTTCTAAAGTTTGCGCATGCGTCCGGAAATATGAAAAGCTTACTTCCGCCAGTTTTTTAAAATCACAGCTTCTAGAAGGTTTACATGATTTCTTAAAAAACACGAGTTTTCAGGAAATGTGATTTATTTCATAAATGGAATCATCAAAGTATGCACATTCTATGTCATAACAATTTTCTATAGTTTGCGCATGCGCAAACTATGCACATTCTATGTAATAACAATTTTCTATAGTTTGCGCATGCGTCCAGAAATAAGATAAGCTTACTTCCCCCCTTTTTTTAAATTCACAGCTTCTAGAAGGTTTAGATGAATTCTTAAAAAACATGAGTTTTTAGAAAATGTGATTTATTTCAAAAATGGAATCTGTTCGGATATCCACATCATCTTTTTCAGGATCTTGCATGCAAATTAGGGTTTGCATGCAGAATCTAGGGTTGGCATGCACCGGCATGCACTGGCATGCATCCCAGTCACCAATTTGATGCCTCCAGCACCTTATCCACTTCATTCTAGCACCCGGGAGCCACCTACCACAGAGTTTTAGCCCTCCTAAGCTGAAAGGTGCCCACTTCTCACCTACTGCCAGAGAAGGGCGCACTTGTTCACCTACCACTGCAGTTCCACTTCAGTTACATTCAGTTAGCTCCGATTCTCCCTGATTTGAGGCTAGTTTCACTCCCGACTGACTGTATCACTTCCGTTTGACCTCCAGTTTTATTAGGTGACTTGTTCTGACTTCAGTTAGCCTCCCATGCGCCCCCACTGAGCCTCCAGATCCTAAATCAGTGCTACACACTTCAGTTACACTTATTACACTCAGTTAGACTCAGATTGACACCTGGATGACTGGTTGTTGTGATTGATGAGCACCACCGATGATTGATGAGGACTCCTAGATAGAGTCAAGCTACTCCATTCAGTGATTCGAATGACCTTCTTAGGCAATTGGAATTGCTCAGTCATTGTGACAGTTTGTATTGTAATTCATTCACCCTTTTTGGGATAGAGAGCACTGCTGCATGTTTTGCACAGTTTTGCACCATATTTTCTATGTTCATCTGTTGTGATTGATTACTTGTTCATTAGATCTGCTATGACTAATTTTACATGGTATCAGAGCCATTGCAGGGACAAGATCTCTTTTCTATAGGTGTTTCTACAAGAAGATTTGACTGAATTGCTAAAAATTGCAAAAAGTTTGGCACGAGATATCTCAAGGGCATTCGCTCCTGTGCATGCAAAGCTTGAAAATTATTCCAATACCACTCCAGAATCTTGAGTTACCACATAATTCCTGGATCTGATACATTGGACCTATTCAACATTGCTTGAAATCCAATCCCAGGTGTGATGCAACTCTCAAAGGGTGGATTGTTCGACCTTATTGTGGTTGTTTTTATGTGATTTGCAGGTTTATTGTCTCCTCCAATTGCATTCGCTATCTTTTGCATGCAAGCTTCCCTACAGCAATTGCATTCGCTATAGTCTGCATGCAAGCTTCCTCTTCATTAGTTGACTTGCTCCTAGCAATGGAATACTCTTCTTCAAAGCCTATCCTCACCCCATTCAATTATTTTGATTGGAAGATGATATGGAGATCATATTACGTTCAAAAGGTTACTACGGAGTCACCATTGGTCTTGAATTGGAGCCAAACAATGTGGCAGATCGAACCAAACACTACAACAAGCTTGATGAAGCTTATGGTCTTCTTTGTCTCTCCATCTCCAAAGATCTTCACTTCCATCTCAGTGGATTGAAGACTCCAAAAGCCATATGGGAGCAACTTGAGACACTATTCGGCAAGCAGGATGAGCTTAGGGCTTTTCAATTAGAGAATGAATTGATTGGCCTTAATCCTGAGAATTTCGAGACCATCAATGAATTCTTCACAAAATTCAAGAACTTGAACTTGCAATTGAAGAAAAGTGGTGTTATCAAAGAGGATAAACAGTTGATCCTCTCCATTCTAAGCAAGCTTGGGAAAGATTATTCAGTATTTGTCTCCACTTTCAATTCCGGTCGGCTAACTACCCCGAATTGGAAGATGCCTACCTTGAATGCCTTCATTGAGTCCGTTACAAAAGAGCATGACAAGTTGATTCAAATGGGGTCCATAAGCTCCAAAGATTCAGCCCTATTTGTTCAAGGACCCAAGATCTCGAATGGTAAAGGAAAGCAAAAGAAGTAGAAGCCCAAATTCGAGCCTCACAAGCAAAAAGACAAAGGCAAGCAAACGGATGCACCATCCAGTTCGAAATCCAAGCAAAAGGGCAAAGAAGGTAACCAAAAATCTAAATGTACTTATTGTAACCATGGCTTTCATCCCGAAAGTTCATGTATGAAGAAGACTATAGATCAAATGGCCCTCCTTTTAGAAAAGAACAACATAACCCTTCCTGACGGTGCAAGGAAGAAGGATCGGAATGATGATCATGAAAGAGGACAAGCACTCATGGCAACGGTTTCGAAGCCCACTACTCTCTTGATAGATTCGAGTGCATCAAATCATATGGCTGCAAATATTGATTCTTTTTCCTCATGCGATCCAAACAGCTCCATCCCCATCCATTTGAGAGATGACTCAAAAATTTCTTCAAAGGGCAAAGGTACGATTCATGTAGAACATGGAAGCTTTCAGAATGTTCTCTATGTGCCTTCCTTAGCTTCGAATCTCCTTTCTGTGTATCAAATGACACATACTGGTGAACCAAAGCAAGTCACATTCAGCCCTAATATAGTTGAAATTTCTGATATCAAAAGTGGAAGACTAGTTGCGGTTGGAAAGGCAAACCACACTGCAAAATGCTATGAGTTTTCGCACTTTATTCCGCTTGCAAAGCCCACTGCTCTTCGCACACATGGTAATGAGGTTAGTAGGATTTGGCATGAAAGATTTGGACATCTAAATTATAAGTATTTGCTTCTGCTATCAAATAAATCCATGGTAGATGGGCTTCCCCAACTCCGTTCCTCGAAGGGAATATGCACCGGTTGCATTATTGGGAAGCACCCCGAGCACAGATTCGACCGCGGCAAGGCTAGCAGAGCCTCTACTATTTTGGGATTGATCCATTCTGATATCAGTGGTTCGCTGCCCCATATTTCATTAAATGGTTCAAGGTATGTTTTGACATTTATTGACGATTTTTCCCGCTTTACATGGGTATTCTTTCTCAAAAACAAGTCAGAAGTGCTTGGAAAATTCAAGGATTTTAAGGCTTCTGTTGAGAGCACCACTGAGAGAAAGATCAAAGCTCTTAGATCTGATAATGGTGGGGAATATATCAAGTCTGAGTTGCTGCAACTTTGTGCCCAAAGCGGAATCAAGATCCAACATACAGTTCCCTACACACCCCAGCAGAACGGTGTAGCGGAAAGGAAAAACCGGTCACTGAAAGAGATGGATACATGCATGATTGAATCAAAAGGTTTGGCTGCAAATATTTGGGCTGAAGCAATCAATGTTGCTGCATATATACAGAACCGTGTTCCACATTCATCCGTGAAAGGTATGACTCCTTTCGAAGCATTCTTTGGTCACAAACCGGATGTGTCAAATTTGAGAGTTTTTGGCTCTACTGCATGGGCTAGAATCCCTTCTGAGAAGAGACGAGCTTTGGATCCACAAAGTATCGAGTGCATATTGATAGGATATGGGGAAGAATCAAAAGCATATAAACTCATGGATATCAGATCTAAAAATATATTCATAGAGCGCAGTGTGCAGTTTGAAGAACCGCTTCAAGAATTGCAACTAGTCGAGGAAAAGACTGCCGATTCACCGCCTTCACCAGAAGAAGATCCGAGCAGCGATAATGAAGGTATGAGTTCTGATATTTCTGATATTGTAGTAGCATATGATGATCATGACATATCAGGTTTGGAATCTGATCATTATGATCCTCCTCAGTTACCAAAGTGGGCCCAAAACACTCTACAATCTGCTGGTTCTAGTCTTGGAAATCCTGCTGATCCGAGACGAACAAGAGGAGACTTTCAAAGAGCAGGTATGGCTCTTTCTATTGCTGATCCATTTCTTCCTGAGATTTGTTATTTGATGGCTGGTTCAGATCCTACATCATACTATTCAGCCCATCGAGATCCGAGATGGAAAAGTGCCATGGATGAAGAGTACATTTCTCTTCAAAAGAACAATACATGGGAGCTAGTTTCTCTTCCACCTGGAAGAAAATTAGTGAAGTGTAAATGGGTCTACTGTACTAAAGTTGATGCTGATGGCACTATCAGCAAAGATAAAGAAAGGTTGGTGGCAAAAGGTTTTTCCCAAGTCCAAGGAGTGGACTACACAGAGACCTTTGCATCGGTTGCAAAGATGGATTCCATCCGCCTTGTTTTAGCTATTGCCGCATCCAAGCACTGGGAAGTGCACCATATGGATGTGAAGAGTGCATTTTTACATGGAGACCTTGCTGAAGAGGTCTATATGCAGCAGCCAGAGGGTTATACATCAGATCCATCATTGGTTTGTAGATTGAAGAAGTCTTTGTACGGGTTAAAACAGGCCCCAAGAGCTTGGTACGCAAAGATGGACTCCTTCCTTCTTTCTCAGAATTTCCAAAGATGAAAATCTGATCCGAATGTGTATATTCAGCGAGTTAAAGGTAATTTGTTGGTTATTGTACTTTATGTTGATGATCTGCTTATTACTGGTAGCACACTTACTTCAATAAACAAGCTAAAATCTGCCTTAAATCTAGCTTTTGACATGAGCGATTTGGGCTTGCTGAGTCACTTTTTGGGCTTGGAGATAGCTCAAAATTTTGATGGGATCACTATATCTCAGCAAAAATATGCTTCCGACCTGTTATTGAAGTTTAATATGGCTGAATGTAAGGCAGCCCCGTTCCCATTCCTCTCAGGAATCAGTCTTGAGGAGGGAGATTCCACACCGCTTGCAAATTGCAGTATGTATCGACAGTTGATTGGTTCACTACTTTATTTGACACATTCACGGCCTGATATCTCATATGCCGTGAGTGCCGTGTCAAGATATATGCAGCAGCCACATGAGCTTCATTGGCAAGCAGCCAAGCGGATCTTGCAGTATGTGCAAGGTACGAGACAGTTTGGCATACACTATGCTGCAGATTCTGAGCTAGATTTCATTGGTTTTACTGATTTAGATTGGGCAGGTGATAGCATTGATCAGAATTCCACTTCCAGTTATGTTTTCATGATTGGTCATGGTGCTATTTGCTGGTCCAACAAAAAGCAAGCAGCCATTGCACTTTCTTCAGCAGAGGCAGAGTATCGAGGGGCAGTCAATGCCTGCATTCAGGCAGTTTGGTTGCAGGGTATTCTTTCCGAGTTTGGTTTTGGTGGCACTACTTCGACTGTCCTCTTTTGTGACAATCAAAGTGCTATCAAGATCTCCACAGATCCAGTTCAGCGGCAGAGGACCAAACACATTGAGATTCATATGCATTACATTCGACAGTTGGTGCATGACCGCACCATCATTCTGCAATATTGCCCTACTGATGAGCAAATTGCAGACATCTTCACCAAGAGCTTCACTGAGAAGAAGTTCTCTTACCTCCGTTCACTGTTGGGGGTGAGTTCCATCATGGTGGAGACAGATTGATTCATTATTATGCTTTAGCTTGAGGGGGGGCTTTCTTCCCACTGGGTTTTCCCTCTTTCCTCACTTAGTTATTTTTAGCATTTTTTGGATTATTGTATTGGGGTGACCTTTGGTCTTAGTTACCAGGGCCCCACATTATTTTGTTGGCACATCATAGTCTAGCTTGAGGGGGGGTGTTCGGATATCCACATCATCTTTTTCAGGATCTTGCATGCAAATTAGGGTTTGCATGCATAATCTAGGGTTGGCATGCACCGACATGCACTGTCATGCATCCCAGTCACCAGTTTGATGCCTCCAGCACCTTATCCACTTCATTCTAGCACCCGGGAGCCACCTACCATAGAGTTTTAGCCCTCCTAAGCTGAAAGGCACCCACTTCTCACCTACTGCCAGAGAAGGGCGCACTTGTTCACCTACCACTGCAGTTCCACTTCAGTTACATTCAGTTAGCTCCGATTCTCCCTGATTTGAGGCTAGTTTCACTCCCGACTGACTGTATCACTTCCGTTTGACCTCCAGTTTGATTAGGTGACTTGTTCTGACTTCAGTTAGCCTCCCATGCGCCCCCACTGAGCCTCCAGATCCTAAATCAGTGCTACACACTTCAGTTACACTTATTACACTCATTTAGACTCAGATTGACACCTGGATGACTGGTTGTTGTGATTGATGAGCACCACCGATGATTGATGAGGACTCCTAGATAGAGTCAAGCTACTCCATTCAGTGATTCGAATGACCTTCTTAGGCAATTCGAATTGCTCAGTCATTGTGACAATTTGTATTGTAATTCATTCACCCTTTCTGGGATAGAGAGCACTGCTGCATGTTTTGCACAGTTTTGCACCATATTTTCTATGTTTATCTGTTGTGATTGATTTACTTGTTCATTAGATCTGCTGTGACTAATTTTACAGAATCAACAAACTATGCACATTCTACGTCATAACGACTTTCTATATTTTGCGCATGCGTCCGGAAATAAGAAAAGCTTAATTCCCCCCCGTTTTTTAAAATCACAGCTTCTAGAAGGTTTACATAAGTTCTTAAAAAACACGAGTTTTTAGAAAATGTGATTTACTTCATAAATGGAATCAACAAAGTATGCACATCTATGTCATAAAAACTTTCTATTGTTTTCCCATGCGCAAACTATGCACATTCTATGTGATAACGACTTTCTATAGTTTGCGCATGCGTCCGGAAATAAGAAAAGCTTACTTCCCCCCTTTTATTAAATTCACGGCTTCTAGAAGGTTTAGATGAATTCTTAAAAAACACGACTTTTTAGAAAATGTGATTTATTTCATAAATGGAATCAACAAACTATGCACATTCTACGTAATAATGACTTTCTATAGTTTGCGCATGCGTTCGGAAATAAGAAAAGCTTACTTCGGCCAGTTTTTTAAAACCACAGCTTCTAGAAGGTTTACATAATTTCTTAAAAAACACGAGTTTTTAGAAAATGTGATTTATTTCATAAATGGAATCAACAAAGTATGCACATTCGATGTCATAACGACTTTATATAGTTTGCGCATGCGCAAACTATGCACATTCTACGTGATAACGACTTTCTATAGTTTGCGCATGCGTCCGGAAATAAGAAAAGCTTACTTCGCCCCTTTTTTAAATTCACAGCTTCTAGAAGGTTTAGATGAATTCTTAAAAAACATGATTTTTTAGAAAATGTTATTTATTTCATAAATGGAATCAATAAATTATGCACATTCTACGTAATAACGAATTTCTATAGTTTGCGCATGCCTCCGGAAATAACAAAAGCTTACTTCCGCCAGTTTTTTAAAACCACAGCTTCTAGAAGGTTTACATGATTTCTTCAAAAACATGAGTTTCTAGAAAATGTGATTTATTTCATAAATGGAATCAACAAACTATGCACATTCTACGTAATAACGACTTTCTATAGTTTGCGCATGTGTCCGGAAATAAGAAAAGCTAACTTCCCCCCTTTTTTTAAATTCACAGCTTCTAGAACGTTTAGATGAATTCTTAAAAAACATGAGTTTTTAGAAAATGTGATTTATTTCATAAATGGAATCAACAAACTATGCACATTCTACGTAATAATGACTTTCTATAGTTTGAGCATGCGTCCGGAAATAAGAAAAGCTTCCTTCCACCATTTTTTTAAAATCATAGCTTCTAGAAGGTTTACATGATTTCTTAAAAAACACGAGTTTTTAGAAAATGTGATTTATTTCATAAATGGAATCAACAATGTATGCACATTCTTCGTCATAACGACTTTCTATAGTTTGCGAATGTGTCTGGAAATAAGAAACACTTAATTCCCCCCATTTTTTAAAAACACAGCTTCTAGAAGGTTTACATGATTTCTTAAAAAACACGAGTTTTCAGGAAATGTGATGTATTTCATAAATGGAATCAACAAAGTATGCACATTCTACGTCATAACAACTTTCTATAGTTTGCACATGTGTCGGGAAATAAGAAAAGCTTAATTCCCCCCGTTTTTTAAAATCACAGCTTCTAGAAGGTTTACATGATTTCTTCAAAAACACGAGTTTTTAGAAAATGTGATTTATTTCATAAATGGAATCAACAAAATATGCACATTCTACGTCATAACGACTTTCTATAGTTTGCGAATGCGTCCGGAAATAAGAAAACTTTAATTCACCCCCGTTTTTTAAAAGCACAGCTTCTAGAAGGTTTACATAATTTCTTAAAAAACACGAGTTTTTAGAAAATGTGATTTATTTCATAAATGGAAACAGCAAAGTATGCAAATTCTATGTCATAACAACTTTCTATAGTTTTCCCATGCACAAACTATGCACATTCTACGTGATGACGACTTTCTATAGTTTGCCCATGCATCCGGAAATAAGAAAAGCTTACTTCCCCCGTTTTTTTAAATTCACAGCTTCTAGAAGGTTTAGATGAATTCTTGAAAAACACGAGTTTTTTTAAAATGTGATTTATTTCATAAATGTAATCAACAAAGTATGCACATTCTATGTCATAACAACTTTCAATAGTTTGCCCATGCGCAAACTATGCACATTCTACGTGATAACGACTTTCTATAGTTTGTGCATGCGTCCGGAAATAAGAAAAGCTTACTTCCCCCTTTTTTTTAAATTCACAGCTTCTAGAAGGTTTAGATGAATTCTTGAAAAACACAAGTTTTTTTGAGATTTATTTCATAAATAGAATCAACAAACTATGCACATTCTACGGAATAACGACTTTCTATAGTTTGAGCATGCGTCTGGAAATAAGAAAAGCTTCCTTCTGCCAGTTTTTTAAAACCATAGCTTCTAGAAGGTTTACATGATTTCTTAAAAAACATGAGTTTTTAGAAAATTTTATTTATTTCATTAATGGAATCAACAAAGTATGCACATTCTATGTAATAACGACTTTCTAAAGTTTGCGCATGCATCCGGAAATAAGAAAAGCTTACTTCCGCTAGTTTTTTAAAACCACAACTTCGAGAAGGTTTACATGATTTCTTAAAAAACACGTGTTTTTAGAAAATGTGATTTATTTCATAAATGGAATCAACAAAGTATGCACATTCTTTGTAATAACGACTTTCTAAAGTTTGTGCATGCGTCCGGAAATATGAAAAGCTTACTTTCGCCAGTTTTTTAAAATCACAGCTTCTAGAAGGTTTACATGGTTTCTTTAAAAACACGAGTTTTTAGAAAATGTGATTTATTTCATAAATGGAATCAACAAAGTATGCACATTCTTCGTCATAACGACTTTCTATAGTTTGCGCATGCGTCCGGAAATAAGAAAAGCTTAATTCCCCCCATTTTTTAAAATCACAGCTTCTAGAAGGTTTACATGATTTCTTAAAAAATACGAGTTTTTAGGAAATGTCATTTATTTCATAAATGGAATCAACAAAGTATGCACATTCTATGTCATAACGACTTTCTATAGTTTGCGCGTGCGCAAACTATGCACATTCTACGTAATAACTTCTTTCTATAGTTTGCGCATGCGTCCGGAAATAAGAAAAGCTTACTTCCCCCCTTTTTTTAAATTCACAGCTTCTAGAAGGTTTAGATGAATTCTTGAAAAACATGACTTTTTAGAAAATGTGATTTATTTCATAAATGGAATCAATAAACTATGCACATTCTACGTCATAACGACTTTCTATAGTTTGCGCATGCATCCGGAAATAAGAAAAGCTTAATTTCCCCCTGTTTTTAATTCCCATCCGTTTTTAAAATCACAGCTTCTAGAAGGTTTACATAATTTCTTAAAAAACTCGAGTTTTTAGAAAATGTGATTTATTTAATAAATGGAATCAACAAAGTATTCACATTCTGTGTCATAACAACTTTCTATAGTTTTCCCATGCGCAAACTATGCACATTCTACGTGATAACGACTTTCTATAGTTTGCTCATGCATCCGGAAATAAGAAAAGCTTACTTCCCCCCTTTTTCTAAATTCACAGCTTCTAGAAGGTTTAGATGAATTCTTGAAAAACACGAGTTTTTTTAAAATGTGATTTATTTCATAAATGGAATCAACAAACTATGCACAATCTACGTAATAACGACTTTCTATAGTTTGCACATGCATCTGGAAATAAGAAAAGCTTCCTTCTGCCAGTTTTTTAAAACCACAGCTTCTAGAAGGTTTACATGATTTCTTAAAAAACATGAGTTTTTAGGAAATGTGATTTATTTCATAAATGGAATCAACAAAGTATGCACATTCTATGTCATAATGACTTTCTATAGTTTGCGCATGCGCAAACTATGCACATTCTACGTAATAACAACTTTCTATAGTTTGCGCATGCGTCTGGAAATAAGAAAAGCTTACTTCCCCCCTTTTTTCAAATTCACAGCTTCTAGAAGGTTTAGATGAATTCTTAAAAAACACGAGTTTTTAGAAAATGTGATTTATTTCATAAATGGAATCAAGAAAGTATGCACATTCTACGTCATAACAACTTTCTATAGTTTGCGCATGCGTCCGGAAATAAGAAAAGCTTAATTCCCCCCGTTTTTCTATAGTTTGCGCATGCGCAAACTATGCACATTCTACGTGATAAGGACTTTCTATAGTTTGTGCATGCGTCCGGAAATAAGAAAAGCTTACTCCCCCCTTTTTTTAAATTCGCAGCTTCTAGAAGGTTTAGATGAATTCTTAAAAAACACGAGTTTTTAGAAAATGTGATTTGTTTCATAAATGGAATCAACAAACTATGCACATTCTATGTAATAATGACTTTCTATAGTTTGTGAATGCATCCGGAAATAAGGAAAGCTTACTTCCGCCAGTTTTTTAAAACCACTGCTTCTAGAAGGTTTACATGATTTCTTAAAAAACACGAGTTTTTAGAAAATGTGATTTATTTCATAAATGGAATCAACAAAGCATGCACATTCTATGTCATAACGACTTTCTATAGTTTGTGCATGCGCAAACTATGCACATTCTACGTGATAACGACTTTCTATAGTTTGCGCATGCGTCCGGAAATAAGAAAAGCTTACTACGCCCCTTTTTTTAAATTCACAGCTTCTACAAGGTTTAGATGAATTCTTAAAAAACATGAGTTTTTAGAAAATGTCATTTATTTCATAAATAAAATAAATAAACTATGCACATTCTACGTAATAACGACTTTCTATAGTTTGTGCATGCGTCCGGAAATAAGAAAAGCTTACTTCCGCCAGTTTTTTAAAACCACAGCTTCGAGAAGGTTTACATGATTTCTTAAAAAACACAAGTTTTTAGAAAATGTGATTTATTTCATCAATGGAATCAACAAAGTATGCACATTCTATGTAATAACGACTTTCTAAAGTTTTCGCATGCATCCGGAAATATGAAAAGCTTACTTCCGCAAGTTTTTTAAAATCACAGCTTCTAGAAGGTTTACATGATTTCTTAAAAAACACGAGTTTTTAGAAAATGTGATTTATTTCGTAAATGGAATCAAAAAAGTATGCACATTCTACATCATAACGACTTTCTATAGTATGAGCATGCTTCCGGAAATAAGAAAAGCTTAATTTCCCTCGTTTTTTAAAATCACAGCTTCTAGAAGGTTTACATGATTTCTTAAAGAACACGAGTTTTTAGGAAATGTGATTTATTTCATAAATGGAATCAACAAAGTATGCACATTCTACGTCATAACGACTTTCTATAGTTTGCGAAAGCGCAAACTATGCACATTCTACGTGATAACAACTTTCTATAGTTTGCTCATGCGTTCGGAAATAAGAAAAGCTTACTTCCCCCCTTTTTTCAAATTCACAGCTTCTAGAAGGTTTAGATGAATTCTTAAAAAACACGAGTTTTTAGAAAATTTGATTTATTTCATAATTGGAATCAACAAAGTATGCACATTCTACGTAGTAACGATGTTTTATAGTTTGCGCATGCGTCCTAAAATAAGAATAGCTTACTTCCCCTAGTTTTTTAAAATCATAGTTTCTAGAAGGTTTACATGATTTCTTAAAAAACACGAGTGTTTAGAAAATGTGATTTATTTCATAAATGGAATCAACAAAGTATGCACATTCTATCTCATAATGACTTTCTAAAGTTTGTGCATGCTCAAACTATGCACATTCTACGTGATGAATTCTTAAAAGCTTACTTCCCCCCTTTTTTAAATTTACAGCTTCTAGAAGGTTTAGATGAATTCTTAAAAAACACAAGTTTTTAAAAAATGTGATTTATTTAATAAATGGAATCAACAAACTATGCGCATTCTACGTAATAACGACTTTCTACAGTTTGCGCATGTGTCCGGAAATAAGAAAAAGCTAACTTCCCCCCTTTTTTTAAATTCACAGCTTCTAGAAGGTTTAGATGAATTCTTAAAAAACACGATTTTTTAGAAAATGTGATTTATTTCATAAATGGAATCAAGAAAGTATTCCCATTCTATGTAATAACGACTTTCTAAAGTTTGCGCATCCGTACGGAAATATGAAAAGCTTACTTCCGCCAGTTTTTTAAAATCAAAGCTTCTAGAAGGTTTACATGATTTCTTAAAAAACACGAGTTTTTAGAAAAAGTGATTTATTTCATAAATGGTATCAACAAAGTATGCACATTCTAGATCATAGTGACTTTCTATAGTTTGAGCATGCGTCTGGAAATAAGAAAAGCTTAATTCCCCCCGTTTTTTAAAATCACAGCTTCTAGAAGGTTTACATGATTTCTTAAAAAACATGAGTTTTTAGGAAATGTTATTTATTTCATAAATGGAGTCAACAAAGTATGCACATTCTATGTCATAACGACTTTCTATAGTTTGCGCATGTGCAAATTATGCACATTCTACGTGATAACGACTTTCTATAGTTTGCGCATGCGTTCGGAAATAAAAAAGCTTACTTCCCCCCTTTTTTTAAATTCACAGCTTCTAGAAGGTTTAGATGAATTCTTAAAAAACACGAGTTTTTAGAAAATGTGATTTATTTCATAAATGGAATCAACAAAGTATGCACATTCTATGTAATAACGACTTTCTAAAGTTTGCGCATGCGTCCGGAAATATGAAAAGCTTACTTCCGCCAGTTTTTTAAAATCACAGCTTCTAGAAGGTTTACATGATTTCTTAAAAAACACGAGTTTTCAGGAAATGTGATTTATTTCATAAATGGAATCAGCAAGGTATGCACATTCTATGTCATAACAACTTTCTATAGTTTGCGCATGCGCAAACTATGCACATTCTACGTGATAACAATTTTCTATAGTTTGCGCATGCGTCCGGAAATAAGAAAAGCTTACTTCCCCCCTTTTTTTAAATTCACAGCTTCTAGAAGGTTTAGATGAATTCTTAAAAAACACGAGTTTTTAGAAAATGTGATTTATTTCATAAATGGAATCAACAAACTATGCACGTTCTATGTCATAACGACTTTCTATAGTTTGCGCATGCGTCCGGAAATAAGAAAAGCTTAATTCCCCCCCGTTTTTAGGAAATGTTATTTATTTCATAAATGGAATCAACAAAGTATGCACATTCTATGTCATAACGACTTTCTATAGTTTGCGCATGTGCAAATTATGCACATTCTATGTGATAACGACTTTCTATAGTTTGCGCATGCGTCCGGAAATAAGAAAAGCTTACTTCCCCCCCTTTTTTAAATTCACAGCTTCTAGAAGGTTTAGATGAATTCTTAAAAACACGAGTTTTTTTAAAATGTGATTTATTTCATAAATGGAATCAACAAAGTATGCACATTCTACATAATAACGAATTTCTAAAGTTTGCGCATGCGTCCGGAAATATGAAAAGCTTACTTCCGCCAGTTTTTTAAAATCAGAGCTTCTAGAAGGTTTACATGATTTCTTAAAAAACACGAGTTTTAAGAAAATGTGATTTATTTCATAAAAAGAATCAGAAAAGTATGCACATTCTTCGTCATAACGACTTTCTATAGTTTGCGCATGCGTACGGAAATAAGAAAAGTTTAATTTCCCCAATTTTTTAAAATCACAGCTTCTAGAAGGTTTACATGATTTCTTAAAAAACTCGAGTTTTTAGGAAATGTGATTTATTTCATAAATGGAATCAACAAAGTATGCACATTCTATGTCATAACGACTTTCTATAGTTTTCGCATGCGCAAACTATGCACATTCTACGTAATAACAACTTTCTATAGTTTGTGCATGTGTCCGGAAATAAGAAAAGCTTACTTCCCCCCTTTTTTTAAATTCACAGCTTCTAGAAGGTTTAGATGAATTCTTAAAAAACACGAGTTTCAAGAAAATGTGATTTATTTCATAAATGGAATCAACAAACTATGCAACTTCTACGTCATAAAAACTTTCTATAGTTTGCGCATGCGTCCGGAAATAAGAAAAGCTTAACTCCCCCCGTTTTTTAAAATCAACCTTCTAGAAGATTTACATGATTTCATAAAAAACACGAAGTTTTAGAAAATGTGATTTATTTTATAAATGGAATCAACAAAGTATGCACATTCTATGTCATAACGACTTTCTATAGTTTGCGCAGGCGCAAACTATGCACATTCTAAGTGATAACAACTTTCTATAGTTTGCGCATGCGTCCGGAAATAAGAAAAGCTTACTTCCCCCCTTTTTTTAAATTCACAGCTTCTAGAAGGTTTAGATGAATTCTTAAAAAACACGAGTTTTTAGAAAATGTGATTTATTTCATAAATGTAATCAACAAGGTATGCACATTCTACGTAATAACGACTTTCTATAGTTTGCGCATGCGTCCAGAAATAAGAAAAGCTTACTTCTGCCAGTTTTTTAAAACCACAGCTTTTAGAAGGTTTACATGATTTCTTAAAAACACTATTTTTTAGAAAATGTGATTTATTTCATAAATGGAATAAACAAGGTATGCACATTCTATGTGATAACGACATTCTATAGTTTGCGCATGCGTCCGGAAATAAGAAAAGCTTACTTCCCCCCTTTTTTTAAATTCACAGCTTCTAGAGGGATTAGATGAAGTCTTAAAAAACACGACTTTTTAGAAAATGTGATTTATTTCATAAATGGAATCAACAAACTATGCACATTATACGTAATAATGACTTTCTATAGTTTGCGCATGCGTCCGGAAATAAGAAAAGCTTACTTCCGCCAGTTTTTTAAAACCACAGCTTCTACAAGGTTTACATGATTTCTTAAAGAACACGATTTTTTAGAAAATGTGATTTATTTCATAAATGGAATCAACAAAGTATGCACATTCTTTGTCATAACGACTTTCGATAGTTTGCGCATGCGCAAACTATGCACATTCTACGTAATAACAATTTTCTATAGTTTGCGCATGCATCCGGAAATAAGAAAAGCTTACTTCCCCCCTTTTTTTAAATTCACAGCTTTTAGAAGGTTTAGATGAATTCTTAAAAAACACGAGTTTTTAGAAAATGTGATTTATTTCATAAATGGAATCAATAAACTATGCACATTCTACGTAATAACGACTTTCTATAGTTTGCGCATGCCTCCTAAAATAACAAAAGCTTACTTCCGCCAGTTTTTTAAAACCACAGCTTCTAGAAGGTTTACATGATTTCTTCAAAAACATGAGTTTTTAGAAAATGTGATTTATTTCATAAATAGAATCAACAAACTATGCACATTCTACGTAATAACGACTTTCTATAGTTTGTGCATGTGTCCGGAAATAATAATAGCTAACTTCCCCCCTTTTTTTAAATTCACAGCTTCTAGAAGGTTTAGATGAATTCTTAAAAAACACGAGTTTTTAGAAAATGTTATTTATTTCATAAATGGAATCAACAAAGTATGCACATTCTATGTCATAAATACTTTCTATAGTTTGCACATGCGCAAACTATGCACATTCTACGTAATAACAACTTTCTATAGTTTGCGCATGTGTCCGGAAATAAGAAAAGCTTACTTCCCCCCTTTTTTTAAATTCACAACTTCTAGAAGGTTTAGATGAATTCTTAAAAAACACGGGATTTTAGAAAATGTGATTTATTTCATAAATGGAATCAATAAACTATGCACATTCTACGTAATAACGACTTTCTATAGTTTGCGCATGCCTCCGGAAATAAGAAAAGCTTACTTCCGCCAGTTTTTTAAAACCACAGCTTCTAGAAGGTTTACATGATTTCTTCAAAAACATGATTTTTAAGAAAATGTGATTTATTTCATAAATGGAATCAACAAACTATGCACATTCTACGTAATAACGACTTTCTATAGTTTGCGCATGTGTCCGGAAATAAGAAAAGCTAACTTCCCCCCTTTTTTTAAATTCACAGCTTCTAGAAGGTTTAGATGAACTCTTAAAAAACACGAGTTTTTAGAAAATGTGATTTATTTCATAAATGGAATCAACAAACTTTGCACATTCTACGTAATAACGACTTTCTATAGTTTGAGCATGCGTCCGAAAATAAGAAAAGCTTCCTTCCACCAGTTTTTTAAAATCATAGCTTCTAGAAGGTTTACATGATTTCTTAAAAAACATGAGTTTTTAGAAAATGTGATTTATTTCATAAATGGAATCAACAAAGTATGCACATTCTTCGTCATAACGACTTTCTATAGTTTGCGCATGTGTCCGGAAATAAGAAAAGCTTAATTCCTCCCGTTTTTTAAAATCACAGCTTCTAGAAGGTTTACATGATTTCTTCAAAAACACGAGTTTTTAGAAAATGTGATTTATTTCATAAATGGAATCAACAAACTATGCACATTCTACGTCATAACAACTTTCTATAGTTTGCGAATGCGTCCGGAAATAATAAAAGCTTAATTCCCCCCCGTTTTTTAAAAGCACAGCTTCTAGAAGGTTTACATAATTTCTTAAAAAAGATGGGTTTTTTGAAAATGTGATTTATTTCATAAATGGAAAAAACAAAGTATGCACATTCTATGTCATAACAACCTTCTATAGTTTTCCCATGTGCAAACTATGCACATTCTACGTGATAACGACTTTCTATAGTTTGTGCATGCGTCCGGAAATAAGAAAACCTTCCTTCCGCCAGTTTTTTAAAACCACAGCTTCTAGAAGGTTTACATGATTTCTTAAAAAACATGAGTTTTTAGAAAATTTTATTTATTTCATTAATGGAAACAACAAAGTATGCACATTCTATGTAATAACGACTTTCTAAAGTTTGCGCATGCATCCGGAAATAAGAAAAGCTTACTTCCGCCAGTTTTGTAAAACCACAGCTTCGAGAAGGTTTACATGATTTCTTAAAAAACACGTGTTTTTAGAAAATGTGATTTATTTCATAAATGGAATCAACAAAGTATGCACATTCTATGTAATAACGACTTTCTAAAGTTTGCGCATGCGTCCGGAAATATGAAAAGCTTACTTCCGCCAGTTTTTTAAAATCACAGCTTCTAGAAGGTTTACATGATTTCTTAAAAAACACGAGTTTTTAGGAAATGTGATTTATTTCATAAATGGAATCAGCAAAGTATGCACATTCTCTGTCATAACAACTTTCTATAGTTTGCGCATGTGCAAACTATGCACATTCTATGTAATAACAATTTTCTATAGTTTGCGCATGCGTCCGGAAATAAGAAAAGCTTACTTCCCCCCTTTTTTTATATTCATAGCTTCTAGAAGGTTTACATGAATTCTTAAAAAACACGAGTTTTTAGAAAATGTGATTTATTTCATAAATGGAATCAACAAACGATGCACATTCTACGTCATAACGACTTTCTATAGTTTGCGCATGCATCCGGAAATAAGAAAAGCTTAATTCCCCCCCGTTTTTTAAAATCACAGCTTCTAGAAGGTTTACATAAGTTCTTAAAAAACACGAGTTTTTAGAAAATGTGATTTACTTCATAAATGGAATCAACAAAGTATGCACATTCTACGTGATAACGACATTCTATAGTTTGCGCATGCGTCCGGAAATAAGAAAAGCTTAACTCCCCCCGTTTTTTAAAATCAACCTTCTAGAAGGTTTACATGATTTCATAAAAAACACGAAGTTTTAGAAAATGTGATTTATTTTATAAATGGAATCAACAAAGTATGCACATTCTATGTCATAACGACTTTCTATAGTTTGCGCAGGCGCAAACTATGCACATTCTACGTGATAACGACTTTCTATAGTTTGCGCATGCGTCCGGAAATAAGAAAAGCTTACTTCCCCCCTTTTTTTAAATTCACAGCTTCTAGAAGGTTTAGATGAATTCTTAAAAAACACGAGTTTTTAGAAAATGTGATTTATTTCATAAATGTAATCAACAAGGTATGCACATTCTACGTAATAACGACTTTCTATAGTTTGCGCATGCGTCCGGAAATAAGAAAAGCTTACTTCTGCCAGTTTTTTAAAACCACAGCTTCTAGAAGGTTTACATGATTTCTTAAAAAACACTATTTTTTAGAAAATGTGATTTATTTCATAAATGGAATCAACAAGGTATGCACATTCTACGTGATAACGACATTCTATAGTTTGCGCATGCGTCCGGAAATAAGAAAAGCTTACTTCCCCCCTTTTTTTAAATTCACAGCTTCTAGAGGGATTAGATGAAGTCTTAAAAAACACGACTTTTTAGAAAATGTGATTTATTTCATAAATGGAATCAACAAACTATGCACATTATACGTAATAATGACTTTCTATAGTTTGCGCATGCGTCCGGAAATAAGAAAAGCTTACTTCCGCCAGTTTTTTAAAACCACAGCTTCTACAAGGTTTACATGATTTCTTAAAGAACACGAGTTTTTAGAAAATGTGATTTATTTCATAAATGGAATCAACAAAGTATGCACATTCTTTGTCATAACGACTTTCGATAGTTTGCGCATGCGCAAACTATGCACATTCTACGTAATAACAATTTTCTATAGTTTGCGCATGCATCCGGAAATAAGAAAAGCTTACTTCCCCCCTTTTTTTAAATTCACAGCTTTTAGAAGGTTTAGATGAATTCTTAAAAAACACGAGTTTTTAGAAAATGTGATTTATTTCATAAATGGAATCAATAAACTATGCACATTCTACGTAATAACGACTTTCTATAGTTTGCGCATGCCTCCTAAAATAACAAAAGCTTACTTCCGCCAGTTTTTTAAAACCACAGCTTCTAGAAGGTTTACATGATTTCTTCAAAAACATGAGTTTTTAGAAAATGTGATTTATTTCATAAATGGAATCAACAAACTATGCACATTCTACGTAATAACGACTTTCTATAGTTTGCGCATGTGTCCCGAAATAAGAATAGCTAACTTCCCCCCTTTTTTTAAATTCACAGCTTCTAGAAGGTTTAGATGAATTCTTAAAAAACACGAGTTTTTAGAAAAATTTTATTTATTTCATAAATGGAATCAACAAAGTATGCACATTCTATGTCATAAATACTTTCTATAGTTTGCGCATGCGCAAACTATGCACATTCTACGTAATAACAACTTTCTATAGTTTGCGCATGTGTCCGGAAATAAGAAAAGCTTACTTCCCCCCTTTTTTTAAATTCACAACTTCTAGAAGGTTTAGATGAATTCTTAAAAACACGGGATTTTAGAAAATGTGATTTATTTCATAAATGGAATCAATAAACTATGCACATTCTACGTAATAACGACTTTCTATAGTTTGCGCATGCCTCCGGAAATAAGAAAAGCTTACTTCCGCCAGTTTTTTAAAACCACAGCTTCTAGAAGGTTTACATGATTTCTTCAAAAACATGAGTTTTAAGAAAATGTGATTTATTTCATAAATGGAATCAACAAACTATGCACATTCTACGTAATAACGACTTTCTATAGTTTGTGCATGTGTCCGGAAATAAGAAAAGCTAACTTCCCCCCTTTTTTTAAATTCACAGCTTCTAGAAGGTTTAGATGAATTCTTAAAAAACACGAGTTTTTAGAAAATGTGATTTATTTCATAAATGGAATCAACAAACTTTGCACATTCTACGTAATAACGACTTTCTATAGTTTGAGCATGCGTCCGGAAATAAGAAAAGCTTCCTTCCACCAGTTTTTTAAAATCATAGCTTCTAGAAGGTTTACATGATTTCTTAAAAAACACGAGTTTTTAGAAAATGTGATTTATTTCATAAATGGAATCAACAAAGTATGCACATTCTTCGTCATAACGGCTTTCTATAGTTTGCGCATGTGTCTCGAAATAAAAAAAGCTTAATTCCCCCCATTTTTTAAAATCACAGATTCTAGAAGGTTTACATGATTTCTTAAAAAACACGAGTTTTCAGGAAATGTGATTTATTTCATAAATGGAATCAACAAAGTATGCACATTCTACGTCACAACAACTTTCTATAGTTTGCGCATGCATCCAGAAATAAGAAAAGCTTAATTCCTCCCGTTTTTTAAAATCACAGCTTCTAGAAGGTTTACATGATTTCTTCAAAAACACGAGTTTTTAAAAAATGTGATTTATTTCATAAATGGAATTAACAAACTATGCACATTCTACGTCATAACGACTTTCTATAGTTTGTGAATGCGTCCGGAAATAATAAAAGCTTAATTCCCCCCCGTTTTTTAAAAGCACAGCTTCCAGAAGGTTTACATAATTTCTTAAAAAACACGGGTTTTTTCAAAATGTGATTTATTTCATAAATGGAAAAAACAAAGTATGCACATTCTATGTCATAACAACCTTCTATAGTTTTCCCATGTGCAAACTATGCACATTCTACGTGATAACGACTTTCTATAGATTGTGCATGCGTCCGGAAATAAGAAAACCTTCCTTCCGCCAGTTTTTTAAAACCACAGCTTCTAGAAGGTTTACATGATTTCTTAAAAAACATGAGTTTTTAGAAAATTTTATTTATTTCATTAATGGAAACAACAAAGTATGCACATTCTATGTAATAACGACTTTCTAAAGTTTGCGCATGCATCCGGAAATAAGAAAAGCTTACTTCCGCCAGTTTTTTAAAACCACAGCTTCGAAAAGGTTTACATGATTTCTTAAAAAACACGTGTTTTTAGAAAATGTGATTTATTTCATAAATGGAATCAACAAAGTATGCACATTCTATGTAATAACGACTTTCTAAAGTTTGCGCATGCGTCCGGAAATATGAAAAGCTTACTTCCGCCAGTTTTTTAAAATCACAGCTTCTAGAAGGTTTACATGATTTCTTAAAAAAAACGAGTTTTTAGGAAATGTGATTTATTTCATAAATGGAATCAACAAAGTATGCACATTCTCTGTCATAACAACTTTCTATAGTTTGCGCATGTGCAAACTATGCACATTCTATGTAATAACAATTTTCTATAGTTTGCGCATGCGTCCGGAAATAAGAAAAGCTTACTTCCCCCCTTTTTTTAAATTCACAGCTTCTAGAAGGTTTAGATGAATTCTTAAAAAACACGAGTTTTTAGAAAATGTGATTTATTTCATAAATGGAATCAACAAACTATGCACATTCTACGTCATAACGACTTTCTATAGTTTTTGCATGCATCCGGAAATAAGAAAAGCTTAATTCCCCCCCGTTTTTTAAAATCACAGCTTCTAGAAGGTTTACATAAGTTCTTAAAAAACACGAGTTTTTAGAAAATGTGATTTACTTCATAAATGGAATCAACAAAGTATGCACATCTATGTCATTAAAACTTTCTATTCTTTTCCTATGCGCAAACTATGCACATTCTATGTGATAACGACTTTCTATAGTTTGCGCATGCGTCCGGAAATAAGAAAAGCTTACTTCGCCCCTTTTTTTAAATTGACGGCTTCTAGAAGGTTTAGATGAATTCTTAAAAAACACGACTTTTTAGAAAATGTGATTTATTTCATAAATGGAATCAACAAATTATGCACATTCTACGTAATAATGACTTTCTATAGTTTGCGCATGCGTCCGGAAATAAGAAAAGCTTACTTCAGCCAGTTTTTTAAAACCACAGCTTCTAGAAGGTTTACATGATTTCTTAAAAAACACGAGTTTTTAGAAAATGTGATTTATTTCTTAAATGGAATCAACAAAGTATGCACATTCTATGTCATAACGACTTTATATAGTTTGTGCATGCGCAAACTATGCACATTCTACGTGATAACGACTTTCTATAGTTTGCGCATGCGTCCGGAAATAAGAAAAGCTTACTTCGCCCCTTTTTTAAATTCACAGCTTCTAGAAGGTTTAGATGAATTCTTAAAAAACACGAGTTCTTAGAAAATGTGATTTATTTCATAAATGGAATCAATAAACTATGCACATTCTACGTAATAACGACTTTCTATAGTTTGCGGATGCCTCCGGAAATAAAAAAAGCTTACTTCCGCCAGTTTTTTAAAACCACAGCTTCTAGAAGGTTTACATGATTTCTTCAAAAACATGAGTTTTTAGAAAATGTGATTTATTTCATAAATGGAATCAACAAACTATGCACATTCTACGTAATAACGACTTTCTATAGTTTGCGCATGTGTCCGGAAATAAGAAAAGCTAACTTCCCCCCTTTTTTTAAATTCACAGCTTCTAGAAGGTTTAGATGAATTCTTAAAAAACACGAGTTTTTAGAAAATGTGATTTATTTCATAAATGGAATCAACAAACTATGCACATTCTACGTAACAACGACTTTCTATAGTTTGAGCATGCGTCCGGAAATAAGAAAAGCTTCCTTCCACCAGTTTTTTAAAATCATAGCTTCTAGAAGGTTTACATGATTTCTTAAAAAACACGAGTTTTTAGAAGATGTGATTTATTTCATAAATGGAATCAACAAAGTATGCAAATTCTTCGTCATAACGAGTTTCTATAGTTTGCGCATGTGTATGGAAATAAGAAACGCTTAATTCCCCCCATTTTTTAAAAACACAGCTTCTAGAAGGTTTACATGATTTCTTAAAAAACACGAGTTTTCAGGAAATGTGATGTATTTCATAAATGGAATCAACAAAGTATGCACATTCTACGTCATAACAACGTTCTATAGTTTGCGCATCCGTCCGGAAATAAGAAAAGCTTAATTCCCCCTGTTTTTTAAAATCACAGCTTCTAGAAGGTTTACATGATTTCCTCAAAAACACGAGTTTTTAGAAAATGTGATTTATTTCATAAATGGAATCAACAAAATATGAACATTCTACGTCATAACGACTTTCTATAGTTTGCGAATGCGTCCGGAAATAAGAAAAGCTTAATTCCCCCCCGTTTTTTAAAAGCACAGCTTCTAGAATGTTTACATAATTTCTTAAAAAACACGAGTTTTTAGAAAATGTGATTTATTTCATAAATGGAAACAACAAAGTATGCACATTCTATGTCATAACAACTTTCTATAGTTTGCCCATGCGCAAACTATGCACATTCTACGTGATAACGACTTTCTATAGTTTGCTCATGCATCCGGAAATAAGAAAAGCTTACTTCCCCCGTTTTTTTAAAATCACAGCTTCTAGAAGGTTTACATGATGTCTTAAAAAACACGAATTTTTAGGAAATGTGATTTATTTCATAAATGGATTCAAGAAAGTATGCACATTCTATGTCATAACAACTTTCTATAGTTTGCCCATGCGCAAACTATGCACATTCTACGTGATAACGACTTTCTATAGTTTGTGCATGCGTCCGGAAATAAGAAAAGCTTACTTCCCCCCTTTTTTTAAATTCACAGCTTCTAGAAGGTTTACATGAATTCTTGAAAAACATGAGTTTTTCTAAAATATGATTTATTTCATAAATGGAATCAACAAACTATGCACATTCTACGTAATAACGACTTTCTATAGTTTGAGCATGCGTCCGGAAATAAGAAAAGCTTCCTTCCGCCAGTCTTTTAAAACCATAACTTCTAGAAGGTTTACATGATTTCTTAAAAAACATGAGTTTTTAGAAAATTTTATTTATTTCATTAATGGAATCAACAAAGTATGCACATTCTATGTAATAACGACTTTCTAAAGTTTGCGCATGCATCCGGAAATAAGAAAAGCTTACTTCCGCCAGTTTTTTAAAACCACAGCTTCGAGAAGGTTTACATGATTTCTTAAAAAACACGTGTTTTTAGAAAATGTGATTTATTTCATAAATGGAATCAACAAAGTATGCACATTCTATGTAATAACGACTTTCTAAAGTTTGCGCATGTGTCCGGAAATATGAAAAGCTTACTTTCGCCGGTTTTTTAAAATCACAGCTTCTAGAAGGTTTACATGGTTTCTTTAAAAACACGAGTTTTTAGAAAATGTGATTTATTTTATAAATGGAATCAGTAAAGTATGCAAATTCTTCGTCATAACGACTTTCTATAGTTTGTGCATGCGTCCGGAAATCAGAAGAGCTTAATTCCCCCCATTTTTTAAAATCACAGCTTCTAGAAGGTTTACATGATTTCTTAAAAAATACGAGTTTTTAGGAAATGTGATTTATTTCATAAATGGAATCAACAAAGTATGCACATTCTATGTCATAACGACTTTCTATAGTTTGCGCGTGCGCAAACTATGCACATTCTACGTAATGACATTTTTCTATAGTTTGCGCATGCGTCCGGAAATAAGAAAAGCTTACTTCCCCCCTTTTTTTAAATTCACAGCTTCTAGAAGGTTTAGATGAATTCTTAAAAAACACGACTTTTTAGAAAATGTGGTTTATTTCATAAATGGAATCAATAAACTATGCACATTCTACATCATAACGACTTTCTATAGTTTGCGCATGCGTCCGGAAATAAGAAAAGCTTAATTTCCCCCGTTTTTAATTCCCCCCCGTTTTTAAAATCATAGCTTCTAGAAGGTTTACATAATTTCTTAAAAAACTCGAGTTTTTAAAAAATGTGATTTATTTAATAAATGGAATCAACAAAGTATTCACATTCTATGTCATAACAACTTTCTATAGTTTGCCCATGCGCAAACTATGCACATTCTACGTGATAACGACTTTCTATAGTTTGCTCATGCATTCGGAAATAAGAAAAGCTTACTTCCCCCCTTTTTTTAAATTCACAGCTTCTAGAAGGTTTAGTTGAATTCTTGAAAAAGATGAGTTTTTTTAAAATGTGATTTATTTCATAAATGGAATCAACAAACTATGCACATTCTAAGTAATAACGACTTTCTATAGTTTGCACATGCGTCTGGAAATAAGAAAAGCTTCCTTCTGCCAGTTTTTTAAAACCACAGCTTCTAGAAGGTTTACATGATTTCTTAAAAAACATGACTTTTTAGGAAATGTGATTTATTTCATAAATGGAATCAACAAAGTATGCACATTCTATGTCATAATGACTTTCTGTAGTTTGCGCATGCGCAAACTATGCACATTCTACGTAATAACAACTTTCTATAGTTTGCGCATGCGTCTGGAAATAAGAAAAGCTTACTTCCCCCCTTTTTTTCAAATTCACAACTTCTAGAAGGTTTAGATGAATTCTTAAAAAACACGCGTTTTTAGAAACTGTGATTTATTTCATAAATGGAATCAGCAAAGTATGCACATTCTACGTCATAACAAGTTTCTATAGTTTGCGCATGCGTCCGGAAATAAGAAAAGCTTAATTCCCCCCGTTTTTTAAAATCACAGCTTCTAAAAGGTTTACATGATTTCTTAAAAAACACGAATTTTTAGAAAATGTGATTTATTTCATAAATGGAATCAACAAAGTATGCACATTATATGTCATAACGTTTTTCTATAGTTTGCGCATGCGCAAACTATGCACATTCTACGTGATAACGACTTTCTATAGTTTGCGCATGCGTCCGGAAATAAGAAAAGCTTACTTCCCCCCTTTTTTTAAATTCGCAGCTTCTAGAAGGTTTAGATGAATTCTTAAAAAACACGAGTTTTTAGAAAATGTGATTTGTTTCATAAATGGAATCAACAAACTATGCACATTCTATGTAATAACGACATTCTATAGTTTGCGAATGCATCCGGAAAGAAGAAAAGCTTACTTCCGCCAGTTTTTTAAAACCACTGCTTCTAGAAGGTTTACATGATTTCTTAAAAAACACGAGTTTTTAGAAAATGTGATTTATTTCATAAATGGAATCAACAAAGTATGCACATTATATGTCATAACGACTTTCTATAGTTTGTGCATGCGCAAGCTATGCACATTCTACGTGATAACGACTTTCTATAGTTTGTGCATGCGTCCGGAAATAATAAAAGCTTACTTCCGCCAGTTTTTTAAAACCACAGCTTCGAGAAGGTTTACATGAATTCTTAAAAACACGAGTTTTTAGAAAATGTGATTTATTTCATTAGTGGAATCAACAAAGTATGCACATTCTATGTCATAATGACTTTCTATAGTTTGTGCATGCGCAAACTATGCACATTCTACGTGATAACGACTTTCTATAGTTTGCTCATGCGTTCGGAAATAAGAAAAGCTTACTTCCCCCCTTTTTTCAAATTCACAGCTTCTAGAAGGTTTAGAGGAATTCTTAAAAAACACGAGTTTTTCGAAAATTTGATTTATTTCATAATTGGAATCAACAAAGTATGCACATTCTATGTAGTAACGACTTTCTATAGTTTGCGCATTCGCCCGGAAATAAGAATAGCTTACTTCCCCCAGTTTTTTAAAATCATAACTTCTAGAAGGTTTACATGATTTCTTAAAAAACACGAGTGTTTAGAAAATGTGATTTATTTCATAAATGGAATCAACAAAGTATGCACATTCTATCTCATAACGACTTTCTAAAGTTTGTGCATGCTCAAACTATGCACATTCTACGTGATAACGACTTTCTATAGTTTGCGCATGCGTCCGGAAATAAGAAAAGCTTACTTCCCCCCTTTTTTTAAATTTACAGCTTCTAGAAGGTTTAGATGAATTCTTAAAAAACACGAGTTTTTAGAAAATGTGATTTATTTCATAAATGGAATCAACAAACTATGCACATTCTACGTAATAACGACTTTCTATAGTTTGCGCATGTGTCCGGAAATAAGAAAAGCTAACTTCCCCCCTTTTTTTAAATTCACAGCTTCTAGAAGGTTTAGATGAATTCTTAAAAAACACGAGTTTTTATAAAATGTGATTTATTTCATAAATGGAATCAACAAACTATGCACATTCTACGTAATAACGACTTTCTATAGTTTGAGCATGCGTCCGGAAATAAGAAAAGCTTCCTTCCGCCAGTTTTTTAAAACCACAGCTTCTAGAAGGTTTACATGATTTCTTAAAAAACATGCGTTTTTAGAAAATTTTATTTATTTCATTAATGGAATCAACAGAGTACGCACATTCTATGTAATAACGACTTTCTAAAGTTTGTGCATGCATCCGGAAATAAGAAAAGCTCACTTCCACCAGTTTTTTAAAACCACATCTTCGAGAAGGTTTACATGATTTCTTAAAAAACACGTGTTTTTAGAAAATGCGATTTATTTCATAAATGGAATCAACAAAGTATGCACATTCTATGTAATAACGACTTTCTAAAGTTTGTGCATGCGTCCGGAAATATGAAAAGCTTACTTCCGCCAGTTTTTTAAAATCACAGCTTCTAGAAAGTTTACATGATTTCTTAAAAAACACGAGTTTTTAGAAAATGTGATTTATTTCATAAATGGTATCAACAAAGTATGCACATTCTACATCATAATGACTTTCTATAGTTTGAGCATGCATCCGGAAATAAGAAAAGCTTAATTCCCCGTGGTTTTTAAAATCACAGCTTCTAGAAGGTTTACATGATTTCTTAAAAAACACGAGTTTTTAGGAAATGTGATTTATTTCATAAATGGAATCAACAAAGTATGCACATTCTATGTCATAACGAATTTCTGTAGTTTGTGCATGTGCAAACTATGCACATTCTACGTGATAACGACTTTCTATAGTTTGCGCATGCGTTCGGAAATAAAAAAAGCTTACTTCCCCCCTTTTTTTAAATTCACAGCTTCTAGAAGGTTTAAATGAATTCTTAAAAAACACGAGTTTTTAGAAAATGTGATTTATTTCATAAATGGAATCAACAAAGTATGCACATTCTATGTAACAACAACTTTCCAAAGTTTGCGCATGCGTCCGGAAATATGAAAAGCTTACTTCCGCCAGTTTTTTAAAATCACAACTTCTAGAAGGTTTACATGATTTCTTAAAAAACACGAGTTTTTAGGAAATGTGATTTATTTCATAAATGGAATTAACAAAGTACGCACATTCTATGTCATAACAACTTTCTATATTTTGCGCATGCGCAAACTATGCACATTCTACGTAATAACAACTTTCTATAGTTTGGGCATGCGTCCGGAAATAAGAAAAGCTTAATTCCCCCCCGTTTTTTAAAATCACAGCTTCTAGACGGTTTACAAAATTTCTTAAAAAACACGAGTTTTTAGAAAATGTGATTTATTTCATAAATGGAATCAACTAAGTATGCACATTCTATGTCATAACAACTTTCTATTGTTTTCCCATGCGTAAACTATGCACATTCTACGTGATAACGACTTTCTATTGTTTGCGCATGCGTCCGCAATCAACAACTTTAAATTCACAGCTTCTAGAAGGTTTAGATGAATTCTTAAAAAACACGAGTTTTTTTAAAATGTGATTTATTTCATAACTGGAATCAACAACCTATGCACATTCTACGTAATATCGACTTTCTATAGTTTGCGCATGCGTTGGAAAAGAAGAAAAGGTTCCTTCTGCCAGTTTTTTAAAACCACAACTTCTAGAAGGTTTACATGATTTCTTAAAAAACACGAGTTTTTAGAAAATGTGATTTATTTCATAAATGGAATCAACAAAGTATGCACATTTTATATAATAACGACTTCCTAAAGTTTGCGCATGCGTCCGGAAATATTAAAAGCTTACTTCCACCAGTTTTTTAAAACCACAGCTTCTAGAAGGTTTACATGATTTCTTAAAAAACATGAGTTTTTAGAAAATGTGATTTATTTCTTAAACGGAATCAGCAAAGTATGCACATTCTTCATCATAACGAATTTCTATAGTTTGCGCATGCGTCCGAAAATAAGAAAAGCCTAATTCCCCCCATTTTTTAAAATCATAGCTTCTAGAAGGTTTACATGATTTCTTAAAAAACATGAGTTTTTAGGAAATGTGATTTATTTCATAAATCGAATCAACAAAGTATGCACATTCTATGTCATAACAACTTTCTATAGTTTGCGCATGCGCAAACTATGAACATTCTACGTATTAACAACTTTCTATAGTTTGCGCATGCTTCGGGATATAAGAAAATCTTACTTCCCCCCTTTTTTTAAATTCACAGCTTCTAGAAGGTTTAGATGAATTCTTAAAAAACATGAGTTTTTAGAAAATGTGATTTATTTCATAAATGGAATCAACAAGGTATGCACATTCTACGTTATAACGACTTTCTATAGTTTGCGCATGCGTCCGGAAATAAGAAAAACTTACTTCTGCCAGTTTTTTAAAACCACAGCTTCTAGAAGGTTTACATGATTTCTTAAAAAACACGAGTTTTTAGAAAATGTGATTTATTTCATAAATGGAATCAACAAAGTATGCACATTCTACGTGATAACGACTTTCTAAAGTTTGCGCATGCGTCCGGAAATAAGAAAAGCTTACTTCCCCCCTTTTTTTAAATTCACAACTTCTAGAAGGTTTAGATGAATTCTTAAAAAACACGAGTTTTTAGAAAATGTGATTTATTTCATAAATGGAATCAACATACTATGCAAATTCTACGTAATAACGACTTTCTATAGTTTGCGCATGCATCCGGAAATAAGAAAAGCTTACTTCCGCCAGTTTTTTAAAACCAAAGCTTCTAGAAGGTTTACATGATTTCTTAAAAAACACGAGTTTTTAGAAAATGTGATTTATTTCATAAATGGAATCAACAAAGTATGCACATTCTATGTCATAACGAATTTCCATAGTTTGCATATGTGCAAACTATGCACATTCTACGTAATAACAACTTTCTATAGTTTGCGCATGCGTCCGGAAATAAGAAAAGCTTACCTCCCCCCTTCTTTTAAATTCACAGCTTCTAGAAGGTTTAGATGAATTCTTGAAAAACATGACCTTTTAGAAAATGTGATTTATTTCATAAATGGAATCAATAAACTATGCACATTCTACGTCATAACGACTTTCTATAGTTTCTGCATGCGTCCAGAAATAAGAAAAGCTTAATTCCACCCCGTTTTTTAAAATAAAAGCTTCTAGAAGGTTTACATATTTTCTTAAAAAACACGAGTTTTTAGAAAATGTGATTTATTTAATAAATGGAATCAACAAAGTATTCACATTATATGCCATAACAACTTTCTATAGTTTTCCCATGCGCAAACTATGCACATTCTACGTGATAACGACTTTCTATAGTTTGCGCATGCATCCGGAAATAAGAAAAGCTTACTTCGCCCCTTTTTTTAAATTCACAGCTTCTAGAAGGTATAGATGAATTCTTTAAAATGTGATTTATTTCATAAATGGAATCAACTAACTATGCACATTCTACGTAATAACGACTTTCTATAGTTTGCGCATGCGTCTGGAAATAAGAAAAGCTTCCTTCCGCCAGTTTTTTAAAACCACAACTTCTAGAAGGTTTACATGATTTCTTAAAAAACATGAGTTTTTAGAAAATGTGATTTATTTCATAAATGGAATCAACAAAGTGTGCACATTCTATGTAATAACGACTTTTTAAAGTTTGCGCATGCGTCCGGAAATATGAAAAGGTTACTTCCGACATTTTTTTAAAACCATAGCTTCTAGAAGGTTTACATGATTTCTTAAAAAACATGAGTTTTTAGGAAATGTGATTTATTTCATAAATGGAATCAACAAAATATGCACATTCTATGTCATAACGACTTTCTATTGGTTGCGCATGCGCAAAATATGCACATTCTACGTAATAACAATTTTCTATAGTTTGCGCATGCGTCCGGAAATAAGAAAAGCTTACTTCCACCAGTTTTTTAAAATCACAACTTCTAGAAGGTTTAAATGATTTCTTAAAAACGACGAGTTTTTAGAAAATGTGATTTATTTCATAAATGGAACCAACAAAGTATGGACATTCTATGTCATAACGACTTTCTATAGTTTGCGCATACGCAAACTATGCACATTCTACATGATAACGACTTTCTATAGTTTACGCATGCGTCCGGAAATAAGAAAAGCTTACTTCGCCCCTTTTTTTAAATTCACAGCTTCTAGAAGGTTTAGATGAATTCTTAAAAAACACGAGTTTTTAGAAAATGTGATTTATTTCATAAATGGAATCAATAAACTATGCACATTCTACGTAATAACGACTTTCTATACTTTGTGCATGTGTCCGGAAATAAGAAAAGCTTATTTCCGCCAGTTTTTTTAAAAGCACAGCTTCGAGAAGGTTTACATGATTTCTTAAAAAACAGGAGTTTTTAGAAAATGTGATTTATTTCATAAATGGAATCAACAAACTATGCACATTCTACATCATAACAACTTTCTATAGTTTGAGCATGCGTCTGGAAATAAGAAAAGCTTAATTCCCCCCGTTTTTTAAAATCACAGCTTCTAGAAGGTTTACATGATTTCTTAAAAAACACGAGTTTTTAGGAAATGTGATTTATTTCATAAATGGAATAAATAAACTATGCACATTCTACGTAATAACGACTTTCTATAGTTTGCGCATGTGTCCAGAAATAAGAAAAGCTAGCTTCCCCCCTTTTTTTAAATTCACGGCTTCTACAAGGTTTAGATGAATTCTTAAAAAACACGAGTTTTTAGAAAATGTGATTTATTTCATAAATGGAATCAACAAACTATGCACATTCTACCTAATAACGACTTTCTATAGTTTGAGCATGCGTCCGGAAATAAGAAAAGCTTCCTTCCGCCAATTTTTTAAAACCATAGCTTCTAGAAGGTTTAGATGATTTATTAAAAAACATGAGTTTTTAGAAAATTTTATTTATTTCATTAATGGAATCAAGAAAGTATGCACATTCTATGTAATAACGACTTTCTAAACTTTGCGCATGCATCCGGAAATAAGAAAAGCTTACTTCTGCCAGTTTTTTAAAACCACAGCTTCGAGAAGGTTTACATGATTTCTTAAAAACCACGAGTTTTCCTAAAAACTATGCACATTATACATGATAACGACTTTCTATAGTTTACGCATGCGTCCGGAAATAAGAAAAGCTTACTTCCACCAGATTTTTAAAACCACAGCTTCAGGAAGGTTTACATGATTTCTTAAAAAACAGGGTTTTTTCGAAAATGTGATTTATTTCATAAATGGAATCAACAAAGTATGCACATTCTACATCATAACGACTTTCTATAGTTTGAGCATGCGTCCGGAAATAAGAAAAGCTTAATTCCCCCCGTTTTTTAAAATCACAGCTTCTAAAAGGTTTACATGATTTCTTAAAAAACATGAGTTTTTAGGAAATGTGATTTATCTCATAAATGGAATCAACAAAGTATGCACATTCTACGTCGTAACGACTTTCTATAGTTTGCGCATGCGTCCGGAAATAAGAAAAGCTTACTTCCGCCAGTTTTTTAAAATCATAGCTTCTAGAAGGTTTACATGATTTCTTAAAAAACACGAGTTTTTAGAAAATGTGATTTATTTCATAAATGGAATCAACAAAGTATGCACATTCTATCTCATAACGACTTTCTAAAGTTTGCGCATGCTCAAACTATGCACATTCTACGTGATAACGACTTTCTATAGTTTGTGCATGCGTCCGAAAATAAGAAAAGCTTACTTCCCCCCTTTTTTTAAATTTACAGCTTCTAGAAGGTTTAGATGAATTCTTAAAAAACACGAGTCTTTATAAAATGTGATTTATTTCATAAATGGAATCAACAAACTATGGACATTCTACGTAATAATGACTTTCTATAGTTTGAGCATGCGTCCGGAAATATGAAAAGCTTACTTCCGCCAGTTTTTTAAAATCACAGCTTCTAGAAAGTTTACATGATTTCTTAAAAAACACGAGTTTTTAGAAAATGTGATTTATTTCATAAATGGAATCAACAAACTATGCACATTCTACGTAATAAAAAATTTCTATAGTTTGCGCATGCGCCCAGAAATAAGAAAAGCTTACTTTCCCCCTTTTTTTAAATTCACAGCTTCTAGAAGGTTTAGATGAATTCTTAAAAAACACGAGTTTTTAAAAATGTGATTTATTTCATAAATGGAATCAACAAACTATGCACATTCTACGTCATAACGACATTCTATAGTTTCTGCATGCGTCCGGAAATAACAAAAGCTTAATTCCCCCCCTTTTTTTAAAATCACAACTTCTAGAAGGTTTACATAATTTCTTAAAAAACACGAGTTTTTAGAAAATGTTATTTACTTCATAAATGGAATCAAGAAAGTCTGCACATTCTATGTCATAACAACTTTCTATTGTTTTCCCATAAGCAAACTATGCACATTCTATGTGATAACGACTTTCTATAGTTTGCGCATGCGTCCGGAAATAAGAAAAGCTTACTTCCCCCCTTTTTTTAAATTCACAGCTTCTAGAAGGTTTAGATGAATTCTTAAAAAACACGAGTTTTTTTAAAATGTGATTTATTTCATAAATGGAATCAACAAACTATGCACATTCTACGTAATAACGACTTTCTATAGTTTGCGCATGCGTCTAGAAATAAGAAAAGCTTACTTCCGCCAGTTTTTTAAAACCACAGCTTCTAGAAGGTTTACATGATTTCTTAAAAAACACGAGTTTTTAGAAAATGTGATTTATTTCATAAATGGAATCAACAAAGTATGCACATTCTATGTCATAACGACTTTCTATAGTTTACGCATGCGCAAACTATGCACATTCTACGTGATAACGACTTTCTATAGTTTGAGCATGCGTCCGGAAATAAGAAAAGCTTCCTTCTGCCAGTTTTTTAAAACCACAGCTTCTAGAAGGTTTACATGATTTCTTAAAAAACACGAGTTTTTAGAAAATGTGATTTATTTCATCAATGGAATCAACAAAGTATGCACATTCTATGCAATAACGACATTCTAAAGTTTGCGCATGCGTCCGGAAATATGAAAAGCTTACTTCCGCCAGTTTTTTAAAACAACAGCTTCTAGAAGGTTTACATGATTTCTTAAAAAACACGAGTTTTTAGAAAATGTGATTTATTTCATAAATGGTATCAACAAAGTATGCACATTCTACATCATAATGACTTTCTATAGTTTGAGCATGCGTCCGGAAATAAGAAAAGCTTAATTCCCGACGTTTTTTAAAATCACGGCTTCTAGAAGGTTTACATAATTTCTTAAAAAACACGAGTTTTTAGAAAATGTGATTTATTTCATAAATGGAATCAACAAAGTATGCACATTCTATGTCATAACAACTTTCTATTGTTTTCCCATGCGCAAACTTTGCACATTCTACGTAACATCGACTTTCTAAAGTTTGCGCATGCGTCCGAAAATATGAAAAGCTTTCTTCCGCCCATTTTTTAAATTCACAGCTTCTAGAAGGTTTAGATGAATTCTTAAAAAACACGAGTTTTTAGAAAATGTGATTTAGTTCATAAATGGAATCAACAAACTATGCACATTCTACGTAATAACGACTTTCTATAGTTTGCGCATGCGTCCCGAAATAAGAAAAGCTTACTTCCGCCAGTTTTTTAAAACCACAGCTTCTAGAAGGTTTACATGATTTCTTAAAAAACACGAGTTTTTAGAAAATGTGATTTATTTCATAAATGGAATCAACAAAGTATGCACATTCTATGTCATAACAACTTTCTATAGTTTTCCCATGCACAAACTATGCACATTCTACGTGATAACGACTTTCTATAGTTTGTGCATGCGTCCGGAAATAAGAAAAGCTTACTTCCCCCCTTTTTTTAAATTCACAGCTTCTAGAAGGTTTAGATGAATTCTTGAAAAACACGAGTTTTTAGAAAATGTGATTTATTTCATAAATGGAATCAACAAAGTATGCACATTCTACGTGATAACGAATTTCTAAAGTTTGCGCATGCGTCCGGAAATAAGAAAATCGTACTTCCCCCCCTTTTTTTAAATTCACAGCTTCTAGAAGGTTTAGATGAATTCTTAAAAAACACGAGTTTTTAGAAAATGTGATTTATTTCATAAATGAAATCAAGAAACTATGCACATTCTACGTAATAACGACTTTCTATAGTTTGCGCATGCGTCCGGAAATAAGAAAAGCTTACTTTCGCCAGTTTTTTAAAACCACAGCTTCTACAAGGTTTACATGATTTCTTAAAAAACACGAGTTTTTAGAAAATGTGATTTATTTCATAAATGGAATCAACAAAGTATGCACATTCTATGTCATAATGAATTTCTATAGTTTATGCATGTGCAAACTATACAGATTTTACGTGATAACGACTTTCTATTGTTTGTGCATGCGTCCAGAAATAAGAAAAGCTTACTTCGCCCCTTTTTTTAAATTCACAGCTTCCTGAAGGTTTAGATGAATTCTTAAAAAACATGAGTTTTTAGAAAATGTGATTTATTTCATAAATGGAATCAATAAACTATGCACATTCTACGTAATAACGACTTTCTATAGTTTGCACATGCGTCCGGAAATAAGAAAAGCTTCCTTCCACCAGTTTTTTAAAACCACAGCTTCTAGAAGGTTTATATGATTTCTTAAAAAACACGAGTTTTTAGAAAATGTGATTTATTTCATAAATGGAATCAGCAAAGTATGCACATTCTTCGTCACAACGACTTTCTATAGTTTGCACTTGCGTTCGGAAATAAGAAAAGCTTAATTCCCCCCATTTTTTAAAATCACAGCTTCTAGAAGGTTTACATGATTTCCTAAAAAACACGAGTTTTTAGGAAATGTGATTTATTTCATAAATGGAATCAACAAAGTATGCACATTCTATGTCATAACGACTTTCTAGAGTTTGCGCATGCGCAAACTATGCACATTCTATGTAATAAGGACTTTCTATAGTTTGCGCATGCGTCTGGAAATAAGAAAAGCTTCCTTCCGCCAGTTTTTTAAAATCACAACTTGTAGAAGGTAAACATGATTTCTTAAAAAACACGAGTTTTTAGAAAATGTGATTTATTTAAGAAATGGTATCAACAAATTATGCACATTCTACATCATAATGACTTTTTATAGTTTGAGCATGCGTCCGGAAATAAGAAAAGCTTAATTCCCCCGTTCTTTAAAATCACAGCTTCTAGAAGGTTTACATGATTTCTTAAAAAACACGAGTTTTTAGGAAATGTCATTTATTTCATAAATGGGATCAACAAACTATGCACATTCTACGTGATAACGACTTTCTATAGTTTGCGCATGCGTCCGGAAATAAGAGAAGCTTACTTCCCCCCTTTTTTTAAATTCACAGCTTATAGAAGGTTTAGATGAATTCTTAAAAAACACGAGTTTTTAGAAAATGTGATTTATTTCATAAATGGAATCAACAAACTATGCACATTCTACGTAATAACGACTTTCTATAGTTTGAGCATGCGTCTGGAAATAAGAAAAGCTTAATTCCCCCCATTTTTTAAAATCACAGCTTCTAGAAGGTTTACATGATTTCTTAAAAAACACGAGTTTTTAGGAAATGTGATTTATTTCATAAATGGAATCAACAAAGTATGCACATTCTATGTCATAACGACTTTCTGTAGTTTGCGCATGCGCAAACTATGCACATTCTACATGATAACGAGTTTCTATTGTTTGCGCATGCATTCATAAATAAGAAAAGCTTACTTCCCCCCTTTTTTTAAATTCACAGCTTCTAGAAGGTTTAGATGAATTCTTAAAAAACACGAGTTTTAAGAAAATGTGATTTATTTCATAAATGGAATCAACAAAGTATGCACATTCTACGTAGTAACGAATTTCTATAGTTTGCGCATGCGTCTGGAAATAAGAAAAGCTTACTTCCGCCAGTTTTTGAAAATCACAGCTTCTAGAAGGTTTACATTATTTCTTAAAAAACACGAGTTTTCAGAAAATGTGATTTATTTCATAAATGGAATGAACAAAGTATGCACATTCTATATAATAACCACTTTCTAAAGTTTGCGCATGCGTCCGAAAGATGAAAAGCTTACTTCCACCAGTTTTTTAAAATCATAGCTTCTAGAAGGTTTACATGATTTCTTAAAAAACACGAGTTTTTAGAAAATGTGATTTATTTCATAAATGGAATCAACAAAGTATGCACTTTCTTCGTCATAATGACTTTCTATAGTTTGCGCATCCGTCCGAAATATGAAAAGCTTACTTCCACCAGTTTTTTAAAATCATAGCTTCTAGAAGGTTTACATGATTTCTTAAAAAACACGAGTTTTTAGGAAATGTGATTTATTTCATAAATGGAATCAACAAAATATGCACATTCTATGTCATAACAACTTTCTATAGTTTGGGCATGTGCAAACTATGCACATTCTACGTAATAACAACTTTCTCTAGTTTGTGCATGCTTCCGGAAATAAGAAAAGCTTACTTCCCCCCTTTTCTTAAATTCACAGCTTCTAGAAGGTTTAGATGAATTCTTAAAAAACAGGAGATTTTAGAAAATGTGATTTATTTCATAAATGGAATCAACAAACTATGCACATTCTACGTCATAACGACTTTCTATAGTTTGCGAATGCATCCAGAAATAAGAAAAGCTTAATTCCCCCCCGTTTTTTAAAAGCACAGCTTCTAGAAGGTTTACATAATTTCTTAAAACACACGAGTTTTTAGATAATGTGATTTATTTCATAAATGGAAAAAAAAAAGTATGCACATTCTATGTCATAACAACTTTCTATAGTTTTCCCATGCGCAAACTATGCACATTCTACGTGATAACGACTTTCTATAGTTTGCGCATGCGTCCGGAAATAAGAAAAGCTTACTTCCCCCTTTTTTTAAATTCACAGCTTCTAGAAGGTTTAGATGAATTCTCAAAAAACATGAGTTTTTTTAAAATGTGATTTATTTCATAAATGGAATCAACAAACCATGCGCATTCTATGTAACATCGACTTTCTATAGTTTGCACATGCGTCCGGAAATAAGAAAAGCTTCCTTCCGCCAGTTTTTTAAAACCACAGCTTCTAGAAGGTTTACATGATTTCTTAAAAAACACGAGTTTTTAGAAAATTTGATTTATTTCATAAATGGAATCAACAAACTATGCACATTCTACGTAATAACGACTTTCTATAATTTGCGCATGCCTCCGGAAATAAGAAAAGCTTACTTCCCCCCTTTTTTTGAAATTCACAGCTTCTAGAAGGTTTAGATGAATTCTTAAAAAACACGAGTTTTTAGAAAATGTGATTTATTTCATAAATGGAATCAACAAGCTATGCACATTCTACGTAATAACGACTTTCTATAGTTTGCACATGCGTCTGGAAGAAAGAAAAGCTTCCTTCCGCCAGTTTTTTAAAACCACATCTTCTAGAAGGTTTACATGATTTCTTAAAAAACATGAGTTTTTAGAAAATGTGATTTATTTCATAAATGGAATCAACAAAGTATGCACATTCTACGTCATAAAAAATTTCTATAGTTTGCGCATCCGTCTGGAAATAAGAAAAGCTTAATTCCCCCCGTTTTTTAAAATCACGACTTCTAGAAGGTTTACATGATGTCTTAAAAAACACGAGTTTTTAGGAAATGTGATTTATTTCATAAATGGAATCAACAAAGTATGCACATTCTATGACATAATAAATTTCTATAGTTTGCGCATGCTTAAACTATGCACATTCTAGGTAATAACAACTTTCTATAGTTTGTGCATGCGTCCGGAAATAAGAAAAGCTTACTTCACCCCTTTTTTTAAATTGACAGCTTCTAGAAGGTTTAGATGAATTCTTAAAAAACACGAGTTTTTAGAAAATGTGATTTATTTCATAAATGGAATCAACAAAGTATGCACATTCTACGTCATAACAACTTTCTATAGTTTGCGCATGCGTCCGGAAATAAGAAAAGCTTAATTCCCCCCTTTTTTTAAAATCACAGCTTCTAGAAGGTTTACATGATTTCTTAAAAAACTTGAGTTTTTAGAAAATGTGATTTATTTCATAAACGGAATCAACAAAGTATGCACATTCTATGTCATAACGACTTTCTATAGTTTGCGCATGCGCAAACTATGCACATGCTATGTAATAACGAATTTCTATAGTTTGCGCATACGTCCAGAAATAAGAAAAGCTTACTTCCGCCAGTTTTTTAAAACCACTGCTTCTAGAAGGTTTACATGATTTCTTAGAAAACACGAGTTTTTAGAAAATGTGATTTATTTCATAAATGGAATCAACAAACTATGCACATTCTACATCATAACGACTTTCTATAGTTTGAGCATGCATCCGGAAATAAGAAAAGCTTAATTCCCCCCATTTTTTAAAATCACAGCTTCTAGAAGGTTTACATGATTTCTTAAAAAACACGAGTTTTTAGGAAATGTGATTTATTTCATATATGGAATCAACAAAGTATGCACATTCTATGTCATAACGACTTTCTATAGTTTGCGCATGCGCAAACTATGCGTATTCTACGTAATAACAAGTTTCTATAGTTTGCACATGCGTCCGGAAAGAAGAAAAGCTTACTTCCCCCCTTTTTTTAAATTCACAGCTTCTAGAAGGTTTAGATGAATTCTTAAAAAACACGAGTTTTTAGAAAATGTGATTTATTTCATAAATGGAATCAACAAAGTATGCACATTCTACGTCATAACGACTTTCTATAGTTTGTGCATGCGTCCGGAAATAACAAAAGCTTAATTCCACCCGTTTTTTAAAATCACAGCTTCTAGAAAGTTTACATGATTTCTTAAAAAACACGAATTTTTAGAAAATGTGATTTATTTCATAAATGGAATCAACGAAGTATGCACATTCTATGTCATAACGAATTTCTATAGCTTGTGCATACGCAAACTATGCACATTCTACGTGATAACGAATTTCTATAGTTTGCGCAAGCGTCCAGAAATAAGAAAAGCTTACTTCCCCCCTTTTTTAAAATTCACAGCTTCTAGAAGGTTTAGATGAATTCTGAAATAACACGAGTTTTTAGAAAATGTGATTTCTTTCATAAATTGAATCAAGAAACTATGCACATTCTACGTAATAACGACTTTCTATAGTTTGCGCATGCGTCCGGAAATAAGAAAAGCTTACTTCCACCAATTTTTTAAAACCACAGCTTCTAGAAGGTATACATGATTTCTTAAAAAACACGAGTTTTTAGAAAATGTGATTTATTTCATCAATGGAATCAACAAAGTATGCACATTCGATGTCATAACAACTTTCTAAAGTTTGCGCATGCGCAAACTAGTCACATTCTACGTGATAACGACTTTCTATAGTTTGCGCATGGGTCCGGAAATAAGAAAAGCTTACGTCGCCCCTTTTTTTAAATTCACAGCTTCTAGAAGGTTTAGACGAATTCTTAAAAAACACGATTTTTTAGAAAATGTGATTTATTTCATAAATGGAATCAACAAAATATGCACATTCTACTTCGTAACAACTTTGTATAGTTTGTGCATGCGTCCGAAAATAAGAAAAGCTTAATTCCCCCCGTTTTTTAAAATCACAGCTTCTAGAAGGTCTACATGATTTCTTAAAAAACACGAGTTTTAGAAAATGTGATTTATTTCATAAATGGAATCAACAAAGTATGCACATTCTTCGTCATAAGGACTTTCTATAGTTTGCGCATGCGTCCGGAAATAAGAAAAGCTTAATTCCCCCCATTTTTTAAAATCACAGCTTCTAGAAGGTTTACATGATTTCTTAAAAAACATGAGTTTTTAGGAAAAGTGATTTATTTCATAAATGGAATCAACAAAGTATGCACATTCTATGTCATAGCGACTTTCTATAGTTTGCGCATGCGCAAACTATGCACATTCTACGTAATAAAACCTTTCTATAGTTTGCGCATGCGTTTGGAAATAAGAAAAGCTTACTTCCCCCCTTTTTTTAAATTCACAGCTTCTAGAAGGTTTAGATGAATTCTTAAAAAACACGAGTTTTTAAAAAATGTGATTTATTTCATAAATGGAATCAACAAAGTATGCACATTCTACGTCATAATGACTTTCTATAGTTTGCGCATGCGTCCGGAAATAAGAAAAGCTTAATTCACCCCGTTTTTTAAAATCACATCTTCTAGAAGGTTTACATGGTTTCTTAAAAAACACGAGTTTTTAGAAAATGTGATTTATTTCATAAATGGAATCAACAAAGTATGCACATTCTATGTCATAACGACTTTCTACAGTTTGCGCATGCGCAAACTATGCACATTCTACGTGATAATGACTTTCTATAGTTTGCGCATGCGTCCGGAAATAAGAAAAGGTTACTTCCCCACTTTTTTTAAATTCATAGCTTCTAGAAGGTTTAGATGAATTCTTAAAAAACACGAGTTTTTAGAAAATGTGATTTCTTTCATAAATTGAATCAAGAAACTATGCACATTCTACGTAATAACGACTTTCTATAGTTTGCGCATGCGTCCGAAAATAAGAAATGCTTACTTCCGCCAGTTTTTTAAAACCACAACTTCTAGAAGGTTTACATGATTTCTTAAAAAACATGAATTTTTAGAAAATGTGATTTATTTAATAAATTTAATCAACAAATTATGCACATTCTATGTAATAACGACTTTCTAAAGTTTGCGCATACGTCCGGAAATATGAAAAGCTTACTTCCGCCAGTTTTTTAAAATCATTGCTTCTAGAAGGTTTACATGATTGATTAAAAAACACGAGCTTTTATAAATGTGATTTATTTAGTAAAGGGAATCAACAAAGTATGCACTTTCTACGTCATAACGACATTCTATAGTTTGCGCATGCGTCTGGAAATAAGAAAAGCTTAATTCCCCCTATTTTTTAAAATCACAGCTTCTAGAAGGTTTACATGATTTCTTAAAAAAATTGAGTTTTTAGAAAATGTGATTTATTTCATAAATGGAATCAAAAAAGTATTCACATTATACATCATAACGACTTTCTAAAGTTTGAGCATGTGTTTGGAAATAAGAAAAACTTAATTCCCCCCGTTTTTTAAAATTCACAGCTTCTAGACGGTTTAGATGAATTCTTAAAAAACATGAGTTTTTAGGAAATGTGATTTATTTCATAAATGGAATCAACAAAGTATGGACATTAGACATAGTAACGACTTTCTATAGTTTGCGCATTTGTCCGGAAATAAGAAAAGCCTACTTCTGCCAGTTTTTTAAAACCACGGTTTCTAGAAGGTTTACATGATTTCTTAAAAAACACTAGTTTTTAGAAAATGTGATTTATTTCATAAATGGAATCAACAAAGTATGCAAATTCTACATCATAACGACTTTCTATAGTTTGAGCATGCAATCGGAAATAAGAAAAGCTTAATTCCCCCCGTTTTTTAAAATCACAGCTTCTAGAAGGTTTACATGATTTCTTAAAAAACATGAGTTTTTAGGAAATGTGATTTATCTCATAAATGGAATCAACAAAGTATGCACATTCTATGTCATAACAACTTTATATAGTTTGCGCATGCGCAAACTATGCACATTCTACGTGATAACAACTTTCTATAGTTTGCGCATGCATCCGAAAAAAAGAAAAGCTTACTTCCCCCCGTTTTTTAAATTCACAGCTTCTAGAAGGTTTAGATGAATTCTTAAAAAACATGAGTTTTTAGAAAATTTGATTTATTTCATAAATGGAATCAACAAAGTATGGACATTCTACATAGTAACGACTTTCTATAGTTTGTGCATGCGTCTGGAAATAAGAAAAGCTTACTTCCCCCCTTTTTTTAAATTCACAGCTTCTAGAAGGTTTACATGATTTCTTAAAAAACACGAGTTTTTAGAAAATGTGATTTATTTCATAAATGGAATAAACAAACTATGCACATTCTACGTAATAACGACTTTCTATAGTTTGCGCATGCGTCCGAAAATAAGAAAAGCTTACTTCCGCCAGTTTTTTAAAACCACAGCTTCTAGAAGGTTTACATGATTTCTTAAAAAACACGAGTTTTTAGAAAACTTGATTTATTTCATAAATGGAATCAAGGAAGTATGCACATTCTATGTCATAACGACTTTCTATAGTTTTCCCATGCGAAAACTATGCACATTCTACGTGATAACGACTTTCTATAGTTTGCACATGGGTCCGGAAATAAGAAAAGCTTACTTCACCCCTTTTTTAAAATTCACAGCTTCTAGAAGGTTTAGATGAATTCTTAAAAAACACGAGTTTTTAGAAAATGTGATTTATTTCATAAATGGCATCAACAAACTATGCACATTCTACGTAATAACGACTTTCTATATTTTGAGCATGCGTCCGGAAATAAGAAAAGCTTAATTCCCCCCGTTTTTTAAAATCACAGCTTCTAGAAGGTTTACATGATTTCTTAAAAAACACGCGTTTTTAGGAAATGTGATTTATTTCATAAATGGAATCAACAAATTATGCACATTCTATGTCATAACGACAATCTATAGTTTGCGCATGCGCAATCTATGCACATTCTATGCACATTCTATGTGTTAACGACTTTCTATAGTTTGTGCATGCGTCCGGAAATAAGAAAAGCTTAATTCCCCCCGTTTTTTAAAATCACAGCTTTTAGAAGGTTTACATGATTTCCTAAAAAGCACGAGTTTTAGAAAATGTGATTTATTTCATAAATGGAATCAACAAAGTATGCACATTCTACGTCATAACGACTTTCTATAGTTTGCGCATGCGTCCGGAAATAAGAAAAGCTTAATTCACCCCGTTTTTTTAAATCACGGCTTCTAGAAGGTTTACATGATTTCTTAAAAAACACAAGTTTTTAGAAAATGTGATTTATTTCATAAATGGAATCAACAAAGTATGCACATTCTATGTCATAACGACTTTATATATTTTGCGCATGCACAAACTATGCACATTCTACGTGATAACGACTTTCTATAGTTTGCGCATGCGTCCGGAAATAAGAAAAGCTTACTTCCCCCCTTTTTTTAAATTCATAGCTTCTAGAAGGTTTAGATGAATTCTTAAAAAACATGAGTTTTTAGAAAATGTGATTTCTTTCATAAATTGAATCAAGAAACTATGCACATTCTACGTAATAACGACTTTCTATAGTTTGCGCATCCGTCCGGAAATAAGAAAAGCTTACTTCCGCCAGTTTTTTAAAACCACAACTTCTAGAAGGTTTACATGATTTCTTAAAAAACATGAATTTTTAGAAAATGTGATTTATTTAATAAATTGAATCAACAAAGTATGCACATTCTATGTAATAACGACTTTCTAAAGTTTGCGCATACGTCCGGAAATATGAAAAGCTTACTTCCGCCAGTTTTTTAAAATCATTGCTTCTAGAAGGTTTACATGATTTCTTAAAAAACACGAGCTTTTATAAATGTGATTTATTTCATAAATGGAATCAACAAAGTATGCACATTCTACGTCATAACGACTTTCTATAGTTTGCGCATGCGTCTGGAAGTAAGAAAAGCTTAATTCCCCCTATTTTTTAAAATCACAGCTTCTAGAAGGTTTACATGATTTCTTAAAAAATTTGACTGTTTAGAAAATGTGATTTATTTCATAAATGGAATCAACAAAGTATGCACATTATACATCATAACGACTTTCTAAAGTTTGAGCATGCGTTTGGAAATAAGAAAAACTTAATTCCCCCCGTTTTTTAAAATTCACAACTTCTAGACGGTTTAGATGAATTCTTAAAAAACACGAGTTTTTAGGAAATGTGATTTTTTTCATAAATGGAATCAACAAAGTATGGAAATTCTACGTAGTAACGACTTTCTATAGTTTTCGCATGCGTCCGGAAATAAGAAAAGCTTACTTCCGCCAGTTTTTTAAAACCACAGCTTCTAGAAGGTTTACATGATTTCTTAAAAAACACGAGTTTTTAGAAAATGTGATTTATTTCATAAATGGAATCAACAAAGTATGCACATTCTACGTATAAACGACTTTCTATAGTTTGCGCATGCGTCCGGAAATAAGAAAAGCCTACTTCCGCCAGTTTTTTAAAACCACGGCTTCTAGAAGGTTTACATAATTTCTTAAAAAACAAGAGTTTTTAGAAAATGCGATTTATTTCATAAATGGAATCAACAAAGTATGCACATTCTATGTAATAAAGACTTTCTAAAGTTTGCGCATGCGTCCGGAAATATGAAAAGCTTACTTCCGCCAGTTTTTTAAAATCACAGCTTGTAGAAGGTTTACATGATTTCTTAAAAAACACGAGTTTTTAGAAAATGTTATTTATTTCATAAATGGAATCAACAAAGTTTGCACATTCTACGTCATAACGACTTTCTATAGTTTGCACATGCGTCTGGAAATAAGAAAAGCTTAATTCCCCTTATTTTTTAAAATCACAGCTTCTAGAAGGTTTACATGATTTCTTAAAAAATTTGAGTTTTTAGAAAATGTGATTTATTTCATAAATGGAATCAACAAAGTATGCACATTATACATCATAACGACTCTCTAAAGTTTGAGCATGCGTTTGGAAATAAGAAAAACTTAATTCCCCCCGTTTTTTAAAATTCACAGCTTCTAGACGGTTTAGATGAATTCTTAAAAAACACGAGTTTTTAGGAAATGTGATTTTTTTCATAAATGGAATCAACAAAGTATGGACATTCTACGTAGTAACGAATTTCTATAGTTTGCGCATGCGTCCGGAAATAAGAAAAGCTTACTTCCGCCAGTTTTTTAAAACCACAGCATCTAGAAGGTTTACATGATTTCTTAAAAAACACGAGTTTTCAGAAAATGTGATTTATTTCATAATTGGAATCAACAAAGTATGCACATTCTACGTAGAAACAACTTTCTATAGTTTGCGCATGCGTCCGGAAATAAGAAAAGCCTACTTCCGCCAGTTTTTTAAAACCACGGCTTCTAGAAGGTTTACATGATTTCTTAAAAAACACTAGTTTTTAGAAAATGTGATTTATTTCATAAATGGAATCAACAAAGTATGCACATTCTACATCATAACGACTTTCTATAGTTTGAGCATGCATCAAGAAATAAGAAAATCTTAATTCCCCCTATTTTTTAAAATCACAGCTTCTAGAAGGTTTACATGATTTCTTAAAAAACATGAGTTTTTAGGAAATGTGATTTATCTCATAAATGGAATCAACAAAGTATGCACATTCTATGTCATAACGACTTTATATAGTTTGCGCATGCGCAAACTATGCACATTCTACGTGATAAAAACTTTCTATAGTTTGCGCATGCATCCGGAAATAAGAAAATCTTACTTCCCCCCTTTTTTTAAATTCACAGCTTCTAGAAGGTTTAGATGAATTCTTAAAAAACACGAGTTTTTAGAAAATGTGATTTATTTCATAAATTCAATCAACAAGGTATGCACATTCTACGTAATAACGACTTTCTATAGTTTGCGCATGCGTCCGGAAATAAGAAAAGCTTACTTCCGCCAGTTTTTTAAAACCTTCTAGAAGATTGACATGATTTCTTAAAGAACACGAGTTTTTACAAAATGTGATTTATTTCATAAATGGAATCAACAAAGTATGCACATTCTATCTGATAACGACTTTCTATAGTTTGCGCATGCGTCCGGAAATAAGAAAAGCTTACTTCCCCCCTTTTTTTAAATTCACAGCTTCTAGAAGGTTTAGATGAATTCTTAAAAAACACGAGTTTTTAGAAAATGTGATTTATTTCATAAATGGAATCAACAAACTATGCACATTCTATGTAATAATTACTTTCTATATTTTGCGCATGCGTCCGGAAATAAGAAAAGCTTACTTCCGCCAGTTTTTTAAAACCACATCATCTAGAAGGTTTACATGATTTCTTAAAAAACACGAGTTTTCAGAAAATGTGATTTATTTCATAATTGGAATCAACAAAGTATGCACATTCTACGTAGAAACAACTTTCTATAGTTTGCGCATGCGTCCGGAAATAAGAAAAGCCTACTTCCGCCAGTTTTTTAAAACCACGGCTTCTAGAAGGTTTACATGATTTCTTAAAAAACACTAGTTTTTAGAAAATGTGATTTATTTCATAAATGGAATCAACAAAGTATGCACATTCTACATCATAACGACTTTCTATAGTTTGAGCATGCATCAAGAAATAAGAAAATCTTAATTCCCCCTATTTTTTAAAATCACAGCTTCTAGAAGGTTTACATGATTTCTTAAAAAACATGAGTTTTTAGGAAATGTGATTTATCTCATAAATGGAATCAACAAAGTATGCACATTCTATGTCATAACGACTTTATATAGTTTGCGCATGCGCAAACTATGCACATTCTACGTGATAAAAACTTTCTATAGTTTGCGCATGCATCCGGAAATAAGAAAATCTTACTTCCCCCCTTTTTTTAAATTCACAGCTTCTAGAAGGTTTAGATGAATTCTTAAAAAACACGAGTTTTTAGAAAATGTGATTTATTTCATAAATTCAATCAACAAGGTATGCACATTCTACGTAATAACGACTTTCTATAGTTTGCGCATGCGTCCGGAAATAAGAAAAGCTTACTTCCGCCAGTTTTTTAAAACCTTCTAGAAGATTGACATGATTTCTTAAAGAACACGAGTTTTTACAAAATGTGATTTATTTCATAAATGGAATCAACAAAGTATGCACATTCTATCTGATAACGACTTTCTATAGTTTGCGCATGCGTCCGGAAATAAGAAAAGCTTACTTCCCCCCTTTTTTTAAATTCACAGCTTCTAGAAGGTTTAGATGAATTCTTAAAAAACACAAGTTTTTAGAAAATGTGATTTATTTCATAAATGGAATCAACAAACTATGCACATTCTATGTAATAATTACTTTCTATATTTTGCGCATGCGTCCGGAAATAAGAAAAGCTTACTTCCGCCAGTTTTTTAAAACCACATCATCTAGAAGGTTTACATGATTTCTTAAAAAACACGAGTTTTCAGAAAATGTGATTTATTTCATAATTGGAATCAACAAAGTATGCACATTCTACGTAGAAACAACTTTCTATAGTTTGCGCATGCGTCCGGAAATAAGAAAAGCCTACTTCCGCCAGTTTTTTAAAACCACGGCTTCTAGAAGGTTTACATGATTTCTTAAAAAACACTAGTTTTTAGAAAATGTGATTTATTTCATAAATGGAATCAACAAAGTATGCACATTCTACATCATAACGACTTTCTATAGTTTGAGCATGCATCAAGAAATAAGAAAATCTTAATTCCCCCTATTTTTTAAAATCACAGCTTCTAGAAGGTTTACATGATTTCTTAAAAAACATGAGTTTTTAGGAAATGTGATTTATCTCATAAATGGAATCAACAAAGTATGCACATTCTATGTCATAACGACTTTATATAGTTTGCGCATGCGCAAACTATGCACATTCTACGTGATAAAAACTTTCTATAGTTTGCGCATGCATCCGGAAATAAGAAAATCTTACTTCCCCCCTTTTTTTAAATTCACAGCTTCTAGAAGGTTTAGATGAATTCTTAAAAAACACGAGTTTTTAGAAAATGTGATTTATTTCATAAATTCAATCAACAAGGTATGCACATTCTACGTAATAACGACTTTCTATAGTTTGCGCATGCGTCCGGAAATAAGAAAAGCTTACTTCCGCCAGTTTTTTAAAACCTTCTAGAAGATTGACATGATTTCTTAAAGAACACGAGTTTTTACAAAATGTGATTTATTTCATAAATGGAATCAACAAAGTATGCACATTCTATCTGATAACGACTTTCTATAGTTTGCGCATGCGTCCGGAAATAAGAAAAGCTTACTTCCCCCCTTTTTTTAAATTCACAGCTTCTAGAAGGTTTAGATGAATTCTTAAAAAACACAAGTTTTTAGAAAATGTGATTTATTTCATAAATGGAATCAACAAACTATGCACATTCTATGTAATAATTACTTTCTATATTTTGCGCATGCGTCCGGAAATAAGAAAAGCTTACTTCCGCCAGTTTTTTAAAACCACAGCATCTAGAAGGTTTACATGATTTCTTAAAAAACACGAGTTTTCAGAAAATGTGATTTATTTCATAATTGGAATCAACAAAGTATGCACATTCTACGTAGAAACAACTTTCTATAGTTTGCGCATGCGTCCGGAAATAAGAAAAGCCTACTTCCGCCAGTTTTTTAAAACCACGGCTTCTAGAAGGTTTACATGATTTCTTAAAAAACACTAGTTTTTAGAAAATGTGATTTATTTCATAAATGGAATCAACAAAGTATGCACATTCTACATCATAACGACTTTCTATAGTTTGAGCATGCATCAAGAAATAAGAAAATCTTAATTCCCCCTATTTTTTAAAATCACAGCTTCTAGAAGGTTTACATGATTTCTTAAAAAACATGAGTTTTTAGGAAATGTGATTTATCTCATAAATGGAATCAACAAAGTATGCACATTCTATGTCATAACGACTTTATATAGTTTGCGCATGCGCAAACTATGCACATTCTACGTGATAAAAACTTTCTATAGTTTGCGCATGCATCCGGAAATAAGAAAATCTTACTTCCCCCCTTTTTTTAAATTCACAGCTTCTAGAAGGTTTAGATGAATTCTTAAAAAACACGAGTTTTTAGAAAATGTGATTTATTTCATAAATTCAATCAACAAGGTATGCACATTCTACGTAATAACGACTTTCTATAGTTTGCGCATGCGTCCGGAAATAAGAAAAGCTTACTTCCGCCAGTTTTTTAAAACCTTCTAGAAGATTGACATGATTTCTTAAAGAACACGAGTTTTTACAAAATGTGATTTATTTCATAAATGGAATCAACAAAGTATGCACATTCTACCTGATAACGACTTTCTATAGTTTGCGCATGCGTCCGGAAATAAGAAAAGCTTACTTCCCCCCTTTTTTTAAATTCACAGCTTCTAGAAGGTTTAGATGAATTCTTAAAAAACACAAGTTTTTAGAAAATGTGATTTATTTCATAAATGGAATCAACAAACTATGCACATTCTATGTAATAATTACTTTCTATATTTTGCGCATGCGTCCGGAAATAAGAAAAGCTTACTTCCGCCAGTTTTTTAAAACCACATCATCTAGAAGGTTTACATGATTTCTTAAAAAACACGAGTTTTCAGAAAATGTGATTTATTTCATAATTGGAATCAACAAAGTATGCACATTCTACGTAGAAACAACTTTCTATAGTTTGCGCATGCGTCCGGAAATAAGAAAAGCCTACTTCCGCCAGTTTTTTTAAACCACGGCTTCTAGAAGGTTTACATGATTTCTTAAAAAACACTAGTTTTTAGACAATGTGATTTATTTCATAAATGGAATCAACAAAGTATGCACATTCTACATCATAACGACTTTCTATAGTTTGAGCATGCATCAAGAAATAAGAAAATCTTAATTCCCCCTATTTTTTAAAATCACAGCTTCTAGAAGGTTTACATGATTTCTTAAAAAACATGAGTTTTTAGGAAATGTGATTTATCTCATAAATGGAATCAACAAAGTATGCACATTCTATGTCATAACGACTTTATATAGTTTGCGCATGCGGAAACTATGCACATTCTACGTGATAAAAACTTTCTATAGTTTGCGCATGCATCCGGAAATAAGAAAATCTTACTTCCCCCCTTTTTTTAAATTCACAGCTTCTAGAAGGTTTAGATGAATTCTTAAAAAACACGAGTTTTTAGAAAATGTGATTTATTTCATAAATTCAATCAACAAGGTATGCACATTCTACGTAATAACGACTTTCTATAGTTTGCGCATGCGTCCGGAAATAAGAAAAGCTTACTTCCGCCAGTTTTTTAAAACCTTCTAGAAGATTGACATGATTTCTTAAAGAACACGAGTTTTTACAAAATGTGATTTATTTCATAAATGGAATCAACAAAGTATGCACATTCTATCTGATAACGACTTTCTATAGTTTGCGCATGCGTCCGGAAATAAGAAAAGCTTACTTCCCCCCTTTTTTTAAATTCACAGCTTCTAGAAGGTTTAGATGAATTCTTAAAAAACACAAGTTTTTAGAAAATGTGATTTATTTCATAAATGGAATCAACAAACTATGCACATTCTATGTAATAATTACTTTCTATATTTTGCGCATGCGTCCGGAAATAAGAAAAGCTTACTTCCGCCAGTTTTTTAAAACCACAGCTTCTAGAAGGTTTACATGTTTCGTTAAAAAACACTAGTTTTTAGAAAATGTGATTTATTTCATAAATGGAATCAACAAAGTATGCACATTCTATGTCATAACGACTTTCTATAGTTTGCGCATGCGCAATCTATGCCCATTCTACGTAATAACAACTTTCTATAGTTTGCGCATGCGTTCGGAAATAAGAAAAGCTTACTTCCCCCCTTTTTTTAAATTCACAGCTTCTAGAAGGTTTAGATGAATTCTTAAAAAACACGAGTTTTTAGAAAATGTGATTTATTTCATAAATGGAATCAACAAGGTATGCACATTCTACGTAATAACGACTTTCTATCGTTTGTGCATGCGTCTGGAAATAAGAAAAGCTTACTTCCGTCAGTTTTTTAAAACCACCGCTTCTAGAAGATTGACATGATTTCTTAAAAAACACGAGTTTTTAGAAAATGTGATTTATTTCATAAATGGAATCAACAAAGTGTGCACATTCTACTTGATAACGACTTTCTATAGTTTGCGCATGCGTCTGGAAATAAGAAAAGCTTACTTCCCCCCTTTTTTTAAATTCACAACTTCTAGAAGGTTTAGATGAATTCTTAAAAACCACGAGTTTTTAGAAAATGTGATTTATTTCATAAATGGAATCAACAAACTATGCACATTCTACGTAATAACGACTTTCTATATTTTGAGCATGCGTCCGGAAATAAGAAAAGGTTAATTCTCCCCGTTTTTTAAAATCACAGCTTCTAGAAGGTTTACATGATTTCTTAAAAAACACGCGTTTTTAGGAAATGTGATTTATTTCATAAATGGAATCAACAAATTATGCACATTCTATGTCATAACGACAATCTATAGTTTGCGCATGCGCAATCTATGCACATTCTATGTGTTAACGACTTTCTATAGTTTGTGCATGCGTCCGGAAATAAGAAAAGCTTAATTCCCCCCGTTTTTTAAAATCACAGCTTTTAGAAGGTTTACATGATTTCCTAAACAGCACGAGTTTTATAAAATGTGATTTATTTCATAAATGGAATCAACAAAGTATGCACATTCTTCTTCATAACGACTTTCTATAGTTTGCGCATGCGTCCGGAAATAAGAAAAGCGTAATTCCCCCCATTTTTTAAAATCACAGCTTCTAGAAGGTTTACATGATTTCTTAAAAAACACGAGGTTTTAGAAAATGTGATTTATTTCATAAATGGAATCAACAAGGTATGCACATTCTATGTCATAACGACTTTCTAAAGTTTGCGCATGGGCAAACTATGAGCATTCTACGTGATAACGACTTTCTATAGTTTGCGCATGCGTCCGGAAATAAGAAAAGCTTACTTCCCCCCTTTTTTTAAATTCACAGCTTCGAGAAGGTTTAGATGAATTCTTAAAAAACACGAGTTTTTAGAAAATGTGATTTATTTCATAAATGGAATCAACAAACTATGCACATTCTACGTAATAACGACTTTCTATAATTTGAGCATGCATCCGGAAATAAGAAAAGCTTACTTCCCCCCTTTTTTTAAATTCATAGTTTCTAGAAGGTTTAGATGAATTCTTAAAAAACACGAGTTTTTAGAAAATATGATTTATTTCATTAATGGAATCAACAAACTATGCACATTCTACGTAATAACGACTTTCTATAGTTTGCGCACGCGTCCGGAAATAAGAAAAGCTTCCTTCCGCCATGTTTTAAAACCACAGCTTCTAGAAGGTTTACATGATTTCTTAAAAAACATGAGTTTTTAGAAAATGTGATTTATTTCATTAATGGAATCAACAAAGTATGCACATTCTATATAATAACGACTTTCTAAAGTTTGCGCATGCGTCCGGAAATATCAAAAGCTTACTTCCGCAAGTTTTTTAAAATCATAGCTTGTAGAAGGTTTACATGATTTCCTAAAAAACAAGAGTTTTTAGAAAATATGATTTATTGCATAAATGGAATCAAAAAAGTTTGCACATTCTACGTCATAAGAACTTTCTATAGTTTGCGGATCCGTCCGGAAATAAGAAAAGCTTAATTGCCCCCATTTTTTAAAATCACAGCTTATAGAAGGTTTACCCGATTTCTTAAAAAACTTGAGTTTTTAGAAAATGTGATTTATTTCATAAATGGAATCAACAAAGTATGCACATTCTATGTCATAACGACTTTCTATAGTTTGCGCATGCGCAAACTATGCACATTCTACGTAATAACGACTTTCTATAGTTTGCGCATGCGTCCAGAAATAAGAAAAGCTTACTTCCGCGAGTTTTTTAAAACCACGGCTTCTAGAAGGTTTACATGATTTCTTTTAAAACACTAGTTTTTAGAAAATGTGATTTATTTCATAAATGGAATCAACAAAGTATGCACATTCTACATCATAATGACTTTCTATAGTTTGAGCATGCATCCGGAAATAAGAAAAGCTTAATTCCAACCGTTTTTTAAAATCACAGCTTCTAGAAGGTTTACATGATTTCTTAAAAAACACAAGTTTTTAGGAAATGTGATTTATTTCATAAATGGAATCAACAAAGTATGCACATTCTATGTCATAATGACTTTATATAGTTTGCGCATGCGCAAACTATGCACATTCTACATGATAACGACTTTCTATAGTTTGCGCATGCGTCCGGAAATAAGAAAAGCATACTTCCCCCCTTTTTTTAAATTCACAGCTTCTAGAAGGTTTAGATGAATTTTTAAAAAACACGAGTTTTTAGAAAATGTGATTTATTTCATAAATGGAATCAACAAAGTATGCACATTATACGTGATAACGACTTTCTATAGTTTGCGCATGCGTCCGGAAATAAGAAAAGCTTACTTCCCCCCTTTTTTTAAATTCACAACTTTTAGAAGGTTTAGATGAATTCTTAAAAAACACAAGTTTTTAGAAAATGTGATTTATTTCATAAATGGAATCAATAAACTATGCACATTCTACGTAATAACGACTTTCTATAATTTGCGCATGCGTCTGGAAATAAGAAAAGCTTACTTCCGCCAGTTTTTTAAAACCACAGCTTCTAGAAGGTTTACATGATTTCTTAAAAAACACGAGTTTTTAGAAAATGTGATTTATTTCATTAATGGAATCAACAAAGCATGCACATTCTATGTCATAACGACTTTCTATAGTTTGCGCATGCGCAAACTATGCACATTCTACGTGATAACGACTTTCTATAGTTTGCACATGGGCTCGGAAATAAGAAAAGCTTACTTCGCCCCTTTTTTTAAATTCACAGCTTCTAGAAGGTTTAGATGAATTCTTAAAAAACATGACTTTTTAAAAAATGTGATTTATTTCATAAATGGAATCAACAAAGTATACACATTCTACGTCATAATGACTTTCTATAGTTTGCGCATGCGTCCGGAAATAAGAAAAGCCTACTTCCGCCAGTTTTTTAAAACGACGGCTTCTAGAAGGTTTACATGATTTCTTAAAAAACACTAGTTTTTAGAATATGTGATTTATTTCATAAATGGAATCAACAAAGTATGCACATTCTACATCATAACGACTTTCTATAGTTTGAGCATGCATCCGAAAATAAGAAAAGCTTAATTCCCCCCGTTTTTTAAAATCACAGCTTCTAGAAGGTTTACATGATTTCTTAAAAAACATGAGTTTTTAGGAAATGTGATTTATTTCATAAATGGAATCAACAAAGTATACACATTCTATTTCATAATGACTTTATATAGTTTGCGCATGCGCAAACTATGCACATTCTACGTGATAACGACTTTCTATAGTTTGCGCATGCGTCCGGAAATAAGAAAAGCTTACTTCCCCCCTTTTTCTAAATTCACATCTTCTAGAAGGTTTAGATGAATTCTTAAAAAGCACGAGTTTTTCGAAAATGTGATTTATTTCATAAATGGAATCAACAAGGTATGCACATTCTACGTAATAACGAGTTTCTATATTTTGCGCATGCATCCGGAAATAAGAAAAGCTTGCTTCCGCCAGTTTTTTAAAACCACAGCTTCTAGAAGATTGACATGATTTCTTAAAAAACATGAGTTTTTAGAAAATGTGATTTATTTCATAAATGGAATCAACAAAGTATGCACATTCTACGTGATAACGACTTTCTATAGTTTGCGCATGCGACCGGAAATAAGAAAAGCTTACTTCCCCGCTTTTTTTAAATTCACAGCTTGTAGAAGGTTTAGATGAATTCTTAAAAAACACAAGCTTTTAGAAAATGTGATTTATTTCATAAATGGAATCAACAAACTATGCACATTCTACGTAATAATGACTTTCTATAGTTTGCGCATGCGTCCGGAAATAAGAAAAGCTTACTTCCGCCAGTTTTTTAAAACCACAGCTTCTAGAAGGTTTACACGATTTCTTAAAAAACACGAGTTTTTAGAAAATGCGATTTATTTCATAAATGGAATCAACAAAGTATGCACATTCTATGTCATAACGACTTTCTATAGTTTGCGCATGCGCAAACTATGCACATTCTACGTGATAACGACTTTCTATAGTTTGCACATGGGTCCGGAAATAAGAAAAGCTTACTTCGCCCCTTTTTTTTAAATTCACAGCTTCTAGAAGGTTTAGATGAATTCTTAAAAAACACGTGTTTTTAGAAAATGTGATTGATTTCATAAATGGCATGAACAAACTATGCACATTCTACGTCATAACGACTTTCTATAGTTTGTGCATGCGTCCGGAAATAAGAAAAGCTTACTTCCGCTAGTTTTTTAAAACCACAGCTTCTAGAAGGTTTACATGTTTCCTTAAAAACCACTAGTTTTTAGAAAATGTGATTTATTTCATAAATTGAATCAACAAAGTATGCACATTTGTAGGACCCCTCCTTTAGGGTCCCCTTGAACTGAACCTGAAACTTTAACAACTTCATACAAACAAATTAGCCATCATAGTTATTGGAAAATTAAAATAAAAAGCGTGAATAACTTAACAAAAATAAGCAAAACCTTAACCTGTCAACCCGATCCAGTTGGTCCATTGTCGCCTTCTTCTTCCGTAGGATCCCTCCAGCAAAGCTCTTTTAACCATTGGCGAAGCAACCGTTAGCTTCGCCACCCAACCATAGGCTCATGCTTTCAGTCGCATGGCCTCCCCCGAGCTTTGGGTCGTAAAGTTCACACACAATTCTCAAGAAACCCAGCTTGGGTTTCCCCCCCACCAAGATTTCCAGCCAAACCCTCAATAGCAGCAAGTCATGAGGTATCTCAATATTACGATAGTCATCCAGGGTCTGGGTCCTTTACCCATCCCCAAAGTCTCCCTTTTAAAGGAAAATCCCCTGGGACACATGTCGCTTCATGCATAAATAATTATTTAATTAATTCTTTAATGAAAAACAACTCACCCATCCAAGTTTCAGTTCCTCTAGGAGATGCACCAACATCCCTAAGTTTGCTCATGTTTGTCCCCTAGATATTTCACTTAACTCCTAGATTTGTGGTGTAGGTGGAGTTGACTAGGTGTCCATGCCTAGGATTCCATCTTGCTCCTAAATAAATATTTTTAATATTTTTAAGTAATCAGGAATATCCTTTCATGTGCAATGCCTAAATAACACTTAATATTATTTAAATGCCAAAGTAATCATTTATGTGCAAATGCCGAAAGTACTCAAATGCATTCTAAGTAAAGTTCTAGGTGCAAAATTATACGTTTCAACGCAGTTAAGTTTAGCAATCAACTTTTACTAGGGGCCCAGTGCCACGCCGTTGGGCTTCCTTGTTTCTTCATTTAATTTCCCTGACATGGCACCACTCCGTCGAGTCCATTCATCCGTAGTTTCCATTCCTCGGCAAGGCACCACATCGTTGGGTCCTTGCATTCACTCTTTCCGTTCTCGGCAGGGTACCGCACCGTCGGGCCCTTCTGCCGTCATCCTTCCGTTTTGACTTGCGGGAACTTCATGTAGGGATTTCAGGAGCCGTTACCTTCCATCCTCCGTCTACACGCTATTAGGGACTAATGGCGTTGAGGAGTGAGTCCGTTCTCACTGCGCGCCCCCCAACTAGTACGTGACCAGCTCCGTCGTGGCCCACCTCATACGCCCTCACGCTTTCCTCTTGAGCAAGCGGATCAGTTCTTATCTGCTCAAGCGTGGTATTCCGTCGGAAGTCGACATCGTCATCGCTCTCCCTGTGTGTGATTTACTCGTACTCTACGAACCTTCATATTCCTTTGTGTGTCCGTCGGTGAACCGTTTCACCTGTCGCTACACACATTTCTCACAAACGTAAATTAGTAGCATTGTCCTCAATAATCACAATTTGTTTTATAAATCTGTTGCTTCATTAAGCATCTATAATTTACTTAATCATTTCTCATTCGTCTAATCACATAATCCATTGCACAGCTAGTCGTTAAGCATCATTCGTATGTACAGTTCTCATATCAAAGTTAATCGTAATCATAAATATACTCAAAATAAAATTATAGGGTTATTTTACTAATGTTTCAAATAGTAGGGTGACCCAGCAGGTGCCCTCAATGTCTACAGTAGTCTAGAGGCACTACATATACCCCTACTTATTTAGAACTTCGTCCCGAAGTTCAGAATAAATGCATAAAGCTATGACGCATCTCAGTTGCGTCCTCCCAAGTTGCAGAGATAGGATTGTAATTGTCCCACTGCACTTTGACTTGATCAATCAAGGCTAATCATTAAGCAAGAAGTAATCAATCAATTATCCCACTCCACACATATAATTTAATTCCTTAATTCATTTATCAATTATTGTCGTCATTCACATCTTCAGGTTTTCCTCAATCATTTAAGACATAACAAGACTCAAGAGACCACAGTATTGAATTTGTTCAGTCGGGTCACTCGACAGGTGCCCTTAAGGTCCACAGTCATTCTAGGGGCATTACAACATTCTACGTGATAACGACTTTCTATAGTTTGCGCATGCGTCCGGAAATAAGAAAAGCTTACTTCCCCCCTTTTTTTAAATTCACAGCTTCTAGAAGGTTTAGATGAATTCTTAAAAACACGAGTTTTTAGAAAATGTGATTTATTTCATAAATGGAATCAACAAAGTATTCACATTCTACGTAATAACGACTTTCTATAGTTTGCGCATGTGTCCGGAAATAAGAAAAGCTTACTTCCGCCAGTTTTTTAAAACCACGGCTTCTAGAAGATTGACACGATTTCTTAAAAAACACGAGTTTTTAGAAAATGAGATTTATTTCATAAATGGAATCAACAAAGTATGCACATTCTTCGTCATAACGACTTTCTATAGTTTGCGCATGCGTCCGGAAATAAGAAAAGCTTAATTCCCTGCATTTTTTAAAATCACAGCTTGTAGAAGGTTTACATGATTTCTTAAAAAACACGAGTTTTTAGGAAATGTGATTTATTTCATAAATGGAATCAACAAAGTATGCACATTCTATGTCATAACAACTTTCTATAGTTTGCGCATGCGCAAACTATGCACATTCTACGTAATAACCACTTTCTATAGTTTGCGCATGCGTCCGGAAATAAGAAAAGCTTACTTCCCCCCTCTTTCTTAATTCACAGCTTCTAGAAGGTTTAGATGAATTCTTAAAAAACACCAGTTTTTAGAAAATGTGATTTATTTCATAAATGGAATCAACAAAGTATGCACATTCTACGTCATAACAACTTTCTATACTTTGCGCATGCGTCCGGAAATAAGAAAAGCTTAATTCCCCCCGTTTTTTAAAATCACAGCTTCTAGAAACTTTACATGATTTCTTAAAAAACATGAATTTTTAGAAAATGTGATTTATTTCATCAATGGAATCAACAAAGTATGCACATTCTATGTCATAACGAATTTCTATAGTTTGTTCATGCGCAAACTAAGCACATTCTACGTGATAACGACTTTCTATAGTTTGCGCAAGCGTCCCGGAAATAAGAAAAGCTTACTTCCCCCCCTTTTTTTAAATTCACAGCTTCTAGAAGGTTTAGATGAATTCTTAAAAAACACAAGTTTTTAGAAAATGTGATTTATTTCATAAATGGAATCAACAAACTATAAACATTCTACATAATAACGACTTTCTATAGTTTGTGCATGTGTCCGGAAATAAGAAAAACTTACTTCCGCCAGTTTTTTAAAACCATACCTTCTAGAAGGTTTACATGATTTCTTAAAAAACACGAGTTTCTAGAAAATGTGATTTATTTCTTAAATGGAATCAACAAAGTATGCACATTCTACGTAATAACGACTTTCTATAGTTTGCGCATGCGTCCGGAAATAAGAAAAGCTTACTTCCGCCAGTTTTTTAAAACCACAGCTTCTAGAAGGTTTACCTGATTTCTTAAAAAACACGAGTTTTTAGAAAATGTGATTTATTTCATAAATGGAATCACCAAAGTATGCACATTCTACGTGATAACGAAATTCTATAGTTTGCGCATGCGTCCAGAAATAAGAAAAGCTTACTTCCCCCCTTTTTTTAAATTCACAGCTTCTAGAAGGTTTAGATGAATTCTTAAAAAACACAAGTTTTTAGAAAATGTGATTTATTTCATAAATGGAATCAACAAACTATAAACATTCTACATAATAACGACTTTCTATAGTTTGTGCATGCGTCCGGAAATAAGAAAAACTTACTTCCGCCAGTTTTTTAAAACCATACCTTCTAGAAGGTTTACATGATTTCTTAAAAAAACACGAGTTTCTAGAAAATGTGATTTATTTCTTAAATGGAATCAACAAAGTATGCAAATTCTATGTCATAACGACTTTCTATAGTTTGCGCATGCGCAAACTATGCACATTCTACGTGATAACGATTTTCTATAGTTTGCGCAAGCGTCCGGAAATAAGAAAATCTTACTTCCCCCCTTTTTTTTAAATTCACAGCTTCTAGAAGGTTTAGATGAATTCTTAAAAAACACGAGTTTTTAGAAAATGTGATTTATTTCATAAATGGAATCAACAAAGTATGCACATTCTTCGTCATAATGACTTTCTCTAGTTTGCGCATTCGTCCGGAAATAATAAAAGCTTAATTCCCCCCGTTTTTTAAAATCACAGCTTCTAGAAGGTTTACATGATTTCTTAAAAAACACGAGTTTTTAGAAAATGTGATTTATTTCATAAATGGAATCAACAAAGTATGCACATTCTTTGTCATAACGACTTTCTATAGTTTGCCCATGCGCAAACTATACACATTCTACGTGATAACGACTTTTTATAGTTTGCGCATGCATCCGGAAATAAGAAAAGCTTACTTCCCCCATTTTTTTAAATTCACAGCTTCTAGAAGGTTTAGATGAATTCTTAAAAAACATGACTTTTTAGAAAATGTGATTTCTTTCATAAATCGAATCAACAAACTATGCGCATTCTACGTAATAACGACTTTCTATAGTTTGCGCATGCGTCCGGAAATAAGAAAAGCTTACTTCCGCTAGTTTTTTAAAACCACAGCTTCTAGAAGCCTTACATGATTTCTTAAAAAACGCGAGTTTTTAGAAAATGTGATTTATTTCATAAATGGAATCAACAAAGTATGCACATTCTACGTAGAAACGACTTTCTATAGTTTGCGCATGTGTCCGGAAATAAGAAAACCCTACTTCCGCCAGTTTTTTAAAACCACGGCTTCTAGAAGGTTTACATGATTACTTAAAAAACACTAGTTTTTAGAAAATGTGATTTATTTCATAAATGGAATCAACAAAGTATGCACATTCTACATCATAACGACTTTCTATAGTTTGAGCATGCATCCGGAAATAAGAAAAGCTTAATTCCCCCCGTTTTTTAAAATCACAGCTTCCAGAAGGTTTACATGATTTCTTAAAAAACACGAGTTTTTAGGAAATGTGATTTATTTCATAAATGGAATCAACAAAGTATGCACATTCTATGTCATAACGACTTTCTATAGTTTGCGCATGCGCAAACTATGCACATTCTACGTGATAACGACTTTCTATAGTTTGCGCATGCGTTCGGAAATAAGAAAAGCTTACTTCCCCCCCTTTTTTTAAATTCACAGCTTCTAGATGGTTTAGATGAATTCTTAAAAAACACAAGTTTTTAGAAAATGTGATTTATTTCATAAATGGAATCAACAAACTATAAACATTCTACATAATAACGACTTTCTATAGTTTGTGCATGCGTCCGGAAATAAGAAAAACTTACTTCCGCCAGTTTTTTAAAACCATACCTTCTAGAAGGTTTACATGATTTCTTAAAAAACACGAGTTTCTAGAAAATGTGATTTATTTCTTAAATGGAATCAACAAAGTATGCACATTCTACGTAATAACGACTTTCTATAGTTTGCGCATGCGTCCGGAAATAAGAAAAGCTTACTTCCGCCAGTTTTTTAAAACCACAGCTTCTAGAAGGTTTACATGATTTCTTAAAAAACACGAGTTTTTAGAAAATGTGATTTATTTCATAAATGGAATCACCAAAGTATGCACATTCTACGTGATAACGAAATTCTATAGTTTGCGCATGCGTCCAGAAATAAGAAAAGCTTACTTCCCCCCTTTTTTTAAATTCACAGCTTCTAGAAGGTTTAGATGAATTCTTAAAAAACACGAGTTTTTAGAAAATGTGATTTATTTCATAAATGGTATCAACAAAGAATGCACATTCTACGTAGTAACGACTTTCTATAGTTTGCGCATGCGTCCGGAAATAAGAAAAGCTTCCTTCCACAAGTTTTTTAAAATCACAGCTTCTAGAAGGTTTACATGATTTCTTAAAAAACACGAGTTTTCGGAAAATGTGATTTATTTCATTAATGGAATCAACAACGTATGCACACTCTATGTAATAATGACTTTCTAAAGTTTGCGCATGCGTCCGGAAATATGAAAAGCTTACTTCTGCCAGTTTTTAGAAAATGTGATTTATTTCATAGATGGAATCAACAAAGTATGCACATTCTATGTCATAACGACTTTCTATAGTTTGCGCATGCGCAAACTATGCACATTCTACGTAATAACGACTTTCTATAGTTTGCGCAAGCATCCGAAAATAAGAAAAGCTTACTTCCGCCAGTTTTTTAAAACCACAGCTTCTTGAAGGTTTACATGATTTCTTTAAAAAGACGAGTTTTTAGAAAATGCGATTTATTTCATAATTGGAATCAACAAAGTATGCACATTTTACGTAGAAACGACTTTGTATAGTTTGCGCATGCGTCCGGAAGTAAGAAAAGCCTAAGTCTGCCAGTTTTTTAAAACCATGGCTTCCAGAAGGTTTACATGATTTCTTAAAAAAAACGAGTTTTTAGAAAATGCAATTTATTTCATAAATGGAATCAAAAAAGTATGCACATTCTATGTAATAACGACTTTCTAAAGTTTGCGCATGCGTCCGGAAATATGAAAAGCTTACTTCCGGCAGTTTTTTAAAATCACAGCTTCTATAAGGTTTACATCATTTCTTAAAAAACACGAGTTTTTAGAAAATGTGATTTATTTCATAAATGGAATCAACAAAGTATCCACATTCTACATCATAACGACTTTCTATAGTTTGAGCATGCGTCCGGAAATAAGAAAAGCTTAATTCCCCCCGTTTTTTAAAATCACAGCTTCTTGAAGGTTTACATGATTTCTTAAAAAACACGAGTTTTTAGGAAATGTGATTTATTTCATAAATGGAATCAAAAAAGTATGCACATTCTATGTCATAACGACATTCTATAGTTTGTGCATGCGCAAACTATGCACATTCTACGTGTTAACGACTTTCTATAGTTTGCGCATGCATTCGGAAATAAGAAAAGCTTACTTCCTCCATTTTTTTAAATTCACAGCTTCTAGAAGGTTTAGATGAATTCTTAAAAAACACGAGTTTTTAGAAAATGTGATTTATTTCATAAATGGAATCAACAAATTATGCACATTCTACGCGATAACGACTTTCTATAGTTTGCGCATGCGTCCGGAAATAAGAAAAGCTTACTTCCCCCCCTTTTTTTAAATTCACAGCTTCTAGAAGGTTTAGATGAATTCTTAAAAAACACAAGTTTTTAGAAAATGTGATTTATTTCATAAATGGAATCAACAAACTATGCACATTCTACGCCATAACGACTTTCTATAGTTTGCGCTTGCGTCCGGAAATAAGAAAAGCTTAATTCCCCGCATTTTTTAAAATCACAGCTTCTAGAAGGTTTAAATGATTTCTTAAAAAACAAGAGTTTTTAGGAAATCTGATTTATTTCATAAATGGAATCAACAAAGTATAAAGATTCTATGTCATAACGACTTTCTATAGTTTGCGCATGCGCAAACTATGCACATTCTACGTAATAACAACTTTCTATAGTTTGTGCATGCGTCCGGAAATAAGAAAAGCTTACTTACCCCCTGTTTTTAAATTCACAGCTGCTAGAAGGTTTAGATGAATTCTTAAAAAACACGAGTTTTTAGAAAATGTGATTTATTTCATAAATGGAATCAATAAAGTATGCACATTCTACATCATAACAACTTTCTATAGTTTGGGCATGCGTCCGGAAATAAGAAAAGCTTAATTCCCCCCGTTTTTTAAAATCACAGCTTCTAGAAAGTTTACATGATTTCTTAAGAAACATGAATTTTCAGAAAATGTGATTTATTTCATAAATGGAATCAACAAAGTATGCACATTCTATGTCATAACGAATTTCTATAGTTTGTTTATGCGCAAACTATGCACATTCTACGTGATAACGACTTTCTATAGTTTGTGCAAGCGTCCGGAAATAAGAAAAGCTTACTTCCCCCCTTCTTTTAAATTCATAGCTTCTAGAAGGTTTAGATGAATTCTTAAAAAACAAGAGTTTTTAAAAAATGTGATTTATTTCATAAATAGAATCAACAATGTATGCACATTCTACGCGATAACGACTTTCTATAGTTTGCGCATGCGTCCGGAAATAAGAAAAGCTTACTTCCCCCCTTTTTTTAAATTCACAGCTTCTAGAAGGTTTAGATGAATTCTTAAAAAACACAAGTTTTTAGAAAATGTGATTTATTTCATAAATGGAATCAACAAACTATGCACATTCTACGTAATAACGACTTTCTATAGTTTGCGCATGCGTCCGGAAATAAGAAAAGCTTACTTCCACCTGTTTTTTAAAACCATAGCTTCTAGAAGGTTTACATGATTTTGTTAAAAAACACGAGTTTTTAGAAAATGTGATTTATTTCATAAATGGAATCAACAAAGTATGCACATTCTATGTCATAACGACTTTCTATGGTTTGCGCATGCGCAAACTATGCACATTCTACGTGATAACGACTTTCTATAGTTTGCGCATGGTTCCGGAAATAAGAAAAGCTTATTTCCCCCCTTTTTTTATATTCACAGCTTCTAGAAGGTTTAGATGAATTCTTAAAAAACACGAGCTTTTAGAAAATGTGATTTATTTCATAAATGGAATCAACAAAGTATGCACATTCTACGTAATAACGATTTTCTATAGTTTGCGCATGCGTCCGGAAATAAGAAAAGCTTACTTCCGCCAGTTTTTTAAAATCACAGCTTCTAGAAGGTTTACATGATTTCTTAAAAAACACGAGGTTTTAGAAAATGTGATTTATTTCATCAATGGAATCAACAAAGTATGCACATTCTATGTCATAACGACTTTCTAAAGTTTGCGCATGCGCAAACTATGAGCATTCTGCGTGATAACGTCTTTCTATTGTTTGCGCATGCGTCCGGAAATAAGAAAAGCTTACTGCCCCCCCTTTTTTTAAATTCACAGCTTCTAGAAGGTTTAGATGAATTCTTAAAAAACACGAGTTTTTAGAAAATGTGATTTATTTCATAAATGGAATCAACAAAGTATGCACATTCTACGTAATAACGACTTTCTATAATTTGCGCATGCGTTCGGAAATAAGAAAAGCTTACTTCCCCCCTTTTTTGAAATTCACAGCTTCTAGAAGGTTTAGACGAATTCTTAAAAAACATGATTTTTTAGAAAATGTGATTTATTTCATCAATGGAATCAACAAGCTATGCACATTCTACGGAATAACGACTTTCTATAGTTTGCGCATGCGTCCGGAAATAAGAAAAGCTTCCTTCCACCAGTTTTTTAAAACCACAGCTTCTAGTAGGTTTACATGATTTCTTAAAAAACACGAGTTTTTAGAAAATGTGATTTATTTCATTAATGGAATCAACAACGTATGCACTTTCTATGTAATAACGACTTTCTAAAGTTTGCGCATGCGTCCGGAAATATGAAAAGCTTACTTCCGCCAGTTTTTAGAAAATGTGATTTATTTCATAGATGGAATCAACAAAGTATGCACATTCTATGTCATAATGACTTTCTATAGTTTGCGCATGCGCAAACTATGCACATTCTACGTAATAACGACTTTCTATAGTTTGCGCAAGCGTCCGAAAATAAGAAAAGCTTACTTCCGCCAGTTTTTTAAAACCACAGCTTCTAGAAGGTTTACATGATTTCTTTAAAAAGATGAGTTTTTAGAAAATGCGATTTATTTCATAATTGGAATCAACAAAGTATGCACATTTTACGTAGAAACGACTTTGTATAGTTTGCGCATGCGTCCGGAAGTAAGAAAAGCCTAAGTCCGCTAGTTTTTTAAAACCACGGCTTCCAGAAGGTTTACATGATTTCTTAAAAAAAACGAGTTTTTAGAAAATGCAATTTATTTCATAAATGGAATCAGCAAAGTATGCACATTCTATGTAATAACGACTTTCTAAAGTTTGTGCATGCATCCGGAAATATGAAAAGCTTACTTCCGGCAGTTTTTTAAAATCACAGCTTCTATAAGGTTTACATCATTTCTTAAAAAAACACGAGTTTTTAGAAAATGTGATTTATTTCATAAATGGAATCAACAAATTATGCACATTCTACATCATAACGACTTTCTATAGTTTGAGCATGCGTCCGGAAATAAGAAAAGCTTAATTCCCCCCCGTTTTTTAAAATCACAGTTTCTTGAAGGTTTACATGATTTCTTAAAAAACACGATTTTTTAGGAAATGTGATTTATTTCATAAATGGAATCAACAAAGTATGCACATTCTATGTCATAAAGACATTCTATAGTTTGTGCATGCGCAAACTATGCACATTCTACGTGTTAACGACTTTCTATAGTTTGCGCATGCATTCGGAAATAAGAAAAGCTTACTTCCTCCATTTTTTTAAATTCACAGCTTCTAGAAGGTTTAGATGAATTCTTAAAAAACACGAGTTTTTAGAAAATGTGATTTATTTCATAAATGGAATCAACAAATTATGCACATTCTACGCGATAACGACTTTCTATAGTTTGTGCATGCGTCCGGAAATAAGAAAAGCTTACTTCCCCCCTTTTTTTAAATTCACAGCTTCTAGAAGGTTTAGATGAATTCTTAAAAAACACAAGTTTTTAGAAAATGTGATTTATTTCATAAATGGAATCAACAAACTATGCACATTCTACGCCATAACGACTTTCTATAGTTTGCGCTTGCGTCCGGAAATAAGAAAAGCTTAATTCCCCGCATTTTTTAAAATCACAGCTTCTAGAAGGTTTACATGATTTCTTAAAAAACAAGAGTTTTTAGGAAATCTGATTTATTTCATAAATGGAATCAACAAAGTATGCAGATTCTATGTCATAACGACTTTCTATAGTTTGCGCATGCGCAACTATGCACATTCTACGTAATAACAACTTTCTATAGTTTGTGCATGCGTCCGGAAATAAGAAAAGCTTACTTACCCCCTTTTTTTAAATTCACAGCTGCTAGAAGGTTTAGATGAATTCTTAAAAAACACGAGTTTTTAGAAAATGTGATTTATTTCATAAATGGAATCAATAAAGTATGCACATTCTACATCATAACAACTTTCTATAGTTTGGGCATGCGTCCGGAAATAAGAAAAGCTTAATTCCCCCCGTTTTTTAAAATCACAGCTTCTAGAAAGTTTACATGATTTCTTAAGAAACATGAATTTTTAGAAAATGTGATTTATTTCATAAATGGAATCAACAAAGTATGCACATTCTATGTCATAACGAATTTCTATAGTTTGTTTATGCGCAAACTATGCACATTCTACGTGATAACAACTTTCTATAGTTTGTGCAAGCGTCCGGAAATAAGAAAAGCTTACTTCCCCCCTTCTTTTAAATTCACAGCTTCTAGAAGGTTTAGATGAATTCTTAAAAAACAAGAGTTTTTAAAAAATGTGATTTATTTCATAAATGGAATCAACAATGTATGCACATTCTACGCGATAACGACTTTCTATAGTTTGCGCATGCGTCCGGAAATAAGAAAAGCTTACTTCCCCCCTTTTTTTAAATTCAAAGCTTCTAGAAGGTTTAGATGAATTCTTAAAAAACACGAGTTTTTAGAAAATGTGATTTATTTCATAAATGGAGTAAGAAAACTATGCACATTCTACGTAACAACGACTTTCTATAGTTTGCGCATGCATCCGGAAATAAGAAAAGCTTACTTCCACCTGTTTTTTAAAACCATAGCTTCTAGAAGGTTTACATGATTTTGTTAAAAAACACGAGTTTTTAGAAAATGTGATTTATTTCATAAATGGAATCAATAAAGTATGCACATTCTATGTCATAACGACTTTCTATAGTTTGCGCATGCGTTCGGAAATAAGAAAAGCTTACTTCCCCCCTTTTTTTAAATTCACAACTTCTAGAAGGTTTAGATGAATTCTTAAAAAAGACGAGTTTTTAGAAAATGTGATTTATTTCATAAATGGAATCAACAAAGTATGCACATTCTATGTAATAACAACTTTCTATAGTTTGCGCATGCGTCCGGAAATAAGAAAAGCTTACTTCCCCCCTTTTTTTAAATTCACAACTTCTAGAAGGTTTAGATGAATTCTTAAAAAACACGAGTTTTTAGAAAATGTGATTTATTTCATAAATGGAGTAAGAAAACTATGCACATTCTACGTAATAACGACTTTCTAAAGTTTGCGCATGCGCAAACTATGAGCATTTTGCGTGATAAGAAAAGCTTACTTCCACCAGTTTTTTAAAACCACAGCTTCTAGAAGGTTTACATGATTTCTTAAAAAACATGAGTTTTTAGAAAATGTGATTTATTTCATAAATGGAATCATCAAAGTATGCACATTCTACATCATAACGGCTTTCTATAGTTTGAGCATGCATCTGAAAATAAGAAAAGCTTAATTCCCCCCGTTTTTAAAAATCACAGCTTCTAGAAGGTTTACATGATTTCTTAAAAAACACGAGTTTTTAGGAAATGTAATTTATTTCATAAATGGAATCAACAAAGTATGCACATTCTATGTCATAACGACTTTCTATAGTTTGCACATGTGCAAACTATGCACATTCTACGTAATAACAACTTTCTATAGTTTGTGCATGCGTCCGAAAATAAGAAAAGCTTACTTCCCCCCTTTTTTTAAATTCACAGCTTCTAGAAGGTTTAGATGAATTCCTAAAAAACACGAGTTTTTAGAAAATGTGATTTAATTCATAAATGGAATCAACAAACTATGCGCATTCTAGATAATAACGAGTTAATATAGTTTGCGCATGCGTCCGGAAATAAGAAAAGCTTAATTCCCCCTGTTTTTTAAAATCACAGCTTCTAGAAGGTTTACATGATTTCTTAAAAAACACGAGTTTTTAGAAAATGTGATTTATTTCATAAATGGAATCAACAAATTATGCACATTCTATGTCATAACGACTTTCTATAGTTTGCGCATGCGCAAACTATGCACATTCTACGTGATAACGACTTTCTATAGTTTGCGCATGCGTCCGGAAATAAGAAAAGCTTACTTCCCCCCTTTTTTTAAATTCACAGCTTCTAGAAGGTTAAGATGAATTCCTAAAAAACACGAGTTTTTAGAAAATGTGATTTCATTCATAAATGGAATCAACAAACTATGCGCATTCTACGTAATAACGACTTAATATAGTTTGCGCATGCGTTCGGAAATAAGAAAAGCTTACTTCCGCCAGTTTTTTAAAACCATAGCTTCTATAAGGTTTACATGATTTCTTAAAAAACATGAGTTTTTAGAAAATGTGATTTATTTAATAAATGGAATCAACAAAGTATGCACATTCTACGTCATAACGACTTTCTATAGTTTGCGCATGCATCTGGAAATAAGAAAAGCTTAATTCCCCCTGTTTTTTAAAATCAGAGCTTCTAGAAGGTTTACATGATTTCTTAAAAAATTTGAGTTTTTAGAAAATGTGATTTATTTCATAAATGGAATCAACAAAGTATGCACATTCTACGTAGTAACGACTTTCTATAGTTTGCCCATGCGTCCGGAAATAAGAAAAGCTTACTTCCGCCAGTTTTTTAAAATCACAGCTTTTAGAAGGTTTACATGATTTCTTAAAAAAAACGAGTTTTTAGAAAATGTGATTTATTTCATAAATGGAATCAAAAAAGTATGCACATTCTATGTCATAACGAATTTCTATTATTTGAGCATGCGTCCGGAAATAAGAAAAACTTAATTCCCCGCGTTTTTTAAAATCACAGCTTCCAGAAGGTTTACATGATTTCTTAAAAAACGCGAGTTTTTATGAAATGTGATTTATTTCATAAATGGAATCAACAAAGTTAGCACATTCTATGTCATAAGGACTTTCTATAGTTTGTGCATGCGCAAACTATGCACATTCTACGTGATAACGACTTTCTATAGTTTGCGCATGCGTTCGGAAATAAGAAAAGCTTACTTCCCCCCTTTTTTAAAATTCACAGCTTCTAGAAGCTTTAGATGAATTCTTAAAAAACACGAGTTTTTAGAAAATGTGATTTATTTCATAAATGGAATCAACAAAGTATGCACATTCTATGTCATATAGACTTTCTAAAGTTTGCACATGTGCAAACTATGCACATTCTACGTAATAACAACATTCTATAGTTTTCGCATGCGTCCGAAAATAAGAAAGGCTTGCTTCCCCCCTTTCTTTAAATTCACGGCTTCTAGAAGGTTTAGATGAATTCTTATAAAACACGAGTTTTTATAAAATGTGATTTATTACATAAATGGAATCAACAAAGTATGCACATTCTACGTCATAACGACTTTCTATAGTATGCGCATGCGTCCGGAAATAAGAAAAGCTTAATTCCCCCCGTTTTTTAAAATCACATCTTCTAGAAGGTTTACATGATTTCTTAAAAAACAAGATTTTTTAGAAAATGTGATTTATTTCATAAATGGAATCATCAAATTATGCACATTCTATGTCATAACGACTTTCTATAGTTTGCGCATGCGCAAACTATGCACATTCTACGTGATAACGACTTGCTATAGTTTGCGCATGCGTCCGGAAATAAGAAAAGCTTACTTCACTCCTTTTTTTAAAATCACAGCTTCTAGAAGTTTAGATGAATTCTTAAAAAACACGAGTTTTAGAAAATGTGATTTCATTCATAAATGGAATCAACAAATTATGCGCATTCTACGTAATAACGACTTTCTATAGTTTGCGCATGCGTCTAGAAATATGAAAAGCTTACTTCCGCCTGTTTTTTAAAATCACAGCTTCTAGAAGCTTTACATGATTTCTTAAAAAACACGAATTTTTGAAAATGTGATTTATTTCATAAATGTAATCACAAAGTATGCACATTCTACATCATAACGACTTTCTAAAGTTTGCGCATGGGTCCGGAAATAAGAAAAACTTAATTCCCCCCGTTCTTTAAAATCAGAGCTTCAAGAAGGTTTACATGATTTCTTAAAAAACACGAGTTTTTAGGAAATGTGATTTATTTCATAAATGGAATCAACAAAGTATGCACATTCTATGTCATAACGACTTTCTATAGTTTGCGCATGTGCAAACTATGCACATTCTACGTAATAACAACTTTCTATTGTTTGCGCATGCGTCCAGAAATAAGAAAAGCTTACTTCCCCCTTTTTTTAAATTCACTGCTTCTAGAAGGTTTACATGATTTCTTAAAAAACATGAGTTTTTAGAAAGTGTGATTTATTTCATAAATGGAATCAACAAAGTATGCACAATCTACGTCTTACGACTTTCTATAGTTTGCGCATGCGTCCGGAAATAAGAAAAGCTTACTTCAGCCAGTTTTTTAAAATCACAGCTTCTAGAAGGTTTACATGATTTCTTAAAAAACATGAGTTTTTTGAAAATGTGATTTATTTCGTAAATGGAATCAACAAAGTATGCACATTCTATGCAATAACGACTTTCTATAGTTTGTGCATGCCCAAACTATGCACATTCTACATAATAACGACTTTCTATAGTTTGCGCATGCGTCCGGAAATAAGAAAAGCTTACTTTCCCCCTTTTTTTAAATCCACAGCTTCTAGAAGGTTTAGATGAATTCTTAAAAAACGCGATTTTTTAGAAAATGTGATTTACTTCATAAATGGAATCAACAAAGTTTGCACATTCTACGTCATAACGACTTTCTATAGTTTGCACATGCGTCCGGAAATAAGAAAAGCTTAATTCCCCCAGTTTTTTAAACTCACAGATTCTAGAAGGTTTACATGATTTCTTATAACACACGAGTTTTTAGAAAATCTGATTTATTTCATAAATGGAATCAACAAACAATGCACATTCTACGTGATAACGACTTTCTATAGTTTGCGCATGCGTCCGGAAATAAGAAAAGCTTACTTCCGCAAGTTTTTAAAACCACAGCTTCTAGAAGGTTTACATGATTTCTTAAAAACACAATTTTTTAGAAAATGTGATTTATTTCATAAATGGAATCAACAAAGTATGCACATTCTATGTAATAACAACTTTCTAAAGTTTGCGAATGCGTCCGGAAATAAGAAAAGCTTACTTCCGCCAGTTTTTTAAAATCACAGCTTCTAGAAGGTTTACATGATTTCTTAAAAAACACGAGTTTTTAGAAAATGTGATTTATTTCATAAATGGAATCAATAGAGTATGCACATTCTACGTCATAACGACTTTCTATATTTTGTGCATGCATCCGGAAATAAGAAAAGCTTAATTCCCCCCGTTTTTTAAAATCAGAGCTTCTAGAAGGTTTACATGATTTCTTAAAAAACACGACTTTTTAGGAAATGTGATTTATTTCATAAATGGAATCAACAAAGTATGCACATTCTATGTCATAACGACTTTCTATAGTTTGCGCATGCGCAAACTATGCACATTCTACGTCATAACGACTTTCTATTGTTTGCGCCTGCGTCTGGAAATAAGAAAAGCTTAATTCCCCCCGTTTTTTAAAATCACAGCTTCTAGAAGGTTTACATGATTTCTTAAAAAACTTTAGTTTTTAGAAAATGTGATTTATTTCATAAATGGAATCAACAAAGTATGCACATTCTATGTAATAACGACTTTCAATAGTTTGTGCATGCGCAAACTATGCACATTCAACGTAATAGCGACTTTCTATAGTTTGCGCATGCGTCCGGAAATAAGAAAAGTTTACTTTCCCCCTTTTTTTAAATTCACAGCTTCTAGAAGGTTTAGATGAATTCTTAAAAAATACGATTTTGTAGAAAATGTGATTTATTTCATAAATGGAATCAACAAAGTTTGCACATTCTACGTCATAACGACTTTCTATAGTTTGCGCATGCGTCCGGAAATAAGAAATGCTTACTTCCGCCAGTTTTTTAAAACCACAGCTTCTAGAAGGTTTACATGATTTCTTAAAAAACACTAGTTTTTAGAAAATGTGATTTATTTCATAAATGGAATCAACAAAGTATGCACATTCTATGTAATAACGACTTTCTAAAGTTTGCGCATGCATCCGGAAATATGAAAAGCTTACTTACGCCAGTTTTTTAAAATCACAGCTTCTAGAAGGTTTACATGATTTCTTAAACAACACGAGTTTTTAGAAAATGTGATTTATTTCATAAATGGAATCAACAAAGTATGCACATTCTACGTCATAACGACTTTCTATAGTTTGCGCATGTGTCCGGAAATAAGAAAAGCTTACTTCCCCCCTTTTTTTAAATTCACAACTTCTAAAAGGTTTAGATGAATTCTTAAAAAACATGAATTTTTAGAAAATGTGATTTATTTCATCAATGGAATCAACAAAGTATGCACATTCTATATAATAACGAATTCTAAAGTTTGCGAATGCGTCCGGAAATAAGAAAAGCTTACTTCCGCCAGTTTTTTAAAATCACAGCTTCTAGAAGGTTTACATGAATTCTTAAAAAACATGAGTTCTTAGAAAATGTGATTTATTTCATAAATGGAATCAACAAAGTATGCACATTCTATGTCATAACGACTTTCTATAGTTTGTGCATGCGCAAACTATGCACATTCTACGTAATAACAACTTTCTATAGTTTGCGCATGCGTCCGGAAATAAGAAAAGCTTAATTCCCCCAGTTTTTTAAACTCACAGCTTCTAGAAGGTTTACATGATTTCTTATAACACACGAGTTTTTAGAAAATGTGATTTATTTCATAAATGGAATCAACAAACAATGCACATTCTACGTGATAACGACTTTCTATAGTTTGCGCATGCGTCCGGAAATAAGAAAAGCTTACTTACGCAAGTTTTTAAAAGCACAGCTTCTAGAAGGTTTACATGATTTCTTAAAAAACACGATTTTTTAGAAAATGTGATTTATTTCATAAATGGAATCAACAAAGTATGCACATTCTATGTAATAACGACTTTCTATAGTTTGCGCATGGGTCAGGAAATAAGAAAAGCTTACTTTCCCCCCTTTTTTTAAATTCACAGCTTCTAGAAGGTTTAGATGAATTCTTAAAAAACATCATTTTTTAAAAAATGTGATTTATTTCATAAATCGAATAAACAAAGTTTGCACATTCTACGTCATAACGACTTTCTATAGTTTGCGCATGCATCCGGAAATAAGAAAAGCTTAATTCCCCCCTTTTTTTAAAATCACAGCTTCTAGAAGGTTTACATGATTTCTTAAAAAACACGAGTTTTTAAAAAATGTGATTTATTTCGTAAATGGAATCAACAAAGTATGCACATTCAATTGCATAACGACTTTCTATAGTTTGCGCATGCACAAACTATGCACATTCCAAGTGATAACGACTTTCTATAGTTTGGGCTTGCGTCCGGAAATAAGAAAAGCTTACTTCCCCCCGTTTTTTAAAATCACAACTTCTAGAAGGTTTACATGATTTCTTAAAAAACACGAGTTTTTAGAAAATGTGATTTATTTCATAAATGGAATCAATAAAGTATGCACATTCTATGTCATAACGAATTTCTATAGTTTGCGCATGCGGAAACTATGCACATTCTACGTGATAACGACTTTCTATAGTTTGCTTATGCGTCCAGAAATAAGAAAAGCTTACTTCCCCCCTTTTTTTATAATCACAGCTTCTAGAAGGTTTACATAATTTCTTAAAAAACGTGAGTTTTTAGAAAATGTGATTTATTTCATAAATGGAATAACCAAAGCATGCATATTCTATGTCATAACGAATTTCTATAGTTTGCGCATGCGCAAACTATGCACATTCTACGTAATAACAACTTTTTATAGTTTGCGCATGCGTCCGGAAATAAGAAAAGCTTAATTCCCCCTGGTTTTTAAACTCACAGCTTCTAGAAGGTTTACATGATTTCTTAAAAAACACGAGTTTTTAGAAAATATTATTTATTTCATAAATGGAATCAACAAACAATGCACATTGTACGTAATAACGACTCTCTATAGTTTGCGCATGCGTCCGGAAATAAGAAAAGCTTAATTCCGCCAATTTTTTAAAACCACAGCTTCTAGAAGGTTTACATGATTTCCTAAAAAACATGAGTTTTTAGAAAATGTGATTTATTTCATAAATGGAATCAACAAAGTATGCACATTCTATGTAATAACGACTTTCTAAAGTTTGCGCATGCGTACGGAAATATGAAAAGCTTACTTACGCCAGTTTTTTAAAATCACAGCTTCTAGAAGTTTTACATGATTTCTTAAAAAACACAAGTTTTTAGAAAATGTGATTTATATCATAAATGGAATCAGCAAAGTATGCACATTCTACGTCATAACGACTTTCTATAGTTTGTGCATGCGTCCGGAAATAAGAAAAGCTTAATTGCCTCCGTTTTTTAAAATCACATCTTCTAGAAGTTTTACATGATTTCTTAAAAAACAAGAGTTTTAAAAAAATGTGATTTATTTCATAAATGGAATCAACAAAGTATGGACATTCAATGTCATAACGACTTTCTATTGTTTGCGCATGTGCAAACTATGCACATTCTACGTGATAACGACTTTCTATAGTTTGTGCATGCGTCCGGAAATAAGAAAAGCTTACTTCACCCCTTTTTTTAAATTCACAGCTTCTTGAAGGTTTAGATGAATTCTTAAAAAACACGAGATTTTAGAAAATGTGATTTATTTCATCAATAGAATCAAAATAGTATGCACATTCTACGTCATCACGACTTTCTATAGTTTGCGCATGCGTCCGCAAATAAGAAAAGCTTACTTCCGCCAGTTTTTTAAAACCACAGCTTCTAGAAGGTTTACATGATTTCTTAAAAAACATGATTTTTTAGAAAATGTTATTTATTTCATAAATGGAATCAACAAAGTATGCACATTCTATACCATAACGACTTTCTATAGTTTGCGCATGCGTCCGGAAATAAGAAAAGCTTACTTCCACAAGTTTTTAAAAGCACAGCTTCTAGAAGGTTTACATGATTTCTTAAAAAACACGATTTTTTAGAAAATGTGATTTATTTCATAAATGGAATCAACAAAGTATGCACATTCTATGTCATAACGACTCTCTAAAGTTTGCGCATGCGTCCGGAAATATTAAAAGCTTACTTACGCCAGTTTTTTAAAATCACAGCTTCTAGAAGGTTTACATGATTTCTTAAAAAACATGAGTTTTTAGAAAATGTGATTTATTTCATAAATGGAATCAACAAAGTATGCACATTCTACGTAATAACAACTTTCTATAGTTTGCGCATGCATCCGGAAATAAGAAAAGCTTAATTCCCCCCGTTTTTTAATATCATAGCTTCTAGAACGTTTACATGATTTCTTAAAAAACACGAGTTTTTAGAAAATGTGATCTATCTCATATATGGAATGAACAAAGTATGCACATTCTATGTCATAACGACTTTCTATAGTTTGGGCATGCGCAAACTATGCATATTCTACGTGATAACGACTTTCTATAGTTTGTGCATGCATCCGGAAATAAGAAAAGCTTACTTCCCCCCTATTTTTAAATTCACAGCTTCTAGAAGGTTTAGATGAATTCTTAAAAAACACGAGTTTTCAGAAAATGTGATTTATTTCATAAATGGAATGAACAAACTATGCACATTCTACGTAATAAAGACTTTCTACAGTTTGCGCATGCGTCCGAAAATAAGAAAAGCTTACTTCCGCCAGTTTTTTAAAACCACAGCTTCTAGAAGGTTTACATGATTTCTTAAAAAACACGAGTTTTTAGAAAATGTGATTTATTTCATAAATGGAATCAACAAAGTATGCACATTCAATGTCATAACGACTTTCTATAGTTTGCGCATGCGCAAACTATGCACATTCTACGTGATAACGACTTTCTATAGTTTGTGCATGCATCCAGAAATAAGAAAAGCTTACTTCCCCCCTTTTTTTAAATTCACAGCTTCTAGAAGGTTTAGATGAATTCTTAAAAAACACGAGTTTTTAGAAAATGTGATTTATTTCGTAAATGGAATCAGAAAAGTATGCACATTCTACGTCATAACGACTTTCTATAGTTTGCGCATGCGTCGGGAAAAAAGAAAAGCTTAATTCCCCCAGTTTTTTAAAATCACAGCTTCTAGGAGGTTTACATGATTTCTTAAAAAACATGAGTTTTTAGAAAATGTGATTTATTTCATAAATGGAATCAACAAAGTATGCACATTCTATATCATAACGACTTTCTATAGTTTGCGCATGCACAAACTATGCACATTCTACGTAATAACAACTTTCTATAGTTTGCGCATGCGTCCGGAAATAAGAAAAGCTTAATTCCCCTAGTTTTTTAAACTCACAGCTTCTAGAAGGTTTACATGATTTCTTATAACACACGAGTTTTTAGAAAATGTGATTTATTTCATAAATGGAATCAACAAACAATGCACATTCTACGTGATAACGACTTTCTATAGTTTGCGCATGCGTCCGGAAATAAGAAAAGCTTACTTCCACAAGTTTTTAAAAGCACAGCTTCTAGAAGGTTTACATGATTTCTTAAAAAACATGATTTTTTAGAAAATGTGATTTATTTCATAAATGGAATCAACAAAGTATGCACATTCTACATAATAACGACTTTCTATAGTTTGCGCATGGGTCAGGAAATAAGAAAAGCTTACTTTCCCCCTTTTTTTAAATTCACATCTTCTAGAAGGTTTAGATGAATTCTTAAAAAACATGATTTTTTAAAAAATGTGATTTATTTCATAAATTGAATAAAAAAAGTTTGCACATTCTACGTCATAACGACTTTCTATAGTTTGCGCATGCGTCCGGAAATAAGAAAAGCTTAATTCCCCCTTTTTTTTAAAATCACAGCTTCTAGAAGGTTTACATGATTTCTTAAAAAACACGAGTTTTTAAAAAATGTGATTTATTTCGTAAATGGAATCAACAAAGTATGCACATTCAATTGCATAACGACTTTCTATAGTTTGCGCATGCACAAACTATGCACATTCCAAGTGATAACGACTTTCTATAGTTTGGGCTTGCGTCCGGAAATAAGAAAAGCTTACTTCCCCCCGTTTTTTAAAATCACAACTTCTAGAAGGTTTACATGATTTCTTAAAAAACACGAGTTTTTAGAAAATGTGATTTATTTCATAAATGGAATCAACAAAGTATGCACATTCTATGTCATAACGAATTTCTATAGTTTGCGCATGCGGAAACTATGCACATTCTACGTGATAACGACTTTCTATAGTTTGCTTATGCGTCTAGAAATAAGAAAAGCTTACTTCCCCCCTTTTTTTATAATCACAGCTTCTAGAAGGTTTACATAATTTCTGAAAAAACATGAGTTTTTAGAAAATGTGATTTATTTCATAAATGGAATAACCAAAGCATGCATATTCTATGTCATAACGAATTTCTATAGTTTGCGCATGCGCAAACTATGCACATTCTACGTAATAACAACTTTCTATAGTTTGCGCATGCGTCCGGAAATAAGAAAAGCTTAATTCCCCCTGGTTTTTAAACTCACAGCTTCTAGAAGGTTTACATGATTTCTTAAAAAACATGAGTTTTTAGAAAATATGATTTATTTCATAAATGGAATCAACAAACAATGCACATTGTACGTAATAACGACTCTCTATAGTTTGCGCATGCGTCCGGAAATAAGAAAAGCTTAATTCCGATTTTTTTTTAAAACCACAGCTTCTAGAAGGTTTACATGATTTCTTAAAAAACATGAGTTTTTAGAAAATGTGATTTATTTCATAAATGAAATCAACAAAGTATGCACATTCTATGTAATAACGACTTTCTAAAGTTTGCGCATGCGTACGGAAATATGAAAAGCTTACTTACGCCAGTTTTTTAAAATCACAGCTTCTAGAAGTTTTACATGATTTCTTAAAAAACACAAGTTTTTAGAAAATGTGATTTATATCATAAATGGAATCAACAAAGTATGCACATTCTACGTCATAACGACTTTCTATAGTTTGTGCATGCGTCCGGAAATAAGAAAGGCTTAATTGCCTCCGTTTTTTAAAATCACATCTTCTAGAAGTTTTACATGATTTCTTAAAAAACAAGAGTTTTAAAAAAATGTGATTTATTTCATAAATGGAATCAACAAAGTATGGACATTCAATGTCATAACGACTTTCTATTGTTTGCGCATGCGCAAACTATGCACATTCTACGTGATAACGACTTTCTATAGTTTGTGCATGCGTCCGGATGTAAGAAAAGCTTACTTCCCCCCTTTTTTTAAATTCACAGCTTCTTGAAGGTTTAGATGAATTCTTAAAAAACACGAGATTTTAGAAAATGTGATTTATTTCATCAATAGAATCAAAATAGTATGCACATTCTACGTCATCACGACTTTCTATAGTTTGCGCATGCGTCCGGAAATAAGAAAAGCTTACTTCCGCCAGTTTTTTAAAACCACAGCTTCTAGAAGGTTTACATGATTTCTTAAAAAACATGATTTTTTAGAAAATGTTATTTATTTCATAAATGGAATCAACAAAGTATGCACATTCTATACCATAACGACTTTCTATAGTTTGCGCATGCGTCCGGAAATAAGAAAAGCTTACTTCCACAAGTTTTTAAAAGCACAGCTTCTAGAAGGTTTACATGATTTCTTAAAAAACACGATTTTTTAGAAAATGTGATTTATTTCATAAATGGAATCAACAAAGTATGCACATTCTATGTCATAACGACTCTCTAAAGTTTGCGCATGCGTCCGGAAATATTAAAAGCTTACTTACGCCAGTTTTTAAAATCACAGCTTCTAGAAGGTTTACATGATTTCTTAAAAAACATGAGTTTTTAGAAAATGTGATTTATTTCATAAATGGAATCAACAAAGTATGCACATTCTACGTAATAACAACTTTCTATAGTTTGCGCAAGCATCCGGAAATAAGAAAAGCTTAATTCCCCCCATTTTTTAATATCATAGCTTCTAGAACGTTTACATGATTTCTTAAAAAACACGAGTTTTTAGAAAATGTGATCTATTTCATATATGGAATGAACAAAGTATGCACATTCTATGTCATAACGACTTTCTATAGTTTGGGCATGCGCAAACTATGCACATTCTACGTGATAACGACTTTCTATAGTTTGTGCATGCGTCCGGAAATAAGAAAAGCTTACTTCCCCCCTATTTTTAAATTCACAGCTTCTAGAAGGTTTAGATGAATTCTTAAAAAACACGAGTTTTCAGAAAATGTGATTTATTTCATAAATGGAATGAACAAACTATGCACATTCTACGTAATAAAGACTTTCTACAGTTTGCGCATGCGTCCGAAAATAAGAAAAGCTTACTTCCGCCAGTTTTTTAAAACCACAGCTTCTAGAAGGTTTACATGATTTCTTAAAAAACACGAGTTTTTAGAAAATGTGATTTATTTCATAAATGGAATCAACAAAGTATGCACATTCAATGTCATAACGACTTTCTATAGTTTGCGCATGCGCAAACTATGCACATTCTACGTGATAACGACTTTCTATAGTTTGTGCATGCGTCCAGAAATAAGAAAAGCTTACTTCCCCCCTTTTTTTAAATTCACAGCTTCTAGAAGGTTTAGATGAATTCTTAAAAAACACGAGTTTTTAGAAAATGTGATTTATTTCGTAAATGGAATCAGAAAAGTATGCACATTCTACGTCATAACGACTTTCTATAGTTTGCGCATGCGTCGGGAAAAAAGAAAAGCTTAATGCCCCCCGTTTTTTAAAATCACAGCTTCTAGGAGGTTTACATGATTTCTTAAAAAACACGAGTTTTTAGAAAATGTGATTTATTTCATAAATGGAATCAACAAAGTATGCACATTCTATGTCATAACGACTTTCTATAGTTTGCGCATGCGCAAACTATGCACATTCTACGTAATAACAACTTTCTATAGTTTGCGCATGCGTCCGGAAATAAGAAAAGCTTAATTCCCCCAGTTTTTTAAACTCACAGCTTCTAGAAGGTTTACATGATTTCTTATAACACACGAGTTTTTAGAAAATGTGATTTATTTCATAAATGGAATCAACAAACAATGCACATTCTACGTGATAACGACTTTCTATAGTTTGCGCATGCGTCCGGAAATAAGAAAAGCTTACTTCCACAAGTTTTTAAAAGCACAGCTTCTAGAAGGTTTACATGATTTCTTAAAAAACATGATTTTTTAGAAAATGTGATTTATTTCATAAATGGAATCAACAAAGTATGCACATTCTACATAATAACGACTTTCTATAGTTTGCGCATGGGTCAGGAAATAAGAAAAGCTTACTTTCCCCCTTTTTTTAAATTCACATCTTCTAGAAGGTTTAGATGAATTCTTAAAAAACATGATTTTTTAAAAAATGTGATTTATTTCATAAATTGAATAAACAAAGTTTGCACATTCTACGTCATAACGACTTTCTATAGTTTGCGCATGCGTCCGGAAATAAGAAAAGCTTAATTCCCCCTTTTTTTTAAAATCACAGCTTCTAGAAGGTTTACATGATTTCTTAAAAAACACGAGTTTTTAAAAAATGTGATTTATTTCGTAAATGGAATCAACAAAGTATGCACATTCAATTGCATAACGACTTTCTATAGTTTGCGCATGCACAAACTATGCACATTCCAAGTGATAACGACTTTCTATAGTTTGGGCTTGCGTCCGGAAATAAGAAAAGCTTACTTCCCCCCGTTTTTTAAAATCACAACTTCTAGAAGGTTTACATGATTTCTTAAAAAACACGAGTTTTTAGAAAATGTGATTTATTTCATAAATGGAATCAACAAAGTATGCACATTCTATGTCATAAGGAATTTCTATAGTTTGCGCATGCGGAAACTATGCACATTCTACGTGATAACGACTTTCTATAGTTTGCTTATGCGTCTAGAAATAAGAAAATCTTACTTCCCCCCTTTTTTTATAATCACAGCTTCTAGAAGGTTTACATAATTTCTGAAAAAACATGAGTTTTTAGAAAATGTGATTTATTTCATAAATGGAATAACCAAAGCATGCATATTCTATGTCATAACGAATTTCTATAGTTTGCGCATGCGCAAACTATGCACATTCTACGTAATAACAACTTTCTATAGTTTGCGCATGCGTCCGGAAATAAGAAAAGCTTAATTCCCCCTGGTTTTTAAACTCACAGCTTCTAGAAGGTTTACATGATTTCTTAAAAAACATGAGTTTTTAGAAAATATGATTTATTTCATAAATGGAATCAACAAACAATGCACATTGTACGTAATAACGACTCTCTATAGTTTGCGCATGCGTCCGGAAATAAGAAAAGCTTAATTCCGAATTTTTTTTAAAACCACAGCTTCTAGAAGGTTTACATGATTTCTTAAAAAACATGAGTTTTTAGAAAATGTGATTTATTTCATAAATGGAATCAACAAAGTATGCACATTCTATGTAATAACGACTTTCTAAAGTTTGCGCATGCGTACGGAAATATGAAAAGCTTACTTACGCCAGTTTTTTAAAATCACAGCTTCTAGAAGTTTTACATGATTTCTTAAAAAACACAAGTTTTTAGAAAATGTGATTTATATCATAAATGGAATCAACAAAGTATGCACATTCTACGTCATAACGACTTTCTATAGTTTGTGCATGCGTCCGGAAAAAAGAAAGGCTTAATTGCCTCCGTTTTTTAAAATCACATCTTCTAGAAGTTTTACATGATTTCTTAAAAAACAAGAGTTTTAAAAAAATGTGATTTATTTCATAAATGGAATCAACAAAGTATGGACATTCAATGTCATAACGACTTTCTATTGTTTGCGCATGCGCAAACTATGCACATTCTACGTGATAACGACTTTCTATAGTTTGTGCATGCGTCCGGAAGTAAGAAAAGCTTACTTCCCCCCTTTTTTTAAATTCACAGCTTCTTGAAGGTTTAGATGAATTCTTAAAAAACACGAGATTTTAGAAAATGTGATTTATTTCATCAATAGAATCAAAATAGTATGCACATTCTACGTCATCACGACTTTCTATAGTTTGCGCATGCGTCCGGAAATAAGAAAAGCTTACTTCCGCCAGTTTTTTAAAACCACAGCTTCTAGAAGGTTTACATGATTTCTTAAAAAACATGATTTTTTAGAAAATGTTATTTATTTCATAAATGGAATCAACAAAGTATGCACATTCTATACCATAACGACTTTCTATAGTTTGCGCATGCGTCCGGAAATAAGAAAAGCTTACTTCCACAAGTTTTTAAAAGCACAGCTTCTAGAAGGTTTACATGATTTCTTAAAAAACACGATTTTTTAGAAAATGTGATTTATTTCATAAATGGAATCAACAAAGTATGCACATTCTATGTCATAACGACTCTCTAAAGTTTGCGCATGCGTCCGGAAATATTAAAAGCTTACTTACGCCAGTTTTTAAAATCACAGCTTCTAGAAGGTTTACATGATTTCTTAAAAAACATGAGTTTTTAGAAAATGTGATTTATTTCATAAATGGAATCAACAAAGTATGCACATTCTACGTAATAACAACTTTCTATAGTTTGCGCATGCATCCGGAAATAAGAAAAGCTTAATTCCCCCCGTTTTTTAATATCATAGCTTCTAGAACGTTTACATGATTTCTTAAAAAACACGAGTTTTTAGAAAATGTGATCTATTTCATATATGGAATGAACAAAGTATGCACATTCTATGTCATAACGACTTTCTATAGTTTGGGCATGCGCAAACTATGCACATTCTACGTGATAACGACTTTCTATAGTTTGTGCATGCGTCCGGAAATAAGAAAAGCTTACTTCCCCCCTATTTTTAAATTCACAGCTTCTAGAAGGTTTAGATGAATTCTTAAAAAACATGAGTTTTCAGAAAATGTGATTTATTTCATAAATGGAATGAACAAACTATGCACATTCTACGTAATAAAGACTTTCTACAGTTTGCGCATGCGTCCGAAAATAAGAAAAGCTTACTTCCGCCAGTTTTTTAAAACCACAGCTTCTAGAAGGTTTACATGATTTCTTAAAAAACACGAGTTTTTAGAAAATGTGATTTATTTCATAAATGGAATCAACAAAGTATGCACATTCAATGTCATAACGACTTTCCATAGTTTGCGCATGCGCAAACTATGCACATTCTACGTGATAACGACTTTCTATAGTTTGTGCATGCGTCCAGAAATAAGAAAAGCTTACTTCCCCCCTTTTTTTAAATTCACAGCTTCTAGAAGGTTTAGATGAATTCTTAAAAAACACGAGTTTTTAGAAAATGTGATTTATTTCGTAAATGGAATCAGAAAAGTATGCACATTCTACGTCATAACGACTTTCTATAGTTTGCGCATGCGTCGGGAAAAAAGAAAAGCTTAATTCCCCCCGTTTTTTAAAATCATAGCTTCTAGGAGGTTTACATGATTTCTTAAAAAACACGAGTTTTTAGAAAATGTGATTTATTTCATAAATGGAATCAACAAAGTATGCACATTCTATGTCATAACGACTTTCTATAGTTTGCGCATGCGCAAACTATGCACATTCTACGTAATAACAACTTTCTATAGTTTGCGCATGCGTCCGGAAATAAGAAAAGCTTAATTCCCCCAGTTTTTTAAACTCACAGCTTCTAGAAGGTTTACATGATTTCTTATAACACACGAGTTTTTAGAAAATGTGATTTATTTCATAAATGGAATCAACAAACAATGCACATTCTACGTGATAACGACTTTCTATAGTTTGCGCATGCGTCCGGAAATAAGAAAAGCTTACTTCCACAAGTTTTTAAAAGCACAGCTTCTAGAAGGTTTACATGATTTCTTAAAAAACATGATTTTTTAGAAAATGTGATTTATTTCATAAATGGAATCAACAAAGTATGCACATTCTACATAATAACGACTTTCTATAGTTTGCGCATGGGTCAGGAAATAAGAAAAGCTTACTTTCCCCCTTTTTTTAAATTCACATCTTCTAGAAGGTTTAGATGAATTCTTAAAAAACATGATTTTTTAAAAAATGTGATTTATTTCATAAATTGAATAAACAAAGTTTGCACATTCTACGTCATAACGACTTTCTATAGTTTGCGCATGCGTCCGGAAATAAGAAAAGCTTAATTCCCCCTTTTTTTTAAAATCACAGCTTCTAGAAGGTTTACATGATTTCTTAAAAAACACGAGTTTTTAAAAAATGTGATTTATTTCGTAAATGGAATCAACAAAGTATGCACATTCAATTGCATAACGACTTTCTATAGTTTGCGCATGCACAAACTATGCACATTCCAAGTGATAACGACTTTCTATAGTTTGGGCTTGCGTCCGGAAATAAGAAAAGCTTACTTCCCCCCGTTTTTTAAAATCACAACTTCTAGAAGGTTTACATGATTTCTTAAAAAACACGAGTTTTTAGAAAATGTGATTTATTTCATAAATGGAATCAACAAAGTATGCACATTCTATGTCATAACGAATTTCTATAGTTTGCGCATGCGGAAACTATGCACATTCTACGTGATAACGACTTTCTATAGTTTGCTTATGCGTCTAGAAATAAGAAAAGCTTACTTCCCCCCTTTTTTTATAATCACAGCTTCTAGAAGGTTTACATAATTTCTGAAAAAACATGAGTTTTTAGAAAATGTGATTTATTTCATAAATGGAATAACCAAAGCATGCATATTCTATGTCATAACGAATTTCTATAGTTTGCGCATGCGCAAACTATGCACATTCTACGTAATAACAACTTTCTATAGTTTGCGCATGCGTCCGGAAATAAGAAAAGCTTAATTCCCCCTGGTTTTTAAACTCACAGCTTCTAGAAGGTTTACATGATTTCTTAAAAAACACGAGTTTTTAGAAAATATGATTTATTTCATAAATGGAATCAACAAACAATGCACATTGTACGTAATAACGACTCTCTATAGTTTGCGCATGCGTCCGGAAATAAGAAAAGCTTAATTCCGAATTTTTTTTAAAACCACAGCTTCTAGAAGGTTTACATGATTTCTTAAAAAACATGAGTTTTTAGAAAATGTGATTTATTTCATAAATGGAATCAACAAAGTATGCACATTCTATGTAATAACGACTTTCTAAAGTTTGCGCATGCGTACGGAAATATGAAAAGCTTACTTACGCCAGTTTTTTAAAATCACAGCTTCTAGAAGTTTTACATGATTTCTTAAAAAACACAAGTTTTTAGAAAATGTGATTTATATCATAAATGGAATCAACAAAGTATGCACATTCTACGTCATAACGACTTTCTATAGTTTGTGCATGCGTCCGGAAATAAGAAAGGCTTAATTGCCTCCGTTTTTTAAAATCACATCTTCTAGAAGTTTTACATGATTTCTTAAAAAACAAGAGTTTTAAAAAAATGTGATTTATTTCATAAATGGAATCAACAAAGTATGGACATTCAATGTCATAACGACTTTCTATTGTTTGCGCATGCGCAAACTATGCACATTCTACGTGATAACGACTTTCTATAGTTTGTGCATGCGTCCGGAAGTAAGAAAAGCTTACTTCCCCCCTTTTTTTAAATTCACAGCTTCTTGAAGGTTTAGATGAATTCTTAAAAAACACGAGATTTTAGAAAATGTGATTTATTTCATCAATAGAATCAAAATAGTATGCACATTCTACGTCATCACGACTTTCTATAGTTTGCGCATGCGTCCGGAAATAAGAAAAGCTTACTTCCGCCAGTTTTTTAAAACCACAGCTTCTAGAAGGTTTACATGATTTCTTAAAAAACATGATTTTTTAGAAAATGTTATTTATTTCATAAATGGAATCAACAAAGTATGCACATTCTATACCATAACGACTTTCTATAGTTTGCGCATGCGTCCGGAAATAAGAAAAGCTTACTTCCACAAGTTTTTAAAAGCACAGCTTCTAGAAGGTTTACATGATTTCTTAAAAAACACGATTTTTTAGAAAATGTGATTTATTTCATAAATGGAATCAACAAAGTATGCACATTCTATGTCATAACGACTCTCTAAAGTTTGCGCATGCGTCCGGAAATATTAAAAGCTTACTTACGCCAGTTTTTAAAATCACAGCTTCTAGAAGGTTTACATGATTTCTTAAAAAACATGAGTTTTTAGAAAATGTGATTTATTTCATAAATGGAATCAACAAAGTATGCACATTCTACGTAATAACAACTTTCTATAGTTTGCGCATGCATCCGGAAATAAGAAAAGCTTAATTCCCCCCGTTTTTTAATATCATAGCTTCTAGAACGTTTACATGATTTCTTAAAAAACACGAGTTTTTAGAAAATGTGATCTATTTCATATATGGAATGAACAAAGTATGCACATTCTATGTCATAACGACTTTCTATAGTTTGGGCATGCGCAAACTATGCACATTCTACGTGATAACGACTTTCTATAGTTTGTGCATGCGTCCGGAAATAAGAAAAGCTTACTTCCCCCCTATTTTTAAATTCACAGCTTCTAGAAGGTTTAGATGAATTCTTAAAAAACACGAGTTTTCAGAAAATGTGATTTATTTCATAAATGGAATGAACAAACTATGCACATTCTACGTAATAAAGACTTTCTACAGTTTGCGCATGCGTCCGAAAATAAGAAAAGCTTACTTCCGCCAGTTTTTTAAAACCACAGCTTCTAGAAGGTTTACATGATTTCTTAAAAAACACGAGTTTTTAGAAAATGTGATTTATTTCATAAATGGAATCAACAAAGTATGCACATTCAATGTCATAACGACTTTCTATAGTTTGCGCATGCGCAAACTATGCACATTCTACGTGATAACGACTTTCTATAGTTTGTGCATGCGTCCAGAAATAAGAAAAGCTTACTTCCCCCCTTTTTTTAAATTCACAGCTTCTAGAAGGTTTAGATGAATTCTTAAAAAACACGAGTTTTTAGAAAATGTGATTTATTTCGTAAATGGAATCAGAAAAGTATGCACATTCTACGTCATAACGACTTTCTATAGTTTGCGCATGCGTCGGGAAAAAAGAAAAGCTTAATTCCCCCCATTTTTTAAAATCACAGCTTCTAGGAGGTTTACATGATTTCTTAAAAAACACGAGTTTTTAGAAAATGTGATTTATTTCATAAATGGAATCAACAAAGTATGCACATTCTATGTCATAACGACTTTCTATAGTTTGCGCATGCGCAAACTATGCACATTCTACGTAATAACAACTTTCTATAGTTTGCGCATGCGTCCGGAAATAAGAAAAGCTTAATTCCCCCAGTTTTTTAAACTCACAGCTTCTAGAAGGTTTACATGATTTCTTATAACACACGAGTTTTTAGAAAATGTGATTTATTTCATAAATGGAATCAACAAACAATGCACATTCTACGTGATAACGACTTTCTATAGTTTGCGCATGCGTCCGGAAATAAGAAAAGCTTACTTCCACAAGTTTTTAAAAGCACAGCTTCTAGAAGGTTTACATGATTTCTTAAAAAACATGATTTTTTAGAAAATGTGATTTATTTCATAAATGGAATCAACAAAGTATGCACATTCTACATAATAACGACTTTCTATAGTTTGCGCATGGGTCAGGAAATAAGAAAAGCTTACTTTCCCCCTTTTTTTAAATTCACATCTTCTAGAAGGTTTAGATGAATTCTTAAAAAATGTGATTTTTTAAAAAATGTGATTTATTTCATAAATTGAATAAACAAAGTTTGCACATTCTACGTCATAACGACTTTCTATAGTTTGCGCATGCGTCCGGAAATAAGAAAAGCTTAATTCCCCCTTTTTTTTAAAATCACAGCTTCTAGAAGGTTTACATGATTTCTTAAAAAACACGAGTTTTTAAAAAATGTGATTTATTTCGTAAATGGAATCAACAAAGTATGCACATTCAATTGCATAACGACTTTCTATAGTTTGCGCATGCACAAACTATGCACATTCCAAGTGATAACGACTTTCTATAGTTTGGGCTTGCGTCCGGAAATAAGAAAAGCTTACTTCCCCCCGTTTTTTAAAATCACAACTTCTAGAAGGTTTACATGATTTCTTAAAAAACACGAGTTTTTAAAAAATGTGATTTATTTCATAAATGGAATCAACAAAGTATGCACATTCTATGTCATAACGAATTTCTATAGTTTGCGCATGCGGAAACTATGCACATTCTACGTGATAACGACTTTCTATAGTTTGCTTATGCGTCTAGAAATAAGAAAAGCTTACTTCCCCCCTTTTTTTATAATCACAGCTTCTAGAAGGTTTACATAATTTCTGAAAAAACATGAGTTTTTAGAAAATGTGATTTATTTCATAAATGGAATAACCAAAGCATGCATATTCTATGTCATAACGAATTTCTATAGTTTGCGCATGCGCAAACTATGCACATTCTACGTAATAACAACTTTCTATAGTTTGCGCATGCGTCCGGAAATAAGAAAAGCTTAATTCCCCCTGGTTTTTAAACTCACAGCTTCTAGAAGGTTTACATGATTTCTTAAAAAACATGAGTTTTTAGAAAATATGATTTATTTCATAAATGGAATCAACAAACAATGCACATTGTACGTAATAACGACTCTCTATAGTTTGCGCATGCGTCCGGAAATAAGAAAAGCTTAATTCCGATTTTTTTTTAAAACCACAGCTTCTAGAAGGTTTACATGATTTCTTAAAAAACATGAGTTTTTAGAAAATGTGATTTATTTCATAAATGGAATCAACAAAGTATGCACATTCTATGTAATAACGACTTTCTAAAGTTTGCGCATGCGTACGGAAATATGAAAAGCTTACTTACGCCAGTTTTTTAAAATCACAGCTTCTAGAAGTTTTACATGATTTCTTAAAAAACACAAGTTTTTAGAAAATGTGATTTATATCATAAATGGAATCAACAAAGTATGCACATTCTACGTCATAACGACTTTCTATAGTTTGTGCATGCGTCCGGAAATAAGAAAGGCTTAATTGCCTCCGTTTTTTAAAATCACATCTTCTAGAAGTTTTACATGATTTCTTAAAAAACAAGAGTTTTAAAAAAATGTGATTTATTTCATAAATGGAATCAACAAAGTATGGACATTCAATGTCATAACGACTTTCTATTGTTTGCGCATGCGCAAACTATGCACATTCTACGTGATAACGACTTTCTATAGTTTGTGCATGCGTCCGGAAGTAAGAAAAGCTTACTTCCCCCCTTTTTTTAAATTCACAGCTTCTTGAAGGTTTAGATGAATTCTTAAAAAACACGAGATTTTAGAAAATGTGATTTATTTCATCAATAGAATCAAAATAGTATGCACATTCTACGTCATCACGACTTTCTATAGTTTGCGCATGCGTCCGGAAATAAGAAAAGCTTACTTCCGCCAGTTTTTTAAAACCACAGCTTCTAGAAGGTTTACATGATTTCTTAAAAAACATGATTTTTTAGAAAATGTTATTTATTTCATAAATGGAATCAACAAAGTATGCACATTCTATACCATAACGACTTTCTATAGTTTGCGCATGCGTCCGGAAATAAGAAAAGCTTACTTCCACAAGTTTTTAAAAGCACAGCTTCTAGAAGGTTTACATGATTTCTTAAAAAACACGATTTTTTAGAAAATGTGATTTATTTCATAAATGGAATCAACAAAGTATGCACATTCTATGTCATAACGACTCTCTAAAGTTTGCGCATGCGTCCGGAAATATTAAAAGCTTACTTACGCCAGTTTTTAAAATCACAGCTTCTAGAAGGTTTACATGATTTCTTAAAAAACATGAGTTTTTAGAAAATGTGATTTATTTCATAAATGGAATCAACAAAGTATGCACATTCTACGTAATAACAACTTTCTATAGTTTGCGCATGCATCCGGAAATAAGAAAAGCTTAATTCCCCCCGTTTTTTAATATCATAGCTTCTAGAACGTTTACATGATTTCTTAAAAAACACGAGTTTTTAGAAAATGTGATCTATTTCATATATGGAATGAACAAAGTATGCACATTCTATGTCATAATGACTTTCTATAGTTTGCGCATGCGCAAACTATGCACATTCTACGTGATAACGACTTTCTATAGTTTGTGCATGCGTCCGGAAATAAGAAAAGCTTACTTCCCCCCTATTTTTAAATTCACAGCTTCTAGAAGGTTTAGATGAATTCTTAAAAAACACGAGTTTTCAGAAAATGTGATTTATTTCATAAATGGAATGAACAAACTATGCACATTCTACGTAATAAAGACTTTCTACAGTTTGCGCATGCGTCCGAAAATAAGAAAAGCTTACTTCCGCCAGTTTTTTAAAACCACAGCTTCTAGAAGGTTTACATGATTTCTTAAAAAACACGAGTTTTTAGAAAATGTGATTTATTTCATAAATGGAATCAACAAAGTATGCACATTCAATGTCATAACGACTTTCTATAGTTTGCGCATGCGCAAACTATGCACATTCTACGTGATAACGACTTTCTATAGTTTGTGCATGCGTCCAGAAATAAGAAAAGCTTACTTCCCCCCTTTTTTTAAATTCACAGCTTCTAGAAGGTTTAGATGAATTCTTAAAAAACACGAGTTTTTAGAAAATGTGATTTATTTCGTAAATGGAATCAGAAAAGTATGCACATTCTACGTCATAACGACTTTCTATAGTTTGCGCATGCGTCGGGAAAAAAGAAAAGCTTAATTCCCCCCGTTTTTTAAAATCACAGCTTCTAGGAGGTTTACATGATTTCTTAAAAAACACGAGTTTTTAGAAAATGTGATTTATTTCATAAATGGAATCAACAAAGTATGCACATTCTATGTCATAACGACTTTCTATAGTTTGCGCATGCGCAAACTATGCACATTCTACGTAATAACAACTTTCTATAGTTTGCGCATGCGTCCGGAAATAAGAAAAGCTTAATTCCCCCAGTTTTTTAAACTCACAGCTTCTAGAAGGTTTACACGATTTCTTATAACACACGAGTTTTTAGAAAATGTGATTTATTTCATAAATGGAATCAACAAACAATGCACATTCTACGTGATAACGACTTTCTATAGTTTGCGCATGCGTCCGGAAATAAGAAAAGCTTACTTCCGCAAGTTTTTAAAAGCACAGCTTCTAGAAGGTTTACATGATTTCTTAAAAAACACGATTTTTTAGAAAATGTGATTTATTTCATAAATGGAATCAACAAAGTATGCACATTCTACATAATAACGACTTTCTATAGTTTGCGCATGGGTCAGGAAATAAGAAAAGCTTACTTTCCCCCTTTTTTTAAATTCACAGCTTCTAGAAGGTTTAGATGAATTCTTAAAAAATGTGATTTATTTCATAAATTGAATAAACAAAGCTTGCACATTCTACGTCATAACGACTTTCTAGAGTTTGCGCATGCGTCCAGAAATAAGAAAAGCTTAATTCCCCCCTTTTTTTAAAATCACAGCTTCTAGAAGGTTTACATGATTTCTTAAAAAACACGAGTTTTTAAAAAATGTGATTTATTTCGTAAATGGAATCAACAAAGTATGCACATTCAATTGCATAACGACTTTCTATAGTTTGCGCATGCACAAACTATGCACATTCCAAGTGATAACGACTTTCTATAGTTTGGGCTTGCGTCCGGAAATAAGAAAAGCTTACTTCCCCCCGTTTTTTAAAATCACAACTTCTAGAAGGTTTACATGATTTCTTAAAAAACACGAGTTTTTAGAAAATGTGATTTATTTCATAAATGGAATCAACAAAGTATGCACATTCTATGTCATAACGAATTTCTATAGTTTGCGCATGCGGAAACTATGCACATTCTACGTGATAACGACTTTCTATAGTTTGCTTATGCGTCCAGAAATAAGAAAAGCTTACTTCCTCCCTTTTTTTATAATCACAGCTTCTAGAAGGTTTACATAATTTCTTAAAAAACATGAGTTTTTAGAAAATGTGATTTATTTCATAAATGGAATAACCAAAGCATGCACATTCTACGTCATAACGACTTTCTCTAGTTTGCGCATGCGCAAACTATGCACATTCTACGTAATAACAACTTTCTATAGTTTGCGCATGCGTCCGGAAATAAGAAAAGCTTAATTCCCCCTGGTTTTTAAACTCACAGCTTCTAGAAGGTTTACATGATTTCTTAAAAAACACGACTTTTTAGAAAATATTATTTATTTCATAAATGGAATCAACAAACAATGCACATTGTACGTAATAACGACTCTCTATAGTTTGCGCATGCGTCCGGAAATAAGAAAAGCTTAATTCCGCCAATTTTTTAAAACCACAGCTTCTAGAAGGTTTACATGATTTCTTAAAAAACATGAGTTTTTAGAAAATGTGATTTATTTCATAAATGGAATCAACAAAGTATGCACATTCTATGTAATAACGACTTTCTAAAGTTTGCGCATGCATACGGAAATATGAAAAGCTTACTTACGCCAGTTTTTTAAAATCACAGCTTCTAGAAGTTTTACATGATTTCTTAAAAAACACAAGTTTTTAGAAAATGTGATTTATATCATAAATGGAATCAACAAAGTATGCACATTCTACGTCATAACGACTTTCTATAGTTTGTGCATGCGTCCGGAAATAAGAAAAGCTTAATTGCCTCCGTTTTTTAAAATCACATCTTCTAGAAGTTTTACATGATTTCTTAAAAAACAAGAGTTTTAAAAAAATGTGATTTATTTCATAAATGGAATCAACAAAGTATGGACATTCAATGTCATAACGACTTTCTATTGTTTGCGCATGCGCAAACTATGCACATTCTACGTGATAACGACTTTCTATAGTTTGTGCATGCGTCCGGAAATAAGAAAAGCTTACTTCCCCCCTTTTTTTAAATTCACAGCTTCTTGAAGGTTTAGATGAATTCTTAAAAAACACGAGATTTTAGAAAATGTGATTTATTTCATCAATAGAATCAAAATAGTATGCACATTCTACGTCATCACGACTTTCTATAGTTTGCGCATGCGTCCGGAAATAAGAAAAGCTTACTTCCGCCAGTTTTTTAAAACCACAGCTTCTAGAAGGTTTACATGATTTCTTAAAAAACATGATTTTTTAGAAAATGTTATTTATTTCATAAATGGAATCAACAAAGTATGCACATTCTATACCATAACGACTTTCTATAGTTTGCGCATGCGTCCGGAAATAAGAAAAGCTTACTTCCACAAGTTTTTAAAAGCACAGCTTCTAGAAGGTTTACATGATTTCTTAAAAAACACGATTTTTTAGAAAATGTGATTTATTTCATAAATGGAATCAACAAAGTATGCACATTCTATGTCATAACGACTCTCTAAGGTTTGCGCATGCGTCCGGAAATATTAAAATCTTAGTTACGCTAGTTTTTTAAAATCACAGCTTCTAGAAGGTTTACATGATTTCTTAAAAAACATGAGTTTTTAGAAAATGTGATTTATTTCATAAATGGAATCAACAAAGTATGCACATTCTACGTAATAACAACTTTCTATAGTTTGCGCATGCATCCGGAAATAAGAAAAGCTTAATTCCCCCCGTTTTTTAATATCATAGCTTCTAGAACGTTTACATGATTTCTTAAAAAACACGAGTTTTTAGAAAATGTGATTTATTTCATATATGGAATGAACAAAGTATGCACATTCTATGTCATAACGACTTTCTATAGTTTGGGCATGCGCAAACTATGCACATTCTACGTGATAACGACTTTCTATAGTTTGTGCATGCGTCCGGAAATAAGAAAAGCTTACTTCCCCCCTATTTTTAAATTCACAGCTTCTAGAAGGTTTAGATGAATTCTTAAAAAACACGAGTTTTCAGAAAATGTGATTTATTTCATAAATGGAATGAACAAACTATGCACATTCTACGTAATAAAGACTTTCTACAGTTTGCGCATGCGTCCGAAAATAAGAAAAGCTTACTTCCGCCAGTTTTTTAAAACCACAGCTTCTAGAAGGTTTACATGATTTCTTAAAAAACACGAGTTTTTAGAAAATGTGATTTATTTCATAAATGGAATCAACAAAGTATGCACATTCTATGTCATAACGACTTTCTATAGTTTGCGCATGCGCAAACTATGCACATTCTACGTGATAACGACTTTCTATAGTTTGTGCATGCGTCCAGAAATAAGAAAAGCTTACTTCCCCCCTTTTTTTAAATTCACAGCTTCTAGAAGGTTTAGATGAATTCTTAAAAAACACGAGTTTTTAGAAAATGTGATTTATTTCGTAAATGGAATCAGAAAAGTATGCACATTCTACGTCATAACGACTTTCTATAGTTTGCGCATGCGTCGGGAAAAAAGAAAAGCTTAATTCCCCCCGTTTTTTAAAATCACAGCTTCTAGGAGGTTTACATGATTTCTTAAAAAACACGAGTTTTTAGAAAATGTGATTTATTTCATAAATGGAATCAACAAAGTATGCACATTCTATGTCATAACGACTTTCTATAGTTTGCGCATGCGCAAACTATGCACATTCTACGTAATAACAACTTTCTATAGTTTGCGCATGCGTCCGGAAATAAGAAAAGCTTAATTCCCCCAGTTTTTTAAACTCACAGCTTCTAGAAGGTTTACATGATTTCTTATAACACACGAGTTTTTAGAAAATGTGATTTATTTCATAAATGGAATCAACAAACAATGCACATTCTACGTGATAACGACTTTCTATAGTTTGCGCATGCGTCCGGAAATAAGAAAAGCTTACTTCCGCAAGTTTTTAAAAGCACAGCTTCTAGAAGGTTTACATGATTTCTTAAAAAACACGATTTTTTAGAAAATGTGATTTATTTCATAAATGGAATCAACAAAGTATGCACATTCTACATAATAACGACTTTCTATAGTTTGCGCATGGGTCAGGAAATAAGAAAAGCTTACTTTCCCCCTTTTTTTAAATTCACAGCTTCTAGAAGGTTTAGATGAATTCTTAAAAAACATGATTTTTTAAAAAATGTGATTTATTTCATAAATTGAATAAACAAAGTTTGCACATTCTACGTCATAACGACTTTCTATAGTTTGCGCATGCGTCCAGAAATAAGAAAAGCTTAATTCCCCCTTTTTTTTAAAATCACAGCTTCTAGAAGGTTTACATGATTTCTTAAAAAACACGAGTTTTTAAAAAATGTGATTTATTTCGTAAATGGAATCAACAAAGTATGCACATTCAATTGCATAACGACTGTCTATAGTTTGCGCATGCACAAACTATGCACATTCCAAGTGATAACGACTTTCTATAGTTTGGGCTTGCGTCCGGAAATAAGAAAAGCTTACTTCCCCCCGTTTTTTAAAATCACAACTTCTAGAAGGTTTACATGATTTCTTAAAAAACACGAGTTTTTAGAAAATGTGATTTATTTCATAAATGGAATCAACAAAGTATGCACATTCTATGTCATAATGACTTTCTATAGTTTGCACATGCGCAAACTATGCACATTCTACGTAATAAAAACTTTCTATAGTTTGCGCATGCGTCCGGAAATAAGAAAAGCTTAATTCCCCCCTTTTTTTAAATTCACAGCTTCTAGAAGGTTTAAATGAATTCTTAAAAAACACGAGTTTTTTTAAAATGTGATTTATTTCATAAATGGAATCAACAAACTATGCACATTCTACGTCATAACGACTTTCTTTAGTTTGCGCATGCGTCCGGAAATAAGAAAGCTTAATTCCCCCCATTTTTTAAAATCACAGCTTCTAGAAGGTTTACATGATTTCTTAAAAAACATGAGTTTTTAGAAAATGTGATTTATTTCATAAATGGAATCAACAAAGTATGCACATTCTATGTCATCACGACTTTCCATAGATTGCGCATGCGCAAAATATGCACATTCTACGTGATAACGACATTCTATAGTTTGCACATGCGTTCGGAAATAAGAAAAGCTTACTTCCCCCCCTTTTTTAAATTCACAGCTTCTAGAAGGTTTAGATGAATTCTTAAAAAACACAAGTTTTTTGAAAATGTGATTTATTTCATAAATGGAATCAACAAACTATGCACATTCTACGTAATAACGACTTTCTATAGTTTGCGCATGCATCCGGAAATATGAAAAGCTTACTTCCCCCCTTTTCTCAAATTCACAGCATCTAGAAGGTTTAGCTGAATTCTTAAAAAGCACGAGTTTTGTGTAAATGTGGTTTATTTCATAAACGGAATCATCAAACTATGCACATTCTACGTAATAACGACTTTCTATAGTTTGCGCATGCGTCTGGAAATAAGAAAAGCTTCCTTCCGCTAGTTTTTTAAAACCACAACTTCGAGAAGGTTTACATGATTTCTTAAAAAAACATGAGTTTTTAGAAAATGTGATTTATTTTCCTAAATGGAATCAACAAAGTATGCACATTCTATGTAATAACGACTTTCTAAAGTTTGTGCATGCATCCGGAAAAATAAAAAGCTTACTTCTGCCAGTTTTTTAAAATCACAGCTTCTAGAAGGTTTAGATGAATTCTTAAAAAACACGAGTTTTTAGAAAATGTGATTTATTTCATAAATGGAATCAACAAAGTGTGCACATTCTTCGTCATAACGATTTTCTATAGTTTGCGCATGCGTCCGGAAATAAGAAAAGCTTAATTCCCCCCATTTCTTAAAATCACAGCTTCTAGAAGGTTTACATGATTTGTTAAGAAACACGAGTTTTTAGGAAATGTGATTTATTTCATAAATGGAATCAACAAAATATGCACATTCAATGTCATAATGACTTTCTATAGTTTGCGCATGCGCAAACTATGCACATTCTATGTAATAACAACTTTCTATAGTTTGCGCATGCGTCCGGAAATAAGAAAAGGTTACTTTCCCCCTTTTTTTAAATTCACAGCTTCTAGAAGGTTTAAATGAATTCTTAAAAAACACGAGTTTTTAGAAAATGTTATTTATTTCATAAATGGAATCAACAAAATATGCACATTCTACGTCATAACGACTTTCTATATTTTGCGCATGCGTCCGGAAATAAGAAAAGCTTAATTGCCCCCATTTTTTAAAATCAGAGCTTCTAGAAGGTTTACATGATTTCTTAAAAAACAAGAGTTTTTAGGAAATGTGATTTATTTCATAAATGGAATCAACAAACTATGCACATTCTACATCATAACGACTTTCTATAGTTTGCGCATGCGTCCGGAAATAAGAAAAGCTTAATTCCCCCCGTTTTTTAAAATCACAGCTTCTAGGAGGTTTACATGATTTCTTAAAAAACATGAGTTTTTAGAAAATGTGATTTATTTCATAAATGGAATCAAAAAAGTATGCACATTCTATGTCATAACGACTTTCTATAGTTTGCGCATGCGCAAACTATGCACATTCTATGTGATAACGATTTTCTATAGTTTGCACATGCGTCCGGAAATAAGAAAAGCTTACTTCCCCCCTTTTTTTAAATTCACAGCCTCTAGAAGGTTTAGATGAATTCTTAGAAAACACGAGTTTTTTGAAAATGTGATTTATTTCATAAATGGAATCAACAAACTATGCACATTCTACTTAATAACGACTTTCTATAGTTTGCGCATGCGTCCGGAAATAAGAAAAGCTTCCTTCCGCTAGTTTTTTAAAAACACAACTTCGAGAAGGTTTACATGATTTCTTAAAAAACACGATTTTTTAGAAAATGTGATTTATTTCATAAATGGAATCAACAAAGTATGCACATTCTATGTAATAACGACTTTCTAAAGTTTGTGCATGCATCCGGAAAAATGAAAACCTTACTTCCGCCAGTTTTTTAAAATCACAGCTTCTAGAAGGTTTAGATGAATTCTTAAAAAACACGAGTTTTTAGAAAATGTGATTTATTTCATAAATGGAATCAACAAAGTATGCACATTCTACATAATAATGACTTTCTATAGTTTGCGCATGCGTCCGGAAATAAGAAAAGCTTCCTTCCGCTAGTTTTTTAAAACCACAACTTCGAGAAGGTTTACATGATTTCTTAAAAAACACGAGTTTTTAGAAAATGTTATTTATTTCATAAATGGAATCAACAAAGTTTGCACATTCTGTGTAATAACGACTTTCTAAAGTTTGTGCATGCATCCGGAAAAATGAAAACCTTACTTCCGCCAGTTTTTTAAAATCACAGCTTCTAGAAGGTTTAGATGAATTCTTAAAAAACACGAGTTTTTAGAAAATGTGATTTATTTCATAAATGGAATCAACAAAGTATGCACATTCTTCATCATAACGACTTTCTATAGTTTGCGCATGCGTCCCGAAATAAGAAAAGCTTAATTCCCCTCATTTTTTAAAATCACGCCTTCTAGAAGGTTTACATGATTTGTTAAGAAACACGAGTTTTTAGGAAATGTGATTTATTTCATCAATGGAATCAACAAAGTATGCACATTCTATGTCATAACGACTTTCTATAGTTTGCGCATGCGCAAACTATGCACATTCTATGTAATAACAACTTTCTATAGTTTGCGCATGCGTCCGGAAATAAGAAAAGGTTACTTCCCCCCTTTTTTTAATTTCACGGCTTCTAGAAGGTTTAGATGAATTCTTAAAAAACACGAGTTTTTAGAAAATGTGATTTATTTCATAAATGGAATCAACAAAGTATGCACATTCTACGTCATAACGACTTTCTATATTTTGCGCATGCGTACGGAAATAAGAAAAGCTTAATTGCCCCCGTTTTTTAAAATCAGAGCTTCTAGAAGGTTTACATGATTTCTTTAAAAACAAGAGTTTTTAGGAAATGTGATTTATTTCATAAATGGAATCAACAAAGTATGCACATTCTATGTCATAATGACTTTCTATAGTTTGCGCATGCGCAAACTATGCACATTCTACGTCATGATGACTTTCTATAGTTTGCGCATGCGTCTGGAAATAAGAAAATCTTAATTCCCCCCGTTTTTTAAAATCACAGCTTCTAGAAGGTTTACATGATTTCTTAAAAAACTTGAGTTTTTAGAAAATGTGATTTATTTCATAAATGGAATCAACAAAGTATGCACATTCTATGTAGTAACGACTTTCTATAGTTTGGGCATGCGCAAACTATGCACATTCTACGTAATAACGACTTTCTATAGTTTGCGCATTCGTCCGGAAATAAGAAAAGCTTACTTTACCCCTTTTTTTAAATTCACAGCTTCTAGAAGGTTTAGATGAATTCTTAAAAAAAACGATTTTTCAGAAAATGTTATTTATTTCATAAATGGAATCAACAAAGTTTGCACATTCAACGTCATAACGACTTTCTATAGTTTGCGCATGCGTCCGGAAATAAGAAAAGCTTACTTCCCCCCGTTTTTTAAAATCACAGCTTCTAGAAGGTTTACATAATTTCTTTAAAAACATGAGTTTTTAGGAAATGTGATTTATTTCATAAATGGAATCAACAAAGTATGCACATTCAATGTCATAACGACTTTCTATAGTTTGCGCATGCGCAAACTATGCACATTCTACGTAATAACAACTTTCTATAGTTTGCACATGCGTCCGGAAATAAGAAAAGCTTAATTCCCCCTGTTTTTTAAACTCACAGCTTCTAGAAGGTTTACATGATTTCTTAAAAAACACGAGTTTTTAGAAAATGTGATTTATTTCATAAATGGAATCAACAAACAATGCACATTCTACGTAATAATGACTTTCTATAGTTTGCGCATTCGTCCGGAAATAAGAAAAGCTTACTTACGCCAGTTTTTTAAAAGCACAGCTTCTAGAAGGTTTACATGATTTCTTAAAAAACACGAGTTTTTAGAAAATGTGATTTATTTCATAAATGGAATCAACAAAGTATGCACATTCTATGTAATAACGACTTTCTAAAGTTTGTGAATGCGTCCGGAAATATCAAAAGCTTACTTACGCCAGTTTTTTAAAAGCACAGCTTCTAGAAGATTTACATGATTTCTTAAAAAACATGAGTTTTTAGAAAATGTGATTTATTTCATAAATCAAATCAACAAAGTATGCACATTCTACCTCATAACGACTTTCTATAGTTTGCGCATGCGTCCGGAAATAAGAAAAGCTTAATTGCCCCCGTTTTTTAAAATCACATCTTCTAGAAGGTTTACATGATTTCTTAAAAAACACGAGTTTTTAGAAAATGTGATTTATTTAAAAAATGGAATCAACAAAGTATGCACATTCTATGTCATAACGACTTTCTATAGTTTGCGTATGCGCAAACTATGCACATTCTACGTGATAACGACTTTCTATAGTTTGCGCATGCGTCCAGAAATAAGAAAAGCTTACTTCCCCCTTTTTTTAAATTCACAGCTTCTAGAAGGTTTAGATGAATTCTTAAAAAACCCGAGTTTTTAGAAAATGTGATTTATTTCAACAATGGAATCAACAAAGTATGCACATTATATATAATAACAAATTCTAAAGTTTACGAATGCGTCCGGAAATAAGAAAAGCTTACTTCCACCAGTTTTTTAAAATCACAGCTTCTAGAAGGTTTACATGAATTCTTAAAAAACACGAGTTTTTAGAAAATGTGATTTATTTCATAAATGGAATCAACAAAGTATGCAAACTCTATGTGATAACGACTTTCTATAGTTTGCGCATGCGTCCGGAAATAAGAAAAGCTTACTTCCCCCCCTTTTTTTAAATCCACTGCTTCTAGAAGGTTTACATGATTTCTTAAAAAACACGAGTTTTTAGAAAATGTGATTTATTTCATAAATGGAATCAACAAAATATGCACATTCTACATCTTAACGACTTTCTATAGTTTGTGCATGCGTCCAGAAATAAGAAAAGCTTACTTCCTCCAGTTTTTTAGAATCACAGCTTCTAGAGGTTTTACATGATTTCTTAAAAAACACGAGTTTTTGTAAAATGTGATTTATTTCATAAATGGAATCAACAAAGTATGCACATTCTACGTCATAACGACTTTCTATAGTTTGCGCATCCATCCGGAAATAAGAAAAGCTTAATTCCCCCCGTTTTTTAAAATCACAGCTTCTAGAAGGTTTACATGATTTCTTAAAAAACACGAGTTTTTAGAAAATGTGATTTATTTCATAGATGGAATAAACAAACTATGCACATTCTATGTCATAACGACTTTCTATAGTTTGCGCATGCGCAAACTATGCACATTCTACGTCATAACGACTTTCTATAGTTTGTGCATGCGTCTGGAAATAAGAAAAGCTTAATTCCCCCCGTTTTTAAAATTCACAGCTTCTAGAAGGTTTACATGATTTCTTAAAAATTTGAGTTTTTAGAAAACGTGATTTATTTCATAAATGGAATCAACAAAGTATGCACATTCTATGTCATAACGTTTTTCTATAGTTTGCGCATGCGCAAACTATGCACATTCTACGTGATAAGGACTTTCTATAGTTTGCGCATGCGTCCGGAAATAAGAAAAGCTTACTTCCCCCCTTTTTTTAAATTCGCAGCTTCTAGAAGGTTTAGATGAATTCTAAAAAAACACGAGTTTTTATAAAATGTGATTTGTTTCATAAATGGAATCAACAAACTATGCACATTCTACGTGATAACGACTTTCTATAGTTTGCGCATGCGTCCGGAAATAAGAAAAGATTACTTCCCCCCTTTTTTTAAATTCACAGCTTCTAGAAGGTTTAGATGAATACTTAAAAAACAAGAGTTTTTTGAAAATGTGATTTATTTCATAAATGCAATCAGAAAAGTATGCACATTCTATGTCATAACGACTTTCTATAGTTTGCGTATGCGTCCGGAAATAAGAAAAGCTTAATTCCCCCCGTTTCTTAAAATCACAACTTCTAGAAGGTTTACATGATTTCTTAAAAAACTTGAGTTTTTAGAAAATGTGATTTATTTCATAAATGGAGTCAACAAAATATGCACATTCTATGTCATAACGACTTTCTATAGTTTGCGTATGCTCAAACTATGTACATTCTACATAATAACGACTTTCTATAGTTTGCGCATGCGTCCGGAAATAAGAAAAGCTTACTTCCCCCGTTTTTTTAAATTCACGGCTTCTAGAAGGTTTAGATGAATTCTTATAAAACACGAGTTTTTATAAAATGTGATTTATTACATAAATGGAATCAACAAAGTATGCACATTCTACGTCATAACGACTTTCTATAGTATGCGCATGCGTCCGGAAATAAGAAAAGCTTAATTCCCCCCGTTTTTTAAAATCACATCTTCTAGAAGGTTTACATGATTTCTTAAAAAACAAGATTTTTTAGAAAATGTGATTTATTTCATAAATGGAATCATCAAATTATGCACATTCTATGTCATAACGACTTTCTATAGTTTGCGCATGCGCAAACTATGCACATTCTACGTGATAACGACTTGCTATAGTTTGCGCATGCGTCCGGAAATAAGAAAAGCTTACTTCACTCCTTTTTTTAAAATCACAGCTTCTAGAAGTTTAGATGAATTCTTAAAAAACACGAGTTTTAGAAAATGTGATTTCATTCATAAATGGAATCAACAAATTATGCGCATTCTACGTAATAACGACTTTCTATAGTTTGCGCATGCGTCTAGAAATATGAAAAGCTTACTTCCGCCTGTTTTTTAAAATCACAGCTTCTAGAAGCTTTACATGATTTCTTAAAAAACACGAATTTTTGAAAATGTGATTTATTTCATAAATGTAATCACAAAGTATGCACATTCTACATCATAACGACTTTCTAAAGTTTGCGCATGGGTCCGGAAATAAGAAAAACTTAATTCCCCCCGTTCTTTAAAATCAGAGCTTCAAGAAGGTTTACATGATTTCTTAAAAAACACGAGTTTTTAGGAAATGTGATTTATTTCATAAATGGAATCAACAAAGTATGCACATTCTATGTCATAACGACTTTCTATAGTTTGCGCATGTGCAAACTATGCACATTCTACGTAATAACAACTTTCTATTGTTTGCGCATGCGTCCAGAAATAAGAAAAGCTTACTTCCCCCTTTTTTTAAATTCACTGCTTCTAGAAGGTTTACATGATTTCTTAAAAAACATGAGTTTTTAGAAAGTGTGATTTATTTCATAAATGGAATCAACAAAGTATGCACAATCTACGTCTTACGACTTTCTATAGTTTGCGCATGCGTCCGGAAATAAGAAAAGCTTACTTCAGCCAGTTTTTTAAAATCACAGCTTCTAGAAGGTTTACATGATTTCTTAAAAAACATGAGTTTTTTGAAAATGTGATTTATTTCGTAAATGGAATCAACAAAGTATGCACATTCTATGCAATAACGACTTTCTATAGTTTGTGCATGCCCAAACTATGCACATTCTACATAATAACGACTTTCTATAGTTTGCGCATGCGTCCGGAAATAAGAAAAGCTTACTTTCCCCCTTTTTTTAAATCCACAGCTTCTAGAAGGTTTAGATGAATTCTTAAAAAACGCGATTTTTTAGAAAATGTGATTTACTTCATAAATGGAATCAACAAAGTTTGCACATTCTACGTCATAACGACTTTCTATAGTTTGCACATGCGTCCGGAAATAAGAAAAGCTTAATTCCCCCAGTTTTTTAAACTCACAGATTCTAGAAGGTTTACATGATTTCTTATAACACACGAGTTTTTAGAAAATCTGATTTATTTCATAAATGGAATCAACAAACAATGCACATTCTACGTGATAACGACTTTCTATAGTTTGCGCATGCGTCCGGAAATAAGAAAAGCTTACTTCCGCAAGTTTTTAAAACCACAGCTTCTAGAAGGTTTACATGATTTCTTAAAAACACAATTTTTTAGAAAATGTGATTTATTTCATAAATGGAATCAACAAAGTATGCACATTCTATGTAATAACAACTTTCTAAAGTTTGCGCATGCGTCCGGAAATAAGAAAAGCTTACTTCCGCCTGTTTTTTAAAATCACAGCTTCTAGAAGGTTTACATGATTTCTTAAAAAACACGAGTTTTTAGAAAATGTGATTTATTTCATAAATGGAATCAATAGAGTATGCACATTCCACGTCATAACGACTTTCTATATTTTGTGCATGCATCCGGAAATAAGAAAAGCTTAATTCCCCCCGTTTTTTAAAATCAGAGCTTCTAGAAGGTTTACATGATTTCTTAAAAAACACGACTTTTTAGGAAATGTGATTTATTTCATAAATGGAATCAACAAAGTATGCACATTCTATGTCATAACGACTTTCTATAGTTTGCGCATGCGCAAACTATGCACATTCTACGTCATAACGACTTTCTATTGTTTGCGCCTGCGTCTGGAAATAAGAAAAGCTTAATTCCCCCCGTTTTTTAAAATCACAGCTTCTAGAAGGTTTACATGATTTCTTAAAAAACTTTAGTTTTTAGAAAATGTGATTTATTTCATAAATGGAATCAACAAAGTATGCACATTCTATGTAATAACGACTTTCAATAGTTTGTGCATGCGCAAACTATGCACATTCAACGTAATAGCGACTTTCTATAGTTTGCGCATGCGTCCGGAAATAAGAAAAGTTTACTTTCCCCCTTTTTTTAAATTCACAGCTTCTAGAAGGTTTAGATGAATTCTTAAAAAATACGATTTTGTAGAAAATGTGATTTATTTCATAAATGGAATCAACAAAGTTTGCACATTCTACGTCATAACGACTTTCTATAGTTTGCGCATGCGTCCGGAAATAAGAAATGCTTACTTCCGCCAGTTTTTTAAAACCACAGCTTCTAGAAGGTTTACATGATTTCTTAAAAAACACTAGTTTTTAGAAAATGTGATTTATTTCATAAATGGAATCAACAAAGTATGCACATTCTATGTAATAACGACTTTCTAAAGTTTGCGCATGCATCCGGAAATATGAAAAGCTTACTTACGCCAGTTTTTTAAAATCACAGCTTCTAGAAGGTTTACATGATTTCTTAAACAACACGAGTTTTTAGAAAATGTGATTTATTTCATAAATGGAATCAACAAAGTATGCACATTCTACGTCATAACGACTTTCTATAGTTTGCGCATGTGTCCGGAAATAAGAAAAGCTTACTTCCCCCCTTTTTTTAAATTCACAACTTCTAAAAGGTTTAGATGAATTCTTAAAAAACATGAATTTTTAGAAAATGTGATTTATTTCATCAATGGAATCAACAAAGTATGCACATTCTATATAATAACGAATTCTAAAGTTTGCGAATGCGTCCGGAAATAAGAAAAGCTTACTTCCGCCAGTTTTTCAAAATCACAGCTTCTAGAAGTTTTACATGAATTCTTAAAAAACACGAGTTCTTAGAAAATGTGATTTATTTCATAAATGGAATCAACAAAGTATGCACATTCTATGTCATAACGACTTTCTATAGTTTGTGCATGCGCAAACTATGCACATTCTACGTAATAACAACTTTCTATAGTTTGCGCATGCGTCCGGAAATAAGAAAAGCTTAATTCCCCCAGTTTTTTAAACTCACAGCTTCTAGAAGGTTTACATGATTTCTTATAACACACGAGTTTTTAGAAAATGTGATTTATTTCATAAATGGAATCAACAAACAATGCACATTCTACGTGATAACGACTTTCTATAGTTTGCGCATGCGTCCGGAAATAAGAAAAGCTTACTTACGCAAGTTTTTAAAAGCACAGCTTCTAGAAGGTTTACATGATTTCTTAAAAAACACGATTTTTTAGAAAATGTGATTTATTTCATAAATGGAATCAACAAAGTATGCACATTCTATGTAATAACGACTTTCTATAGTTTGCGCATGGGTCAGGAAATAAGAAAAGCTTACTTTCCCCCTTTTTTTAAATTCACAGCTTCTAGAAGGTTTAGATGAATTCTTAAAAAACATCATTTTTTAAAAAATGTGATTTATTTCATAAATCGAATAAACAAAGTTTGCACATTCTACGTCATAACGACTTTCTATAGTTTGCGCATGCATCCGGAAATAAGAAAAGCTTAATTCCCCCCTTTTTTTAAAATCACAGCTTCTAGAAGGTTTACATGATTTCTTAAAAAACACGAGTTTTTAAAAAATGTGATTTATTTCGTAAATGGAATCAACAAAGTATGCACATTCAATTGCATAACGACTTTCTATAGTTTGCGCATGCACAAACTATGCACATTCCAAGTGATAACGACTTTCTATAGTTTGGGCTTGCGTCCGGAAATAAGAAAAGCTTACTTCCCCCCGTTTTTTAAAATCACAACTTCTAGAAGGTTTACATGATTTCTTAAAAAACACGAGTTTTTAGAAAATGTGATTTATTTCATAAATGGAATCAATAAAGTATGCACATTCTATGTCATAACGAATTTCTATAGTTTGCGCATGCGGAAACTATGCACATTCTACGTGATAACGACTTTCTATAGTTTGCTTATGCGTCCAGAAATAAGAAAAGCTTACTTCCCCCCTTTTTTTATAATCACAGCTTCTAGAAGGTTTACATAATTTCTTAAAAAACGTGAGTTTTTAGAAAATGTGATTTATTTCATAAATGGAATAACCAAAGCATGCATATTCTATGTCATAACGAATTTCTATAGTTTGCGCATGCGCAAACTATGCACATTCTACGTAATAACAACTTTTTATAGTTTGCGCATGCGTCCGGAAATAAGAAAAGCTTAATTCCCCCTGGTTTTTAAACTCACAGCTTCTAGAAGGTTTACATGATTTCTTAAAAAACACGAGTTTTTAGAAAATATTATTTATTTCATAAATGGAATCAACAAACAATGCACATTGTACGTAATAACGACTCTCTATAGTTTGCGCATGCGTCCGGAAATAAGAAAAGCTTAATTCCGCCAATTTTTTAAAACCACAGCTTCTAGAAGGTTTACATGATTTCCTAAAAAACATGAGTTTTTAGAAAATGTGATTTATTTCATAAATGGAATCAACAAAGTATGCACATTCTATGTAATAACGACTTTCTAAAGTTTGCGCATGCGTACGGAAATATGAAAAGCTTACTTACGCCAGTTTTTTAAAATCACAGCTTCTAGAAGTTTTACATGATTTCTTAAAAAACACAAGTTTTTAGAAAATGTGATTTATATCATAAATGGAATCAGCAAAGTATGCACATTCTACGTCATAACGACTTTCTATAGTTTGTGCATGCGTCCGGAAATAAGAAAAGCTTAATTGCCTCCGTTTTTTAAAATCACATCTTCTAGAAGTTTTACATGATTTCTTAAAAAACAAGAGTTTTAAAAAAATGTGATTTATTTCATAAATGGAATCAACAAAGTATGGACATTCAATGTCATAACGACTTTCTATTGTTTGCGCATGTGCAAACTATGCACATTCTACGTGATAACGACTTTCTATAGTTTGTGCATGCGTCCGGAAATAAGAAAAGCTTACTTCACCCCTTTTTTTAAATTCACAGCTTCTTGAAGGTTTAGATGAATTCTTAAAAAACACGAGATTTTAGAAAATGTGATTTATTTCATCAATAGAATCAAAATAGTATGCACATTCTACGTCATCACGACTTTCTATAGTTTGCGCATGCGTCCGCAAATAAGAAAAGCTTACTTCCGCCAGTTTTTTAAAACCACAGCTTCTAGAAGGTTTACATGATTTCTTAAAAAACATGATTTTTTAGAAAATGTTATTTATTTCATAAATGGAATCAACAAAGTATGCACATTCTATACCATAACGACTTTCTATAGTTTGCGCATGCGTCCGGAAATAAGAAAAGCTTACTTCCACAAGTTTTTAAAAGCACAGCTTCTAGAAGGTTTACATGATTTCTTAAAAAACACGATTTTTTAGAAAATGTGATTTATTTCATAAATGGAATCAACAAAGTATGCACATTCTATGTCATAACGACTCTCTAAAGTTTGCGCATGCGTCCGGAAATATTAAAAGCTTACTTACGCCAGTTTTTTAAAATCACAGCTTCTAGAAGGTTTACATGATTTCTTAAAAAACATGAGTTTTTAGAAAATGTGATTTATTTCATAAATGGAATCAACAAAGTATGCACATTCTACGTAATAACAACTTTCTATAGTTTGCGCATGCATCCGGAAATAAGAAAAGCTTAATTCCCCCCGTTTTTTAATATCATAGCTTCTAGAACGTTTACATGATTTCTTAAAAAACACGAGTTTTTAGAAAATGTGATCTATCTCATATATGGAATGAACAAAGTATGCACATTCTATGTCATAACGACTTTCTATAGTTTGGGCATGCGCAAACTATGCATATTCTACGTGATAACGACTTTCTATAGTTTGTGCATGCGTCCGGAAATAAGAAAAGCTTACTTCCCCCCTATTTTTAAATTCACAGCTTCTAGAAGGTTTAGATGAATTCTTAAAAAACACGAGTTTTCAGAAAATGTGATTTATTTCATAAATGGAATGAACAAACTATGCACATTCTACGTAATAAAGACTTTCTACAGTTTGCGCATGCGTCCGAAAATAAGAAAAGCTTGCTTCCGCCAGTTTTTTAAAACCACAGCTTCTAGAAGGTTTACATGATTTCTTAAAAAACACGAGTTTTTAGAAAATGTGATTTATTTCATAAATGGAATCAACAAAGTATGCACATTCAATGTCATAACGACTTTCTATAGTTTGCGCATGCGCAAACTATGCACATTCTACGTGATAACGACTTTCTATAGTTTGTGCATGCGTCCAGAAATAAGAAAAGCTTACTTCCCCCCTTTTTTTAAATTCACAGCTTCTAGAAGGTTTAGATGAATTCTTAAAAAACACGAGTTTTTAGAAAATGTGATTTATTTCGTAAATGGAATCAGAAAAGTATGCACATTCTACGTCATAACGACTTTCTATAGTTTGCGCATGCGTCGGGAAAAAAGAAAAGCTTAATTCCCCCCGTTTTTTAAAATCACAGCTTCTAGGAGGTTTACATGATTTCTTAAAAAACATGAGTTTTTAGAAAATGTGATTTATTTCATAAATGGAATCAACAAAGTATGCACATTCTATATCATAACGACTTTCTATAGTTTGCGCATGCGCAAACTATGCACATTCTACGTAATAACAACTTTCTATAGTTTGCGCATGCGTCCGGAAATAAGAAAAGCTTAATTCCCCCAGTTTTTTAAACTCACAGCTTCTAGAAGGTTTACATGATTTCTTATAACACACGAGTTTTTAGAAAATGTGATTTATTTCATAAATGGAATCAACAAACAATGCACATTCTACGTGATAACGACTTTCTATAGTTTGCGCATGCGTCCGGAAATAAGAAAAGCTTACTTCCACAAGTTTTTAAAAGCACAGCTTCTAGAAGGTTTACATGATTTCTTAAAAAACATGATTTTTTAGAAAATGTGATTTATTTCATAAATGGAATCAACAAAGTATGCACATTCTACATAATAACGACTTTCTATAGTTTGCGCATGGGTCAGGAAATAAGAAAAGCTTACTTTCCCCCTTTTTTTAAATTCACATCTTCTAGAAGGTTTAGATGAATTCTTAAAAAACATGATTTTTTAAAAAATGTGATTTATTTCATAAATTGAATAAACAAAGTTTGCACATTCTACGTCATAATGACTTTCTATAGTTTGCGCATGCGTCCGGAAATAAGAAAAGCTTAATTCCCCCTTTTTTTAAAAATCACAGCTTCTAGAAGGTTTACATGATTTCTTAAAAAACACGAGTTTTTAAAAAATGTGATTTATTTCGTAAATGGAATCAACAAAGTATGCACATTCAATTGCATAACGACTTTCTATAGTTTGCGCATGCACAAACTATGCACATTCCAAGTGATAACGACTTTCTATAGTTTGGGCTTGCGTCCGGAAATAAGAAAAGCTTACTTCCCCCCGTTTTTTAAAATCACAACTTCTAGAAGGTTTACATGATTTCTTAAAAAACACGAGTTTTTAGAAAATGTGATTTATTTCATAAATGGAATCAACAAAGTATGCACATTCTATGTCATAACGAATTTCTATAGTTTGCGCATGCGGAAACTATGCACATTCTACGTGATAACGACTTTCTATAGTTTGCTTATGCGTCTAGAAATAAGAAAAGCTTACTTCCCCCCTTTTTTTATAATCACAGCTTCTAGAAGGTTTACATAATTTCTGAAAAAACATGAGTTTTTAGAAAATGTGATTTATTTCATAAATGGAATAACCAAAGCATGCATATTCTATGTCATAACGAATTTCTATAGTTTGCGCATGCGCAAACTATGCACATTCTACGTAATAACAACTTTCTATAGTTTGCGCATGCGTCCGGAAATAAGAAAAGCTTAATTCCCCCTGGTTTTTAAACTCACAGCTTCTAGAAGGTTTACATGATTTCTTAAAAAACACGAGTTTTTAGAAAATATGATTTATTTCATAAATGGAATCAACAAACAATGCACATTGTACGTAATAACGACTCTCTATAGTTTGCGCATGCGTCCGGAAATAAGAAAAGCTTAATTCCGAATTTTTTTTAAAACCACAGCTTCTAGAAGGTTTACATGATTTCTTAAAAAACATGAGTTTTTAGAAAATGTGATTTATTTCATAAATGGAATCAACAAAGTATGCACATTCTATGTAATAACGACTTTCTAAAGTTTGCGCATGCGTACGGAAATATGAAAAGCTTACTTACGCCAGTTTTTTAAAATCACAGCTTCTAGAAGTTTTACATGATTTCTTAAAAAACACAAGTTTTTAGAAAATGTGATTTATATCATAAATGGAATCAACAAAGTATGCACATTCTACGTCATAACGACTTTCTATAGTTTGTGCATGCGTCCGGAAATAAGAAAGGCTTAATTGCCTCCGTTTTTTAAAATCACATCTTCTAGAAGTTTTACATGATTTCTTAAAAAACAAGAGTTTTAAAAAAATGTGATTTATTTCATAAATGGAATCAACAAAGTATGGACATTCAATGTCATAACGACTTTCTATTGTTTGCGCATGCGCAAACTATGCACATTCTACGTGATAACGACTTTCTATAGTTTGTGCATGCGTCCGGAAGTAAGAAAAGCTTACTTCCCCCCTTTTTTTAAATTCACAGCTTCTTGAAGGTTTAGATGAATTCTTAAAAAACACGAGATTTTAGAAAATGTGATTTATTTCATCAATAGAATCAAAATAGTATGCACATTCTACGTCATCACGACTTTCTATAGTTTGCGCATGCGTCCGGAAATAAGAAAAGCTTACTTCCGCCAGTTTTTTAAAACCACAGCTTCTAGAAGGTTTACATGATTTCTTAAAAAACATGATTTTTTAGAAAATGTTATTTATTTCATAAATGGAATCAACAAAGTATGCACATTCTATACCATAACGACTTTCTATAGTTTGCGCATGCGTTCGGAAATAAGAAAAGCTTACTTCCACAAGGTTTTAAAAGCACAGCTTCTAGAAGGTTTACATGATTTCTTAAAAAACACGATTTTTTAGAAAATGTGATTTATTTCATAAATGGAATCAACAAAGTATGCACATTCTATGTCATAACGACTCTCTAAAGTTTGCGCATGCGTCCGGAAATATTAAAAGCTTACTTACGCCAGTTTTTAAAATCACAGCTTCTAGAAGGTTTACATGATTTCTTAAAAAACATGAGTTTTTAGAAAATGTGATTTATTTCATAAATGGAATCAACAAAGTATGCACATTCTACGTAATAACAACTTTCTATAGTTTGCGCATGCATCCGGAAATAAGAAAAGCTTAATTCCCCCCGTTTTTTAATATCATAGCTTCTAGAACGTTTACATGATTTCTTAAAAAACATGAGTTTTTAGAAAATGTGATCTATTTCATATATGGAATGAACAAAGTATGCACATTCTATGTCATAACGACTTTCTATAGTTTGGGCATGCGCAAACTATGCACATTCTACGTGATAACGACTTTCTATAGTTTGTGCATGCGTCCGGAAATAAGAAAAGCTTACTTCCCCCCTATTTTTAAATTCACAGCTTCTAGAAGGTTTAGATGAATTCTTAAAAAACACGAGTTTTCAGAAAATGTGATTTATTTCATAAATGGAATGAACAAACTATGCACATTCTACGTAATAAAGACTTTCTACAGTTTGCGCATGCGTCCGAAAATAAGAAAAGCTTACTTCCGCCAGTTTTTTAAAACCACAGCTTCTAGAAGGTTTACATGATTTCTTAAAAAACACGAGTTTTTAGAAAATGTGATTTATTTCATAAATGGAATCAACAAAGTATGCACATTCAATGTCATAACAACTTTCTATAGTTTGCGCATGCGCAAACTATGCACATTCTACGTGATAACGACTTTCTATAGTTTGTGCATGCGTCCAGAAATAAGAAAAGCTTACTTCCCCCCTTTTTTTAAATTCACAGCTTCTAGAAGGTTTAGATGAATTCTTAAAAAACACGAGTTTTTAGAAAATGTGATTTATTTCGTAAATGGAATCAGAAAAGTATGCACATTCTACGTCATAACGACTTTCTATAGTTTGCGCATGCGTCGGGAAAAAAGAAAAGCTTAATTCCCCCCGTTTTTTAAAATCACAGCTTCTAGGAGGTTTACATGATTTCTTAAAAAACACGAGTTTTTAGAAAATGTGATTTATTTCATAAATGGAATCAACAAAGTATGCACATTCTATGTCATAACGACTTTCTATAGTTTGCGCATGCGCAAACTATGCACATTCTACGTAATAACAACTTTCTATAGTTTGCGCATGCGTCCGGAAATAAGAAAAGCTTAATTCCCCCAGTTTTTTAAACTCACAGCTTCTAGAAGGTTTACATGATTTCTTATAACACACGAGTTTTTAGAAAATGTGATTTATTTCATAAATGGAATCAACAAACAATGCACATTCTACGTGATAACGACTTTCTATAGTTTGCGCATGCGTCCGGAAATAAGAAAAGCTTACTTCCACAAGTTTTTAAAAGCACAGCTTCTAGAAGGTTTACATGATTTCTTAAAAAACATGATTTTTTAGAAAATGTGATTTATTTCATAAATGGAATCAACAAAGTATGCACATTCTACATAATAACGACTTTCTATAGTTTGCGCATGGGTCAGGAAATAAGAAAAGCTTACTTTCCCCCTTTTTTTAAATTCACATCTTCTAGAAGGTTTAGATGAATTCTTAAAAAACATGATTTTTTAAAAAATGTGATTTATTTCATAAATTGAATAAACAAAGTTTGCACATTCTACGTCATAACAACTTTCTATAGTTTGCGCATGCGTCCGGAAATAAGAAAAGCTTAATTCCCCCTTTTTTTTAAAATCACAGCTTCTAGAAGGTTTACATGATTTCTTAAAAAACACGAGTTTTTAAAAAATGTGATTTATTTCGTAAATGGAATCAACAAAGTATGCACATTCAATTGCATAACGACTTTCTATAGTTTGCGCATGCACAAACTATGCACATTCCAAGTGATAACGACTTTCTATAGTTTGGGCTTGCGTCCGGAAATAAGAAAAGCTTACTTCCCCCCGTTTTTTAAAATCACAACTTCTAGAAGGTTTACATGATTTCTTAAAAAACACGAGTTTTTAGAAAATGTGATTTATTTCATAAATGGAATCAACAAAGTATGCACATTCTATGTCATAACGAATTTCTATAGTTTGCGCATGCGGAAACTATGCACATTCTACGTGATAACGACTTTCTATAGTTTGCTTATGCGTCTAGAAATAAGAAAAGCTTACTTCCCCCCTTTTTTTATAATCACAGCTTCTAGAAGGTTTACATAATTTCTGAAAAAACATGAGTTTTTAGAAAATGTGATTTATTTCATAAATGGAATAACCAAAGCATGCATATTCTATGTCATAACGAATTTCTATAGTTTGCGCATGCGCAAACTATGCACATTCTACGTAATAACAACTTTCTATAGTTTGCGCATGCGTCCGGAAATAAGAAAAGCTTAATTCCCCCTGGTTTTTAAACTCACAGCTTCTAGAAGGTTTACATGATTTCTTAAAAAACACGAGTTTTTAGAAAATATGATTTATTTCATAAATGGAATCAACAAACAATGCACATTGTACGTAATAACGACTCTCTATAGTTTGCGCATGCGTCCGGAAATAAGAAAAGCTTAATTCCGAATTTTTTTTAAAACCACAAGCTTCTAGAAGGTTTACATGATTTCTTAAAAAACATGAGTTTTTAGAAAATGTGATTTATTTCATAAATGGAATCAACAAAGTATGCACATTCTATGTAATAACGACTTTCTAAAGTTTGCGCATGCGTACGGAAATATGAAAAGCTTACTTACGCCAGTTTTTTAAAATCACAGCTTCTAGAAGTTTTACATGATTTCTTAAAAAACACAAGTTTTTAGAAAATGTGATTTATATCATAAATGGAATCAACAAAGTATGCACATTCTACGTCATAACGACTTTCTATAGTTTGTGCATGCGTCCGAAATAAGAAAGGCTTAATTGCCTCCGTTTTTTAAAATCACATCTTCTAGAAGTTTTACATGATTTCTTAAAAAACAAGAGTTTTAAAAAAATGTGATTTATTTCATAAATGGAATCAACAAAGTATGGACATTCAATGTCATAACGACTTTCTATTGTTTGCGCATGCGCAAACTATGCACATTCTACGTGATAACGACTTTCTATAGTTTGTGCATGCGTCCGGAAGTAAGAAAAGCTTACTTCCCCCCTTTTTTTAAATTCACAGCTTCTTGAAGGTTTAGATGAATTCTTAAAAAACACGAGATTTTAGAAAATGTGATTTATTTCATCAATAGAATCAAAATAGTATGCACATTCTACGTCATCACGACTTTCTATAGTTTGCGCATGCGTCCGGAAATAAGAAAAGCTTACTTCCGCCAGTTTTTTAAAACCACAGCTTCTAGAAGGTTTACATGATTTCTTAAAAAACATGATTTTTTAGAAAATGTTATTTATTTCATAAATGGAATCAACAAAGTATGCACATTCTATACCATAACGACTTTCTATAGTTTGCGCATGCGTCCGGAAATAAGAAAAGCTTACTTCCACAAGTTTTTAAAAGCACAGCTTCTAGAAGGTTTACATGATTTCTTAAAAAACACGATTTTTTAGAAAATGTGATTTATTTCATAAATGGAATCAACAAAGTATGCACATTCTATGTCATAACGACTCTCTAAATTTTGCGCATGCGTCCGGAAATATTAAAAGCTTACTTACGCCAGTTTTTAAAATCACAGCTTCTAGAAGGTTTACATGATTTCTTAAAAAACATGAGTTTTTAGAAAATGTGATTTATTTCATAAATGGAATCAACAAAGTATGCACATTCTACGTAATAACAACTTTCTATAGTTTGCGCATGCATCCGGAAATAAGAAAAGCTTAATTCCCCCCGTTTTTTAATATCATAGCTTCTAGAACGTTTACATGATTTCTTAAAAAACACGAGTTTTTAGAAAATGTGATCTATTTCATATATGGAATGAACAAAGTATGCACATTCTATGTCATAACGACTTTCTATAGTTTGGGCATGCGCAAACTATGCACATTCTACGTGATAACGACTTTCTATAGTTTGTGCATGCGTCCGGAAATAAGAAAAGCTTACTTCCCCCCTATTTTTAAATTCACAGCTTCTAGAAGGTTTAGATGAATTCTTAAAAAACACGAGTTTTCAGAAAATGTGATTTATTTCATAAATGGAATGAACAAACTATGCACATTCTACGTAATAAAGACTTTCTACAGTTTGCGCATGCGTCCGAAAATAAGAAAAGCTTACTTCCGCCAGTTTTTTAAAACCACAGCTTCTAGAAGGTTTACATGATTTCTTAAAAAACACGAGTTTTTAGAAAATGTGATTTATTTCATAAATGGAATCAACAAAGTATGCACATTCAATGTCATAACGACTTTCTATAGTTTGCGCATGCGCAAACTATGCACATTCTACGTGATAACGACTTTCTATAGTTTGTGCATGCGTCCAGAAATAAGAAAAGCTTACTTCCCCCCTTTTTTTAAATTCACAGCTTCTAGAAGGTTTAGATGAATTCTTAAAAAACACGAGTTTTTAGAAAATGTGATTTATTTCGTAAATGGAATCAGAAAAGTATGCACATTCTACGTCATAACGACTTTCTATAGTTTGCGCATGCGTCGGGAAAAAAGAAAAGCTTAATTCCCCCCGTTTTTTAAAATCACAGCTTCTAGGAGGTTTACATGATTTCTTAAAAAACACGAGTTTTTAGAAAATGTGATTTATTTCATAAATGGAATCAACAAAGTATGCACATTCTATGTCATAACGACTTTCTATAGTTTGCGCATGCGCAAACTATGCACATTCTACGTAATAACAACTTTCTATAGTTTGCGCATGCGTCCGGAAATAAGAAAAGCTTAATTCCCCCAGTTTTTTAAACTCACAGCGTCTAGAAGGTTTACACGATTTCTTATAACACACGAGTTTTTAGAAAATGTGATTTATTTCATAAATGGAATCAACAAACAATGCACATTCTACGTGATAACGACTTTCTATAGTTTGCGCATGCGTCCGGAAATAAGAAAAGCTTACTTCCGCAAGTTTTTAAAAGCACAGCTTCTAGAAGGTTTACATGATTTCTTAAAAAACACGATTTTTTAGAAAATGTGATTTATTTCATAAATGGAATCAACAAAGTATGCACATTCTACATAATAACGACTTTCTATAGTTTGCGCATGGGTCAGGAAATAAGAAAAGCTTACTTTCCCCCTTTTTTTAAATTCACAGCTTCTAGAAGGTTTAGATGAATTCTTAAAAAATGTGATTTATTTCATAAATTGAATAAACAAAGTTTGCACATTCTACGTCATAACGACTTTCTAGAGTTTGCGCATGCGTCCGGAAATAAGAAAAGCTTAATTCCCCCCTTTTTTTAAAATCACAGCTTCTAGAAGGTTTACATGATTTCTTAAAAAACACGAGTTTTTAAAAAATGTGATTTATTTCGTAAATGGAATCAACAAAGTATGCACATTCAATTGCATAACGACTTTCTATAGTTTGCGCATGCACAAACTATGCACATTCCAAGTGATAACGACTTTCTATAGTTTGGGCTTGCGTCCGGAAATAAGAAAAGCTTACTTCCCCCCGTTTTTTAAAATCACAACTTCTAGAAGGTTTACATGATTTCTTAAAAAACACGAGTTTTTAGAAAATGTGATTTATTTCATAAATGGAATCAACAAAGTATGCACATTCTATGTCATAACGAATTTCTATAGTTTGCGCATGCGGAAACTATGCACATTCTACGTGATAACGACTTTCTATAGTTTGCTTATGCGTCCAGAAATAAGAAAAGCTTACTTCCCCCCTTTTTTTATAATCACAGCTTCTAGAAGGTTTACATAATTTCTTAAAAAACATGAGTTTTTAGAAAATGTGATTTATTTCATAAATGGAATAACCAAAGCATGCACATTCTACGTCATAACGACTTTCTCTAGTTTGCGCATGCGCAAACTATGCACATTCTACGTAATAACAACTTTCTATAGTTTGCGCATGCGTCCGGAAATAAGAAAAACTTAATTCCCCCTGGTTTTTAAACTCACAGCTTCTAGAAGGTTTACATGATTTCTTAAAAAACACGACTTTTTAGAAAATATTATTTATTTCATAAATGGAATCAACAAACAATGCACATTGTACGTAATAACGACTCTCTATAGTTTGCGCATGCGTCCGGAAATAAGAAAAGCTTAATTCCGCCAATTTTTTAAAACCACAGCTTCTAGAAGGTTTACATGATTTCTTAAAAAACATGAGTTTTTAGAAAATGTGATTTATTTCATAAATGGAATCAACAAAGTATGCACATTCTATGTAATAACGACTTTCTAAAGTTTGCGCATGCGTACGGAAATATGAAAAGCTTACTTACGCCAGTTTTTTAAAATCACAGCTTCTAGAAGTTTTACATGATTTCTTAAAAAACACAAGTTTTTAGAAAATGTGATTTATATCATAAATGGAATCAACAAAGTATGCACATTCTACGTCATAACGACTTTCTATAGTTTGTGCATGCGTCCGGAAATAAGAAAAGCTTAATTGCCTCCGTTTTTTAAAATCACATCTTCTAGAAGTTTTACATGATTTCTTAAAAAACAAGAGTTTTAAAAAAATGTGATTTATTTCATAAATGGAATCAACAAAGTATGGACATTCAATGTCATAACGACTTTCTATTGTTTGCGCATGCGCAAACTATGCACATTCTACGTGATAACGACTTTCTATAGTTTGTGCATGCGTCCGGAAATAAGAAAAGCTTACTTCCCCCCTTTTTTTAAATTCACAGCTTCTTGAAGGTTTAGATGAATTCTTAAAAAACACGAGATTTTAGAAAATGTGATTTATTTCATCAATAGAATCAAAATAGTATGCACATTCTACGTCATCACGACTTTCTATAGTTTGCGCATGCGTCCGGAAATAAGAAAAGCTTACTTCCGCCAGTTTTTTAAAACCACAGCTTCTAGAAGGTTTACATGATTTCTTAAAAAACATGATTTTTTAGAAAATGTTATTTATTTCATAAATGGAATCAACAAAGTATGCACATTCTATACCATAACGACTTTCTATAGTTTGCGCATGCGTCCGGAAATAAGAAAAGCTTACTTCCACAAGTTTTTAAAAGCACAGCTTCTAGAAGGTTTACATGATTTCTTAAAAAACACGATTTTTTAGAAAATGTGATTTATTTCATAAATGGAATCAACAAAGTATGCACATTCTATGTCATAACGACTCTCTAAGGTTTGCGCATGCGTCCGGAAATATTAAAATCTTAGTTACGCTAGTTTTTTAAAATCACAGCTTCTAGAAGGTTTACATGATTTCTTAAAAAACATGAGTTTTTAGAAAATGTGATTTATTTCATAAATGGAATCAACAAAGTATGCACATTCTACGTAATAACAACTTTCTATAGTTTGCGCATGCATCCGGAAATAAGAAAAGCTTAATTCCCCCCGTTTTTTAATATCATAGCTTCTAGAACGTTTACATGATTTCTTAAGAAACACGAGTTTTTAGAAAATGTGATTTATTTCATATATGGAATGAACAAAGTATGCACATTCTATGTCATAACGACTTTCTATAGTTTGGGCATGCGCAAACTATGCACATTCTACGTGATAACGACTTTCTATAGTTTGTGCATGCGTCCGGAAATATGAAAAGCTTACTTCCCCCCTATTTTTAAATTCACAGCTTCTAGAAGGTTTAGATGAATTCTTAAAAAACACGAGTTTTCAGAAAATGTGATTTATTTCATAAATGGAATGAACAAACTATGCACATTCTACGTAATAAAGACTTTCTACAGTTTGCGCATGCGTCCGAAAATAAGAAAAGCTTACTTCCGCCAGTTTTTTAAAACCACAGCTTCTAGAAGGTTTACATGATTTCTTAAAAAACACGAGTTTTTAGAAAATGTGATTTATTTCATAAATGGAATCAACAAAGTATGCACATTCTATGTCATAACGACTTTCTATAGTTTGCGCATGCGCAAACTATGCACATTCTACGTGATAACGACTTTCTATAGTTTGTGCATGCGTCCAGAAATAAGAAAAGCTTACTTCCCCCCTTTTTTTAAATTCACAGCTTCTAGAAGGTTTAGATGAATTCTTAAAAAACACGAGTTTTTAGAAAATGTGATTTATTTCGTAAATGGAATCAGAAAAGTATGCACATTCTACGTCATAACGACTTTCTATAGTTTGCGCATGCGTCGGGAAAAAAGAAAAGCTTAATTCCCCCCGTTTTTTAAAATCACAGCTTCTAGGAGGTTTACATGATTTCTTAAAAAACACGAGTTTTTAGAAAATGTGATTTATTTCATAAATGGAATCAACAAAGTATGCACATTCTATGTCATAACGACTTTCTATAGTTTGCGCATGCGCAAACTATGCACATTCTACGTAATAACAACTTTCTATAGTTTGCGCATGCGTCCGGAAATAAGAAAAGCTTAATTCCCCCAGTTTTTTAAACTCACAGCTTCTAGAAGGTTTACATGATTTCTTATAACACACGAGTTTTTAGAAAATGTGATTTATTTCATAAATGGAATCAACAAACAATGCACATTCTACGTGATAACGACTTTCTATAGTTTGCGCATGCGTCCGGAAATAAGAAAAGCTTACTTCCGCAAGTTTTTAAAAGCACAGCTTCTAGAAGGTTTACATGATTTCTTAAAAAACACGATTTTTTAGAAAATGTGATTTATTTCATAAATGGAATCAACAAAGTATGCACATTCTACATAATAACGACTTTCTATAGTTTGCGCATGGGTCAGGAAATAAGAAAAGCTTACTTTCCCCCTTTTTTTAAATTCACAGCTTCTAGAAGGTTTAGATGAATTCTTAAAAAACATGATTTTTTAAAAAATGTGATTTATTTCATAAATTGAATAAACAAAGTTTGCACATTCTACGTCATAACGAATTTCTATAGTTTGCGCATGCGTCCGGAAATAAGAAAAGCTTAATTCCCCCTTTTTTTTAAAATCACAGCTTCTAGAAGGTTTACATGATTTCTTAAAAAACACGAGTTTTTAAAAAATGTGATTTATTTCGTAAATGGAATCAACAAAGTATGCACATTCAATTGCATAACGACTTTCTATAGTTTGCGCATGCACAAACTATGCACATTCCAAGTGATAACGACTTTCTATAGTTTGGGCTTGCGTCCGGAAATAAGAAAAGCTTACTTCCCCCCGTTTTTTAAAATCACAACTTCTAGAAGGTTTACATGATTTCTTAAAAAACACGAGTTTTTAGAAAATGTGATTTATTTCATAAATGGAATCAACAAAGTATGCACATTCTATGTCATAATGACTTTCTATAGTTTGCGCATGCGCAAACTATGCACATTCTACGTAATAAAAACTTTCTATAGTTTGCGCATGCGTCCGGAAATAAGAAAAGCTTAATTCCCCCCTTTTTTTAAATTCACAGCTTCTAGAAGGTTTAAATGAATTCTTAAAAAACACGAGTTTTTTTAAAATGTGATTTATTTCATAAATGGAATCAACAAACTATGCACATTCTACGTCATAACGACTTTCTTTAGTTTGCGCATGCGTCCGGAAATAAGAAAGCTTAATTCCCCCCATTTTTTAAAATCACAGCTTCTAGAAGGTTTACATGATTTCTTAAAAAACATGAGTTTTTAGAAAATGTGATTTATTTCATAAATGGAATCAACAAAGTATGCACATTCTATGTCATCACGACTTTCCATAGATTGCGCATGCGCAAAATATGCACATTCTACGTGATAACGACATTCTATAGTTCGCACATGCGTTCGGAAATAAGAAAAGCTTACTTCCCCCCCTTTTTTAAATTCACAGCTTCTAGAAGGTTTAGATGAATTCTTAAAAAACACAAGTTTTTTGAAAATGTGATTTATTTCATAAATGGAATCAACAAACTATGCACATTCTACGTAATAACGACTTTCTATAGTTTGCGCATGCATCCAGAAATATGAAAAGCTTACTTCCCCCCTTTTCTCAAATTCACAGCATCTAGAAGGTTTAGCTGAATTCTTAAAAAGCACGAGTTTTGTGTAAATGTGGTTTATTTCATAAACGGAATCATCAAACTATGCACATTCTACGTAATAATGACTTTCTATAGTTTGCGCATGCGTCTGGAAATAAGAAAAGCTTCCTTCCGCTAGTTTTTTAAAACCACAACTTCGAGAAGGTTTACATGATTTCTTAAAAAAACATGAGTTTTTAGAAAATGTGATTTATTTTCCTAAATGGAATCAACAAAGTATGCACATTCTATGTAATAACGACTTTCTAAAGTTTGTGCATGCAACCGGAAAAATAAAAAGCTTACTTCTGCCAGTTTTTTAAAATCACAGCTTCTAGAAGGTTTAGATGAATTCTTAAAAAACACGAGTTTTTAGAAAATGTGATTTATTTCATAAATGGAATCAACAAAGTGTGCACATTCTTCGTCATAACGAATTTCTATAGTTTGCGCATGCGTCCGGAAATAAGAAAAGCTTAATTCCCCCCATTTCTTAAAATCACAGCTTCTAGAAGGTTTACATGATTTGTTAAGAAACACGAGTTTTTAGGAAATGTGATTTATTTCATAAATGGAATCAACAAAATATGCACATTCAATGTCATAACGACTTTCTATAGTTTGCGCATGCGCAAACTATGCACATTCTATGTAATAACAACTTTCTATAGTTTGCGCATGCGTCCGGAAATAAGAAAAGGTTACTTTCCCCCTTTTTTTAAATTCACAGCTTCTAGAAGGTTTAAATGAATTCTTAAAAAACACGAGTTTTTAGAAAATGTTATTTATTTCATAAATGGAATCAACAAAATATGCATATTCTACGTCATAACGACTTTCTATATTTTGCGCATGCGTCCGGAAATAAGAAAAGCTTAATTGCCCCCATTTTTTAAAATCAGAGCTTCTAGAAGGTTTACATGATTTCTTAAAAAACAAGAGTTTTTAGGAAATGTGATTTATTTCATAAATGGAATCAACAAACTATGCACATTCTACATCATAACGACTTTCTATAGTTTGCGCATGCGTCCGGAAATAAGAAAAGCTTAATTCCCCCCGTTTTTTAAAATCACAGCTTCTAGGAGGTTTACATGATTTCTTAAAAAACATGAGTTTTTAGAAAATGTGATTTATTTCATAAATGGAATCAACAAAGTATGCACATTCTATGTCATAACGACTTTCTATAGTTTGCGCATGCGCAAACTATGCACATTCTATGTGATAACGATTTTCTATAGTTTGCACATGCGTCCGGAAATAAGAAAAGCTTACTTCCCCCCTTTTTTTAAATTCACAGCCTCTAGAAGGTTTAGATGAATTCTTAGAAAACACGAGTTTTTTGAAAATGTGATTTATTTCATAAATGGAATCAACAAACTATGCACATTCTACTTAATAACGACTTTCTATAGTTTGCGCATGCGTCCGGAAATAAGAAAAGCTTCCTTCCGCTAGTTTTTTAAAAACACAACTTCGAGAAGGTTTACATGATTTCTTAAAAAACACGATTTTTTAGAAAATGTGATTTATTTCATAAATGGAATCAACAAAGTATGCACATTCTATGTAATAACGACTTTCTAAAGTTTGTGCATGCATCCGGAAAAATGAAAACCTTACTCCCGCCAGTTTTTTAAAATCACAGCTTCTAGAAGGTTTAGATGAATTCTTAAAAAACACGAGTTTTTAGAAAATGTGATTTATTTCATAAAGGGAATCAACAAAGTATGCACATTCTACATAATAATGACTTTCTATAGTTTGCGCATGCGTCCGGAAATAAGAAAAGCTTCCTTCCGCTAGTTTTTTAAAACCACAACTTCGAGAAGGTTTACATGATTTCTTAAAAAACACGAGTTTTTAGAAAATGTTATTTATTTCATAAATGGAATCAACAAAGTTTGCACATTCTGTGTAATAACGACTTTCTAAAGTTTGTGCATGCATCCGGAAAAATGAAAACCTTACTTCCGCCAGTTTTTTAAAATCACAGCTTCTAGAAGGTTTAGATGAATTCTTAAAAAACACGAGTTTTTAGAAAATGTGATTTATTTCATAAATGGAATCAACAAAGTATGCACATTCTTCATCATAACGACTTTCTATAGTTTGCGCATGCGTCCCGAAATAAGAAAAGCTTAATTCCCCCCATTTTTTAAAATCACGCCTTCTAGAAGGTTTACATGATTTGTTAAGAAACACGAGTTTTTAGGAAATGTGATTTATTTCATCAATGGAATCAACAAAGTATGCACATTCTATGTCATAACGACTTTCTATAGTTTGCGCATGCGCAAACTATGCACATTCTATGTAATAACAACTTTCTATAGTTTGCGCATGCGTCCGGAAATAAGAAAAGGTTACTTCCCCCCTTTTTTTAATTTCACGGCTTCTAGAAGGTTTAGATGAATTCTTAAAAAACACGAGTTTTTAGAAAATGTGATTTATTTCATAAATGGAATCAACAAAGTATGCACATTCTACGTCATAACGACTTTCTATATTTTGCGCATGCGTACGGAAATAAGAAAAGCTTAATTGCCCCCGTTTTTTAAAATCAGAGCTTCTAGAAGGTTTACATGATTTCTTTAAAAACAAGAGTTTTTAGGAAATGTGATTTATTTCATAAATGGAATCAACAAAGTATGCACATTCTATGTCATAATGACTTTCTATAGTTTGCGCATGCGCAAACTATGCACATTCTACGTCATGATGACTTTCTATAGTTTGCGCATGCGTCTGGAAATAAGAAAAGCTTAATTCCCCCCGTTTTTTAAAATCACAGCTTCTAGAAGGTTTACATGATTTCTTAAAAAACTTGAGTTTTTAGAAAATGTGATTTATTTCATAAATGGAATCAACAAAGTATGCACATTCTATGTAGTAACGACTTTCTATAGTTTGGGCATGCGCAAACTATGCACATTCTACGTAATAACGACTTTCTATAGTTTGCGCATTCGTCCGGAAATAAGAAAAGCTTACTTTACCCCTTTTTTTAAATTCACAGCTTCTAGAAGGTTTAGATGAATTCTTAAAAAAAACGATTTTTCAGAAAATGTTATTTATTTCATAAATGGAATCAACAAAGTTGGCACATTCAACGTCATAACGACTTTCTATAGTTTGCGCATGCGTCCGGAAATAAGAAAAGCTTACTTCCCCCCGTTTTTTAAATCACAGCTTCTAGAAGGTTTACATAATTTCTTTAAAAACATGAGTTTTTAGGAAATGTGATTTATTTCATAAATGGAATCAACAAAGTATGCACATTCAATGTCATAACGACTTTCTATAGTTTGCGCATGCGCAAACTATGCACATTCTACGTAATAACAACTTTCTATAGTTTGCACATGCGTCCGGAAATAAGAAAAGCTTAATTCCCCCTGTTTTTTAAACTCACAGCTTCTAGAAGGTTTACATGATTTCTTAAAAAACACGAGTTTTTAGAAAATGTGATTTATTTCATAAATGGAATCAACAAACAATGCACATTCTACGTAATAATGACTTTCTATAGTTTGCGCATTCGTCCGGAAATAAGAAAAGCTTACTTACGCCAGTTTTTTAAAAGCACAGCTTCTAGAAGGTTTACATGATTTCTTAAAAAACACGAGTTTTTAGAAAATGTGATTTATTTCATAAATGGAATCAACAAAGTATGCACATTCTATGTAATAACGACTTTCTAAAGTTTGTGAATGCGTCCGGAAATATCAAAAGCTTACTTACGCCAGTTTTTTAAAAGCACAGCTTCTAGAAGGTTTACATGATTTCTTAAAAAACATGAGTTTTTAGAAAATGTGATTTATTTCATAAATCGAATCAACAAAGTATGCACATTCTACCTCATAACGACTTTCTATAGTTTGCGCATGCGTCCGGAAATAAGAAAAGCTTAATTGCCCCCGTTTTTTAAAATCACATCTTCTAGAAGGTTTACATGATTTCTTAAAAAACACGAGTTTTTAGAAAATGTGATTTATTTAAAAAATGGAATCAACAAAGTATGCACATTCTATGTCATAACGACTTTCTATAGTTTGCGTATGCGCAAACTATGCACATTCTACGTGATAACGACTTTCTATAGTTTGCGCATGCGTCCAGAAATAAGAAAAGCTTACTTCCCCCTTTTTTTAAATTCACAGCTTCTAGAAGGTTTAGATGAATTCTTAAAAAACCCGAGTTTTTAGAAAATGTGATTTATTTCAACAATGGAATCAACAAAGTATGCACATTCTATATAATAACAAATTCTAAAGTTTACGAATGCGTCCGGAAATAAGAAAAGCTTACTTCCACCAGTTTTTTAAAATCACAGCTTCTAGAAGGTTTACATGAATTCTTAAAAAACACGAGTTTTTAGAAAATGTGATTTATTTCATAAATGGAATCAACAAAGTATGCAAATTCTATGTGATAACGACTTTCTATAGTTTGCGCATGCGTCCGGAAATAAGAAAAGCTTACTTCCCCCCTTTTTTTAAATCCACTGCTTCTAGAAGGTTTACATGATTTCTTAAAAAACACGAGTTTTTAGAAAATGTGATTTATTTCATAAATGGAATCAACAAAATATGCACATTCTACATCTTAACGACTTTCTATAGTTTGTGCATGCGTCCAGAAATAAGAAAAGCTTACTTCCTCCAGTTTTTTAGAATCACAGCTTCTAGAGGTTTTACATGATTTCTTAAAAAACACGAGTTTTTTAAAATGTGATTTATTTCATAAATGGAATCAACAAAGTATGCACATTCTACGTCATAAGGACTTTCTATAGTTTGCGCATCCATCCGGAAATAAGAAAAGCTTAATTCCCCCCGTTTTTTAAAATCACAGCTTCTAGAAGGTTTACATGATTTCTTAAAAAACACGAGTTTTTAGAAAATGTGATTTATTTCATAGATGGAATAAACAAACTATGCACATTCTATGTCATAACGACTTTCTATAGTTTGCGCATGCGCAAACTATGCACATTCTACGTCATAACGACTTTCTATAGTTTGTGCATGCGTCTGGAAATAAGAAAAGCTTAATTCCCCCCGTTTTTAAAATTCACAGCTTCTAGAAGGTTTACATGATTTCTTAAAAATTTGAGTTTTTAGAAAACGTGATTTATTTCATAAATGGAATCAACAAAGTATGCACATTCTATGTCATAACGTTTTTCTATAGTTTGCGCATGCGCAAACTATGCACATTCTACGTGATAAGGACTTTCTATAGTTTGCGCATGCGTCCGGAAATAAGAAAAGCTTACTTCCCCCCTTTTTTTAAATTCGCAGCTTCTAGAAGGTTTAGATGAATTCTAAAAAAACACGAGTTTTTATAAAATGTGATTTGTTTCATAAATGGAATCAACAAACTATGCACATTCTACGTGATAACGACTTTCTATAGTTTGCGCATGCGTCCGGAAATAAGAAAAGATTACTTCCCCCCTTTTTTTAAATTCACAGCTTCTAGAAGGTTTAGATGAATACTTAAAAAACAAGAGTTTTTTGAAAATGTGATTTATTTCATAAATGCAATCAGAAAAGTATGCACATTCTATGTCATAACGACTTTCTATAGTTTGCGTATGCGTCCGGAAATAAGAAAAGCTTAATTCCCCCCGTTTCTTAAAATCACAACTTCTAGAAGGTTTACATGATTTCTTAAAAAACTTGAGTTTTTAGAAAATGTGATTTATTTCATAAATGGAGTCAACAAAATATGCACATTCTATGTCATAACGACTTTCAATAGTTTGCGTATGCTCAAACTATGTACATTCTACATAATAACGACTTTCTATAGTTTGCGCATGCGTCCGGAAATAAGAAAAGCTTACTTCCCCCGTTTTTTTAAATTCACAGCTTCTAGAAGGTTTAAATGAATTCTTAAAAAACATGAGTTTTTACAAAATGTGATTTATTTTATAAATGGAATAAAAAAAGTATGCACATTCTACGTCATAACAACTTTCTATAGTTTGCGCATGCGTCCGAAAATAAGAAAAGCTTAATTCCCCCCCATTTTTTAAAATCACAGCTTCTATAAGGTTTACATAATTTCTTAAAAAACACGAGTTTTTAGAAAATGTGATTTATTTCATAAATGGAATCAACAAAGTATGCACATTCTAGGTCATAACGACTTTCTATAGTTTGCGCATGCGCAAACTATGCACATTCTACGTGATAAAGACTTTCTATAGTTTGCGCATGCGTCCGGAAATAAGAAAAGCTTACTTCCCCCCTTTTTTTAAATTCACAGCGTCTAGAAGGTTTAGGTGAATTCTTAAAAAACATGATTTTATAGAAAATGTGATTTATTTCATAAATGGAATCAACATGGTATGCATAGTCTACGTAGTAACGACTTTCTATAGTTTGCGCATGCGTCCGGAAATAAGAAAAGCTTACTTCCGCCAGTTTTGTAAAACCACGGCTTCTAGAAGGTTTGCATGATTTCTTAAAAAACACGAGTTTTTAGAAAATGTGATTTCTTTCATAAATAGAATCAACAAAGTATGCACATTCTATCTAATAACGACTTTCTAAAGTTTGCGCATGTGTTCGGAAATAAGAAAAGCTTACTTCCGCCAATTTTTTAAAATCACAGCTTCTAGAAGGTTTACATGATTTCTAAAAAAACACTAGTTTTTAGAAAATGTGATTTATTTCGTAGATGGAATCAACAAAGTATGCACATTCTACATCATAACAACTTTCTATAGTTTTTGCATGCGTCCGGAAATAAGAAAAGCTTAATTCCCCCCGTTTTTTAAAATCACAGCTTCTAGAAGGTTTACATGATTTCTTAAAAAACACGAGTTTTTAGAAAATGTGATTTATTTCATCAATGGAATCAACAAAGTATGCACATTCTATGTCGTAACGACTTTCTATAGTTTGCGCATGCGCAAACTATGCACATTCTAAGTAATAACGACTTTCTATAGTTTGCGCATGCGTCCGGAAATAAGAAAAGCTTACTTCCCCCCTTTTTTTAAATTCACAGCTTCTAGAAGGTTTATATGAATACTTAAAAAACACGAGTTTTTTGAAAATATGATTTATTTCATAAATGCAATCTTAAAAGTATGCATATTCTACGTCATAACGACTTTCTATAGTTTGGGTATGCGTCCGAAAATAAGAAAAGCTTAATTCTCCCAATTTTTTAAAATCACAGCTTCTAGAAGGTTTACATGATTTCTTAAAAAACTTGAGTTTTTAGAAAATGTGATTTATTTCATAAATGGAATCAACAACGAATGCACTTTCTATGTCATAACAACTTTCTATAGTTTGCGCATGCGCAAACTATGCACATTCTACGTAATAACGACTTTCTATAGTTTGCGCATGCGTCCGAAAATAAGAAAAGCTTACTTCCCCCCCTTTTTTAAATTCACAACTTGTAGAAGGTTTAGATGAATTCTTAAAAAACACGAGTTTTTAGAAAATTTGATTTATTTCATAGATGGAATCAACAAAGTTTTCACATTCTACATCATAACGACTTTCTATAGTTTGTGCATGCGTCCGGAAATAAGAAAAGCTTAATTGCCCCCGTTTTTTAAAATCACAACTTCTAAGGGTTTACAGGATTTCTTAAAAAATACGAGTTTTTAGAAAATTTGATTTATTTCATAAATGGAATCAACAAAGTATTCACATTCTATGTCATAACGAATTTCTATAATTTGCGCATGTGCAAACTATGCACATTCTACATGATAACGACTTTCTATAGTTTGCGCATGCGTCCGGACATAAGGAAAGCTTACTTCCCCCCTTTTTTTAAATTCACAGCTTCTAGAAGGTTTAGATGAATTCTTAAAAAACACTAGTTTTTAGAAAATGTGATTTATTTCATAAATGGAATCAATAAACTATGCACATTCCACGTAATAACGACTTTCTAAAGTTTGCGCATGCGTTCGGAAATAAGAAAAGCTTACGTCTGCTTGTTTTTTAAAACCACAGCTTCTAAAAGGTTTACATGATTTCTTAAAAAACACGAGTTTTTAGAAAATGTGATTTATTTCATAAATGGAATCAACAAAGTATGCACATTGTATGTAATAACGACTTTCTAAAGTTTGCGCATGCGTCCGGAAATATGAAAAGCTTACTTCCGCCAATTCTTTAAAATCACAGCTTCTAGAAGGTTTACATGATTTCTTAAAAAACACGAGTTTTTAGAAAATGTGATTTATTTCATAAATGGAATCAACAAAGTTTGCACATTCTACGTCATAACGACTTTCTATAGTTTGCGCATGCGTCCGGAAATAAGAAAAGGTTACTTCCCCCCTTTTCTTTAATTCACGGCTTCTAGAAGGTTTAGATGAATTCTTAAAAAACATGAGTTTTTAGAAAATGTGATTTATTTCATAGATGGAATTAACAAAGTATGCACATTCTACGTAAAAACGACTTTCTATAGTTTGCGCATGCGTCCGGAAATAAGAAAAGCTTACTTCCCCCCTTTTTTTAAATTCACAGCTTCTAGAAGGTTTAGATAAATTCTTAAAAAACACAAGTTTTTAGAAAATTTGATTTATTTCATAGATGGAATCAACAAAGTTTGCACGTTCTACGTCATAACGACTTTCTATAGTTTGTGCATGCGTCCGGAAATAAGAAAAGCTTAATTCCCGCCATTTTTTAAAATCACAGCTTCTAGAAGGTTTACATGATTTCTTAAAGAACACGAGTTTTTAGAAAATGTGATTTATTTCATAAATGGAATCAACAAAGTATGCACATTCTACATAGTAACGACTTTCTATAGTTTGCACATCCATCCGGAAATATGAAAAGCTTACTTCCGCAAGTTTTTAAAACCACAGCTTCTAGAAGGTTTACATGATTTCTTAAAAAACACGAGTTTTTAGAAAATGTGATTTATTTTATAAATGGAATCAACAAAGTATGCACATTCTATGTCATAATGACTTTCTATAGTTTGTGCATGCGCAAAACTATGCACATTCTACGTGATAACGACTTTCTATAGTTTGCGCATGCGTCCGGAAATAAGAAAACCTTACTTCCCCCCTTTTTTTAAATTCACAGTTTCTACAAGGTTTAGATGAATTCTTAAAAAACACGAGTTTTTGGAAAATGCGATTTATTTCATAAATGGAATAAACAAGGTATGCACATTCTACATAGCAATGACTTTCTATAGTTTGCGCATGCGTCCGGAAATAAGAAAAGCTTACTTCCGCCAGTTTTTTAAAACCACAGCTTCTAGAAGGTTTACATGATTTCTTAAAAAACACGAGTTTTTAGAAAATGTGATTTATTTCATAAATGGAATCAACAAAGTATGCACATTCTACGTAGTAACGACTTTCTATACTTTGCGCATGCGTCCGGAAATATGAAAAGCTTACTTCCGCCAGTTTTTTAAAATAACAGCTTTTAGAAGGTTTACATGATTTCTTAAAAAACACAAGTTTTTAGAAAATGTGATTTATTTCATAAATGGAATCAACAAAGTATGCACATTCTATGTTATAACGACTTTCTATAGTTTGCGCATGCACAAACTATGCACATTCTAAGTAATAACGAATTTCTATAGTTTGTGCATTCGTCCAGAAATAAGAAAAGCTTACTTCCCCCCTTTTTTTAAATTCACAGCTTCTAGAAGGTTTAGATGAATTCTTAAAAAACACGAGTTTTTAGAAAATGTGATTTATTTCATAAATGGAATCAAAACAGTATGCACATTCTATGTCATAACGACTTTCTATAGTTTGCACATGCGTCCGGAAATAAGAAAAGCTTAATTCCCCCAGTTTTTTAAAATCACAGCTTCTATGAAGGTTTACATGATTTCTTAAAAAACATGACTTTTTAGAAAATGTGATTTATTTCATAAATGGAATCAACAAAGTATGCACATTCTATGTCATAACAACTTTCTATAGTTTGTGAATGCGCAAACTATGCACATTCTACGTGATAACGACTTTCTATAGTTTGCGCATGCGTCCGGAAATAAGAAAAGCTTACTTCCCCCCTTTTTTCAAATTCATAACTTCTACAAGTTTTAGATGAATTCTTAAAAAACACGAGTTTTTAGAAAATGTGATTTATTTCATAAATGGAATCAACAAAGTATGCACATTCTACGTAGTAACGACTTTCTATAGTTTGCGCATGCGTCGGGAAATATGAAAAGCTTACTTCCGCCAGTTTTCTAAAATGAAAGCTTCTAGAAGGTTGACATGATTTCTTAAAAAACACGAGTTTTTAGAAAATGTGATTTAGTTATAAATGGAATCAACAAAGTATGCACATTCTATGTCATAACGACATTCAATAGTTTGCGCATGTGCAAACTATGCACATTCTACGTAATAATGACTTTCTAAAGTTTGCGCATGCGTCCGGAAATAAGAAAAGCTTACTTCCGCCAGTTTTTTAAAATCACAGCTTCTAGAAGGTTTATATGAATTCTTAAAAAACATGAGTTTTTGGAAAATGTGATTTATTTCATAAATGGAATCAACAAGGTATGCACATTCTACGTAGTAATGACTTTCTATAGTTTGTGCATGCATCCGGAAATAAGAAAAGCTTACTTCCGCCAGTTTTTTAAAACCACAGCTTCTAAAAGGTTTACGTGATTTCTTAAAAAACACGAGTTTATAGAAAATGTGATTTATTTCATAAATGGAATCAACAAAGTATGCACATTCTACGTAGTAACGAATTTCTATAGTTTGCGCATGCGTCCGGAAATATGAAAAGCTTACTTCCGCCAGTTTTTTAAAACCACAGCTTCTAGAAGGTTTACATGAATTCTTAAAAAACACGAGTTTTTAGAAAATGTGATTTATTTCATAAATGGAATCAACAAAGTATGCACATTCTACGTAGTAACGACTTTCTATAGTTTGCGCATGCGTCCGGAAATATGAAAAGCTTACTTCCGCCAGTTTTCTAAAACCAAAGGTTCTAGAAGGTTTACATGATTTCTTAAAAAACACGAGTTTTTAGAAAATGTGATTTATTTCATAAATGGAATCAAAAAAGTATGCACATTCTATGTCATAACGACTTTCTATAGTTTGCGCATGTGCAAACTATGCACATTCTACGTGATAACGACTTTCTATAGTTTGCGCATGCGTCCGGAAATAAGAAAAGCTTACTTCCCCCCTTTTCTTAAATTCACAGCTTCTACAAGGTTTAGATGAATTCTTAAAAAACATGAGTTTTTGGAAAATGTGATTTATTTCATAAATGGAATCAACAAGGTATGCAAATTCTACGTAGTAATGACTTTCTATAGTTTGCGCATGAGTCCGGAAATAAGAAAAGCATACTTCTTCCAGTTTTTTAAAACCACAGCTTCTAGAAGGTTTACATGATTTCTCAAAAAACACGAGTTTTTAGAAAATGTGATTTATTTCAAAAATGGAATCAACAAAGTATGCACATTCTATGTCATAACGACTTTCTATAGTTTGCGCATGCGCAAACTATGCACATTCTACGTAACAACGACTTTCTATAGTTTGCGCATGCGTCAGGAAATATGAAAGGCTTACTTCCGCAAGTTTTTTAAAATCATAGCTTCTAGAAGGTTTACATGATTTCATAAAAAACACGATTTTTTAGAAAATGTGATTTATTTCATAAATGGAATCAACAAAGTATGCACATTCTATGTCATAATGACTTTCTATAGTTTGCGCATGCGCAAACTATGCACATTCTACGTGATAACGACTTTCTATAGTTTGCACATGCGTCCGGAAATAAGAAAAGCTTACTTTCCCCCTTTTTTTAAATTCACAGCTTCTAGAAGGTTAAGATGAATTCTTAAAAAACATGAGTTTTTAGAAAATGTGATTTATTTCATAAATGTAATCAACAAACTATGCACATTCTACGTAATAACGACATTCTATAGATTGCGCATGTGTCCAGAAATAAGAAAAGCTTACTTCCCGCCTTTTTTTAAATTCACAGCTACTACAAGGTTTAGATGAATTCTTAAAAAACACGAGTTTTAAGATAATGTGATTTATTTCATAAATGGAATCAACAAAGTATGCACATTCTATGTAATAACGACTTTCTAAATTTTGCGCATGCGTCCGGACATATGAAAAGCTTACTTCCTCCAGATTTTTAAAATCACAGCTTCTAGAAGGTTTATATGAATTCTTAAAAAACATGAGTTTTTGGAAAATATGATTTATTTCATAAATGGAATCAACAAGGTATGCACATTCTACGTAGTAATGACTTTCTATAGTTTGCGCATGCGTCCGGAAATAAGAAAAGCTTACTTCCGCCAGTTTTTTAAAACCACAGCTTCTAGAAGGTTTACATGATTTCTTAAAAAACAAGAGTTTTTAGAAAATGTGATTTATTTCATAAATGGAGTAAAAAAACTATGCACATTCTACGTCATAACAACTTTCTATAGTTTGGGCATGCGTCCGGATATAAGAAATGCTTAATTCCCCCCGTTTTTTAAAATGACAGCTTCTAGGATGTTTACATGATTTCTTAAAAAACACGAGTTTTTAGGAAATGTGATTTATTTCATAAATGGAATCAACAAAGTATGCACATTCTATGTCATAACGACTTTCTATAGTTTGTGAATGCGCAAACTATGCACATTCTACGTAATAACGAATTTCTATAGTTTGCGCATGCGTCCGGAAATAAGAAAAGCTTACTTCCCCCCTTTTTTAAAATTCACAGCTTCTTGAAGGTTTAGATGAATTCTTAAAAAACACGAGTTTTTAGAAAATGTGATTTATTTCATAAAAGGAATCAACAAAGTATGCACATTCTACGTCATAACAACTTTCTATAGTTTGCGCATGCGTCCGGGAATAAGAAAAGCTTAATTCCCCCCGTTTTTTAAAATCACAGCTTCTAGAAGGTTTACATGATTTCTTAAAAAAACACGAGTTTTTAGAAAATGTGATTTATTTCATAAATGGAATCAGAAAAGTATGCACATTCTATGTCATAATGACTTTCTATAGTTTGCGCATGCGTCCGGAAATAAGAAAAGCTTACTTCCGCCAGTTTTTTAAAATCACAACTTCTAAAAGGTTTACATGATTTCTAAAAAAACACGAGTTTTTAGAAAATGTGATTTATTTCATAAATGGAATCAAAAAAGGATGCACATTCTATGTCATAACGACTTTCTATAGTTTGCGCATGCGCAAACTATGCACATTCAACGTAATAACGACTTTCTATAGTTTGCGCATCCGTCCAGAAATAAGAAAAGCTTACTTCCCCCCTTTTTTTAAATTCACGGCTTCTAGAAGGTTTAGGTGAATTCTTAAAAAACACGAGTTTTTAGAAAATTTGTTTTATTTCATAAATGGAATCAACAAATTTTGCACATTCTACGTCATAACGACTTTCTATAGTTTGCCCATGCGTCCGTAAATAAGAAAAGCTTAATTCCCCCTGTTTTTTAAAAGCATAGCTTCTAGAAGGTTTACATGATTTCTTAAAAAACACAAGTTTTTAGAAAATGTGATTTATTTCATAACTGGAATCAGCAAAGTATGCACATTCTATGTCATAACAACTTTCTATAGTTTGCGCATGCGTAAACTATGCACATTCTACGTGATAACGACTTTCTATAGTTTGCACATGCGTCCGGAAATAAGAAAAGCTTACTTCCCCCCTTTTTTTAAATTCACAGCTTCTAGAAGGTTAAGATGAATTCTTAAAAAACACGAGTTTTTAGAAAATGTGATTTATTTCATAAATGGAATCAACAAACTATGCACATTCTACAAAATAACGACTTTCTATAGTTTGCGCATGCGTCCGGAAATAAGAAAAGCTTACTTCCCCCCTTTTTTTAAATTCACAGCTTCTAGAAGGTTTAGATGAATTCTTAAAAAACACGAGTTTTTAGATAATGTGATTTATTTCATAAATGGAAGCAACAAAGTAGGCACATTCTATGTAATAACGAATTTCTAAAGTTTGCGCAGGCGTCCGGAAATATGAAAAGCTTACTTCTGTCAGTTTTTTAAAATCACAGCTTCTAGAAGGTTTATACGAATTCTTAAAAAACACGAGTTTTTAGAAAATGTGATTTATTTCATAAATGGAATCAACAAATTTTGCACATTCTACGTCATAACGACTTTCTATAGTTTGCGCATCCGTCCGGCAATAAGAAAAGCTTAATTCCCCCCATTTTTTAAAATCACAGCTTCTAGAAGGTTTACATGATTTGTTAAAAAACACGAGTTTTTAGGAAATGTGATTTATTTCATAAATGGAATCAACAAAGTATGCACTTTCTATCTCATAACGATTTTCTATAGTTTGTGCGTGCGCAAACTATGCACATTCTATGTAATAATAACTTTCTATAGTTTGCGCATGCGTCCGGAAATAAGAAAAGCTTACTTCCCCCCTTTTTTTAAATTCACAGCTTCTAGAAGGTTTAGATGAATTCTTAAAAAACATGAGTTTTTAGAAAATGTGATTTATTTCATAAATGGAATCAACAAATTTTGCACATTCTACGTCATAACGACTTTCTATAGTTTGCGCATGTGTCCAGAAATAAGAAAAGCTTAATTCCCCCCGTTTTTTAAAGTCACAGCTTCTAGAAGGTTTACATGATTTCTTAAAAAACACGAGTTTTTAGAAAATGTGATTTATTTCATAAATGGAATCAACAAAGTATGCACATTCTATGTCATAACGACTTTCTATAGTTTGTGCATGCGCAAACTATCCACATTCTACGTGATAACGATTTTCTATAGTTTGCGCATGCGTCCGGAAATAAGAAAAGCTTACTTCCCCCCTTTTTTTAAATTCACAGCTTCTAGAAGGTTTAGGTGAATTCTTAAAAAACATGACTTTTTAGAAAATTTGATTTATTTCATAAATGGAATCAACAAGCTATGCACATTCTACGTAGTAACGAATTTCGATAGTTTGCGCATGCGTCCGGAAATAAGAAAAGCTTACTTCCGCCAGTTTTTTAAAACCACAGCTTCTAGAAGGTTTACATGATTTCTCAAAAAACACGAGTTTTTAGAAAATGTGATTTATTTCATAAAAGGAATCAACAAGGTATACACATTATATGTAGTAACGACTTTCTATAGTTTGGGCATGCGTCCGGAAATAAGAAAAGCTTACTTCCGCCAGTTTTTTTAAATCACAGCTTCTAGAAGGTTTACATGATTTCTTAAAAAACATGAGTTTTTAGAAAATGTGATTTATTTCATAAATGGAATCAACACAGTATGCACATTCTATGTAATAACGAATTTCTAAAGTTTGCACATGCGTCCGGAAATAAGAAAAGCTTACTTCCGTCAGTTTTTTAAAATCACAGCTTCTAGAAGGTTTACATGATTTCTCAAAAAACATGAGTTTTTAGAAAATTTGATTTATTTCATAAATGGAATCAACAAAGTATGCACATTCTATGTCATAACGACTTTCTATAGTTTGCGCATGCGCAAACTATGCACATTCTACGTAATAAAGACTTTCTATAGTTTGCGGATGCGTCCAAAAATAAGAAAAGCTTACTTCCCCCCTTTTTTTAAATTCACAGCTTCTAGAAGAATTAGATGAATTCTTAAAAAAATGAGTTTTTAGAAAATGTGATTTATTTCATATATGGGATCAACAAGGTTTGCACATTCTACGTCATAACGACTTTCTATAGGTTGTGCATGCGTCCGGAAATAAGAAAAGCTTACTTCCGTCAGTTTTTTAAAATCACAGCTTCTAGAAGGTTTACATGATTTCTCAAAAAACATGAGTTTTTAGAAAATGTGATTTATTTCATAAATGGAATCAACAAAGTATGCACATTCTATGTCATAAGGACTTTCTATAGTTTGTTCATGCGCAAACTATGCACATTCTACGTGATAACGACTTTCTATAGTTTTCGCATGCGTCCGGAAATAAGAAAAGCTTACTTCCCCCCTTTTTTTAAATTCACAGCTTCTACAAAGTTTAGATGAATTCTTAAAAACATGAGTTTTTGGAAAATGTGATTTATGTCATAAATGGAATCAACAATGTATGCACATTCTACGTAGTAATGACTTTCTAGAGTTTGCGCATGCGTCCGGAAATAAGAAAAGCTTACTTCCGCTAGTTTTTTAAAACCATAGCTTCTAGAAGGTTTACATGATTTCTTAAAAAACACGAGTTTTTAGAAAATGTGATTTTTTTCATAAATGGAATCATCAAAGTATGCACATTCTACGTAGTAACGACTTTCTATAGTTTGCGCATGCGTTCGGAAATATGAAAAGCTTACTTCCGCCAGTTTTTAAAAACCACAGCTTCTAGAAGGTTTACATGATTTCTTAAAAATTAAGAGTTTTTAGAAAATGTGATTTATTTCGTAAATGGAATCGACAAACTATGCACATTCTACGTAATAACGACTTTGTATAGTTTGCGCATGCGTCCGGAAATAAGAAAAGCTTACTTCCCGCCTTTTTTTATATTCACAGCTTCTAGAAGGTTTAGATGAATTCTTAAAAAACACGAGTTTTTAGAAAATGTGATTTATTTCATAAATGGAATCAACAAACTATGCACATTCTACGTAATAACGACTTTCTATAGTTTGCGCATGCGTCCGGAAATAAGAAAAGCTTCCTTCCGCCAGTTTTTTAAAAGCACAACTTCGAGAAGGTTTACATGATTTCTTAAAAAACATGAGTTTTTAGAAAATATGATTTATTTCATAAATGGAATCAACAAAGTATGCACATCCTATGTAATAACTGCTTTCTATAGTTTGCGCATGCATCCGGAAATAAGAAAAGCTTAATTCCCCCCATTTTTTAAAATCACAGCTTCTAGAAGGTTTACATGATTTGTTAAAAACCATGAGTTTTTAGGAAATGTGATTTATTTCATAAATGGAATCAACAAAGTATGCACATTCTATGTCATAACGACTTTCTATAGTTTGCGGATGCACAAACTATGCACATTCTATGTAATAATCACTTTCTATAGTTTGCGCATGCGTCCAGAAATAAGAAAAGCTTACTTCCCCCCTTTTTTTAAATTCACAGCTTCTAAATCGTTTAAATGAATTCTTAAAAAACACGAGTTTTTAGAAAATGTGATTTATTTCATAAATGGAATCAACAAGCTATGCACATTCTACATAATAACGACTTTCTATAGTTTGCGCATGCATCCAGAAATAAGAAAAGCTTACTTCCGCTAGTTTTTTAAAACCACAGCTTCTAGAAGGTTTACATGATTTCTTAAAAAACACGAGTTTTTAGAAAATGTGATTTATTTCATAAATGGAATCAACAAAGTATGCACATTCTATGTAGTAACGACTTTCTATAGTTTGCGCAATCATCCGGAAATAAGAAAAGCTTACTTCCGACAGTTTTTTAGAATCACAGCTTCTAGAAGGTTTACATGATTTCTTTAAAAACACGAGTTTTTAGAAAATGTGGTTTATTTCATAAATGGAATCAAAAAATTATGCACATTCTACGTAATAACGAATTTCTATAGTTTGCGCATGCATCCAGAAATAAGAAAAGCTTATTTCCCCCCTTTTTTTAAATTCACAGCTTCTACAAGGTTTAGATGAATTCTTAAAAAACACGATTCTTTAGAAAATGTGATTTATTTCATAAATGGAATCAACAAATTTTCCACATTCTACGTCATAACGACTTTCTATAGTTTGCACATGCGTCCGGAAATAAGAAAAGCTTAATTCCCCCCGTTTTTTAAAATCACAGCTTGTAGAAGGTTTACATGATTTCTTAAAAAACACGAGTTTTTAAAGAATCTGATTTATTTCATAAATGGAATCAACAAAGTATGCACATTCTATGTCATAACCAATTTCTATAGTTTGCGCATGCGCAAACTATGCACATTCTACATTATAACGACTTTCTATAGTTTGCGCGTGCGTCCAGAAATAAGAAAAGCTTACTTCCCCCCTTTTTTTGAATTCACAGCTTCTAGAAGGTTTAGATGAATTCTTATAAAACACGATTTTTTGGAAAATGTGATTTATTTCGTAAATGGAATCAACAAGGTATGCACATTCTATGTAGTAACGACTTACTATAGTTTGCACATGCATCCAGAAATATGAAAAGCTTCCTCCCGCCAGTCTTTTAAAACCACAGCTTCTAGAAGGTTTACATTATTTCTTAAAAAACACGAGTTTTTAGAAAATGTGATTTATTTCATCAATGGAATCAACAAATTATTCACATTCTATGTCATAACAAATTTCTATAGTTTGCGCATGCGCAAACTATCCACAGTCTATGTGATAACGACTTTCTATAGTTTGCACATGTGTCCGGAAATAACAAAAGCTTACTTCCGCCAGTTTTTTTAAATCACGGCTTCTAGAAGGTTTACATCATTTCTTAAAAAACACGAGTTTTTAGAAAATGTGATTTATTTCATAAATGGAATCAACAAAGTATGCACATTCTATGTAATAACGACTTTCTAAAGTTTGCGCATGTGTCCGGAAATAAGAAAAGCTTACTTCCGCTAGTTTTTTAAAATCATAGCTTCTAGAAGGTTTACATTATTTCTTAAAAAACACGAGTTTTTAGAAAATGTGATTTATTTCATAAATGGAATCAAAAAAGTATGCACATTCTAAGTCATAACGACTTTCTATAGTTTGTGAATGCGCAAACTATGCACATTCTACGTAATAACGACTTTCTATAGTTTGCGCATGCGTCCAGAAATAAGAAAAGCTTACTTCCCCCCTTTTTTTAAATTCACAGCTTCTAGAAGGTTTAGATGAATTCTTAAAAAACATGAGTTTTTAGAAAATGTGATTTATTTCATAAATGGAATCAACAAAGTTTGCACATTCTACGTCATAACGACCTTCTATAGTTTGCGCATGCGTCCGGAAATAATAAAAGCTTAATTCCCCCCGTTTTTTAAAATCACAGCTTATAGAAGGTTTACATGAGTTCTTAAAAAACACGAGTTTTTAGAAAACGTGATTTATTTCATAAATGGAATCAACAAAGTATGCACATTATATGTCATAACGACTTTCTATAGTTTGCGCATGCGCAAACTATGCACATTCTACGTGATAACGACTTTCTATAGTTTGCGCATGCGTACAGAAATAAGAAAAGCTTACTTCCCCCCTTTTTTTAAATTCACAGCTTCTACAAGGTTTAGATGAATTCTTAAAAAACACGAGTTTTTGGAAAATGTGATTTATTTCATAAATGGAATCAACAAGGTATGCACATTCTACATAGTAATGACTTTCTATAGTTTGCGCATGCGTCCGGAAATAAGAAAAGCTTACTTCCGCCAGTTTTTTAAAACCACAACTTCTAGAAGGTTTACATGATTTCTTAAAAAACATGAGTTTTTAGAAAATGTGATTTATTTCATAAATGGAATCAACAAAGTATGCACATTCTACGTCATAACGACATTCTATAGTTTGCGCATGCGTCTGGAAATAAGAAAAGCTTAATTCCCCCCGTTTTTTAAAATCACAGCTTCTAGAAGGTTTACATGATCTCTTAGAAAACACGAGTTTTTAGAAAATGTGATTTATTTCATAAATTGAATCAACAAATTATGCACATTCTATGTCATAACAACTTTCTATAGTTTGCGCATGCGCAAACTATGCACATTCTACGTGATAACGACTTTCTATAGTTTGCACATGCGTCCGGAAATAAGAAAAGGTTACTTCCCCCCCTTTTTTAAATTCACAGCTTCTAGAAGGTTTAGATGAATTCTTAAAAAACACGAGTTTTTAGAAAATGTGATTTATTTCATAAATGGAATCAACAAACTATGCACATTCTACGTAATAACGACTTTCTATAGTTTGCACATGCGTCCGGAAATAAGTAAAGCTTACTTCCCCCCTTTTTTCAAATTCACAGCTTCTAGAAGGTTTCCCTGAATTGTTAAAATGCACGAGTTTTGTGTCAATGTGATTTTTTTCATAAATGGATTCAACAAACTATGCACATTCTACATAATAACGACTTTCTATAGTTTGCGCATGCGTCCGGAAATAAGAAAAGCTTCCTTCCACCAGTTTTTTAAAACCACAACTTCGAGAAGGTTTACATGATTTCTTAAAAAATACGAGTTTTTGGAAAATGTGATTTATTTCATAAATGGAATGAACAAAGTATGCACATTCTATGTAATAACAACTTTGTAAAGTTTGCGCATGCATCTGGAAATATGATAAGCTTACTTCCGCTAGTTTTTTAAAATCACAGCTTCATGAAGGTTTAGATGAATTCTTAAAAAACACGAGTTTTTAGAAAATGTGATTTATTTCATAAATGGATTCAACAAAGTACGCACATTCTTCGTCATAACGACTTTCTATAGTTTGCACATGCATCCGGAAATAAGAAAAGCTTAATTCCCCCCGTTTTTTAATATCACAGCTTCTAGAAGGTTTACATGATTTCTTAAAAAACACGAGTTTTTAGAAAATGTGATTTATTTCATAAATGGAATCAACAAAGTATGCACATTCTATGTCATAACAAATTTCTATAGTTTGTGCATGCACAAACTATGCACATTCTACGTGATAACGATTTGCTATTGTTTGCGCATGCATCCGGCAATAAGAAAAGCTTACTTCCCCCCTTTTTTTAAACTCACAACTTCTAGAAGGTTTAGGTGAATTCTTAAAAAACATGAGTTTTTAGAAAATGTGATTTATTTCATAAATGGAATCAACAAGGTATGCACATTCTACATAGTAACAACTTTCTATAGTTTGCGAATGCGTTCGGAAATAAGAAAAGCTTACTTCCGCCAGTTTTTTAAAACCACAGCTTCTAGGAGGTTTACATGATTTCTTAAAAAACATGAGTTTTTAGAAAATGTGATTTATTTCATAAATGCAATAAAAAAATTATGCACATTCTACGTAGTAACGACTTTCTATAGTTTGCACATGCGCAAACTATGCACATTCTACGTAATAACGACTTTCTATAGTTTGCGCATGCATCAAGAAATAAGAAAAGCTTACTTACCCCCTTTTTTTTAAATTCACAGCTTCTAGAAGGTTTAGATGAATTCTTAAAAAACACGAGTTTAGGGAAAATGTGATTTATTTCATAAATGGAATCAACAAGGTATGCACATTCTACGTAGTAATGAATTTCTATAGTTTGCGCATGCGTCCGGAAATATGAAAAGCTTCCTTCCGCTAGTTTTTTAAAACCACAGCTTCTAGAAGGTTTACATGATTTCTTAAAAAACACGAGTTTTTAGAAAATGTGATTTATTTCATAAATGGAATCAACAAAGTATGCACATTCTATGTCATAACGACTTTTATAGTTTGCGCATGCGCAAACTATGCACATTCTACGTGATAACGACTTTCTATAGTTTGCACATGCGTCTGGAAATATGAAAAGCTTACTTCCCCCCTTTTTTTAAATTCACAGCTTCTAGAAGGTTTAGATGAATTCTTAAAAAATACGAGTTTTTAGAAAATTTGATTTATTTCATAAATGGAATCAACAAACTATGCACATTCTACGTAATATCGACTTTCTATAGTTTCCACATGCGTCCGGAAATAAGAAAAGCTTACTTCCCCCCTTTTTTTAAATTCACAGCTTCTAGAAGGTTTAGATGAATTCTTAAAAAACACGAGTTTTTAGAAAATGTGATTTATTTCATAAATGGAATCAACAAACTATGCACATTCTACATAATAATGATTTTGTATAGTTTGCGCATGCATCCGGAAATAAGAAAACCTTCCTTCCGCCAGTTTTTTAAAACCACAACTTCGAGGAGGTTTACATGATTTCTTAAAAAACACGAGTTTTTAGAAAATGTGATTTATTTCATAAATGGAATCAACAAAGTATGCACATTCTATGTAATAAGGACTTTCTAAAGTTTGCGCATGCATCCAGAAATATAAAAAGCTTAGTTTCGCCAGTTTTTTAAAATCACAGCTTCTAGAAGGTTTAGATGAATTCTTAAAAAACACGAGTTTTTAGAAAATGTGATTTATTTCCTAAATGGAATCAACAAAGTATGCACATTCTATGTTATAACGACTTTCTAAAGTTTGCGCATGCGTCCGGAAATAAGAAAAGCTTACTTCCGCCAGTTTTTTAAAATCACAGCTTCTAGAAGGTTTACATGATTTCTTAAAAAACATGAGTTTTTAGAAAATGTGATTTATTTCATAAATTGAATCAACAAACTATGCACATTCTATGTTATAACGACTTTCTATAGTTTGCGCATGCGCAAACTATGCACATTCAATGTAATAACGAATTTCTATAGTTTGCGCATGCGTCCAGAAATAAGAAAAGCTTATTTCCCCCCTTTTTTTAAATTCACAGCTTCTAGAAGGTTTAGATGAATTCTTAAAAAACACGAGTTTTTAGAAAATGTGATTTATTTCATAAATGTAATCAACAAAGTATGCAAATTTTTCGTCATAACGACTTTCTATAGTTTGCGCATGCGTCCGGAAATAAGAAAAGCTTAATTCCCCCCGTTTTTTAAAATCACAGCTTCTAGAAGGCTTACATGATTTGTTAAAAAACACGAGTTTTTAGGAAATGTGATTTATTTCGTAAATGGAATACACAAAGTATGCACATTCTATGTCATAACGACTTTCTATACTTCGCGCTTGCGCAAACTATGCACATTCTACGTGATAACGACTTTCTATAGTTTGCGCATGCGTCCGGAAATAAGAAAATCTTACTTCCTCCCTTTTTTTAAATTCACATCTTCTAGAAGGTTTAGATGAATTCTTAAAAAACACGAGTTTTTGGAAAATGTGATTTATTTCATAAATGGAATCAACAAGGTAAGCACATTCTACGTAGTAATGACTTTCTATAGTTTGCGCATGCGTCCGGAAATAAGAAAAGCTTTCTTCCGCCAATTTTTTAAAACCACAGCTTCTAGAAGGTTTACATGATTTCTTAAAAAACACGAGTTTTTAGAAAATGTGATTTATTTCATAAATGCAATCAACAAAGTATGCACATTCTACGTAGTAACGACTTTCTATAGTTTGCGCATGCGTCCGGAAATAAGAAAAGCTTACTTCCGCCACTTTTTTAAAACCACAGCTTCTAGAAAGTTTACATGATTTCTTAAAAAACACGAGTTTTTAGAAAATGTGATTTATTTCATAAATGGAATCAACAAAGTATGCACATTCTATGTAATAATGACTTTCTAAAGTTTGCGCATTCGTCCAGAAATAAGAAAAGCTTACTTCCGCCAGTTTTTTAAAATCACGTCTTCTAGAAGGTTTACATGATTTCTTAAAAAAACAAGTTTTTAGAAAATATGATTTATTTCATAAATGGAATCAACGAAGTATGCACATTCTATGTTATAACGACTTTCTATAGTTTGCGCATGCGCAAACTATGCACATTCTAGGTAATAACGAATTTCTATAGTTTGTGCATGCGTCCAGAAATAAGAAAAGCTTATTTCCACCCTTTTTTTAAATTCACAGCTTCTAGAAGGTTTAGATGAATTCTTAAAAAACACGAGTTTTTAGAAAATGTGATTTATTTCATAAATGGAATCAACAAATTTTGCACATTCTATGTCATAATGACTTTCTATAGTTTGCGCATGCGGCCGGAAATAAGAAAAGCTTACTTCCCCCCGTTTTTTAAAATCACAGCTTCTAGAAGGTTTACACGATTTCTTAAAAAACATGAGTTTTTAGAAAATGTGATTTATTTCAAAAATGGAATCAACAAAGTATGCAGATTCTATGTCATAACGACTTTCTATAGTTTGTTCATGCGCAAACTATGCACATTCTACTTGATAACGACTTTCTATAGTTTGCACATGTGTCCGGAAGTAAGAAAAGCTTACTTCCCCCCATTTTTTAAATTCACAGCTTCTAGAAGGTTTAGATGAATTCTTAAAAAACACGAGTTTTTAGAAAATGTGATTTATTTCATAAATGGAATCAACAAACTATGCACATTCTATGTAATAACGACTTTCTATAGTTTGCGCATGCGCCGGAAATAAGAAAAGCTTCCTTCAACCAGTTTTTTAAGACCACAACTTCGAGAAGGTTTACATGATTTCTTAAAAAACACGAGTTTTTAGAAAATGTGATTTATTTCATAAATGGAATCAACAAAGTATGCACATTCTATGTAATAATGACTTTCCAAAGTTTGCACATGCATCTGGAAATATGAAAAGCTTACTTCCACCAGTTATTTAAAATCACAGCTTCTAGAAGGTTTAGATGAATTCTTAAAAAACACGAGTTTTTAGAAAATGTGATTTATTTCATAAATGGAATCAACAAAGTATGCACATTCTTCGTCATAACGACTTTCTATAGTTTGCACATGCGTCCGGAAATAAGAAAAGCTTAATTCCCCCCATTTTTTAAAATCACAGCTTCTAGAAGGTTTACATGATTTCTTAAAAAACACAAGTTTTTAGAAAATGTGATTTATTTCATAAATGGAATAAACAAAGTATGCACATTCTATGTCATAACGACTTTCTATAGCTTGCGCATGCGCAAACTATGCACATTCTACATGCGTCCGGAAATAAGAAAATCTTACTCCCCCCTTTTTTTAAATTCACTGCTTCTAGAAGGTTTAGATGAATTCTTAAAAAACATGAGTTTTTAGAAAATGTGATTTATTTCATAAATGGAATTAACAAGGTATGCACATTCTACGTAGTAACGACTTTCTATAGTTTGCGCATGCGTCCGGAAATAAGAAAACCTTACTTCCGCCAGTTGTTTAAAATCACAGCTTCTAGAAGGTTTACATGATTTCTTAAAAAACACGAGTTTTTAGAAAATGTGATTTATTTCATAAATGGAATCAACAAAGTATGCACATTCTATGTAATAAAGACTTTCTAAAGTTTGCGCATGCGTCCGGAAACAAGAAAAGCTTACTTCCACCAGTTTTTTAAAATCACAGCTTCTAGAAGGTTTACATGATTTCTTAAAAAACACGAGTTTTTAGAAAATGTGAATTATTTCATAAATGGAATCAACAAAGTATGCACATTCTATGTTATAACGACTTTCTATAGTTTGCGCATGCGCAAACTATGCACATTCTACGTAATAACGAATTTCTATAGTTTGCGCATGCATCCAGAAATAAGAAAAGCTTATTTCCCCCCTTTTTTTAAATTCACAGCTTCTACAAGGTTTAGATGAATTCTTAAAAAACACGATTCTTTAGAAAATGTGATTTATTTCATAAATGGAATCAACAAATTTTCCACATTCTACGTCATAACGACTTTCTATAGTTTGCACATGCGTCCGGAAATAAGAAAAGCTTAATTCCCCCCGTTTTTTAAAATCACAGCTTGTAGAAGGTTTACATGATTTCTTAAAAAACACGAGTTTTTAGAAAATCCGATTTATTTCATAAACGAAATCAACAAATTATGCACATTCTATGTTATAACGACTTTCTATAGTTTTCTCATGCGCAAACTATGCACATTCTACGTAATAATGAATTTCTATAGTTTGCGCATGCGTCGAAAAATAAGAAAAGCTTATTTCCCCCCTTTTTTTAAATTCACAGCTTCTAGAAGGTTTACATGATTTCTTAGAAAACACGAGTTTTTAGAAAATGTGATTTATTCCATAAATGGAATCAACAAAGTATGCACATTCTATGTCATAACGACTTTCTATAGTTTGCACATGCGCAAACTATGCATATTCTACGTGATAACCACTTTCTATAGTTTGCACATGTGTCCGGAAATAAGAAAAGCTTACTTCCCCCCTTTTTTTAAATTCACAGCTTCTACAAGGTTTAGATGAATTCTTAAAAAACACGAGTTTTTAGAAAATGTGATTTATTTCATAAATGGAATCAAGAAACTATGCACATTCTACGTGATAACGACTTTCTATAGTTTGTGCATGCGTCCGGAAATAAAAAAAGCTTACTTCCCCCCTTTTTTTAAATTCACAGCTTATATAAGGTTTAGATGAATTCTTAAAAAACGCGAGTTTTTAGAAAATGTGATTTATTTCATAAATGGAATCAACAAACTATGCACATTCTACGTAATATCGATTTTCTATAGTTTGCGCATGCGTCCGGAAATAAGAAAAGCTTCCTTCCGCCAGTTTTTTAAAACCACAGCGTCGAGAAGGTTTCGCATGATTTCTTAAAAAACACGAGTTTTTAGAAAATTTGATTTAATTTATAAATGGAATCAACAAAGTATGCACATTCTATGTAATAATGACTTTCTAAAGTTTGCACATGCATCCGGAAATATGAAAAGCTTACTTCCGCCAGTTTTTTAAAATCACAGCTTCTAGAAGGTTTAGATGAATTCTTAAAAAACACAAGTTTTTAGAAAATGTGATTTATTTCATAAATGGAATCAACAAACTATGCACATTCTACGTGATAACGACTTTCTATAGTTTGCACATGCGTCCGGAAATAAGAAAAGCTTAGTTCCCCCTTTTTTTAAATTCACAGCTTCTACAAGGTTTAGGTGAATTCTTAAAAAACAATGAGTTTTTAGAAAATGTGATTTATTTCATAAATGGAATCAACAAGGTATGCACATTCTACGTAGTAACGACTTTCTATAGTTTGTGCATGCGTCCCGAAATAAGAAAAGCTTACTTCCGCCAGTTTTTTTAAATCACAGCTTCTAGAAGGTTTACATGATTTCTTAAAAAACACGAGTTTTTTGAAAATGTGTTTTATTTCATAAAGGGAATCAAGAAAGTATGCACATTCTATGTAACAACGACTTTCTAAAGTTTGCACATGCGTCCAGAAATAAGAAAAGCTTACTTCCGCCAGTTTTTTAAAATCACAACTTCTAGAAGGCTTACATGATTTCTTAAAAAACACAAGTTTTTAGAAAATGTGATTTATATCATAAATGGAATCAACAAAGTATGCACATTCTATGTCATAACGACTTTCTATAGTTTGCGCATGCGCAAACTATGCACATTCTACGTAATAACGACTTTCTATAGTTTGCGCATGCGTCCGTAAATAAGAAAAGCTTACTTCCCCCCTTTTTTTAAATTCACAGCTTCTAGAAGGTTTAGATGAATTCTTAAAAAAGACGAGTTTTTAAAAATGTGATTTATTTCATAAATGGAATCAACAAAGTTTGCACATTCTACGTCATAACGACTTTCTATAGTTTGCCAATGCGTCCGGAAATAAGAAAAGCTTAATTCCCCCCGTTTTTTAAAATCACAGCTTCTAGAAGGTTTACATGATTTCTTAAAAAACACGAGTTTTTAAAAAATGTGATTTATTTCATAAATGGAATCAACAAAGTATGCACATTCTATGTCATAACGACTTTCTATAGTTTGTGCATGCGCAAACTATGCACATTCTACGTGATAACTACTTTCTATAGTTTGCGCATGCGTCCGGAAATAAGAAAAGCTTACTTCCCCCCTTTTTTTAAATTCACACCTTCTACAAGGTTTAGATGAATTCTTAAAAAACACGAGTTTTTGGAAAATGTGATTTATTTCATAAATGCAATAAACAAGGTATACACATTCTACGTAGTAATGACTTTCTATAGTTTGCGCATGCGTCCGGAAATAAGAAAAGCTTACTTCCGCCAGTTGTTTAAAACCACAGCTTCTAGAAGGTTTACATGATTTCTTAAAAAACACGAGTTTTTAGAAAATGTGATTTATTTCATAAATGGAATCAACAAAGTATGCACATTCTATGTAGTAACGACTTTCTATAGTTTGCGCATGCGTTCGGAAATATGAAAAGCTTACTTCTGCCAGTTTTTTAAAACCACAGCTTCTAGAAGGTTTACATGATTTCTTAAAAAACACGAGTTTTTAGAAAATGTGATTTATTTCATAAATGGAATCAACAAAGTATGCACATTCTATGTAATAAGGACTTTCTAAAGTTTGCGCATGTGTCCGGAAACAAGAAAAGCTTACTTCCTCCAGTTTTTTAAAATCACAGCTTCTAGAAGGTTTACATGATTTCTTAAAAAACACGAGTTTTTAGAAAATGTGATTTATTTCATAAATGGAATCAACAAATTATGCACATTCTATGTTATAACGACTTTCTATAGTTTGTGAATGCGCAAACTATGCACATTCTACATAATAACGAATTTCTATAGTTTGTGCATGCGTCCAGAAATAAGAAAAGCTTATTTCCCCCCCTCTTTTAAATTCACAGCTTCTACAAGGTTTAGATGAATTCTTAAAAAACACGAGTTTTTCGATAATGTGATTTATTTCATAAATGGAATCAACAAATTTTGCACATTCTACGTCATAACGACTTTCTATAGTTTGCGCATGGGTCTGCAAATAAGAAAAGCTTAATTCCCCCCTTTTTTAAAATCACAACTTCTAGAAGGTTTACATGATTTCTTAAAAAACACGAGTTTTTAGAAAATGTGATTTATTTCATAAATGGATTCAACAAAGTATGCACAATCTATGTCATAAAGACTTTCTATAGTTTGCGCATGCGCAAACTATGCACATTCTACGTGATAACGACTTTGTATAGTTTGCGCATGCGTCCGGAAATAAGAAAAGCTTACTTCCCCCCTTTTTTTAAATTCACAGCTTCTAGAAGGTTTAGCTGAATTCTTAAAAAACATGAGTTTTTAGAAAATGTGATTTATTTCATAAATGGAATCAACAAGGTATGCACATTCTACGTGATAACGACTTTCTATAGTTTGCGCATGCGTCCGGAAATAAGAAAAGCTTACTTCCCCCCTTTTTTTAAATTCACAGCTTCTACAAGGTTTAGATGAATTCTTAAAAAACACGAGTTTTTGGAAAATGTGATTTATTTCATAAATGGAATAAACAAGGTATGTACATTCTACGTAGTAATGACTTTCTATAGTTTGCGCATGGTTCCGGAAATAAGAAAAGCTTACTTCCGCCAGTTTGTTAAAACCACAGCTTCTAGACGGTTTACATGATTTCTTAAAATCCACGAGTTTTTAGAAAATGTGATTTATTTCATAAATGGAATCAACAAAGTATGCATATTCGATTTCATAACGACTTTCTATAGTTTGCGCATGCGGAAACTATGCACATTCTACGTAATAACGACATTCTATAGTTTGCGCATGCGTCCGGAAATAAGAAAAGCTTCCTTCCGCCAGTTTTTTAAAACCACAACTTCGAGAAGGTTTACATGATTTCTTAAAAAACACGAGTTTTTTCAAAATGCGATTTATTTCATAAATGGAATCAACAAAGTATGCACATTCTATGTAATAACGACTTTCTAATGTTTACGCATGCGTCCGGAAATAAGAAAAGCTTACTTCCGCCAGTTTTTTAAAGTCACAGCTTTTAGAAGGTTTACATGATTTCTTAGAAAACACGAGTTTTTAGAAAATGTGATTTATTTCATAAATGGAATCAACAAAGTATGCACATTCTATGTCATAACGAATTTCTATAGTTTGCGCATGCGCAAACTATGAACATTCTACGTAATATCGACTTTCTATAGTTTGCGCATGCATCCAGAAATAAGAAAAGCTTACTTCCCCCCTTTTTTTAAATTCACAGCTTCTAGAAGGTTTAGATGAATTCTTAAAAAACATGAGTTTTTGGAAAATGTGATTTATTTCATATATGGAATCAACAAGGTATGCACATTCTACGTAGTAATGACTTTCTATAGTTTGCGCATGCGTCCGGAAATAAGAATAGCTTACTTCCGCCAGTTTTTTAAAACCACAGCTTCTAGAAGGTTTACATGATTTCTTAAAAAACACGAGTTTTTAGAAAATGTGATTTGTTTCGTAAATTCAATCAACAAAGTATGCACATTATACGCAGTAACGACTTTCTATAGTTTGCGCATGCGTCCGGAAATATGAAAAGCTTACTTCCACCAGTTTTTTAAAACCACAGCTTCTAGAAGGTTTACATGATTTCTTAAAAAACACGAGTTTTTAGAAAATATGATTTATTTCATCAATGGAATCAACAAAGTATGCACATTCTATGTAATAAGGACTTTCTAAAGTTTGCGCATGCGTCCGGAAACAAGAAAAGCATACTTCCGCCAATTTTTTAAAATCACAGCTTCTAGAAGGTTTACATGATTTCTTAAAAAACACGAGTTTTTAGAAAATGTGATTTATTTCATAAATGGAATCAACAAACTATGCACATTCTATGTTATAATGACTTTCTATAGTTTGCGCATGCGCAAACTATGCACATTCTACGTAATAACGAATTTCTATAGTTTGCGCATGCGTCGAGAAATAAGAAAAGCTTATTTCCCCCCTTTTTTTAAATTCACAGCTTCTACAAGGTTTAGATGAATTCTTAAAAAACACGAGTTTTTAGAAAATGTGATTTATTTCATAAATGGAATCAACAAATTTTGCACATTCTACGTCATAACGGCTTTCTATAGTTTGCGCATGCGTCCGGAAATAAGAAAAGCTTAATTCCCCCCGTTTTTTAAAATCACAGATCTAGAAGGTTTACATGATTTCTTAAAAAACATGAGTTTTTAGAAAATGTGATTTATTTCATAAATGAAATCAACAAAGTATGCACATTCTATGTCATAACGACTTTCTATAGTTTGTGCATGCGCAAACTATGCACATTCTACGTGATAACAACTTTCTATAGTTTGCACATGCGTCAGGAAATAAGAAAAGCTTACTTCTCCCCTTTTTTTAAATTCACAGCTTCTAGAAGGTTTAGATGAATTCTTAAAAAACACGAGTTTTTAGAAAATGTGATTTATTTCATAAATGGAATCAACAAACTATGCACATTCTACGTAATAACGACTTTCTATAGTTTGAGCATGCGTTCGGAAATAAGAAAAGCTTACTTCCCCCCTTTTTTCAAATTCACAGCTTCTAGAAGGTTTAGCTGAATTCTTAAAAAGCACGAGTTTTGTGTAAATGTGATTTATTTCATAAATGGAATCAACTAACTATGCACATTCTACGTAATAACGACTTTCTATAGTTTGCGCATGCGTTAGGAAATAAGAAAAGCTTCCTTCCGCCAGTTTTTTAAAACCACAACTTCGAGAAGGTTTACATGATTTCTTAAAAAACATGAGTTTTTAGAAAATGTGATGTCCTAACACCCCCCCTTAATCTATCCTGGGCCCTGGTAACTAAGACCAAAGGTCACCCTATACAATGAATAATAACAATCAATAAACCAAGGAAGTGGGAAAATTTCATGGGAAACATACCCCCTCCTCAAAAAATAGACTGTAAGGCACACATAAAAAATAAATGCTCCAAACTCAAGCATGTGTGATGCTTGGTCATATGTCTGGAGGTATCTTCTTCTTGGGAAGAAGTGGATCATGCTCAAAAAGCATGTGCTTGTACTTGCTCTTCAAGTCGAATGTGATGAGAACAAATCCAATAGTATAAGAATGATCCTTGAACCTGTGATTCGAATCAGCTGAGGTAGGATCAAATCTGTGAAAGTGCATATAGTCTTTTGTCTTCTCCTTCGAACCACCATGGGTGAGATTATGCCAAAAATAACTATTACATGTTTGCTTGAAATCAAAATCAGATTTAAGACTTTTAAAATAGTTTCTTGAGATCTCCTTTGAACCAGCAAGGGTGAGATCAAAACTATCATATGATGCATGAGAAATTATCTCAAGCGGGTGGCGATGGCCATATTCTTCAATAACCTTCTGAAAGCATGTGCTAATGATCATATAGTAGTAAATAAGAGATGTTTGCTGAAGAGGAGCGAATGCATTACCTCCAATAGCTGATGTTACCTCCGAAATAATCATGTGATCATGATGCAAACCAACAAACTCTAGTGCAAGAGAGGATTTAGGACCTTCTGCAATATCTAGAGTGTGAGCTGGCACAGAAAGAGAAGAAAGTTTGAGCATGAGCGGAGAATCTGCAAGTTCTTTGTCAATAACTTCAATATGAGATGATACTGGTTCATGATCTGAGAGATCATCAAGGGGAGCGAATGCAACATGATCTGAGAGACCATCAGGAGGAGCGAATGCATCATGATCTAAGAGACCATCAAGTGGAGCAAATGCATCACCTTGCTTGCTTTTGAAGGGATTTGGACCAAAACCATCATTCTTTTTGCCGAATCTTTCATCCAGATGAGCCCATAACTCTTTTGGAGTTTCAATATCAAAGATGGTCGGGTACAATATGTAATCAGTCATAGTAAGCTTCATTCTTCCAATGTGCATGTCACCTTTATTCAACCATTTAATCTTCTTTGTAGAGGATTCAAACTCTCTTTCAAAATAGCAATCAAAGATATCATGTCTCTTCAAATATGCTATCATTCTTGGTTTCCATTCATCATAGTTGAATGGAGAAAGTGGAGTAATTTCTTCTAAATTCATTGAAGTTGTAGAAAACCTGCAAAAACAATATAGAATAACTGCAACTGCTACTGCTGCAAAAATGCAGAAACTGCTGCAACTGCTGAACTCGAAATCTTGGTAATAACCTGCAAAAAACTCTCAAGAATGGAGATAAACAATACTCTCAACATGCTCTGATACCATGTGAAAATCCTCACAGCAGATCTAAGAGATGATGTATACCTCACAAGAGAATAGTGGATTAAGCAAGAAAATAGAAGAAGAGTGATACATGCAGTATAATGAGCAACAGAATAATATGGTACAGTAGAACTCAGATAGAAGCAATAATACTTCACACACACTAGATTATTAATCACAAATGGACATATAAATAATACAATGCATGAGGAATTCGAATGCCTAAGGTGGCAATTCGAATTAGCCTTCATGGAGTGATCAAAGGATCACTGGAGTGTCATCAGAGCACAACTAGGTGTCCTAATGATCATCGGAGCACAACTAGAAGTCTTCATCATCATCAGTGGAGTCATCAATGCTCAAGTAACTGTCAACCATCAGTCAAACTAACTCTGGTAGGTGTAACTCAGTGTAACTAAGTGTAATTGAGTGTAAATGAGTGTAACTCAATGTAACTAAGTGTAACTGAGTGTAACTCAATGTAACTAAGTATAACTGAGTGTAATTCAATGTAACTAAGAGTAACTGAGTGTAACTGACTGTAACTGAGTGTAACTGAGTGTAACTAGACTGGTAGGTGAAGAAGGGCGAGTTGCTCCCTAAAATCAAGGAAGAAGGGCGCACTAAGCATCTGGAGGGCTAAAACTGAATATAGTAAGAAGTTCCTGGGAGCTGCCTAACTGGGGGCTAGGTGCTGGACTGATGACTGGGATGCATGCAAAATGCATGCAAACCCTAGAATGCATACAAACCCTAAAAGTGCATGCATGACTGAAAATGTAAATGATCAAAATACTGGTGGGACTAGGATGGGGTATAGGAATATCCTAACATTTAAAACCACAACTTCTAGAAGGTTTACATGATTTCTTAAAAAACACGAGTTTTTAGAAAATGTGATTTATTTCATAACTGGAATCAACAAAGTATGCACATTCTATGTAATAATGACTTTCTAAAGTTTGCACATGCATCCAGAAATATGAAAAGCTTACTTCCGCCAGTTTTTTAAAATCACAGCTTCTAGAATGTTTAGATGAATTCTTAAAAAACACGAGGTTTTAGAAAATGTGATTTATTTCATAAATGGAATCAACAAAGTATGCACATTCTTCGTCATAACGAAGTTCTATAGTTTGCGCATGCGTCCGGAAATAAGAAAAGCTTAATTCCCCTCATTTTTTAAAATTACAGCTTCTAGAAGTTTTACATGATTTCTTAAGAAACACGAGTTTTTAGGAAATGTGATTTATTTCATAAATGGAATCAACAAAGTATGCACATTCTATGTCATAACGAATTTCCATAGTTTGCGCATGCGCAAACTATGCACATTCTATGTAATAACAACTTTCTATAGTTTGCGCATGCGTCCGGAAATAAGAAAAGGTTACTTCCCCCCTTTTTTTAAATTCACTGCTTCTAGAAGGTTTAGATGAATTCTTAAAAAACACGAGGTTTTAGAAAATGTGATTTATTTCATAAATGGAATCAACAAATTTTGCACATTCTACGTCATAACGACTTTCTTGCGCATGCGTCCGCAAATAGGAAAAGCTTAATTCCCCCCGTTTTTTAAAATCACAGCTTCTAGAAGGTTTACATGATTTCTTAAAAAAAACGAGTTTTTAGAAAATGTGATTTATTTCATAAATGGAATCAACAAAGTATGAACATTCTATGTCATAACGACTTTCTATAGTTTGCGCATGCGCAAACTATGCACATTCTACGTGATAACGATATTCTATAGTTTGAGCATGCGTCCGGAAATAAGAAAAGCTTACTCCCCCCTTTTTTTAAATTCACAGCTTCTAGAAGGTTTAGGTGAATTCTTAAAAAACATGAGCTTTTAGAAAATGTGATTTATTTCATAAATGCAATCAACAAGGTATGCACATTCTACGTAGTAACGACTTTCTATAGTTTGCGCATGCATCCGGAAATAAGAAAAGCTTACTTACGCCAGTTTTTTAAAACCACAGCTTCTAGAAGGTTTACATGATTTCTTAAAAAACATGAGTTTTTAGAAAATGTGATTTATTTCATAAATGGAATAAAAAAAGTATGCACATTCTACGTAATAACGACTTTCTATAGTTTGCGCATGCGTCCGGAAATAAGAAAAGCTTACTTTCGCCAGTTTTTTTAAATCACAGCTTCTAGAAGGTTTACATGATTTCTTAAAAAAAACGAGTTTTTAGAAAATGTGATTTATTTCATAAATGGAATCAACAAAGTATGCACATTCTTCGTCATAACGACTTTCTAAAGTTTGCGCATGCATCCGGAAAAAAGAAAAGCTTAATTCCCACCATTTTTTAAAATCACGGGTTCTAGAAGGTTTACATGATTTGTTAAGAAACACGAGTTTTTAGGAAATGTGATTTATTTCATAAATGGAATCAACAAAGTATGCACATTCTATGTCATAACGACTTTCTATAGTTTGCGCATGCGCAAACTATGCACATTCTATGTAATAACAACTTTCTATAGTTTGCGCATGCGTCCGGAAATAAGAAAAGGTTACTTCCCCCCTTTTTTTAAATTCACAGCTTCTAGAAGGTTTAGATGCATTCTTAAAAAACACGAGTTTTTATAAAATGTGATTTATTTAATAAATGGAAACAACAAATTTTGCACATTCTACGTCATAACGACTTTCTATAGTTTGCGCATGCGTCTGGAAATAAGAAAAGCTTAATTCCCCCCGTTTTTTAAAATCACGGCTTCTAGAAGGTTTACATGATTTCTTAAAAAACACGAGTGTTTAGAAAATGTAATTTATTTCATAAATGGAATCAACAAAGTATGCACATTCTATGTCATAACGACTTTCTATAGTTTGCGCATGCGCAAACTATGCACATTCTACGTGATAACTATATTCTAAAGTTTGCGCATGCGTCCAGAAATAAGAAAAGCTTATTTCCTACCTTTTTTTAAATTCATAGCTTCTACAAGGTTTAGATGAATTCTTAAAAAACACGAGTTTTTAGAAAATGTGATTTATTTCATAAATGGAATAAACAAATTTTGCACAGTCTACGTCATAACGACTTTCTATGGTTTGCGCATGCGTCCGGAAATAAGAAAAGCTTAATTCCCCCCGTTTTTTAAAATCACAGCTTCTAGAAGGTTTACATGATTTCATAAAAAACAAGAGTTTTTAGAAAATATGATTTATTTCATATATGGAATCAACAAAGTATGCACATTCTATGTCATAATGACTTTCTATAGTTTGTGCATGCGCAAACTATACACATTCTACGTGATAACGACTTTCGATAGTTTGCACATGCGTTCGGAAATAAGAAAAGCCTACTTCCCCCCTTTTTTTAAATTCACAGCTTCTAGAAGGTTTAGATGAATTTTTAAAAAACATGACTTTTTAGAAAATGTGATTTATTTCATAAATGGAATCAACAAACTATCCACATTCTACGTAATAACGACTTTCTATAGTTTGCGCATGCGTCCGGAAATATGAAAAGCTTACTTCCCCCCTTTTTTCAAATTCACAGCTTCTAGAAGGTTTAGCTGAATTCTTAAAAAGCACGAGTTTAGTGTAAATGTGATTTATTTCATAAATGGAATCAACAAACTATGCACATTCTACGTAATAACGACTTTCTATAGTTTGCGCAAGCGTCCGGAAATAAGAAAAGCTTCCTTCCGCGAGTTTTTTAAAACCACAACTTCGAGAAGGTTTACATGATTTCTTATAAAACACGAGTTTTTAGAAAATGTGATTTATTTCATCAATGGAATCAACAAAGTATGCACATTCTATGTAATAACAACTTTCTAAAGTTTGCGCATGCATCCGGAAATATGAAAAGCTTACTTCCGCCAGTTTTTTAAAATCACAGCTTCTAGAAGGTTTAGATGAATTCTTAAAAAACACGAGTTTTTAGAAAATGTGATTTATTTCATAAATGGAATCAACAAAGTATGCACATTCTTCGTCATAACGACTTTCTATAGTTTGCGCATGCGTCCGGAAATAATAAAAGCTTAATTCCCCCCATTTTTTAAAATCACAGCTTCTACAAGGTTTACAAGATTTGTTAAGAAACACGAGTTTTTAGGAAATGTGATTTATTTCATAAATGGAATCAACAAAGTATGCACATTCTATGTCATAACGACTTTCTATAGTTTGCGCATGCGCAAACTATGCACATTCTATGTAATAACAACTTTCTATAGTTTGCGCATGCGTCCGGAAATAAGAAAAGGTTACTTCCCCCCTTTTTTTAAATTCACAGCTTCTAGAAGGTTTAGATGAATTCTTAAAAAACACGAGTTTTAAGAAAATGTGATTTATTTCATAAATGGAATCAACAAATTTTGCACATTCTACGTCATAACGACTTTCTATAGTTTGTGCATGCGTCCGGAAATAAGAAAAGCTTAATTCCCCCCATTTTTTAAAATCACAGCTTCTAGAAGGTTTACATGATTTGTTAAGAAACACGAGTTTTTAGGAAATGTGATTTATTTCATAAATAGAATCAACAAAGTATGCACATTCTATGTCATAACGAATTTCTATAGTTTTCGCATGCGCAAACTATGCACATTCTATGTAATAACAACTTTCTATAGTTTGCGCATGCGTCCGGAAATAAGAAAAGCTTACTTCCCCCCTTTTTTTAAATTCACAGCTTCTAGAAGGTTTAGGTGAATTCTTAAAAAACATGAGTTTTTAGAAAATGTGATTTATTTCATAAATGGAATCAACAAGGTATGCACATTCTACGTAGTAACGACTTTCTATAGTTTGCGCATGCATCCGGAAATAAGAAAAGCTTACTTCCGCTAGTTTTTTAAAACCACGGCTTCTAGAAGGTTTACATGATTTCTTAAAAAACACGAGTTTTTAGAAAATGTGATTTATTTCATAAATGGAATAAAAAAATTATGCAAATTCTACGTAGTAACGACTTTCTATAGTTTGCGCATGCGTCCGGAAATATGAAAAGCTTACTTCCGTCAGTTTTCTAAAATCATAGCTTCTAGAAGGTTTACATGATTTCTTAAAAAAGTCGAGTTTTTAGAAAATATGATTTATTTCATAAATGGAATCAACAAAGTATGCACATTCTATGTCATAACGACTTTCTATAGTTTGCGCATGCGCAAACTATGCACATTCTACCTAATAACGACTTTCTATAGTTTACGCATGCGTCCAGAAATAAGAAAAGCTAATTTCCCCCCTTTTTTTAAATTCACAGCTTCTACAAGGTTTAGATGAATTCTTAAAAAAAACGATTTTTTAGAAAATGTGATTTATTTCATAAATGGAATCAACAAAGTATGCACATTATATGTCATAATGACTTTCTATAGTTTGCGCATGCGCAAACTATGCACATTCTACGTGATAACGACTTTCTATAGTTTGCACATGCGTTCGGAAATAAGAAAAGCTTACTTCCCCCCTTTTTTTAAATTCACAGCTTCTAGAAGGTTTAGATGAATTCTTAAAAAAAAAGATTTTTTAGAAAATTTGATTTATTTCATAAATGGAATCAACAAACTATGCACATTCTACGTAATACCGACTTTGTATAGTTTGCGCATGCGTCCGGAAATAAGAAAAGCTTACTTCCCCCCTTTTTTCAACTTAACAGCTTCTAGAAGGTTTAGCTGAATTCTTAAAAAGCACGAGTTTTGTGTAAATGGGATTTATTTCATAAATGGAATCAACAAACTATGCACATTTTACGTAATAACGACTTTGTATAGTTTGTGCATGCGTCTGGAAATAAGAAAAGCTTCCTTCCGCCAGTTTTTTAAAACCACAACTTCGAGAAGGTTTACATGATTTCTTAAAAAACACGAGTTTTTAGAAAATGTGATTTATTTCATAAATGGAATCAACAAAGTATGCACATTCTATGTAATAACGACTTTCTAAAGTTTGCGCATGCATCTGGAAATATGAAAAGCTTACTTCCGCCAGTTTTTTAAAATCACAGCTTCTAGAAGGTTTAGATGAATTCTTAAAAAACACGAGTTTTTAGAAAATGTGATTTATTTCATAAATGGAATCAACAAAGTATGCACATTCTTCGTCATAACAACTTTCTATAGTTTGCGCATGCGTCCGGAAATAAGAAAAGCTTAATTCCCCCCATTTTTTAAAATCACAGCATCTAGAAGGTTTACATGATTTGTTAAAAAACACGAGTTTTTAGGAAATGTGATTTATTTCATAAATGGAATCAACAAAGTATGCACATTCTATGTCATAACGACTTTCTATAGTTTGCGCATGCGCAAATTATGCACATTCTATGTAATAACAACTTTCTATAGTTTGCGCATGCGTCCGGAAATAAGAAAAGCTTACTTCCCCCCTTTTTTTAAATTCACAGCTTCTAGAAGGTAAGATGAATTCTTAAAAAACACGCGTTTTTAGAAAATGTGATTTATTTCATAAATGGAATCAAAAAAATTTGCACATTCTACGTCATAACGACTTTCTATAGTTTGTGCATGCGTCCGGAAATAAGAAAAGTTTAATTCCCCCCATTTTTTAAAATCATAGCTTCTAGAAGGTTTACATGATTTCTTAAAAAACACGAGTTTTTAGAAAATGTGATTTATTTCATAAATGGAATCAACAAAGTATGCACATTCTATGTCATAACGACTTTCTATAGTTTTCGCATGCGCAAACTATGCACATTCTACGTGATAACGACTTTCTCAAGTTTGCGCATGCGTCTGGAAATAAGAAAAGCTTACTTCCCCACTTTTTTTAAATTCACAGCTTCTACAAGCATTAGATGAATTCTTAAAAAGCATGAGTTTTTAGAAAATGTGATTTATTTCATAAATGCAATGAACAAGGTATGCACATTCTACGTAGTAATGACTTTCTATAGTTTGCGCATGCGTCCGGAAATAAGAAAAGCTTACTTCCGCAAGTTTTTTAAAACCACGGCTTCTAGAAGGTTTACATGATTTCTTAAAAAACATGATTTTTTAGAAAATGTGATTTATTTCATAAATGCAATCAACAAAGTATGCAGATTCTACGTAGTAACGACTTTCTATAGTTTGCGCCTGCGTCTGGAAATATGACAAGCTTACTTCCGCGAGTTTTTTAAAACCACAACTTCTAGAAGGTTTACATGATTTCTTAAAAAACATGAGTTTTTAGAAAATGTGATTTATTTCATAAATGGAATCAACAAAGTATGCACATTCTATGTAATAATGACTTTCTAAAGCTTGTGCATGCGTTCGGAAATAAGAAAAGCTTACTTCCGCCAGTTTTTTAAAATCACAGCTTCTAGAAGGTTTACATGTTTTGTTAAAAAACACGAGTTTTTAGGAAATTTGATTTATTTCATAAATGGAATCAACAAAGTATGCACATTCTTCGTCATAACGACTTTCTATAGTTTGCGCATGCGTCCGGAAATAAGAAAAGCTTAATTCCCCCCATTTTTTAAAATCACAGCTTCTAGAAGGTTTACATGTTTTGTTAAAAAACACGAGTTTTTAGAAAATGTGATTTATTTCATAAATGGAATCAACAAAGTATGCACATTCTTCATCATAACGACTTTCTATAGTTTGCGCATGCGTCCGGAAATAAGAAAAGCTTAATTCCCCCCATTTTTTAAAATCACAGCTTCTAGAAGGTTTACATGTTTTGTTAAAAAACACAAGTTTTTAGAAAATGTGATTTATTTCATAAATGGAATCAACAAAGTATGCACGTTCTTCGTCATAACGACTTTCTATAGTTTGCGCATGCGTCCGGAAATAAGAAAAGCTTAATTCCCCCCATTTTTTAAAATCATAGCTTCTAGAAGGTTTACATGTTTTGTTAAAAAACACGAGTTTTTAGGAAATGTGATTTATTTCATAAATGGAATCAACAAAGTATGCTCATTCTATGTCATAACAACTTTCTATAGTTTGCGCATGCGTAAACTATGCAGCTTCTATGTAATAACAACTTTCTATAGTTTGCGCATGCGTTCGGAAATAAGAAAAGCTTACTTCCCCCCTTTTTTTAAATTCACAGCTTCTAGAAGGTTTAGATGAATTCTTAAAAAACACGAGTTTTTAGAAAATGTGATTTATTTCATCAATGGAATCAACAAATTTTGCACATTCTATGTAATAACGATTTTCTAAAGTTTGGGCATGCGTCCGGAAATAAGAAAAGCTTACTTCCGCTAGTTTTTAAAAATCATAGCTTCTAGAAGGTTTACATGATTTCTTAAAAAACACGAGTTTTTAGAAAATGTGATTTATTTCATAAATGGAATCAACAAAGTATGCACATTCTATGTCATAACGACTTTCTATAGTTTGCGCATGCGCAAACTATGCACATTCTAGTCGATAACGACTTTCTATAGTTTGCGCATGCGTCTGGAAATAAGAAAAGCTTACTTCCCCCCTTTTTTTAAATTCACAGCTTCTAGAAGGTTTAGCTGAATTCTTAAAAAACATGAGTTCTTAGAAAATGTGATTTATTTCATAAATGGAATCAACAAGGTATGCACATTCTATGTAGTAAGGACTTTCTATAGTTTGCGCATGCGTCGGGAAATAAGAAAAGCTTACTTCCGCGAGTTTTTTTAGATCACAGCTTCTAGAAGGTTTACATGATTTCTTAAAAAACACGAGTTTTTTGAAAATGTGATTTATTTCATAAATGGAATCAACAAAGTATGCACATTCTATGTCATAACAAATTTCTATAGTTTGTGCATGCATCCGAAAATAAGAAAAGCTTAATTCCCCCCGTTTTTTAAAATCACAGCTTCTAGAAGGTTTACATGATTTCTTAAAAAACACGAGTTTCTAGAAAATGTGATTTATTTCATAAATGGAATCAACAAAGTTTGCACATTCAACGTCATAACGACTTTCTATAGTTTGCGCATGCGTCCGGAAATAAGAAAAGCTTAATTCCCCCCGTTTTTTAAAATCACAGCTTCTAGAAGGTTTACATGATTTCTTAAAAAACACGAGTTTTTAGAAAATGTGATTTATTTCATAAATGGAATCAACAAAGTATGCACATTCTATGTCATAACAACTTTGTATAGTTTTTGCATGCGCAAACTATGCACATTCTCCGTGATAACGACTTTCTATAGTTTGCGCATGCGTCCGGAAATAAGAAAAGCTTACTTCCCCCCTTTTTTTAAATTCACAGCTTCTACAAGGTTTAGATGAATTCTTAAAAAACATGAGTTTTTGGAAAATGTGATTTATTTCATAATTGGAATCAACAAGGTATGCACATTCTACGTAGTAATGACTTTCTATAGTTTGCGCATGCGTCCGGAAATAAGAAAAGCTTACTTCCGCCAGTTTTTTAAAACCACAGCTTCTAGAAGGTTTACATGATTTCGTAAAAAACACGAGTTTTTAGAAAATGTGATTTATTTCATAAATGCAATCAACAAAGTATGCACATTCTACGTAGTAACGACTTTCTATAGTTTGCGCATTCGTCCGGAAATATGAAAAGCTTACTTCCTCCAATTTTTTAAAACCACAGCTTCTAGAAGGTTTACATGATTTCTTAAAACACACGAGTTTTTCGAAAATGTGATTTATTTCATAAATGGAATCAACAAAGTATGCACATTGTATGTAATAATGACTTTCTAAAGTTTGTGCATGCGTCCGGAAATAAGAAAAGCTTACTTCCGCCAGTTTTTTAAAATCACAGCTTCTAGAAGGTTTACGTGATTTCTTAAAAAACACGAGTTTTTAGAAAATGTGATTTATTTCATAAATGGAATCAACAAAGTGTGGACATTCTATGTTATAAGGACTTTCTATAGTTTGCGCATGCACAAACTATGCACATTCTACATAATAATGAATTTCTATAGTTTGCGCATGCGTCCAGAAATAAGAAAAGCTTACTTCCCCCCTTTTTTTAAATTCACAGCTTCTAGAAGGTTAAGATGAATTCTTAAAAAACACGAGTTTTTAGAAAATGTGATTTATTTCATAAATGGAATCAACAAATTTTGCACATTCTACGTCATAACGACTTTCTATAGTTTGCGCATGCGTCCGGAAATAAGAAAAGCTTAATTCCCCCCGTTTTTTAAAATCACAGCTTCTAGAAGGTTTACACGATTTCTTAAAAAACACGAGTTTTTAGGAAATGTGATTTATTTCATAAATGGAATCAACAAAGTATGCACATTCTATGTCATTACGACTTTCTATAGTTTGCGCATGCGCAAACTATGCACATTCTACGTGATAACGACTTTCTATAGTTTGCGCATGCGTCCGGAAATAAGAAAAGCTTACTTCCCCCCTTTTTTTAAATTCACAGCTTCTACAAGGTTTAGATGAATTCTTAAAAAAGATGAGTTTTTGGAAAATGTGATTTATTTCATAAATGGAATCAACAAAATATGCACATTCTACGTAGTAATGACTTTCTATAGTTTGTGCATGCGTCCGGAAATAAGAAAAGCTTACTTCCGCCAGTTTTTTAAAACCACAGCTTCTAGAAGGTATACATGATTTCGCAAAAAACACGAGTTTTTAGAAAATGTGATTTATTTCATAAATGAAATCAACAAAGTATGCACATTCTACGTAGTAACGACTTTCTATCGTTTGCGCATTCGTCCGGAAATATGAAAAGCTTACTTCATCCAGTTTTTTAAAACCACAACTTCTAGAAGGTTTACATGATTTCTTAAAACACACGAGTTTTTCAAAAATGTGATTTATTTCATAAATGGAATCAACAAAGTATGCACATTGTATGTAATAATGACTTTCTAAAGTTTGTGCATGCGTCCGGAAATAAGAAAAGCTTACTTCCGCCAGTTTTTTAAAATCACAACTTCTAGAAGGTTTACGTGATTTCTTAAAAAACACGAGTTTTTAGAAAATGTGATTTATTTCATAAATGGAATCAACAAACTGTGGACATTCTATGTTATAAGGACTTTCTATAGTTTGCGCATGCGCAAACTATACACATTCTTCGTAATAACGAATTTCTATAGTTTGTGCATGCGTCCAGAAATAAGAAAAGCTTACTTCCCCCCTTTTTTTAAATTCACAGCTTCTAGAAGGTTAAGATGAATTCTTAAAAAACACGAGTTTTTAGAAAATGTGATTTATTTCATAAATGGAATCAACAAATTTTGCACATTCTACGTCATAACGACTTTCTATATTTTGCGCAAGCATCCGGAAATAAGAAAAACTTAATTCCCCCCGTTTTTTAAAATCACTGCTTCTAGAAGGTTTACATGATTTCTTAAAAAACACGAGTTTTTATAAAATGTGATTTATTTCATAAATGGAATCAATAAAGTATGCACATTCTATGTTATAACGACTTTCTATAGTTTGTGCATGCACAAACTATACACATTCTACGTGATAACGACTTTCTATAGTTGCACATGCGTCCGGAAATAAGAAAAGCTTACTTCCCTCCTTTTTTTAAATTCACAGCTTCTAGAAGGTTTAGATGAATTCTTAAAAAACAATAGTTTTTAGAAAATGTGATTTATTTCATAAATGGAATCAACAAACTATGCACATTCTACGTAATAACGACTTTCTATAGTTTGAGCATGCGTCCGGAAATAAGAAACGCTTACTTCCCCCCTTTTTTTAAATTCACAGCTTCTAGAAGGTTCAGATGAATTCTTAAAAAACACTAGTTTTTAGAAAATTTGATTTATTTCGTAAATGGAATCAACAAACTATGCACATTCCACGTAATAACGACTTTCTATAGTTTGCGCATGCGTCCGGAAATAAGAAAAGCTTCCTTCTGCCAGTTTTTTTAAACCACAACTTCGAGAAGGTTTACATGATTTCTTAAAAAACACGAGTTTTTAGAAAATGTGATTTATTTCGTAAATGGAATCAACAAAGTATGCACATTCTATGTAATAACGACTTTCTAAAGTTTACGCATGCGTCCGGAAATAATGAAAGCTTACTTCCGCAAGGTTTTTAAAATCACAGCTTCTACAAGGTTTACATGATTTCTTAAAAACACGAGTTTTTAGAAAATGTGATATATTTCATAAATGGAATCAACAAAGTATGCGCATTCTATGTAATAACGACTTTCTAAAGTTTGCGCATGCGTCCGGAAATATGAAAAACTTACTTCCGCCAGTTTTTTAAAATCACAGCTTCTACAAGGTTTACATGATTTCTTAAAAAACACGAGTTTTTAGAAAATGTGATTTATTTCATAAATGGAATCAACAAAGTATGCCCATTCTTCGTCATAACGAATTTATATAGCTTGCGCATCCGCAAACTTTGCACATTCTATGTAATAACAACTTTCTATTGTTTGCGCATGCGTCCGGAAATAAGAAAAGCTTACTTCCCCCCTTTTTTTAAATTCACAGCTTCTACAAGGTTTAGATGAATTCTTGAAAAACATGAGTTTTTAGAAAATGTGATTTACTTCATAAATGGAATCAACAAAGTATGCACATTCTACGCAATAACGACTTTCTAAAGTTTGCGCATGCGTCCGGAAATAAGAAAAGCTTACTTCCCCCCTTTTTTTAAATTCACAGCTTCTAGAAGGTTTAGATGAATTCTTAGAAAACACGCGTTTTAAAAAAATGTGATTTATTTCATAAATGGAATCAACAAAGTATGCACATTCTACGTCATAACAAATTTCTATAGTTTGTGCATGCATCCAGAAATAAGAAAAGCTTAATTCCCCCTGTTTTTTAAAATCAAAGCTTCTAGAACGTTTACATGATTTCTTAAAAAAAACGAGTTTTTAGAAAATGTGATTTATTTCATCAATGGAATCAACAAAGTATGCACATTCTATGTCATTACGACTTTCTATAGTTTGCGCATGCGCAAACTATGCACATTCTACGTGATAACGACTTTTTATAGTTTGCGCATGCGTCCGGAAATAAGAAAAGCTTACTTCCCCCCTTTTTTTAAATTCACAGCTTCTAGAAGGTTTAGATGAATTCTTAAAAAACACGAGTTTTAGGAAAATGTGATTTATTTCATAAATGGAATCAAAAAAGTATGCACATTCTAAGTAGTAACGACTTTCTATAGTTTGCGCATGCGTCCGGAAATAAGAAAAGCTTACTTCCGCCAGTTTTTTAAATTCACAGCTTCTAGAAGGTTTACATGATTTCTTAAAAAACACGAGTTTTTAGAAAATGTGATTTATTTCATAATGGAATCAACAAAGTATGCACATTCTATGTAATAACGACTTTCTAAAGTTTGTGCATGCGTCCGAAAATAATGAAAGCTTACTTCATCCAGTTTTTTAAAATCACAGCTTCTAGAAGGTTTACATGATTTCTTAAAAACACGAGTTTTAAGAAAATGTGATTTATTTCATAAATGGAATCAACAAAGTATGCACATTCTATGTAATAACGACTTTCTAAAGTTTGCGCATGCGTCCGGAAATAAGAAAAGCTTACTTTCGCCAGTTATTTAAAACCACAGCTTCTAGAAGGTTTACATGATTTCTTAAAAAACACGAGTTTTTAGAAAATCTGATTTATTTCGTAAATGCAATCAACAAAGTATCCACATTCTACGTAGTAACGACTTTCTATATTTTGCACATTCGTCCGGGAATATGAAAAGCTTACTTCCGCCAGTTTTTTAAAACCACAGCTTCTAGAAGGTTTACATGATTTCTTAAAAAACACGAGTTTTTAGAAAATGTGATTTATTTCATAAATGGAATCAACAAAGTATGCACATTCTATGTAATAATGAATTTCTAAAGTTTGTGCATGCGTCCGGAAATAAGAAAAGCTTACTTCCGCCAGTTTTTTAAAATCGCAGCTTCTAGAAGGTTTACATGATTTCTTAAAAAACACGAGTTTTTAGAAAATGTGATTTATTTCATAAATGGAATCAACAAAGTATGCACATTCTATGTTATAAGGACTTTCTATAGTTTGCGCATGCGCAAACCTTGCACATTCTACGTAATAACGAATTTCTATAGTTTGCGCATGCGTCTAGAAATAAGAAAAGCTTATTTCCCCCCTTTTTTCAAATTCACAGCTTCTAGAAGGTTTAAATGAATTATTAAAAAACACGAGTTTTTAGAAAATGTGATTTATTTCATAAATGGAATCAACAAATTTTGCACATTCTACGTCATAACGACTTTCTATAGTTTGCGCATGCGTCCAGAAATAAGAAAAGCTTAATTTCCCAAGTTTTTTAAAATCACAGCTTCTAGAAGGTTTACATGATTTCTTAAAAAACACGAGTTTTTAGAAAATGTGATTTATTTCATAAAAGGAATCAAAAAAGTATGCACATTCTATGTCATAATGAATTTCTATAGTTTGCGCATGCGCAAACTATGCACATTCTATGTGATAACGACTTTCTATAGTTTGCACATGCGTCCAGAAATAAGAAAAGCTTACTTCGCCCCTTTTTTTAAATTCACAGCTTCTAGAAGGTTTAGATAAATTCTTAAAAAACACGAGTTTTTTAGAAAATGTGATTTATTTCATAAATGGAATCAACAAACTATGCACATTCTACGTAATAACGACTTTCTATAGTTTGCGCATGCGTCCGGAAATAAGAAAAGCTTACTTCCCCCCTTTTTTTAAATTCAAAGCTTCTAGAAGTTTTAGATGAATTCTTAAAAAACACGAGTTTCTAGAAAATTTGATTTATTTCATAAATGGAATCAATAAAGTTTGCACATTCTATGTCATAACGACTTTCTATAGTTTGCGCATGCGTCCGAAAATAAGAAAAGCTTAATTCCCCCCGTTTTTTAAAATCACAGCTTCTAGAAGGTTTACATGATTTCTTAAAAAACATGAGTTTTTAGAAAATGTGATTTATTTAATAAATGTTATCAACAAAGTATGCACATTCTACGTGATAACGACTTTCTATAGTTTGCGCATGCGTCCAGAAATAAGAAAAGCTTACTTCCCCCCTTTTTTTAAATTCACAGCTTCTACAAGGTTTAGATGAATTCTTAAAAAACATGAGTTTTTGGAAAATGTGATTTATTTCATAAATGGAATCAACAAGGTATGCACATTCTACGTAGTAATGACTTTCTATAGTTTGCGCATGCGTCCGGAAATAAGAAAAGCTTACTTCCGCCAGTTTTTTAAAACCACAGCTTCTAGAAGGTTTACATGATTTCTTAAAAAACACGAGTTTTTAGAAAATGTGATTTATTTCATAAATGCAATCAACAAAGTATGCACATTCTACGTAGTAACGAATTTCTATAGTTTGCGCATGCGTCCGGAAATATGAAAAGCTTACTTCCGTAGGTTTTTAAGACCACAGCTTCTAGAAGGTTTACATGATTTCTTAAAAAACACGAGTTTTTAGAAAATGTGATTTTTTTCATAAATGGAATCAACAAAGTATGCACATTCTATGTTATAACGACTTTCTATAGTTTGCGCATGCGCAAACTATGCACATTCTACGTAATAACGAATTTCTATAGTTTGCGCATGAGTCCAGAAATAAGAAAAGCTTACCTCCCCCCTTTTTTTAAATTCACAACTTCTAGAAGGTTTAGATGAATTCTTAAAAAACACGAGTTTTTAGAAAATGTGATTTATTTCCAAATGGAATCAACAAATTTTGCACATTCTACATCATAACGACTTTCTATAGTTTGCGCATGCGTCCGAAAATAAGAAAAGCTTAATTCCCCCCGTTTTTTAAAATCACAGCTTCTGGAAGGTTTACATGATTTCTTAAAAAACACGAGTTTTAGAAAATGTGATTTATTTCATAAATGGAATCAACAAAGTATGCACATTCTATGTCATAACGACTTTCTATAGTTTGCGCCTTCGCAAACTATGCACATTATACATGATAACAACTTTCTATAGTTTGCACATGCGTCCGGAAATAAGAAAAGCTTACTTCCCCCCTTTTTTTAAATTCATAGCTTCTAGAAGGTTAAGATGAATTCTTAAAAAATACTAGTTTTTAGAAAATGTGATTTATTTCATAAATGGAATAAAGAAACTATGCACATTCTACGTAATAACGACTTTCTATAGTTTGCGCATGCGTCCGGAAATAAGAAAAGTTTACTTCCGCCAGTTTTTTAAAATCACAGATTCTAGAAGGTTTACATGATTTCTTAAAAAACACGAGTTTTGTGAAAATGTGATTTATTTCATAAATGGAATCAACAAAGTATGCACATTCTATGTCATAACGACTTTCTATAGTTTGTGCATGCGCAAACTATGCACATTCTATGTAATAACGACTTTCTATAGTTTGTGCATGCGTCCTGAAATAAGAAAAGCTTACTTCCCCCCTTTTTTTAAATTCACAGCTTCTACAAGGTTTAGATGAATTCTTAAAAAACATGAGTTTTTGGAAAATGTGATTTATTTCATAAATGGAATCAACAAGGTATGCACATTCTACGTAGTAATGGCTTTCTATAGTTTGCACATGCGTCCAGAAATAAGAAAAGCTTACTTCCGCTAGTTTTTTAAAACCACAGCTTCTAAAAGGTTTACATGATTTCTTAAAAACCATGAGTTTTTAGAAAATGTGATTTATTTCATAAATGCAATCAACAAAGTATGCACATTCTACGTAGTAACAAATTCTATAGTTTGCGCATGCGTCCGGATATATGAAAAGCTTACTTCCGCAAGTTTTTTAAAACCACAGCTTCTAGAAGGTTTACATGATTTCTTAAAAAACACGAGTTTTTAGAAAATGTGATTTTTTTCATAAATGGAATCAACAAAGTATGCACATTCTATGTTATAACGACTTTCTATAGTTTGTGCATGCGCAAACTATGCACATTCTACGTAATAACGAATTTCTATAGTTTGCGCATGAGTCTAGAAATAAGAAAAGCTTACCTCCCCCCTTTTTTTAAATTCACAACTTCTAGAAGGTTTAGATGAATTCTTAAAAAACACGAGTTTTTAGAAAATGTGATTTATTTCCAAATGGAATCAACAAATTTTGCACATTCTACATCATAACGACTTTCTATAGTTTGCGCATGCGTCCGGAAATAAGAAAAGCTTAATTCCCCCCGTTTTTTAAAATCACAGCTTCTGGAAGGTTTACATGATTTCTTAAAAAACACGAGTTTTTAGAAAATGTGATTTATTTCATAAATGGAATCAACAAAGTATGCACATTCTATGTCATAACGACTTTCTATAGTTTGCACATGCGCAAACTATGCACATTATACGTGATAATGACTTTCTATAGTTTGCACATGCGTCCGGAAATAAAAAAAGCTTACTTCCCCCCTTTTTTTAAATTCACAGCTTCTAGAAGGTTAAGATGAATTCTTAAAAAACACGAGTTTTTAGAAAATGTGATTTATTTCATAAATGGAATCAACAAAGTTTGCACATTCTACGTCATAACAACTTTCTATAGTTTGCGCATGCATCCGGAAATAAGAAAAGCTTAATTCCCCCCGTTTTTTAAAATCACAGCTTCTAGAAGGTTTACATGATTTCTTAAAAAACACGAGTTTTTAGAAAATGTGATTTATTTCATAAATGGAATCAACAAAGTATGCACATTCTATGTCATAACGACTTTCTATAGTTTGTGCATGCGCAAACTATGCACATTCTACGTAATAACGAATTTCTATTGTTTGCGCATGCGTCAAGAAATAAGAAAATCTTATTTCCCCCCTTTTTTTAAATTCACAGCTTCTAGAAGGTTTGCGTGAATTCTTAAAAAACACGAGTTTTTAGAAAATGTGATTTATTTCATAAATGGAATCAACAAATTTTGCACATTCTACGTCATAACGACATTCTATAGTTTGTGCATGCGTCCGGAAATAAGAAAAGCTTAAGTCCCCCCATTTTTTAAAATCACAGCTTCTAGAAGGTTTACATGATTTCTTTAAAACATGAATTTTTGGAAAATGTGATTTATTTCATAAATGGAATCAACAAAGTATGCACATTCTTTGTCATAACGACATTCTATAGGTTGCGCATGCGTCCGGAAATAAGAAAACCTTAATTCCCCCCATTTTTTAAAATTATAGCTTCTAGAAGGTTTACATGATTTCTTAAAAAACATGAGTTTTTAGGAAATGTGATTTATTTCATAAATGGAATCAACAAAGTATGCGCATTCTATGTCATAACGAATTTCTATAGTTTGCGAATGCGCAAACTATGCACATTCTATGTCATAACAACTTTCTATAGTTTGCGCATGCGTCCGGAAATAAGAAAAGCTTACTTCCCCACTTTTTTTAAATTCACAGCTTCTCGAAGGTTTAGATGAAATCTTAAAAAACACGAGTTTTTAAAGAATGTGATTTATTTCATAAATGGAATCAACAAAGTTTGCACATTCTACGTCATAATGACTTTCTATAGTTTGCGCATGCGTCCCGAAATAAGAAAAGCTTAATTCCCCCCCGTTTTTTAAAATCACAGCTTCTAGAAGGTTTACATGATTTCTAAAAAACACGAGTTTTTTGAAAAGCCTATTTATTTCATAAATGGAATCAACAAACTATGCACATTCTATGTCATAACGACTTTCTATTGTTTGCGCATGCGCAATCTATGCACATTCTATGTAATAATAACATTGTAAAGTTTGCGCATGCGTCCGGCAATAAGAAAAGCTTACTTCCCCCCTTTTTTTAAATTCACAGCTTCTAGATGGTTTACATGATTTCTTAAAAAACACGAGTTTTTAGAAAATGTGATTTATTTCATAAATGGAATCAACAAAGTATGCACATTCTATGTAATAACGACTTTCTAAAGTTTGCGCATGCGTCCGGAAATATGAAAAGCTTACTTCCGCCAGTTTTTTAAAATCACAGCTTCTAGAAGGTTTACATGATTTCTTAAAAAACATGAGTTTTTAGAAAATGTGATTTATTTCATAAATGGAATCAACGAAGTATGAATTTCTACATCATAACGACTTTCTATAGTTTGAGCATGCGTCCGGAGATAAGAAAAGCTTAATTACCCCCGTTTTTTAAAATCACAGCTTCCAGAAGGTTTACATGAGTTCTTAAAAAACATGAATTTTTAGGAAATGTGACTTATTTCATAAATGGAAACAAAAAAGTATGCACATTCTATGTCGTAACGACTTTCTATAGTTTGTGCATGCACAAACTATGCACATTCTACGTGATAACGACTTTCTATAGTTTGCGCATGCGTTCGGAAATAGGAAAAGCTTACTGCCCCCCTTTTTTTAAATTCACAGCTTCTAGAAGGTTTAGATGAATTCTTAAAAAACACAAGTTTTTAGAAAATCTGATTTATTTCATAAATGGAATTAACAAAGTATGCACATTCTACGTAGTAACGACTTTCTATAGTTTGTGCATGCGTCCGGAAATAAGAAAAGCTTACTTCCACCAGTTTTTTAAAATCACAGCTTCTAGAACCTTTACATGATTTCTTAAAAAACACGAGTTTTTAAAAAATGTGATTTATTTCATAAATGGAATCAACAAAGTATGCACATTCTATGTCATAACGACTTTCTAAAGTTTGTGCATGAGCAAACTATGCACATTCTACGTGATAACGACTTTCTATAGTTTGAGCATGCGTTCGGAAATAAGAAAAGCTTACTTCCCCCCTTTTTTTAAGTTCAGAGCTTCTAGAAGGTTTAGATGAATTCTTAAAAAACACAAGTTTTTAGAAAATGTGATTTGTTTCATAAATGGAATCAACAAAGTATGCACATTCTACGTCATAACGACTTTTTATAGTTTGCGCATACGTCCGGAAATAAGAAAAGCTTAATTCCCCCCCGTTTTTTAAAATCACAGCTTCTAGAAGGTTTACATGATTTCCTAAAAAACATGAGTTTTTAGAAAATGTGAGTTATTTCATAAATGGAATCAACAAAGTATGCACATTCTATGTCATAACGACTTTCTATAGTTTGCGCATGCGCAAACTATGCAAATTCTACGTAATAACGACTTTTTAAAGTTTAAGCATGCGTCCGGCAATAAGAAAAGTGTACTTCCCCCGTATTTTTAAATTCACAACTTCTAGATGGTTTACATGATTTCTTTAAAAACACGAGTTTTTAGAAAATGTGATTTATTTCATAAATGGAATAAACAAAGTATGCAGAATCTATGTAATAACGACTTTCTAAAGTTTCCGCATGCGTCCAGAAATATGAAAAGCTTACTTCCACAAGTTTTTTAAAATCACAGCTTCTAGAAGGTTTACATGATTTCTTAAAAAACACAAATTTTTAGGAAATGTGATTTATTTCATAAATGGAATCAACAAAGTATGCACATTCTATGTCATAACGAATTTCTATAGTTTGCGCATGCGCAAACTATGCACATTCTATGTAATAACAACTTTCTATAGTTTGTGCATGCGTCCGGAAATAAGAAAAGCTTACTTCCCCCTTTTTTCTAAATGCACAGCTTCTGGAAGGTATAGATGAATTCTTAAAAAACACGAGTTTTTAGAAAATGTGATTTATTTCATAAATGGAATCAACAAAGTATGCACATTTTATGTCATAACGACTTTTTATAGTTTGCGCATGCGTCCGGAAATAAGAAAAGCTTAATTCCCGCCCGTTTTTTAAAATCACAACTTCTAGAATTTTTACATAATTTCTTAAAAAACACGAGTTTTTAGAAAATGTGATTTATTTCATCAATGGAATCAACAAAGTATGCACATTCTACGTAGTAACGACTTTCAATAGTTTGCGCATGCATCCGAAAATAAGAAAATCTTACTTCCGGTAGTTTTTTAAATTCACAGCTTCTAGAAGGTTTACATGATTTCTTAAAAAACAGGAGTTTTTAGAAAATGTGATTTATTTCATAGATGGAATCAACAAAGTATGCACATTCTATTTAATAATGACTTTGTAAAGTTTGCGCATGCGTCCGGAAATATGAAAAGCTTACTTCCGCTAGTTTTTTAAAATCACAGCTTCTAGAAGGTTTACATGATTTCTGTAAAACATGAATTTTTCGAAAATGTGATTTATTTCATAAATGGAATAAAAAAAGTGTGCACATTCTACGCAATAACGACTTTCTATAGTTTGCGCATGCGTCTGGAAATAAGAAAAGCTTACTTCCCCCCTTTTTTTAAATTCACAGCTTCTAGAAGGTTTAGATGAATTCTTAAAAAACATGAGTTTTTAGAAAAAGTGATTTATTTCATAAATGGAATCAACAAAGTATGCACATTCTACGTCATAACAAATTTCTATAGTTTGTGCATGCATCCAGAAATTTGAAAAGCTTAATTCCCCTTGTTTTTTAAAATCAAAGCTTCTAGAATCTTTACATGATTTCTTAAAAAACACGAGTTTTTAGAAAATGTGATTTATTACATAAATGGAATCAACAAAGTATGCACATTCTATGTCATTACGACTTTCTATAGTTTGTGCATGCGCAAACTATGCACATTCTACGTGATAACGACTTTTTATAGTTTGCGCATCCGTCCGGAAATAAGAAAAGCTTACTTCCCCCCTTTTTTTAAATTCACAGCTTCTAGAAGGTTTAGATGAATTCTTAAAAGCACGAGTTTTAGGAAAATATGATTTATTTTATAAATCGAATCAACAAAGTATGCACATTCTACGTAGTAACGACTTTGTATAGTTTGCGCATGCGTCCGGAAATAAGAAAAGCTTACTTTCGCCAGTTTTTTAAATTCACAGCTTCTAGAAGGTTTACATGATTTCTTAAAAAACACGAGTTTTTAGAAAATGTGATTTATTTCATAATGGAATCAACAAAGTATGCACATTCTATGTAATAACGGCTTTCTAAAGTTTGCGCATGCGTCCGGAAATATGAAAAGCTTACTTCCGACAGTTTTTTAAAATCACAGCTTCTACAAGGTTTACATGATTTCTTAAAAAACACGATTTTTTAGAAATTTTGATTTATTTCATAAATGGAATCAACAAAGTATGCACATTCTACATCATAACGACTTTCTATAGTTTGAGCATCCGTCCAGAAATAAGAAAAGCTTAATTCCCCCCGTTTTTTAAAATCACAGCTTCTAGAAGGTTTACATGATTTCTTAAAAAACACGAGTTTTTAGAAAATGTGATTTATTTCATAAATGGAATCAACAAAGTATGCACATTCTTCGTCATAACGACTTTCTATAGTCTGTGCATTCGCAAACTATGCACATTCTATGTAATAACAACTTTCTATAGTTTGCGCATGCGTCCGGAAATAAGAAAAGCTTACTTCCCCCCTTTTTTTAAATTCACAGCTTCTAGAAGGTTTAGATGAATTCTTAAAAAACACGAGTTTTTAGAAAATGTGAGTTATTTCATAAATGGAATCAACAAAGTATGCACATTCTACGTCAGAACAAATTTCTATAGTTTGCGCATTTGCAAACTATGCACATTCTACTTAATAACGACTTTCTATAGTTTGCGCATGCGTCCAGAAGAAAGAAAAGCTTACTTCCTCTCTTTTTTTAACTTCACAGCTTCTCGAAGATTTAGATGAATTCTTAAAAAACACGAGTTTTTAGAGAATGTTATTTATTTCATAAATGGAATCAACAAGGTTTGCACATTCTACATCATAACGACTTTCTATAGTTTGCGCATGCGTCCGGAAATAAGAAAAGCTTAATTCCCCTCGTTTTTTAAAATCACAGCTTCTAGAAGGTTTACATGATTTCTTAAAAAACACGACCTTTTAGAAAATGTGATTTATTTCATTAATGGAATCAACAAAGTATGCACATTCTATGTCATAACGACTTTCTATAGTTTGCGCATGCGCAAACTATGCACATTCTACGTGATAACGACTTTCTATAGGTTGCACATGCGTCTGGAAATAAGAAAAGCTTACTTCCCCCATTTTTTTAAATTCACAGCTTCTAGAAGGTTTAGATGAATTCTTAAAAAACACGAGTTTTTAGAAAATGTGATTTATTTCATAAATGGAATCAAGAAACTATGCATATTCTACGTAATAACGACTTTCTATAGTTTGCGCATGCGTCCGGCATTAATAAAAGCTTACTTCCCCCCTTTTTTTAAATTCACAGCTTCTAGAAGGTTTAGATGAATTCTTAAAAAACACGAGTTTTTAGAAAATGTGATTTATTTCATAAATGGAATCAACAAAGTATGCACATTCTACGTAGTAACGACTTTCTATAGTTTGCGCATGCGCAAACTGTGCACATTCTACGTGATAACGACTTTCTATAGTTTGCACATGTGTCCGGAAATAAGAAAAACTTACTTCCCCCCTTTTTTTAATTTCACAGCTTCTAGAAGGTTTAGATGAATTCTTAAAAGACACGAGTTTTTAGAAAATGTGATTTATTTCATAAATGGAATCAACAAACTATGCACATTCTACGTAATAACGACTTTCTATAGTTTGCGCATGCGTCCGGATAAAAGAAAAGCTTACTTCCCCCCTTTTGTTAAATTCACAGCGTCTAGAAGGTTTAGATGAATTCTTAAAAAACACGAGTTTTTAGAAAATGTGATTTATTTCATAAATGGAATCAACAAACTATGCACATTCTACATCATAACGACTTTCTATAGTTTGCGCATGCGTCCGGAAATAAGAAAATCTCCCTTCCGCCAGTTTTTTAAAACCACAACTTCGAGAAGGTTTACATGATTTCTTAAAAAACACGATTTTTTAGAAAATGTGATTTATTTCATAAATGGAATCAACAAAGTATGCACGTCATAACAAATTTCTATAGTTTGCGCATACGCAAACTATGCACATTCTATGTAATAATGACTTTCTATAGTTTGCGCATGCGTCCAGAAATAAGAAAAGCTTACTTCCCCCCTTTTTTTAAATTAACAGCTTCTAGAAGGTTTAGATGAATTGTTAAAAAACACGAGTTTTCAGAAAATATGATTTATTTCATAAATGGAAGCAACAAAGTATGAAAATTCTACGTCATAACGACTTTCTATAGTTTGCGCATGCGTCCGGAAATAACAAAAGCTTAATTCCCCCCGTTTTTTAAAATCACATCTTCTAGAAGGTTTACATGATTTCTTAAAAAACACGAGATTTTAGAAAATGTGATTTATTTCATAAATTTAATCAACAAAGTATGCATTCTATGTCATAACGACTTTCTATAGTTTCCTTATACGCAATCTATGCACATTCTACGTAATAAAAACTTTGTAAAGTTTGCACATGCATCCGGCAATAAGAAAAGCTTACTTCCCCCCTTTTTTTAAATTCACAGATCTAGATGGTTTACATGATTTCTTAAAAAACACGAGTTTTTAGAAAATGTGATTTATTTCATAAATGGAATCAACAAAGTATGCACATTCTATGTAATAATGACTTTCTAAAGTTTGCGCATGCGTCCGGAAATATGAAAAGCTTACTTCCTCTAGTTTTTTAAAATCACAGCTTCTAGAAGGTTTACATGATTTCTTTAAAACATGAATTTTTGGAAAATGTGATTTATTTCATAAATGGAATCAACAAAGTATGCACATTCTTCGTCATAACGACTTTCTATAGGTTGTGCATGCGTCCGGAAATAAGAAAACCTTAATTCCCCCATTTTTTAAAATTACAGCTTCTAGAAGGTTTACATGATTTCTTAAAAAACATGAGTTTTTAGGAAATGTGATTTATTTCATAAATGGAATCAACAAAGTATGCACATTCTATGTCATAACGACTTTCTATAGTTTGCGAATGCGCAAACTATGCACATTCTATGTCATAGCAACTTTCTATAGTTTGCGCATGCGTCCGGAAATAAGAAAATCTTACTTCCCCACTTTTTTTAAATTCACATCTTCTCGAAGGTTTAGATGAATTCTTAAAAAACATGAGTTTTTAGAGAATGTGATTTATTTCATAAATGGAATCAACAAAGTTTCCACATTCTATGTCATAACAAATTTCTATAGTTTGCGCATGCGTCCCGAAATAAGAAAAGCTTAATTCCGCCCCGTTTTTTAAAATCACAGCTTCTAGAAGGTTTACATGATTTCTAAAAAACACGAGTTTTTTGAAAAGCTGATTTATTTCATAAATGGAATCAACAAAGTATGCACATTCTATGTCATAACGACTTTCTATAGTTTGTGCATGCGCAATCTATTCACATTCTACGTAATAACAACTTTGTAAAGTTTGCGCATGCGTCCGGCAATAAGAAAATCTTACTTCCCCCCTTTTTTTAAATTCACAGCTTTTAGATGGTTTACATGATTTCTTAAAAAACACGAGTTTTTAGTAAATGTGATTTATTTCATAAATGGAATCAACAAAGTATGCACATTCTATGTAATAACGACTTTCTAAAGTTTGCGCATGCGTCCGGAAATATGAAAAGCTTACTTCCGCCAGTTTTTTAAAATCACAGCTTCTAGAAGGTTTACATGATTTCTTAAAAAACATGAGTTTTTAGAAAATGTGATTTATTTCATAAATGGAATCAACGAAGTATGAATTTCTACATCATAACAACTTTCTATAGTCTGAGCATGCGTCCGGAAATAAGAAAAGCTCAATTACCCCCGTTTTTTAAAATCACAGCTTCTAGAAGGTTTACATGATTTCTTAAAAAACATGAATTTTTAAGAAATGTGATTTATTTCATAAATGGAATCAACAAAGTATGCACATTCTATGTCATAACGACTTTCTATAGTTTGCGCATGCACAAACTATGGACATTCTACGTGATAACGACTTTCTATAGTTTGCGCATGCGTTCGGAAATAGAAAAAGCTTACTTCCCCCCTTTTTTTAAATTCACAGCTTCTAGAAGGTTTAGATGAATTCTTAAAAAACACAAGTTTTTAGAAAATGTGATTTATTTCATAAATGGAATCAACAAAGTATGCACATTCTACGTAGTAACGACTTTCTATAGTTTGTGCATGCGTCCGGAAATAAGAAAAGCTTACTTCCACCAGATTTTAAAATCACAGCTTCTAGAAGGTTTACATGATTTCCTAAAAAACACTAGTTTTTAAAAAATGTGATTAATTTCATAAAAGGAATCAACAAAGTATGCACATTCTATGTCATAACGACTTTCTAAAGTTTGTCATGCGCAAACTATGCACATTCTACGTGATAACGACTTTCTATAGTTTGAGCATGCGTTTGGAAATAAGAAAAGCTTACTTCCCCCATTTTTTTAAATTCAGAGCTTCTAGAAGGTTTAGATGAATTCTTAAAAAACACAAGTTTTTAGAAAATGTGATTTGTTTCATAAATGGAATCAACAAAGTATGCACATTCTACGTCATAACGACTTGTTATAGTTTGCGCATACGTCCCGAAATAAGAAAAGCTTAATTCCCCCCCGTTTTTTAAAATCACAGCTTCTAGAAGGTTTACATGATTTCCTAAAAAACACGACTTTGCACAAAATGTGAGTTATTTCATAAATGGAATCAACAAAGTATGCACATTCTATGTCATAACGACTTTCTATAGTTTGCGCATGCGCAAACTATGCAAATTCTACGTAATAACGACTTTGTAAAGTTTAAGCATGCGTCCGGCAATAAGCAAAGCGTACTTCCCCCGTATTTTTAAATTCAAAGCTTCTAGATGGTTAACATGATTTCTTTAAAAACACGAGTTTTTAGAAAATGTCATTTATTTCATAAATGGAATAAACAAAGTATGCAGAATCTATGTAATAACGACTTTCTAAAGTTTGCGCATGCGTCCGGAAATATGAAAAGCTTACTTCCGCAAGTTTTTTAAAATCACAGCTTCTAGAAGGTTTACATGATTTCTTAAAAAACACAAATTTTTAGAAAATGTGATTTATTTCATAAATGGAATAACCAAAGTATGCACATTCTTCATCATAACGACTTTCTATAGTTTGCGCATGCGTCCGGATATAACAAAAGTTAATTCCCCCCATTTTTTAAAATTACAGCTTCTAAAAGGTTTACATGATTTCTTAAAAAACACGAGTTTTTAGGAAATGGGATTTATTTCATAAATGGAATCAACAAAGTATGCACATTCTATGTCATAACGAATTTCTATAGTTTGCGCATGCGCAAACTATGCACATTCTATGTAATAACAACTTTCTATAGTTTGCGCATGCGTCCGGAAATAAGAAAAGCTTACTTCCCCCTTTTTTCTAAATTCACAGCTTCTGGAAGGTTTAGATTAATTCTTAAAAAACACGAGTTTTAAGAAAATGTGATTTATTTCATAAATGGAATCAACAAAGTATGCATATTTTATGTCATAATGACTTTTTATAGTTTGTGCATGCGTCCGGAAATAAGAAAAGCTTAATTCCCCCCCTTTTTTTTAAAATCACAGCTTCTAGAAGGTTTACATAATTTCTTAAAAAACACGAGTTTTTAGAAAATGTGATTTATTTCATCAATGGAATCAACAAAGTATGCACATTCTACGTAGTAACGACTTTCAATAGTTTGCGCATGCATCCGAAAATAAGAAAAGCTTACTTCCGCCAGTTTTTTAAATTCACAGCTTCTAGAAGGTTTACATGATTTCTTAAAAAACAGGAGTTTTTAGAAAATGTGATTTATTTCATAGAGGGAATCAACAAAGTATGCACATTCTATTTAATTACGACTTTCTAAAGTTTGCGCATGCGTCCGGAAATATGAAAAGCTTACTTCCGCTAGTTTTTTAAAATCACAGCTTCTAGAAGGTTTACATGATTTCTTTAAAACATGAATTTTTTGAAAATGTGATTTATTTCATAAATGGAATCAACAAAGTGTGCACATTCTTCGTCATAACGAATTTCTATAGGTTGCGCATGCGTCTGGAAATAAGAACAGCTTAATTCCCCCCATTTTTTAAAATTACAGCTTCTAGAAGGTTTACATGATTTCTTAAAAAACATGAGTTTTTAGAAAATGTGATTTATTTCATAAATAGAATCAACAAAGTATGCACATTCTATGTCATAACGACTTTCTAAAGTTTGCGCATGCGCAAACTATGCACGTTCTATGTCATAACAACTTTCTATAGTTTGCGCATGCGTCCAGAAATAAGAAAAGCTTACTTCCCCACTTTTTTTAAATTCACAGCTTCTAGAAGGTTTAGATGAATTCTTAAAAAACACGAGTTTTTAGAAAATGTGATTTATTTCATAAATGGAATCAACAAAGTATGCACATTCTACGTCATAACGACTTTTTATAGTTTGCGCATGCGTCCGGAAATAAGAAAAGCTTAATACCCCCCGTTTTTTAAAATCACAGCATCTAGAAGGTTTACATGATTTCTAAAAAACACGAGTTTTTTGAAAATCTGATTTATTTCATAAATGGAATCAACAAAGTATGCGCATTCTATGTCATAACGACTTTCTATAGTTTGCGCATGCGCAAACTATGCACATTCTACATCATAACGACTTTGTAAAGTTTGCGCATGCGTCCGGCAATAAGAAAAGATTACTTCCCCCCTTTTTTTAAATTCACAGCTTCTAGATGGTTTACATGATTTCTTAAAAAACACGAGTTTTTAGAAAATGTGATTTATTTCATAAATGGAATCAACAAAGTATGCACATTCTATCTAATAACGACTTTCTAAAGTTTGCGCATGCGTCCGGAAATATGAAAAGCTTACTTCCGCCAGTTTTTTAAAATCACAGCTTCTTGAAGGTTTACATGATTTCTTAAAAAACATGAGTTTTTAGAAAATGTGATTTATTTCATAAATGGAATCAACAAAGTATGCACATTCTACGTATTAACGACTTTCTATAGTTTTTGCATGCGTCCGAAAATAAGAAAAGCTTACTTCCACCAGTTTTTTAAAATCACAGCTTCTAGAAGGGTTACATGATTTCTTAAAAAACACGAGTTTTTAGAAAATGTGATTTATTTCATAAATGGAATCAAGAAAGTATGCACATTCTATGTCATAACGACTTTCTAAAGTTTGTTCATGCGCAAACTATGCACATTCTACGTGCTAACGACTTTCTATAGTTTGAGCATGCGTTCGGAAATAAGAAAAGCTTACTTCCCCCCTTTTTTTAAATTCAGAGCTTCTAGAAGGTTTAGATGAATTCTTAAAAAACATGAGTTTTTAGGAAATGTGATTTATTTCATAAATGGAATCAACAAAGTATCCACATTCTATGTCATAACGACTTTCTATAGTTTGCGCAGGCGCAAACTATGCACATTCTACGTGATAACGACTTTCTATAGTTTGCGCATGCCATCGGAAATAGGAAAAGTTTACTTCCCCCCTTTTTTTAAATTCACAGCTTCTAGAAGGTTTAGATGAATTCTTAAAAAACACGAGTTTTTAGAAAATGTGATTTATTTCATAAATGGAATCAACAAAGTATGCACATTCTACGTAGTAACGACTTTCTATAGTTTGCGCATGCGTCCCGAAATAAGAAAAGCTTATGTCCGCCAGTTTTTTAAAATCACAGCTTCTAGAAGGTTTACATGATTTCTTAAAAAACACGAGTTTTTAGAAAATGTGATTTATTTCATAAATGGAATCAACAAAGTATGCACATTCTACATCATAACGACTTTCTATAGTTTGAGCATGCGTCCAGAAATAAGAAAAGCTTAATTCCCCCCATTTTTTAAAATCACAGCTTCTAGAAGGTTTACATGATTTCTTAAAAAACATGAGTTTTTAGGAAATGTGATTTATTTCATAAATGGAATCAACAAAGTATGCACATTCTACGTCATAACGACTTTTTATAGTTTGCGCATACGTCCGGAAATAAGAAAAGCTTAATTCCCCCCCGTTTTTTAAAATCATAGCTTCTAGAAGGTTTATATGATTTCCTAAAAAACATGAGTTTTTAGAAAATGTGAGTTATTTCATAAATGGAATCAACAAAGTATGGACATTCTATGTCATAACGACTTTCTATAGTTTGCGCATGCGCAAACTATGCAAATTCTACGTAATAACGACTTTGTAAAGTTTAAGCATGCGTCCGGCAATAAGAAAAGCTTACTTCCCCCTTTTTTCTAAATTCAGAGCTTCTGGAAGGTTTAGATGAATTCTTAAAAAACAAAGTATGCACATTCTTCGTCATAACGACTTTCTATCGTTTGCGCATGCGTCCGAAAATTACAAAAGTCAATTCCCCCCATTTTTTAAAATTACAGCTTCTAAAAGGTTTACATGATTTCTTAAAAAACACGAGTTTTTAGGAAATGGGATTTATTTCATAAATGGAATCAACAAAGTATGCACATTCTATGTCATAACGAATTTCTATAGTTTGCGCATGCGCAAACTATGCACATTCTATGTAATAACAACTTTCTATAGTTTGCGCATGCGTCCGGAAATAAGAAAAGCTTACTTCCCCCTTTTTTCTAAATTCATAGCTTCTGGAAGGTTTAGATGAATTCTTAAAAAACACGAGTTTTTAGAAAATGTGATTTATTTCATAAATGGAATCAACAAAGTATGCACATTCTATGTCATAACGACTTTTTATAGTTTGCGCATGCGTCCGGAAATAAGAAAAGCTTAATTCCCCCCCCGTTTTTTAAAATCACAGCTTCTAGAAGGTAACATAATTTCTTAAAAAACACGAGTTTTTAGAAAATGTGATTTATTTCATAAATTGAATCAACAAAGTATGCACATTCTACGTAGTAACGACTTTCTATAGTTTGCGCATGCATCCGAAAATAAGAAAATCTTACTTCCGCCTGTTTTTTAAATTCACGGCTTCTAGAAGGTTTACATGATTTCTTAAAAAATGGGAGTTTTTAGAAAATGTGATTTATTTCATAAATGGAATCAACAAAGTGTGCACATTCTATTTAATAACGACTTTCTAAAGTTTCCGCATGCGTCCGGAAATATGAAAAGCTTACTTCCGCTAGTTTTTCAAAATCACAGCTTCTAGAAGGTTTACATGATTTCTTTAAAACATGAATTTTTCGAAAATGTGATTTATTTCATAAATGGAATCAACAAAGTGTGCACATTCTTTGTCATAACGACTTTCTATAGGTTGCGCATGCATCTGGAAATAAGAAAAGCTTAATTCCCCCCATTTTTTAAAATTACAGTTTCTAGAAGGTTTACATGATTTCTTAAAAAACACGAGTTTTTAGGAAATGTGATTTATTTCATAAATGGAATCAACAAAGTATGCACATTCTATGTCATAACGACTTTCTATAGTTTGCGCATGCGCAAACTATGCACATTCTATGTAATAACAACTTTCTATAGTTTGCGCATGCGTCCGGAAATAAGAAAATCTTACTTCCCCCCTTTTTTTAAATTCATAGCTTCTAGAAGGTTTAGATGAATTCTTAAAAAACACGATTTTTTAGCAAATGTGATTTATTTCATAAATGGAATCAACAAAGTATGCACATTCTACTTCATAACGACTTTTTATAGTTTGCGCATGCGTCCGGAAATAAGAAAAGCTTAATTCCCCTCCGTTTTTTAAAATCACAACTTCTAGAAGGTTTACATAATTTTTAAAAAACACAAGTTTTTAGAAAATGTGATTTATTTCATAAATGGAATCAACAAAGTATGCACTTTCTACGTAGTAACGACTTTCTATAGTTTGCGCATGCGTCCGGAAATAAGAAAAGCTTACTTCCGCCAGTTTTTTAAATTCACAGCTTCTAGAAGGTTTACATGGTTTCTTAAAAAACACGAGTTTTAGAAAATGTGATTTATTTCATAAATGGAATCAACAAAGTATGCACATTCTATGTAATAACGACTTTCGAAAGTTTTCGCATGCGTCCGGAAATATGAAAAGCATACTTCCGCCAGTTTTTTAAAATCACGGCTTTTAGAAGGTTTACATGATTTCTTAAAAAACACGAGTTTTTAGAAAATGTGATTTATTTCATAAATGGAATCAACAAAGTATGCACATTCTACATCATAACAACTTTCTATAGTTTGAGCATGCGTCCGGAAATAAGAAAAGCTTAATCCCCCCCGTTTTTTAAAATCACAGCTCCTAGAAGGTTTACATGATTTCTTAAAAAACATGAGTTTTTAGGAAATGTGATTTATTTCATAAATGGAATCAACAAAGTATGCACATTCTATGTCATAATGACTTTCTATAGTTTGCACATTCGCAAACTATGCACATTCTACGTGATAATGACTTTCTATAGTTTGCGAATGTGTCAGTAAATAAGAAACGCTTACTTCCCCCCTTTTTTTAAATTCACAGCTTCTAGAAGGTTTAGGTGTATTCTTAAAAAACACGAGTTTTTACAAAATGTGATTTATTTCATAAATGGAATCAACAAAGTATGCACTTTCTACGTAGTAACAACTTTTTATAGTTTGCGCATGCGTCCGGAAATAAGAAAACCTTACTTCCGCCAGTTTTTTAAATTCACAGCTTCTAGAAGGTTTACATGATTTCTTAAAAAACACGAGTTTTAGAAAATGTGATTTATTTCATAAATGGAATCAACAAAGTATGCACATTCTATGTAATATAGACTTTCCAAAGTTTTCGCATGCGTCCGGAAATATGAAAAGCTTACTTCCGCCAGTTTTTTAAAATCACGGCTTTTAGAAGGTTTACATGATTTCTTAAAAAACACGAGTTTTTAGAAAATGTGATTTATTTCATAAATGGAATCAACAAAGTATCCACATTCTACTTCATAATGACTTTTTATAGTTTGCGCATGCGTCTGGAAATAAGAAAAGCTTAATTCCCCTCCGTTTTTTAAAATCACAACTTCTAGAAGGTTTACATAATTTTTAAAAAACACGAGTTTTTAGAAAATGTGATTTATTTCATAAATGGAATCAACAAAGTATGCACATTCTATGTCATAATGACTTTCTATAGTTTGCGCATGCGCAAACTATGCACATTCTACGTGATAACGACTTTCTATAGTTTGCGCATGCGTACGGAAATAAGAAAAGCTTACTTCCCCCCCTTTTTTAAATTCACAGCTTCTAGAAGGTTTAGAAGAATTCTTAAAAAACACAAGTTTTTAGAAAATGTGATTTATTTCATAAATGGAATCAACAAAGTATGCACTTTCTACATAGTAATGACTTTCTATAGTTTGCGCATGCGTCCGGAAATAAGAAAAGCTTACTTCCGCCAGTTTTTTAAATTCACAGCTTCTAGAAGGTTTACATGATTTCTTAAAAAACACGAGTTTTAGAAAATGTGATTTATTTCATAAATGGAATCAACAAAGTATGCACATTCTATGTAATAACGACTTTCCAAAGTTTGCGCATGCGTCCGAAAATATGAAAAGCTTACTTCCGCCAGTTTTTTAAAATCACGGCTTTTAGAAGGTTTACATGATTTCTTAAAAAACATGAGTTTTTAGAAAATGTGATTTATTTCATAAATGGAATCAACAAAGTATGCACATTCTACATCATAACGACTTTCTATAGTTGAGCATGCGTCCGGAAATAAGAAAAGCTTAATCCCCCCCGTTTTTTAAAATCACAGCTTCTAGAAGGTTTACATGATTTCTTAAAAAACATGAGTTTTTAGGAAATGTGATTTATTTCATAAATGGAATCAACAAAGTATGCACATTCTATGTCATAACGACTTTCTATAGTTTGCGCATGCGCAAACTATGCACATTCTACGTGATAACGACTTTCTATAGTTTGCGCATGCCATCGGAAATAGGAAAAGTTTACTTTCCCCCTTTTTTTAAATTCACAGCTTCTAGAAGGTTTAGATGAATTCTTAAAAAACACGAGTTTTTAGAAAATGTGATTTATTTCATAAATGGAATCAACAAAGTATGCACATTCTACGTAGTAACGACTTTCTATAGTTTGCGCATGCGTCCCGAAATAAGAAAAGCTTACGTCCGCCAGTTTTTTAAAATCACAGCTTCTAGAAGGTTTACATGATTTCTTAAAAAACACGAGTTTTTAGAAAATGTGATTTATTTCATAAATGGAATCAACAAAGTATGCACATTCTACATCATAACGACTTTCTATAGTTTGAGCATGCGTCCAGAAATAAGAAAAGCTTAATTCCCCCCATTTTTTAAAATCACAGCTTCTAGAAGGTTTACATGATTTCTTAAAAAACATGAGTTTTTAGGAAATGTGATTTATTTCATAAATGGAATCAACAAAGTATGCACATTTTATGTCATAACGACTTTCTATAGTTTGCGCATGCGCAAACTATGCACATTCTACGTAATAACGACTTTGTAAAGTTTGCGCATGCGTCCGGCATTAAGAAAAGCTTACTTCCCCCCTTTTTTTAAATTCACAGCTTCTAGATGGTTTACATGATTTCTTAAAAAACACGAGTTTTTAGAAAATGTTATTTATTTCATAAATGGAATCAACAAAGTATGCACATTCTACGTAGTAATGACTTTCTATAGTTTGCGCATGCGTCCGGAAATAAGAAAAGCTTACTTCCACCAGTTTTTTAAAATCACAGCTTCTAGAAGGTTTTCATGATTTCTTAAAAAACACGAGTTTTTAGAAAATGTGATTTATTTCATAAATGGAATCAACAAAGTATGCACATTCTATGTCATAATGACTTTCTAAAGTTTCCTCATGCGCAAACTTTGCACATTCTACGTGATAACGACTTTCTATAGTTTACGCATTTGTTCGGAAATAGGAAAAGCTTACTTCCCCCCTTTTTTTAAATTCACAGCTTCTAGAAGGTTTAGATGAATTCTTAAAAAACACAAGTTTTTAGAAAATGTGATTTATTTCATAAATGGAATCAACAAAGTATGCAAATTCTACGTACTAACGACTTTCTATAGTTTGCGCATGCGTCCGGAAATAAGAAAAGCTTACTTTCACCAGTTTTTTAAAATCACAGCTTCTAGAAGGTTTACATGATTTCTTAAAAAACCCGAGTTTTTAGAAAATGTGATTTATTTCATAAATGGAATCAACAAAGTATGCACATTCTATGTCATAACGACTTTCTATAGTTTGTGCATGCACAAACTATACAAATTCTACGTAATAACGACTTTGTAAAGTTTAAGCATGCGTCCGGCAATAAGAAAAGCTTACTTCCCCCATTTTTTTAAATTCACAGCTTCTAGATGGTTTACATGATTTCTTTAAAAACACGAGTTTTTAGAAAATGTGATTTATTTCATAAATGGAATAAACAAAGTATGCACAATCTATGTAATAACGACTTTCTAAAGTTTGCGCATGTGTCCGGAAATATGAAAAGCTTACTTCCGCCAGTTTTTTAAAATCACAGTTTCTAGAAGGCTTACATGATTTCTTAAAAAACACGAATTTTTAGAAAATGTGATTTATTTCAAAAATAGAATCAACAAAGTATGCACATTCTTTGTCATAACGACTTTCTATAGTTTGCGCATGCATCCAGAAATAACAAAAGCTTAATTCCCCCCATTTTCTAAAATTACAGCTTCTAGAAGGTTTACATGATTTCTTAAAAAACACGACTTTTTAGGAAATGTGATTTATTTCATAAATGGAATCAACAAAGTATGCACATTCTGTGTCATAACGACTTTCTATAGTTTGCGCATGCGCAAACTATGCACATTCTATGTAATAACAACTTTCTATAGTTTGCGCATGCGTCCGAAAATATGAAAAGCTTACTTCCCCCCTTTTTTTAAATTCACACCTTCTGGAAGGTTTAGATGAATTCTTAAAAAACACGAGTTTTTAGAAAATTTGATTTATTTCATAAATGGAATCAACAAAGTAAGCACATTCTATGTCATAACGACTTTTTATAGTTTGTGCATGCGTCCGGAAATAAGAAAAGCTTAATGCCCCCCCGTTTTTTAAAATCACAGCTTCTAGAAGGTTTACATAATTTCTTAAAAAACACGAGTTTTTAGAAAATGTGATTTATTTCATAAATGGAATCAACAAAGTATGCACATTCTATGTCATAACGACTTTCTATAGTTTGCACATGCGCAAACTATGCACATTCTACGTGATAATGACTTTCTATAGTTTGCGAATGCTTCCGAAAATAAGAAAAGCTTACTTCCGCCAGTTTTTTAAATTCACAGCTTCTAGAAGGTTTACATGATTTCTTAAAAAACACGAGTTTTTACAAAATGTGATTTATTTCATAAATGGAATCAATAAAGTATGCACATTCTATGTAATAACGACTTTCTATAGTTTGCGCATGTGCAAACTATGCACATTCTACTTAATAACGACTTTGTAAAGTTTGCGCATGCGTCCGGCAATAAGAAAAGCTTACTTCCCCCTTTTTTTAAATTCATAGCTTCTAGATGGTTTACATGATTTCTTAAAAAACACGAGTTTTTAGAAAATGTGATTTATTTCATAAATGGAATAAACAAAGTATGCACATTCTATGCAATAATGACCTTCTAAAGGTTGAGCATGCGTCCGGAAATATGAAAAGCTTACTTCCGCTAGTTTTTTAAAATCACAGCTTCTAGAAGGTTTACATGATTTCTTTAAAACATGAATTTTTAGAAAATGTGATTTATTACATAAATGGAATCAACAAAGTATGCACATTCTTTGTCATAACGACTTTGTATAGGTTGCGCATGTGTCCGTAAATAAGAAAAGCTTAATTCCCCCCATTTTTTAAAATTACAGCTTCTAGAAGGTTTACATGATTTCTTAAAAAACACGAGTTTTTAGGAAATGTGATTTATTTCATAAATGGAATCAACAAAGTATGCACATTCTATGTCATAACGACTTTCTATAGTTTGCGCATGCGCAAACTATGCACATTCTATGTAATAACAACTTTCTATAGTTTGCGCATGCGTCCGGAAATAAGAAAGGCTTACTTCCCCCCTTTTTTCAAATTCATAGCTTCTAGAAGGTTTAGATGAATTCTTAAAAAAACGAGTTTTTAGAAAATGTGATTTATTTCATAAATGGAATCAACAAAGTATGCACATTCTAATTCATAACGACTTTTTATAGTTTGCGCATGCATCCGGAAATAAGAAAAGCTTAATTCCCCTCCGTTTTTCAAAATCACAACTTCTAGAAGGTTTACATAATTTTTAAAAAACAGGAGTTTTTAGAAAATGTGAATTATTTCATAAATGGAATCAACAAAGTATGCACATTCTATGTCATAACGACTTTCTATAGTTTGAGCATGCGTAAACTATGCACATTCTACGTGATAACGACTTTCTATAGTTTGCGCATGCGTCCGGAAATAAGAAAGCTTACTTCCCCCCTTTTTTCAAATTCACATCTTCTAGAAGGTTTAGATGAATTCTTAAAAAACACAAGTTTTTAGAAAATGTGATTTATTTCATAAATGGAATCAACAAAGTATGCACTTTCTACGTAGTAACAACTTTCTATAGTTTGCGCATGCGTCCGGAAATAAGAAAAGCTTACTTCCGCCAGTTTTTTAAATTCACAGCTTCTAGAAGGTTTACATGATTTCTTAAAAAACAGGAGTTTTAGAAAATGTGATTTATTTCATAAATGGAATCAACAAAGTATGCACATTCTATGTAATAACGACTTTCCAAAGTTTTCGCATGCGTCCGGAAATATGAAAAGCTTACTTCCGCCAGTTTTTTAAAATCACGGCTTTTAGAAGGTTTACATGATTTCTTAAAAAACACGAGTTTTTAGAAAATGTGATTTATTTCATAAATGGAATCAACAAAGTATGCACATTCTACATCATAACAACTTTATGTAGTTTGAGCATGCGTCCGGAAATAAGAAAAGCTTAATCCCCCCCGTTTTTTAAAATCACAGCTCCTAGAAGGTTTACATGATTTCTTAAAAAACATGAGTTTTTAGGAAATGTGATTTATTTCATAAATGGAATCAACAAAGTATGCACATTCTATGTCATAATGACTTTCTATAGTTTGCACATTCGCAAACTATGCACATTCTACGTGATAATGACTTTCTATAGTTTGCGAATGTGTCAGTAAATAAGAAACGCTTACTTCCCCCCTTTTTTTAAATTCACAGCTTCTAGAAGGTTTAGGTGAATTCTTAAAAAACACGAGTTTTTACAAAATGTGATTTATTTCATAAATGGAATCAACAAAGTATGCACTTTCTACGTAGTAACAACTTTTTATAGTTTGCGCATGCGTCCGGAAATAAGAAAACCTTACTTCCGCCAGTTTTTTAAATTCACAGCTTCTAGAAGGTTTACATGATTTCTTAAAAAACACGAGTTTTTAGAAAATGTGATTTATTTCATAAATGGAATCAACAAAGTATGCACATTCTACTTCATAACGACTTTTTATAGTTTGCGCATGCGTCCGGAAATAAGAAAAGCTTAATTCCCCTGCGTTTTTTTAAATCACAACTTCTAGAAGGTTTACATAATTTTTAAAAAACACGAGTTTTTAGAAAATGTGATTTATTTCATAAATGGAATCAACAAAGTATGCACATTCTATGTCATAATGACTTTCTATAGTTTGCGCATGCGCAAACTATGCACATTCTACGTGATAACGACTTTCTATAGTTTGCGCATGCGTCCGGAAATAAGAAAAGCTTACTTCCCCCCTTTTTTTAAATTCACAGCTTCTAGAAGGTTTAGATGAATTCTTAAAAAACACAAGTTTTTAGAAAATGTGATTTATTTCATAAATGGAATCAACAAAGTATGCACTTTCTACGTAGTAACGACTTTCTATAGTTTGCGCATGCGTCCGGAAATAAGAAAAGCTTACTTCCGCCAGTTTTTTAAATTCACAGCTTCTAGAAGGTTTACATGATTTCTTAAAAAACAGGAGTTTTAGAAAATGTGATTTATTTCATAAATGGAATCAACAAAGTGTGCACATTCTATGTAATAACGACTTTCCAAAGTTTGCGCATGCGTCCGGAAATATGAAAAGCTTACTTCCGCCAGTTTTTTAAAATCACGGCTTTTAGAAGGTTTACATGATTTCTTAAAAAACATGAGTTTTTAGAAAATGTGATTTATTTCATAAATGGAATCAACAAAGTATGCACATTCTACATCATAACGACTTTCTATAGTTGAGCATGCGTCCGGAAATAAGAAAAACTTAATCCCCCCCGTTTTTTAAAATCACAGCTTCTAGAAGGTTTACATGATTTCTTAAAAAACATGAGTTTTTAGGAAATGTGATTTATTTCATAAATGGAATCAACAAAGTATGCACATTCTATGTCATAACGACTTTCTATAGTTTGCGCATGCACAAACTATGCACATTCTACGTGATAACGACTTTCTATAGTTTGCGCATGCCATCGGAAATAGGAAAAGTTTACTTCCCCCCTTTTTTTAAATTCACAGCTTCTAGAAGGTTTAGATGAATTCTTAAAAAACACGATCTTTTAGAAAATGTGATTTATTTCATAAATGGAATCAACAAAGTATGCACATTCTACGTAGTAACGACTTTCTATAGTTTGCGCATGCGTCCCGAAATAAGAAAAGCTTACGTCCGCCAGTTTTTTAAAATCACAACTTCTAGAAGGTTTACATGATTTCTTAAAAAACACGAGTTTTTAGAAAATGTGATTTATTTCATAAATGGAATCAACAAAGTATGCACATTCTACATCATAACGACTTTCTATAGTTTGAGCATGCGTCCAGAAATAAGAAAAGCTTAATTCCCCCCATTTTTTCAAATCACAGCTTCTAGAAGGTTTACATGATTTCTTAAAAAACATGAGTTTTTAGGAAATGTGATTTATTTCATAAATGGAATCAACAAAGTATGCACATTTTATGTCATAACGACTTTCTATAGTTTGCGCATGCGCAAACTATGCACATTCTACGTAATAACGACTTTGTAAAGTTTGCGCATGCGTCCGGCATTAAGAAAAGCTTACTTCCCCCCTTTTTTTAAATTCACAGCTTCTAGATGGTTTACATGATTTCTTAAAAAACACGAGTTTTTAGAAAATGTTATTTATTTCATAAATGGCATCAACAAAGTATGCACATTCTATCTAATAACGACTTTCTAAAGTTTGCGCATGCGTCCGGAAATATGAAAAGCTTACTTCTGCCAGTTTTTTAAAATCACAGCTTCTAGAAGGTTTACATGATTTCTTAAAAAACACGAGTTTTTAGAAAATGTGATTTATTTCATAAATGGAATCAACAAAGTATGCACATTCTACATCATAACGACTTTCTATAGTTTGGGCATGCGTCCGGAAATAAGAAAAGCTTAATTACCCCCGTTTTTTAAAATCACAGCTTCTAGAAGGTTTACATGATTTCTTAAAAAACAGGAGTTTTTAGGAAATGTGATTTATTTCATTAATGGAATCAACAAAGTATGCACATTCTATGTCATAACGAATTTCTATAGTTTGTGCATGCACAAACTATGCACATTCTACGTGATAACGACTTTCTATAGTTTGCGCATGCGTTCGGAAATAGGAAAACCTTACTTCCCCCCTTTTTTTAAATTCACAGCTTCTATAAGGTTTAGATGAATTCTTAAAAAACACAAGTTTTTAGAAAATGTGATTTATTTCATAAATGGAATCAACAAAGTATGCACATTCTACGTAGTAATGACTTTCTATAGTTTGCGCATGCGTCCGGAAATAAGAAAAGCTTACTTCTACCAGTTTTTTAAAATCACAGCTTCTAGAAGGTTTTCATGATTTCTTAAAAAACACGAGTTTTTAGAAAATGTGATTTATTTCATAAATGGAATCAACAAAGTATGCACATTCTATGTCATAATGACTTTCTAAAGTTTCCGCATGCGCAAACTATGCACATTCTACGTGATAACGACTTTCTATAGTTTACGCATGCGTTCGGAAATAGGAAAAGCTTACTTCCCCCCTTTTTTTAAATTCACAGCTTCTAGAAGGTTTAGATGAATTCTTAAAAAACACAAGTTTTTAGAAAATGTGATTTATTTCATAAATGGAATCAACAAAGTATGCAAATTCTACGTACTAACGACTTTCTATAGTTTGCGCATGCGTCCGGAAATAAGAAAAGCTTACTTTCACCAGTTTTTTAAAATCACAGCTTCTAGAAGGTTTACATGATTTCTTAAAAAACACGAGTTTTTAGAAAATGTGATTTATTTCATAAATGGAATCAACAAAGTATGCACATTCTATGTCATAACGACTTTCTATAGTTTGTGCATGCGCAAACTATACAAATTCTACGTAATAACGACTTTGTAAAGTTTAAGCATGCGTCCGGCAATAAGAAAAGCTTACTTCCCCCATTTTTTTAAATTCACAGCTTCTAGATGGTTTACATGATTTCTTTAAAAACACGAGTTTTTAGAAAATGTGATTTATTTCATAAATGGAATAAACAAAGTATGCACAATCTATGTAATAACGACTTTCTAAAGTTTGCGCATGCGTCCGGAAATATGAAAAGCTTACTTCCGCCAGTTTTTTAAAATCACAGTTTCTAGATGGTTTACATGATTTCTTAAAAAACACGAATTTTTAGAAAATGTGATTTATTTCAAAAATAGAATCAAGAAAGTATGCACATTCTTTGTCATAACGACTTTCTATAGTTTGCGCATGCGTCTAGAAATAACAAAAGCTTAATTCCCCCCATTTTCTAAAATTACAGCTTCTAGAAGGTTTACATGATTTCTTAAAAAACACGACTTTTTAGGAAATGTGATTTATTTCATAAATGGAATCAACAAAGTATGCACATTCTATGTCATAACGACTTTCTATAGTTTGCGCATGCGCAAACTATGCACATTCTATGTAATAACAACTTTCTATAGTTTGCGCATGCGTCCGAAAATATGAAAAGCTTACTTCCCCCCTTTTTTTAAATTCACACCTTCTGGAAGGTTTAGATGAATTCTTAAAAAACATGAGTTTTTAGAAAATTTGATTTATTTCATAAATGGAATCAACAAAGTAAGCACATTCTATGTCATAACGACTTTTTATAGTTTGTGCATGCGTCCGGAAATAAGAAAAGCTTTATTCCCCCCCGTTTTTTAAAATCACAGCTTCTAGAAGGTTTACATAATTTCTTAAAAAACATGAGTTTTTAGAAAATGTGATTTATTTCATAAATGGAATCAACAAAGTATGCACATTCTATGTCATAACGACTTTCTATAGTTTGCACATGCGCAAACTATGCACATTCTACGTGATAATGACTTTCTATAGTTTGCGAATGCTTCCGAAAATAAGAAAAGCTTACTTCCGCCAGTTTTTTAAATTCACAGCTTCTAGAAGGTTTACATGATTTCTTAAAAAACACGAGTTTTTACAAAATGTTATTTATTTCATAAATGGAATCAACAAAGTATGCACATTCTATGTAATAACGACTTTCTAAAGTTTGCGCATAGGTCCGGAAATATGAAAAGCTTACTTCCGCCAGTTTTTTAAAATCACAGCTTCTAGAAGGTTTACATGATTTCTTAAAAAACATGAGTTTTTCAAAAATGTGATTTATTTCATCAATGGAATCAACAAAGTATGCACATTCTACATCATAACTACTTTCTATAGTTTGAGCATGCGTCCAGAAATAAGAAAAGCTTAATTCCCCCCGTTTTTTAAAATCACAGCTTCAAAAGGTTTACATGATTTCTTAGAAAACACGAGTTTTTAGGAAATGTGATTTATTTCATAAATGGAATCAACAAAGTATGCACATTCTATGTCATAACGACTTTCTATAATTTGCGCATGCGCAAACTATGCACATTCTACGTGATAACGACTTTCTATAGTTTGCGCATGCTATCGGAAATAGGAAAAGCTTACTTCCCCCCTTTTTTTAAATTCACAGCTTCTAGAAGGTTTAGATGAATTCTTAAAAAACACGAGTTTTTAGAAAATGTGATTTATTTCATAAATGGAATCAACAAAGTATGCACATTCTATGTAATAACGACTTTCTAAATTTTGCGCATGCGTCCGCAAATATGAAAAGCTTACTTCCGCTAGTTTTTTAAAATCACAGCTTCTAGAAGGTTTACATGATTTCTTAAAAAACACGAGTTTTTAGAAAATGTGATTTATTTCATAAATGGAATTAACAAAGTATGCACATTCTATATCATAACGACTTTCTATAGTTTGAGCATGCGTCCGGAAATAGGAAAAGCTTAATTACCCCTGTTTTTTAAAATCACAGCTTCTAGAAGGTTTACATGATTTCTTAAAAAACATGAGTTTTCAGGAAATGTGATTTATTTCATAAATGGAATCAACAAAGTATGCACATTCTATGTCATAACGACTTTCTATAGTTTGCGCATGCACAAACTATGCACATACTGCGTGATAACGACTTTCTATAGTTTGCGCATGAGTTCGGAAATAGGAAAAGTTTACTTCCCCCCTTTTTTTAAATTCACAGCTTCTAGAAGGTTTAGATGAATTCTTAAAAAAAAATGTTTTTAGAAAATGGGATTTATGTCATAAATGGAGTAAAAAAAGTATGCACATTCTATGTAGTAACGACTTTCTATAGTTTGCGCATGCGTCCGGAAATAAGAAATACGAGTTTTTAGAAAATGTGATTTATTTCATAAATGGAATCAACAAAGTATGGACATTCTATGTCATAACGACTTTCTATAGTTTGTGTATGCGCAAACTATGCAAATTCTACGTAATAACGACTTTGTAAAGTTTAAGCATGTGTCCGGCAATAAGAAAAGCTTACTTCCCCCGTTTTTTTAAATTCACAGCTTCTAGATCGTTTACATGATTTCTTTAAAAACATGAGTTTTTAGAAAATGTGATTTATTTCATAAATGGAATAAACAAAGTATGCACAATCTATGTAATAACGACTTTCTAAAGTTTGCGCATGCGTCCGGAAATATGAAAAGCTTACTTCCACCAGTTTTTTAAAATCACAGCTTCTAGAAGGTTTACATGATTTCTTAAAAAACACGAATTTTTAGAAAATGTGATTTATTTCATAAATAGAATCAACAAAGTATGCGCATTCTATGTCATAACGACTTTCTATAGTTTGCGCATGCGCAAACTATGCACATTCTATGTAATAACAACTTTCTATAGTTTGCGCATGCGTCCGGAAAGAAGAAAAGCTTACTTCCCCCCTTTTTTGAAATTCACACCTTCTGGAAGGTTTAGATGAATTCTTAAAAAACACGATTTTTAGAAAATGTAATTTATTTCATAAATGGAATCAACAAAGTAAGCACATTCTATGTCATAACGACTTTTTGTAGTTTGTGCATGCATCCGGAAATAAGAAAAGCTTAATTCCCCCCCGTTTTTTAAAATCACAGCTTCTAGAAGGTTTACATTATTTCTTAAAAAAAACGAGTTTTTAGAAAATGTGATTTATTTCATAAATGGAATCAACAAAGTATGCACATTCTATGTCATAACGACTTTCTATAGTTTGCGCATGCGCAAACAATGCACATTCTACGTGATAATGACTTTCTATAGTTTTCGCATGCGTCCAGAAATAAGAAAAGCTTACTTCCCCCCTTTTTTTAAATTCGTAGCTTCTAGAAGGTTTAGATGAATTCTTAAAAAACATGTGTTTTTAGAAAATGTGATTTATTTCATAAATGGAATGAAAAAAGTATGCACATTCTACATAGTAACGACTTTCTATAGTTTGCGCATGCTTCCGAAAATAAGAAAAGCTTCCTTCCGCCAGTTTTTTGAATTCACAGCTTCTAGAAGGTTTACATGATTTCTTAAAAAACACGAGTTTTTACAAAATGTCATTTATTTCATAAATGTAATCAACAAACTATGCACATTCTACGTCATAACAACTTTCTATAGTTTGCGCATCCATCCGAAAATAGGAAAACCTTAATACCCCCCGTTTTTTAAAATCACAACATCTAGAAGGTTTACATGATGTCTTAAAAAACACGAGTTTTTAGGAAATGTGATTTATTTCATAAATGGAATCAACAAAGTATGCACATTCTATGTCATAATGACTTTCTATAGTTTGTGCATGCACAAACTATGCACATTCTATGTAATAACAACTTTCTATAGTTTACTTCCCGAAATATGAAAAGCTTACTTCCGCCAGTTTTTTAAAATCACAGCTTCTAGAAGGTTTACATGATTTCTTAAAAAACATGAGTTTTTCGAAAATGTGATTTATTTCCTAAATGGAATCAACAAAGTATGCACATTCTACATCATAACTACTTTCTATAGTTTGAGCATGGGTCCGGAAATAAGAAAAGCTTAATTCCCCCCGTTTTTTAAAATCACATCTTCTAGAAGGTTTACATGATTTCTAAAAAAACACGAGTTTTTAGGAAATGTGATTTATTTCATAAATGGAATCAACAAAGTATGCACATTCTATGTCATAATGACTTTCTATAATTTGCGCATGCGCAAACTATGCACATTCTACGTATTAATGAATTTCTATAGTTTGCGCATGCGTCCAGAAATAAGAAAAGCTTACTTCCCCCCTTTTTTTAAATTCAAAGCTTCTAAATGGTTTACATGATTTCTTAAAAAAAACGAGTATTCACATTATATGTAATAACGACTTTCTAAAGTATTCATAAATGGAATTAACAAAGTATTCACATTATATGTAATAACGACTTTCTAAAGTTTGCGCATGCGTCCGGAAATATGAAAAGCTTACTTCTGCTAGTTTTTTAAAATCACAGCTTCTAGAAGGTTTACATGATTTCTTTAAAACACGAATTTTTAGAAAATGTGATTTATTTCATAAATGGAATCAACAAAGTATGCACATTCTTCGTCATAAGAAAAGCTTAATTCCCGCCATTTTTTAAAATTACAGCTTCTAGAAGGTTTACATGATTTCTTAAAAAGCACGAGTTTTTAGGAAATGTGATTTATTTCATAAATGGAATCAACAAAGTATGCACATTCTATGTCATAACGACTTTATATAGTTTGCACATGCGCAAACTATGGACATTCTATGTAGTAACAACTTTCTATAGTTTGCGCATGCGTCCGGAAATAAGAAAAGCTTACTTCCCCCCTTTTTTTAAATTCACAGCTTCTAGAAGGTTTAGATGAATTCTTAAAAAACATGAGTTTTTAGAAAATGTGATTTATTTCATAAATGGAATCAACAAAGTATGCACTTTCTACGTAGTAACGACTTTCTATAGTTTGCGCATGCGTCCGGAAATAAGAAAAGCTTACTTCCGCTAGTTTTTTAAATTCATAGCTTCTAGAAGGTTTACATGATTTCTTAAAAAACACGAGTTTCTAGAAAATGTGATTTATTTCATAAATGGAATCAACAAAGTATGCACATTCTATGTAATGACGACTTTCTAAACTTTGCGCATGCATCCGGAAATATGAAAAGCTTAGTTCCGCCAGTTTTTTAAAATCACGGCTTTTAGAAGGTTTACATGATTTCTTAAAAAACACGAGTTTTTAGAAAATGTGGTTTATTTCATAAATGGAATAAACAAAGTATGCACATTCTAATTCATAACTACTTTCTATAATTTGAGCATGCGTCCGGAAATACGAAAAGCTTAATCCCCCCCGTTTTTTAAAATCACAGCTTCTAGAAGGTTTACATGATTTCTTAAAAAACATGAGTTTTTAGGAAATGTGATTTATTTCATGAATGGAATCAACAAAGTATGCACATTCTATGTCATAACGACTTTCTATATTTTGCGCATTCGCAAACTATGCACATTCTACATGATAATGACTTTCTATAGTTTGCGAATGCGTTAGGAAATAAGAAAAGCTTACTTCCCCCCTTTTTTTAAATTCACAGCTTCTAGAAGGTTTAGATGAATTCTTAAAAAACACGAGTTTTTAGAAAATGTGATTTATTTCATAAATGGAATCAACAAAGTATGCACTTTCTATGTAGTAACGACTTTCTATAGTTTGAGCATGCGTCCGGAAATAAGAAAAGCTTACTTCCGCCAGTTTTTTTAATTCACAACTTCTAGAAGGTTTACATGATTTCTTAAAAAACACGAGTTTTTAGAAAATGTGATTTATTTCATAAATGGAATCAACAAAGTATGCACATTCTATGTCATAACGACTTTCTAAAGTTTGCGCATGCGTCCGGAAATATAAAAAGCTTACTTCCGCCAGTTTTTTAAAATCACGACTTCTAGAAGGTTTACATGATTTCTTAAAAAACACGAGTTTTTAGAAAATGTGATTTATTTCATAAATGGTATCAACAAAGTATGCACATTCTACATCATAACGACTTTCTATAGTTTGAGCATGTGTCCGGAAATAAGAAAAGTTTAATCCCCCCCATTTTTTAAAATCACAGCTTCTAGAAGGTTTACATGATTTCTTAAAAAACATGAGTTTTTAGGAAATGTGATTTATTTAATAAATGGAATCAACAAAGTATGCACATTCTATGTCATAACGACTTTCTATAGTTTGCGCATGCGCAAACTATGCACATTCTACGTGATAACGACTTTCTATAGTTTGCGCATGTTATCGGAAATAGGAAAAGTTTACTTCCCCCCTTTTTTTAAATTCACAGCTTCTAGAAGGTTTAGATGAATTCTTAAAAAACACGAGTTTTTAGAAAATGTGATTTATTTCATAAATGGAATCAACAAAGTATGCACATTCTACTTAGTAACGACTTTCTATAGTTTGCGCATGCGTCCCGAAATAAGAAAAGTTTACTTCCGCCAGTTTTTAAAATCACAGCTTCAAGAAGGTTTACATGATTTCTTAAAAAACACGATTTTTTAGAAAATGTGATTTATTTCATAAATGGAATCAACAAAGTATGCAGAGTCTATGTCATAATGATTTTCTAAAGCTTGCGCATGCGCAAACTATGCACATTCTACATGATAACGACTTTCTATAGTTTGCGCATGCGTTCGGAAATAAGAAAAGCTTACTTCCCCCCTTTTTTTAAATTCACAGCTTCTAGAAGGTTTAGATGAATTCTTAAAAAACACAAGTTTTTAGAAAATTTGATTTATTTCATAAATGGAATAAACAAAGTATGCACGATCTATGTAATAACGAATTTCTAAAGTTTGTGCATGCGTCCGGAAATAAGAAAAGCTTACTTCTGCCAGTTTTTTAAAATCACAGCTTCTAGAATGTTTACATGATTTCTTAAAAAACACAAGTGTTTAGAAAATGTGATTTATTTCATAAATGGAATCAACAAAGTATGCACATTCTACATCATAACGACTTTCTATAGTTTGCGCATGCGTTCGGAAATATGAAAAGCTTAATTCCCCCTGTTTTTTAAAATCACAGCTTTTAGAAGGTTAACATGATTTCTTAAAAAACACGAGTTTTTAGAAAATGTGATTTATTTCATAAATGGAATCAACAAAGTATGCACTTTCTATGTCATAACGACTTTCTATAGTTTGCGCATGCGCAAACTATGTATATTCAACGTAATAACGACTTTCTATAGTTTGCGCATGCGTCCGGAAATAAGAAAAGCTTACTTGCACCCTTTTTTTAAATTCACAGCTTCTAGACGGTTTAGATGAATTCTTAAAAAACATGAGTTTTTAGAAAATGGGATTTATTTCATCAATGGAATCAACAAAGTATGCACATTCTATGTCATAACGCCTTTCTATAGTTGGCGCATGCGTCCGGAAATAAGAAAAGCTTAATTCCCCCCATTTTTTAAAATCACAGCTTCTAGATGGTTTACATGATTTCTTAAAAAACACAAGTTTTTAGAAAATGTGATTTATTTCATAAATGGAATCAACAAAGTATGCACATTCTATGTCATAACGACTTTCTATATTTTGCGCATGCGCAAACTATGCACATTCTACGTAATAACGACATTCTATAGTTTGCGCATGCGTCCGGAAATAAGAAATGCTTACTTCCCCCCTTTTTTTAAATTCACAGCTTCTAGAAGGTTTAGATGAATTCTTAAAAACAACGAGTTTTTAGAAAATGTGATTTATTTCATAAATGGAATCAACAAAGTATGCACATTCTACGTAATAATGACTTTGTATAGTTTGCGCATGCGTCCGGAAATAAGAAAAGCTTCCTTCCGCAAGTTTTTTAAAACCACAGCTTCTAGAAGGTTTACATGAATTTTTAAAAACATGAGTTGTTAGAAAATGTGATTTATTTCATAAATGGAATCAAGAAAGTATGCACATTCTATGTAATAACGACTTTCTAAATTTTGTGCATGCATCCGGAAATAAGAAAAGCTTACTTCCCCCGTTTTTTAAAATCACAGCTTCTAGAAGGTTTACATGATTTCTTAAAAAACACGAGTTTTTAGAAAATGTGATTTATTTCATAAATGGAATCAACAAAGTATGCATATTCTATGTCATTACGACTTTCTATAGTTTGCGCATGCGCAAATTATGCACATTCTACGCGATAACGACTTTCCATAGTTTGCGCATGCGTCCGGAAATAAGAAGAGCTTACTTCCGCCAGTTTTTTAAAACCACAGCGTCGAGAAGGTTTACATGATCTCGTAAAAAACATGACTTTTTAGAAAATGTGATTTATTTCATAAATGGAATCAACAAAGTATGCACATTCTATGTAATAACGACTTTCTAAAGTTTGCGCATGCGTCCGGAAATATGAAAAGCTTACTTCCGTCAGTTTTTTAAAATCACAGCTTCTACAAGGTTTACATGATTTCTTAAAAAACATGAGTTTTTAGAAAATGTGATTTATTTCAAAAATGGAATCAACAAAGTATGCCCATTGTTCGTCATACCGACTTTCTATAGTTTGCGCATCCATAAACTGTGCACATTTTATGTAATAACAACGTTCTATAGTTTGCGCATGCGTCCGGACATAAGAAAAGCTTACTTCCCCCCTTTTTTTAAATTCACAACTTCTAGAAGGTTTAGATGAATTCTTAAAAAACACGAGTTTTTAGAAAATGTGATTTATTTCATAAATGGAATCAACAAACTATGCACATTCTACGTCATAACGACTTTTTATAGTTTGCGCATGCATCCAGAAATAAGAAAAGCTTATTTCTGCCTGTTTTTTAAAATCACAGCTTCTAGAAGGTTTACATGATTTCTTAAAAAACACGATTTTTTAGAAAATGTGATTTATTTCATAAATGGAATCAACAAAGTATGCACATTCTATGTCATAATGACTTTCTATAGTTTGTGCATGCGCAAACTATGCACATTCTATCTGATAACGACTTTCTATAGTTTGCGCATGCGTCCGGAAATAAGAAAACCTTACTTCCCCCCTTTTTTTAAATTCACAGCTTCTAGAAGGTTTAGATGAATTCTTAAAAAACACGAGTTTTTAGAAAATGTGATTTATTTCATAAATGGAATCATCAAACTATGCACATTCTACGTAATAACGATTTTCTATAGTTTGCGCATGCGTCCAGAAATAAGAAAAGCTTCCTTCCGCCAGTTTTTTAAAACCACAGCTTCTAGAAGGTTTACATGATTTCTTAAAAGACACGAGTTTTTAGAAAATGTGATTTATTTCATAAATGGAATCAACAAAGTATGCACATTCTATGTAATAACGACTTTCTCAAGTTTGCGCATGCGTCCAGATATAAGAAAAGCTTACTTCCGCCAGTTTTTTAAAATCACAGCTTCTAGAAGGTTTACATGATTTCTTAAAAAACACGAGTTTTTAGAAAATGTGATTTATTTCATCAGTGGAATCAACAAAGTATGCACATTCTATGTAATAACGACTTTCTAAAGTTTGTGCATGTGTCCGGAAATAAGAAAACCTTAATTCCCCCCGTTTTTTAAAATCACAGCTTCTAGAAGGTTTACATGATTTCTTAAAGAACATGAGTTTTCAGAAAATGTGATTTATTTCATAAATGGAATCAACAAAGTATGCACATTCTATGTCATAACGACTTTCTATAGTTTGTGCATGCGCAAACTATGCACATTCTACGTGATAACGACTTTTGTATAGTTTGCACATGCGTCCGGATATAAGAAAAGCTTACTTCCCCCCTTTTTTTAAATTCACAGCTTCTAGAAGGTTTAGATTAATTCTTAAAAAACACGAGTTTTTAGAAAATGTGATTTATTTCATAAATGGAATCAACAAACTATGCACATTCTACGTAATAACGATTTTCTATAGTTTGCGCATGCGTCCGGAAATAAGAAAAGCTTCCTTCCGCCAGTTTTTTAAAACCACAGCTTCTAGAAGGTTTACATGATTTCTTAAAAAACACGAGTTTTTAGAAAATGTGATTTATTTCATAAATGGAATCAACAAAGTATGCACATTCTATGTAATAACGACTTTCTCAAGTTTGCGCATGCGTCGAGATATAAGAAAAGCTTACTTCCGCCAGTTTTTTAAAATCACAGCTTCTAGAAGGTTTACATGATTTCTTAAAAAACACGAGTTTTTAGAAAATGTGATTTATTTCATCAATGGAATCAACAAAGTATGCACATTCTATGTAATAACGACTTTCTAAAGTTTGCGCATGCGTCCGGAAATAAGAAAACCTTAATTCCCCCCGTTTTTTAAAATCACAGCTTCTAGAAGGTTTACATGATTTCTTAAAAAACATGAGTTTTCAGAAAATGTGATTTATTTCATAAATGGAATCAACAAAGTATGCACATTCTATGTCATAACGACTTTCTATAGTTTGTGCATGCACAAACTATGCACATTCTACGTAATAACGAATTTCTATAGTTTGCGCATGCGTCCAGAAATAAGAAAAGCTTACTTCCCCCCTTTTTTTAAATTCACAGCTTCTAGAAGGTTTAGATGAATTCTTAAAAAACACAAGTTTTTAGAAAATGTGATTTATTTCATAAATAGAATCAACAAATTTTGCACATTTTACGTCATTACGACTTTCTGTAGTTTACGCATGCGTCCGGAAATAAGAAAAGCTTAATTCCCCCCATTTTTTAAAATCACAGCTTCTAGAAGGTTTACATGATTTCTTAAAAAACACGAGTTTTTGGAAAATGTGATTTATTTCATAAATGGAATCAATAATGTATGCACATTCTATGTCATAACGACCTTCTATAGTTTGTGCACGCGCAAACTATGCACATTCTACGTGATAACGACTTTCTATAGTTTGCACATGCGTCCGGAAATAAGAAAAGCTTACTTCCCCCCTTTTTTTAAATTCATAGCTTCTAGAAGCTTTAGATGAATTCTTAAAAAACACGAGTTTTAAGAAAATGTGATTTATTTCATAAATGGAATCAATAAACTATGCACATTCAACGTAATAACGACTTTCTATAGTTTGCGCATGCGTCCGGAAATAAGAAAAGCTTACTTCCCCCGTTTTTTTAAATTCACAACTTCTAGAAGGATTAGATGAATTCTTAAAAAACACAAGTTTTTAGAAAATGTGATTTATTTCATAAATGGAATCAACAAAGTATGCACATTCTATGTAATAACGACTTTCTAAAGTTTGCGCATGTGTCCGGAAATATGAAAAGCTTACTTCCGCCAGTTTTTTAAAATCACAGCTTCTAAAAGGTTTGCTTGATTTTTTAAAAAACACGAGTTTTTAGAAAATGTGATTTATTTCATAAATGGAATCAACAAAGTATGCACATTCTTCGTCATAACGAATTTCTATAGTTTGCAAATGCGCAAACTATGCACATTCTATGTAATAACAACATTCTATAGTTTGCGCATGCATCCGGAAATAAGAAAACCTTACTTCCCCCCTTTTTTTAAATTCACAACTTCTGGAAGGTTTAGACGAATTCTTAAAAAACACGAGTTTTTAGAAAATGTGATTTATTTCATAAATGGAATCAACAAAGTATGCACATTCTACGTCATAACAAATTTCTATAGTTTGCGCATGTGCAAACTATGCACATTCTTCGTAATAACGACTTTCTATAGTTTGCGCATGCGTCCAGAAATAAGAAAAGCTTACTTCCTCCCTTTTTTTAAATTCACAGCGTCTAGAAGGTTTAGATGAATTCTTAAAAAACACGAGTTTTTAGAAAATGTGATTTATTTCATAAATGGAATCAACAAAGTATGGACATTCGACGTAGTAACGACTTTCTATAGTTTCCGCATGCGTCCCGAAATAAGAAAAGCTTAATTCCCCCCCGTTTTTTAAAATCACAGCTTCTAGAAGGTTTACATAATTTCTTAAAAAACACGAGTTTTTAGAAAATGTGATTTATTTCATAAATGGAATCAACAAACTATGCACATTCTATGTCATAACGACTTTCTAAAGTTTGCGCATGCGCAAACTATGCACATTCTACGTGATAACGACTTTCTATAGTTTGCGCATGCGTCCGGAAATAAGAAAAGCTCACTTCCCCCCTTTTTTTAATTTCACAGCTTCTAGAAGGTTTAGATGAATTCTTAAAAAACATGAGTTTTTAGAAAATGTGATTTATTTCATAAATGGAATCAACAAAGTATGCACATTCTACGTAGTAACGAATTTCTATAGTTTGCGCATGCGTCCGGAAATAAGAAAGGCTTACTTCCGCCAGTTTTTTAAATTCACAGCTTCTAGAAGGTTTACATGATTTCTTAAAAAACACGAGTTTTTAGAAAATGTGATTTATTTCATAAATGGAATCAACAAAGTATGCACATTTTATGTAATAACGACTTTCTAAAGTTTGCACATGCATCCGGAAATATGAAAAGCTTACTTCCGCCAGTTTTTTAAAATCACAGCTTCTAGAAGGTTTACATGGTTTCTTAAAAAACACGAGTTTTTAGGAAATGTGATTTTTTTCATAAATGGAATCAATAAAGTATGCACATTCTATGTCATAACGACTTTCTATAGTTTGCGCATGCGCAAACTATGCACATTCTACGTGATAACGATTTGCTATAGTTTGCGCATGCGTTCGGAAATAGGAAAAGCTTACTTCCCCCCTTTTTTGAATTTCATGGCTTCTAGAAGGTTTAAATGAATTCTTAAAAAACACGAGTTTTTAGAAAATGTGATTTATTTCATAAATGGAATCAACAAAGTATGCACATTCTATGTCATAACGAATTTCTATAGTTTGCGCATGCGGAAACATGTCACATTCTACGTGATAACGACTTTCGATAGTTTGCGCATGCGTTCGGAAATAGGAAAAGCTTACTTCCCCCCTTTTTTTAAATTCACAGCTTCTAGAAGGTTTAGATGAATTCTTAAAAAACATGAGTTTTTAGAAAATCTGATTTATTTCATCAATGGAATCAACAAAATATGCACATTGTACGTAGTAACGACTTTCTATAGTTTGTGCATGCGTCCGGAAATAAGAAAAGCGTACTTCCGCCAGTTTTTTAAAACCACAGCTTCTAGAAGGTTTACAAGATTTCTTAAAAAACACGAGTTTTTAGAAAATGTGATTTATTTCATAAATGGAATCAACAAAGTATGCACATTCAATGTAATAACGACTTTCGAAAGTTTGCGCATGCGTCCGGAAATATGAAAAGCTTACTTCCGCCAGTTTTTTAAAACCACAGCTTCTAGAAGGTTTACATGATTTCTTAAAAAACACGAGTTTTTAGAAAATGTGATTTATTTCATAAATGGAATCAACAAAGTATGCAAATTCTACGTAATAAGGACTTTCCATAGTTTGCGCATGCGTCCGGAAATAAGAAAAGCTTAAATTCGCCAGTTTTTTAAAACCACAGCTTCTAGAAGGTTTACATGATTTCTTAAAAAACACGAGTTTTTAGAAAATGTGATTTATTTCATATATGGAATCAACAAAGTATGCACATTCTATGTAATAATGACTTTCTAAAGTTTGCGCATGCGTCCAGAAATATGAAAACCTTACTTCCGCCAGTTTTTTAAAATCACAGCTTCTAGAAGGTTTACATGATTTCTTAAAAAACATGAGTTTTTAGAAAATGTGATTTATTTCATAAATGGAATCAAGAAAGTATGCACATTCTATGTCATAACGAATCTCTATAGTTTGCGCATGCGCAAACTATGCACATTCTACGTAATAATGACTTTCTATAGTTTGCGCATGCGTCCGGAAATAAGAAAAGCTTACTTCCGCCAGTTTTTTAAAATCACAGCTTCTAGAAGGTTTACAAGATTTCTTAAAAAACACGAGGTTTTAGAAAATGTGATTTATTTCATAAATGGAATAAACAAAGTATGCACATTCTATGTAATAACGACTTTCTAAAGTTTGCGCATGCGTCCGGAAATTGGAAAAGCTTACTTCCTCCAGTTTTTTAAAATGACAGCTTTTAGATGGTTTACCTGATTTCTTAAACAGCACGACTTTTTAGAAAATGTGATTTATTTCATAAATGGAATAAAAAATTATGCACATTCTATGTCATAACGACTTTATATAGTTTGCGCATGCGCAAACTATGCAGATTCTACGTAATAACGACTTTCTATAGTTTGCGCATGCATGCGGAAATAAGAAAAGCTTACTTCCCCCATTTTTTTAAATTCACAGCTTCTAGAAGGTTTAGATGAATTCTTAAAAAACATGAGTTTTTAGAAAATGTGATTTATTTCATAAATGGAATCAACAAACTATGCACATTCTACGTAATAACGACTTTCTATAGTTTGCACGTGCGTCCCGAAATAAGAAAAGCTTCCTTCCGCCAGTTTTTTAAAACCACAGCTTCTAGAATGTTTACATGATTTCTTAAAAAACATGAGTTTTTAGAAAATGTGATTTATTTCATAAATGGAATCAACAAAGAATGCACATTCTATGTAATAACGACTTTCTAAAGTTTGTGCATGCGTCCGGAAATATGAAAATCTTACTTCCGCCAGTTTTTTAAAATCACAGCTGCTAGAAGGTTTACATGATTTCTTAAAAAACACGAGTTTTTAGAAAATGTGATTTATTGCATAAATGGAATCAACAAAGTATGCGCATTCTAAGTCATAACAAATTTCTATAGTTTGCGCATGAGTCCGGAAATAATAAAAGCTTAATTCCCCCCATTTTTTAAAATCACAGCTTCTAGAAGGTTTACATGATTTCTTAAAAAACACGAGTTTTTAGAAAATGTGATTTATTTCATAAATGGAATCAACAAAGTATGCACATTCTATGTCATAACGAATTTCTATAGTTTGCGCATGCGCAAACTATCCACATTGTACGTGATAACGACTTTCTATAGTTTGCGCATGCGTCCGGAAATAAGAAAAGCTTACTTCCCCCCTTTTTTTAAATTCACAGCTTCTAGAAGGTTTAGACGAATTATTAAAAAACACGAGTTTTTAGAAAATGTGATTGATTTCATAAATGGAATCAACAAACTATGCACATTCTACGTAATAACGACTTTCTATAGTTTGCACATGCGTCCGGAAATAAGAAAAGCTTACTTCCACCAGTTTTTTAAAACCACAGCTTCTAGAAGGTTTATATGATTTCTTAAAAAACACGAGTTTTTAGAAAATGTGATTTATTTCATAAATGGAATCAACAAAGTATGCTCATTCTATGTAATAACGACTTTCTAAAGTTTGCGCATGCATCCGGAAATATGAAAAGCTTACTTCCGCCAGTTTTTTAAAATCACAGCTTCTAGAAGGTATAGATGATTTCTTAAAAAACACGACTTTTTAGGAAATGTGATTTATTTCATAAATGGAATCAACAAAGTATGCACATTCTATGTCATAACGACTTTCTATAGTCTACGCATGCGCAAACTATTCACATTCTACGTAATAATGACTTTCTATAGTTTGCGCATGCGTCCGGAAATAAGAAAAGCTTAATTCCCCCCATTTCTTAAAATCACAGCTTCTAGAAGGTTTACATGATTTGTTAAGAAACACGAGTTTTTAGGAAATGTGATTTATTTCATAAATGGAATCAACAAAGTATGCACATTCTATGTTATAGTGACTTTCTAAAGTTTGCGCATGCATCCGGAAATAAGAAAAGCTTACTTCCGCCAGTTTTTTAAAATCACAGCTTCGAGAAGGTTTACATGATTTCTTAACCAACACGAGTTTTTAGAAAATGTGATTTATTTTATAAATGGAATAAACAAAGTATGCACATTCTATGTAATAACGACTTTTTAAAGTTTGCGCATGCGTCCGGAAATAAGAAAAGCTTACTTCCGCCAGTTTTTTAAAATCACAGCTTCTAGATGGTTTACCTGATTTCTTAAACAGCACGAGTTTTTAGAAAATGTGATTTATTTCATAAATGGAATAAAAAATTATGCACATTCTATGGCATAACGACTTTATATAATTTGCGCATGCGCAAACTATGCACATTCTACATAATAACGACTTTCTATAGTTTGCGCATGCATCCGGAAATAAGAAAAGCTTACTTCCCCCATTTTTTTAAATTCACAGCTTCTAGAAGGTTTAGATGAATTCTTAAAAAACAAGAGTTTTTAGAAAATGTGATTTATTTCATAAATGGAATCAACAAAGTTTGCACATTCTACGTCATAACGACTTTCTATAGTTTGCGCATGCGTCCGGAAATAAGAAAAGCTTAATTCCCCACGTTTTTTAAAATCACAACTTCTAGAAGGTTTACATGATTTCTTAAAAAACACGAGTTTTTAGAAAATGTGATTTATTTCATAAATGGTATCAACAAAGTCTGCACATTCTATGTCATAAAAAATTTCTATAGTTTGCGCATGCGCAAACTATGCACATTCTACGTGATGACGACTTTATAAAGTTTGCGCATGCGTCCGGAAATAAGAAAAGCTTACCTCCCCCCTTTTTTTAAATTCATAGCTTCTAGAAGGTTTACATGAATTCTTAAAAAACACGAGTTTTTAGAAAATGTGATTTATTTCATAAATGGAATCAACAAAGAATGCACATTCTATGTAATAACGAATTTCTAAAGTTTGCGCATGCGTCCGGAAATATGAAAATCTTACTTCCGCCATTTTTTTAAAATCACAGCTTCTAGAAGGTTTACATGATTTCTTAAAAACCACGAGTTTTTAGAAAATGTGATTTATTGCATAAATGGAATCAACAAAGTATGCACATTCTACGTCATAACAAATTTCTATAGTTTGCGCATGAGTCCGGAAATAATAAAAGCTTAATTCCCCCCATTTTTTAAAATCACGGCTTCTAGAAGGTTTACATGATTTCTTAAAAAACACGAGTTTTTAGAAAATGTGATTTATTTCATAAATGGAATCAACAAAGTATGCACATTCTATGTCATAACGACTTTCTATAGTTTGCACATGCGCAAACTATCCACATTGTACGTGATAACGACTTTCTATAGTTTGCGCATGCGTCCGGAAATAAGAAAAGCTTACTTCCCCCCTTTTTTTAAATTCACAGCTTCTAGAAGGTTTAGACGAATTATTAAAAAACACGAGTTTTTAGAAAATGTGATTGATTCCATAAATGGAATCAACAAACTATGCACATTCTACGTAATAACGACTTTCTATAGTTTGCACATGCGTCCGGAAATAAGAAAAGCTTACTTCCACCAGTTTTTTAAAACCACGGCTTCTAGAAGGTTTATTTGATTTCTTAAAAAACACGAGTTTTTAGAAAATGTGATTTATTTCATAAATGGAATCCTCAAAGTATGCTCATTCTATGTAATAACGACTTTCTAAAGTTTGCACATGCATCCGGAAATATGAAAAGCTTACTTCCGCTAGTTTTTTAAAATCACAGCTTCCAGAAGGTTTAGATGATTTCTTAAAAAACATGACTTTTTAGGAAATGTGATTTATTTCATAAATGGAATCAACAAAGTATGCACATTCTATGTCATAACGACTTTCTATAGTCTACGCATGCGCAAACTATTCACATTCTACGTAATAACGACTTTCTATAGTTTGTGCATGCGTCCGGAAATAAGAAAAGCTTACTTCCCCCCTTTTTTTAAATTCATAGCTTCTAGAAAGTTTAGATGAATTCTTAAAAAACACGAGTTTTTATAAAATGTGTTTTATTTCATCAATGGAATCAACAAAGTATCCACATTCTACGTAGTAATGACTTTCTATAGTTTGCGCATGCGTCCGGAAATAAGAAAAGCTTCCTTCCACCAGTTTTTAAAAACCGCAGCTTCTAGAAGGTTTACATGATTTCTTTAAAAACATGAGTTTTTAAAAAATGTGATTTATTTCATAAATGGAATCAACAAAGTATGCACATTCTATGTAATAACGACTTTCTAAATTTTGCGCATGCGTCCGGATATATGAAAAGCTTACTTCCACCAGTTTTTTAAAATCACAGCATCTAGAAGGTTTACATGATTTCTTAAAAAACATGAGTTTTTAGAAAATATGATTTCTTTCATAAATGGAATCAACAAACTATGCACATTCTACGTAATAATGACTTTCTATAGTTTGTGCATGCGTCCGGAAAAAAAAAAAGCATACTTCCCCCCTTTTTTTAAATTCACAGCTTCTAGAAGGTTTACATGATTTCTTAAAAAACTTGAGTTTTTAGAAAATGTGATTTATTTCATAAATGGAATTAACAAACTAAGCACATTCTACGTAATAACGACTTTCTATATTTTGCGCATGCGTCTGGAAATAAGAAAAGCTTCCTTCCGCGAGTTTTTGAAAACCACAGCTTCTAGAAGGTTAACATTATTTCTTAAAAAACACGAGTTTTTAGAAAATGTGATTTATTTCATAAACGGAGTCAACAAAGTATGCACATTCTACATAGTAACGAATTTCTATAGTTTGCGCATGCATCCGGAAATAAGAAAAGCTTACTTCCGCCAGTTTTTTAAAATCACAGCTTCTAGAAGGTATACATGATTTCTTAAAAAACATGAGTTTTTAGAAAATGTGATTTATTTCATAAATGGAATCAACAAAGTATGCACATTCTATGTAATAACGACTTTCTAAAGTTTGCGCATGCGTCCGGAAATAAGAAAAGCTTACTTCCGCCAGTTTTTTAAAACCACAGCTTCTAGAAGGTTTACATGATTTCTTAAAAAACACGAGTTTTTAGAAAATGTGATTTATTTCATAAATGGAATCAACAAAGTATGCACATTCAATGTAATAACGACTTTCGAAAGTTTGCGCATGCGTCCGGAAATATGAAAAGCTTACTTCCGCCAGTTTTTTAAAATCACAACTTCTAGAAGGTTTACATGATTTCTTAAAAAACACGAGTTTTTAGAAAATGTGATTTATTTCATAAATGGAATCAACAAATTATGCAAATTCTACGTAATAACGACTTTCTATAGTTTGCGCATGCATCCGGAAATAAGAAAAGCTTACATTCGCCAGTTTTTTAAAACCACAGCTTCTAGAAGGTTTACATGATTTCTTAAAAAACACGAGTTTTTAGAAAATATGATTTATTTCATAAATGGAATCAACAAAGTATGCACATTCTATGTAATAATGACTTTCTAAAGTTTGCGCATGCGACCAGAAATATGAAAAGCTTACTTCTGTCAGTTTTTTAAAATCACAGCTTCTAGAAGCTTTACATGATTTCTTAAAAAACACGAGTTTTTAGAAAATGTGATTTATTTCATAAATCGAATCAACAAAGTATGCACATTCTATGTCATAACGAATCTCTATAGTTTGCGCATGCGCAAACTATGCACATTCTACGTAATAATGACTTTCTATAGTTTGCGCATGCGCAAACTATGCACATTCTACGTAATAATGACTTTCGATAGTTTGCGCATGCGTCCGGAAATAAGAAAAGCTTACTTCCGCCAGTTTTTTAAAATCACAGCTTCTAGAAGGTTTACATGATTTCTTAAAAAACACGAGTTTTTAGAAAATGTGATTTATTTCATAAATGGAATCAACAAAGTATGCACATTCTATGTTATAGCGACTTTCTAAAGTTTGTGCATGCATCCGGAAATAAGAAAAGCTTACTTCCGCCAGTTTTTTAAAATCACAGCTTCGAGAAGGTTTACATGATTTCTTAACCAACACGAGTTTTTAGAAAATGTGATTTATTTTATAAATGGAATAAACAAAGTATGCACATTCTATGTAATAACGATTTTCTAAAGTTTGCGCATGCCTCCGGAAATAAGAAAAGCTTACTTCCGCCAGTTTTTTAAAATCACAGCTTCTAGATGGTTTACCTGATTTCTTAAACAGCACGAGTTTTTAGAAAATGTTATTTATTTCATAAATGGAATAAAAAATTATGCACATTATATGTCATAACGACTTTATATAGTTTGCGCATGCGCAAACTATGCACATTCTACGTAATAACGACTTTCTATAGTTTGCGCATGCATCCGAAAATAAGAAAAGCTTACTTCCCCCCTTTTTTAAATTCACAGCTTCTAGAAGGTTTAGATGAATTCTTAAAAAACAAGAGTTTTTAGAAAATGTGATTTATTTCATAAATGGAATCAACAAAGTTTGCACATTCTAACTCATAACGACTTTCTATAGTTTGCGCATGCATCCGGAAATAAGAAAAGGTTAATTCCCCACGTTTTTTAAAATCACAATTTCTAGAAGGTTTACATGATTTCTTAAAAAACACGAGTTTTTAGAAAATGTGATTTATTTCATAAATGGAATCAACAAAGTCTGCACATTCTATCTCATAACGACTTTCTATAGTTTCCGCATGCGCAAACTATGCACATTCTACGTGATGATGACTTTCTATAGTTTGCGCATGCGTCCGGAAATAAGAAAAGCTTACTTCCCCCCTTTTTTTAAATTCACAGCTTCTAGAAGGTTTAGATGAATTCTTTAAAAACACGAGTTTTTAGAAAATGTGATTTATTTCATAAATGAAATCAACAAACTATGCACATTCTACGTAATAACGACTTTCTATAGTTTGTGCATGCATCCAGGAATAGGAAAAGCTTACCTCCCCCCTTTTTTTAAATTCATAGCTTCTAGAAGGTTTACATGAATTCTTAAAAAACACGAGTTTTTAGAAAATGTGATTTATTTCATAAATGGAATCAACAAACTATGCACATTCTACTTAATAACGACTTTCTATAGTTTGCACGTGCGTCCCGAAATAAGAAAAGCTTCCTTCCGCCAGTTTTTTAAAACCTCAGCTTCTAGAATGTTTACATGATTTCTTAAAAAACATGGGTTTTTAGAAAATGTGATTTATTTCATAAATGGAATCAACAAAGAATGCACATTGTATGTAATAACAACTTTCTAAAGTTTGCGCATGCGTCCGGAATAATGAAAATCTTACTTCCACAAGTTTTTTAAAATCACAACTTCTAGAAGGTTTACATGATTTCTTAAAAAACACGAGTTTTTAGAAAATGTGATTTATTGCATAAATGGAATCAACAAAGTATGCACATTCTACATCATAACAAATTTCTATAGTTTGCGCATGTGTCCGGAAATAATAAAAGCTTAATTCCCCCCGTTTTTTAAAATCATAGCTTCTAGAAGGTTTACATGATTTCTTAAAAAACACGAGTTTTTAGAAAATGTGATTTATTTCATAAATGGAATCAACAAAGTATGCACATTCTTTGTCATAACGACTTTCTATAGTTTGCGCATGCGCAAACTATCCACATTCTATGTGATAACGACTTTCTATAGTTAGCGCATGCGTCCGGAAATAAGAAAAGCTTACTTCCCCCCTTTTTTTGAATTCACAGCTTCTAGAAGGTTTAGATGAATTATTAAAAAACACGAGTTTTTAGAAAATGTGATTTATTTCATAAATGGAATCAACAAACTATGCACATTCTACGTAATAAGGACTTTCTATAGTTTGCGCATGCGTCCGGAAATAAGAAAAACTTACTTCCGCCAGTTTTTTAAAACCACAGCTTCTAGAAGGTTTACATGATTTCTTAAAAAACACGATTTTTTAGAAAATGTGATTTATTTCATAAATGGAATCAACAAAGTATGCGCATTCTATGTAATAACGACTTTCTAAAGTTTGCGCATCCATCCGGAAATATGAAAAGCTTACTTCCGCCAGGTTTTTAAAATACAGCTTCTAGAAGGTTTAGATGATTTCTTAAAAAACACGAGTTTTTACGAAATGTGATTTATTTCATAAATGGAATCAACAAACTATGCACATTCTATGTCATAACGACTTTCTATAGTCTACGCATGCGCAAACTATTCACATTCTACGTAATAACGACTTTCTTTAGTTTGCGCTGTTGATGTATATGTAACTTCGGAATGTATTTCACATATATGTATATTGTATTCCTATAGAGATGGTATTATTCCTCTATAAGGAAGTGTCGTCATTTATATTGTAAGTGTCGTAACTTATACTTGATGGGTTATTAGAGCACCTTATTTGGGGTCGGCCCTGTATAAGTCATGTGGGTCAAAGGGTTATTAGACCACCCTATTGGGGGTCGGCCATGTGAGTCAAAGGGTTATTAGACCACCCTATTAGGGGTCGGCCCACTCAGCATTATGTTATGTGGTAAAGTTCGAGCCTACATGAGTTAGGTAAAAAGGCAAGTCAAGTCAAGTATAAATAGAGTGCGGGAGGCACTCTATTTGTTCACTCACTTCTCACACATGCACTCAAGGAGGAGTGGCGCAATTATGGAGGAGGAGGATCTGCTGCTAGGTTATGGCTATGTCTCTTGGTTGGTTGTATCATTGCTCTATCTATCTCTGAGGAAGTTATTGGGGTTTTTCACCTTTATGGTTTTCCCCAAGTAAATCTTTGTGTCTCTTGTGTGCTTGCATTATTGTCTCCATGATTGATATGCTGTAGATATGCTATACATGTTGTTCTCTCAGTTAAGATCCTAGATCAGATTGAAGTAAATTCTGAAAATATAACATGGTATCAGAGCTAGCCTGAAAGAAGACATGATATGGCATGTATGACACTTGTTGCACTTACGATGCTAGGGCTTGATATAGCAAAAACCAGTCATTGTAGCACTTTCGCTATAAACCCGTTTTGGCTAATTTTTCGGATCTAAAATTATTACAGGACGAAGCTAAGATCTCCAGGTACCTTGTGTACAAAGGAAAACCTCTAATTCGTTGTAATTTGTGATTTATGATATGTGCAATATAGGGTTTCTGCCTCTTCCAGATCTGAGTTAAAATCAGGTGACCTTGGGAAAAAGGTCATAACTTGGGCTAGGAAGCTCCAAATGAAATTTAGTGGAAAGTGACAGGTAGTACACAGACTGTACTATCTCAGAAAACTTTTTCAGAGGCCGAAGTTGAACCAGTGACACGTGGCACTCCGTACAAGTGCGCTCTCCTGTATTATCCCATAAACAGGTCATGTTGCGACATTTGGCATAACTCTCTCTCAGAGAGTCCAATTGAGTTCAGACCTGTCAGGATGGAAAGGTAATAGGCCGAGATATCTCACGAAACTTTTTCAGAGGCCGAAGTTAAAACAGTTACACGTGGCACGCTGTACAAGTTCACTCTCCTGTTTTATCCCAAAACAGGTCACGTTGCGACATTTGGCATAACTCTCTCTCAGAGAATCCAATTGAGGTCAGACCTATCAGGATGGAAAGATAACAGGTCAGGCTATCTCAAGAAACTTTTTCAGACCCTGTGGATCAAAAATTCCAGAGTTACACCAGAAACAATCAGGTACATATTTCTGTCAAAACAGAATTATTTTTTGGTACCTTCATTCATGGCTTCCGGAATTTAGGGCTTTGGAGAAAGTTGGAATTTTTGTAATCGGAGACCACGGATGGATGCTACTCATCAAAATAGAAATTTAGAGACCAAGATCAGAATTTTTGGTTGGGCAGAAGGCCGGGCTTGATTAGACCCTAGTTCGGGACTTTGATCAAGAAAGTGGAAAATTAGGGCTTCTGTAAAAATGGGAATTTTTGAAATCTGTGACCACAGGTGGAAGCTCCTCAGAAAAATAGAAGCTTAGAGCTTTGGATCAAACATTTTGATTGGGAAGAAGAGTGTGCTTCATCAAACCCCAGTTCAGGGTCACGTCCAGTGAATCCAGAAGTTTCAAAAGCAAAATTGAGGAGTGAAACTTTGCAGTTTTCAAATTCTGAATATACCAACTTGATCAGCTCATCAAGGCACATATTTCTATCCTGTTAGAAGTTTGAAATTCAAAGTTTGAATTTTTGGGGTTTCTCTGACAAACCCATATCCAGCTCAAGGTCCAGTTCTTGCAAATCAAGTGGATTGGGTTAATCCTAGAAGAAGATGGATTGATCACCTGCATAAGTGAAGAAGTTCCTGTCTCAGAGGCAGATGAGGATAAGGCCTTACATAAGAAAATTACAAGCGATCTCGACAGGTATGACTCATCGAGGTATGTTTCGATATTTGTCCATGATTAAGTTTATGGTATGTTTGTCTTCATGTTATTATGGTTAGTACAATTTTGATTTTAGATTTGTTGTATCACCTTAACAAAATTATGAATGCATGATAGAAGATATTCATTGGTTAGGGTGTTGACACTTATGATTGTACTAATGCATTATGGTGTTGTATGAGGTTTATGTTGTCTACTAACATGAAAGGTATACCAAGAAAGACAGATCATGTTCTGGTCCAAGAACATATGATCATGATAACATGAGGACAAATATTCATCCATTGTCATGGATCTCATAGAAGATCCATTTACGAGGTATGTATAACTTGGTTTTGTAATAGTTAACCTATGAGATATACAGGTTACTAGCACAAGTCATTGAAGAAGAACAAGAAGACATCATGTGAGTATGTTAGACATAAATAGCTAGCATGCTAATCCAGGTATGTTTTTCCTATATCAAGTTAGAATCCTACCTTGTGTTAGGATCTTATACTGTTGTTGATAATGATTATTCATGAAGTCATAGGTTTTAATAATCATGGTTGTATGCATATTATGTTTCTTACCTTAATTGATGATATGACTAACCAGAAGAATCATGAAGGTATAGGTTTGAATAATCACAGGTTTTATGCATAATATATCTCTTATCTTGATTGATGATTCAACTAACCTGAAGAGTCATAGGTTTGAGTAATTACAGGTTTAGACATGTTATGTTTCTTATGATTTGACTAACCTTAAGAATTCTACATAAACCTTGAATGCTAATGCTTATTATTTTCTGTTTGAAATGATCATGACTATACATGCTTGAGATTATTGTGTTTTAATAGTATACTAATGAATGTATGATTTTATATGAGATCACAAGGATAACACAATCATGATACTAATAAGCATGCATAGGAACCAAGAATGAATGTAAGTTCAAGGACAGGTAATCCAGGAAGCAAAGATCAAGAGGGAGTACACTCCAGTGGTTTATGAAAGGATGCAGATATTCAGAGGGAGTTGACCATCTCTCTACATCCCACAACAGAAAGGTGTAGAAGAAGCTACTTCAGATTAGGACTCCAGCAGCTCCTGCAAGGAAGCGAAGACTCAGAGGGAGTCCACCCAACGAACAAACAAAGATAAGTATTTGAATTGTCATTTCTTAAATAATACTGTTCAATAATGTATATACTGATGTTCCTAGAATTAGGTTGTGTATTATGCATATTAGAATAATTGCATTGATGAACAGTATACTCCTAATATGCATGGGTAAGTGGCCTATGGCACTGTACAACATTCCATTGCTACTTATCTAGAATGAAACCTCTTTGCTGACATGTTGGGAGTTGTGCACACTCTTAACAATGTTCTGGTAGAGATTGGAAGGCATCTAGAAAGTTACGGAATATGGATAAATGTTGTATTGAAGCATTGGCTAAGATAATTACATGACTGTATGGCATATTTCTTTATGTGTAAGAATTTGTTCTGAAAACTATGAGATGTTTTCTAATCATGCAATTTAACTTGTTGTGTAGGAAAGATCATATGCCATCTCCTACAAAAGAAGAACTACAACATTTGTTCTAGCAACAAAGATATCTATTGAAGATATTGAAGATATTGAAGTTCCCAGGATCTGGGATGAAGACATGAAATGCCATGATCCGTCGATCATGAAGAATGATGTTTGGGATGTAATCCCAATACATGAAGGGAAGTTTGCTATGACTTCCAAATGGAACTATCAGATCAAGCATGTTGCAGATGGCAGCATTGAGAAATATAAAAGTGATGAAATAGAAGATACACCAGATGGATTCAAGACAGCTTCCTTGAATGGTGTAGTTGAAGAAGAAGTGTATGTAGAGCAGCCACTTGGTTCTGAGACACATGATAGGAAATCATATATGTGCAGAACTTGGTATGGTGAAGATAGATTGATTGCCGACACGCAGCGGAAGCTTACTACCGAGTTCGAGATGAAGAACTTGGGGATGATGCACTATTTGTTTTTGGCATGGAGGTGTGGCAGAGTGCAGATAGAATCTTCCTTGGACAAGGGAAGTATGCAGTAGAGATCCCAAAGAGGTTTGGGATGATGGATTGCAAGGCCATGGCCACACCTATGGCATCAAATCTGAAGCTTCTATGTGATGCTTCATCTGAGCCGATTGATGTCTCTATGTATCGCCAGATGATTGGGTCCTTGATGTACCTGATGAACACGAGACTAGACATTTGCTTTGCTATGAACACATTGAGCCAGTTCCTGACGGATCCAAGGAGTGTTCACTTGGTTGTTGTAAAGCATATTCTGAGGTACCTGAAGGGTACAGTGGATTATGGGATTAGGTATGAGGCGAATCAAAAGTTTAACCTGCAGGGTTATGTTGATTCAGATTAGGCTGGCAGTGCTGCAGACAGGAAGAGCACATCTGGGTGCTGCTTCAGTATGGGATCAGGTGTGATCTCTTGGTTTAGCAGGAAGCAGTCCTGTGTAGCACTGAGTACAGCTGACGCAGAATATGTTGCAGCCTGCTCAGCTAGTTACGAGGCAGTATGGCTACGGAAGCTACTGTCTGAGCTATTTCATCTTCCGTTGGAGGCTACTGGTATCTTCTGTGATAACCAGAGTTGTGTGAAGCTGTACGAGAACTCAGTGTTTCATGACAGGTCGAAACACATAGAGATCAAATATCACTATATCAGGGATATGGTACAGAGAGGAGCTGTGAAGCTCCTGTATGTTGCGACGGACGAGCAGATTGCAGATGTGTTGACGAAGCCACTAGCCAGAGTGAAGTTCGAGTACTTCAGAGAGAGGCTTGGAGTTCTTCAGATCGAGGACACTTCAAGGAAGAAGTGATGGACACATTTTTTGAAGCCATTTCAAGCATGTTGGAAGGAGGATCCTTCACATGGCTGTGGATGTAAGCGCTGGATGATGAGCATCAGGATGATGTTCTGGTTTCTGCTTGATATGATCAGTTGGATCATTTTTATGTATGAATGTACGCATCATGTTGGATGCTGGATATGATCAGTTGGATCATTTTTATATGTATGTACGCATCAATGTGGATGCTGGATATGATCAGTTGGATCATTTTTATGTACGCATCATGTTGGATGCTGGATATGATCAGTTGGATCATTTATGTATGTATGCATCATGTTGGATGCTGGATATGATCAGTTGGATCATGTGTACGTATTTTGTATATGCATCATGTTGGATGCTTGGACCATGTATCTGTATATGTATCAGGTGGATACATTGTATGATCAGGTGGATCATGTATGATGATATGTATCAGGTAGATACTTGGTATGCATCAGGTAGATGCATTGATGATCAGGAGGATCATGTATGATGATATGTATCATATATTTGTATCAAGTGGATACATTGGTGATCAGGAGGATCATGTATGATGATATGTATCAGGTAGATACTTGGTATGCATCAGGAAGATGCATTGATGATCAGGTGTATCATGCAGCAGGATGTTGCAGTGATGATCAGGATGATCATAGATGACGAGCTTCAGGATGTTGCTCCAGATGATATGCAGTAGGATGTTGCAGTGATGATCAGGATGATCATAGATGACGAGCTTCAGGATGTTGCTCCAGATGACATGCAGCAGGATGTTGCAGTGATGATCAGGATGATCATAGATGACGAGCTTCAGGATGTTGCTCCAGATGACATGCAGCAAGATGTTGCAGTGATGATCATAGATGACGAGCTTCAGGATGTTGCTCCAGATGACATGCAGCAGGACGTTGCAGTGATGATGATCAGGATGATAATGGATACATCAGGATGATGTATGGTGAGTATCAGGTTGATACTCTGTGGCTGTGGATCAGGTTGTGCAGATGAGCATGTAATCCGGTGCCCTGGGAGATTTGCAAATGGTATTTCAAGGTTTTGCCTATGGCATGTAATTCGGTGCCCTGGGACATCTGGCAAATGCTCTTTCAAGGTTTTGCTCTGGGAGGACATGTAATTCGGTGCCCTGGGAGATCTGCAGATAGTCTTTCGAGGTTTTTCCTATGGCATGTAATTCGGTTCCCTGGGATATCTGGCAGATGCTCTTTCGAGGTTTTGTCCTATGGCATGTAATTCGTTTCCCTGGGAGATCCGATAGGTTGGGCTGTGTGGTCGTAATCAGTCCTGGGATGCTCTTGCGAGGTTTTGCCATGACCACATGTAATTCGTTGCCCTGGGAGATCCTATAGGTAGAGCTGTGTGCTCGTAAAAGCCTGGGATGCTCTTGCGAGGTTTTGTGGTGAGGTCACATGTAATTCGGTGCCCTGGGAGATCCTATAGGTAGAGCTGTGTGCTCGTAACAACCTGGGATGCTCTTTCGAGGTTTTTCGATGCACGTAATATGTCCTGAGGATTCCACAGTATGGCCAGTGATGATGAAGACCTGCAGGTGGTGGGCCTACATCCAGTATGAAAAAGGACTGGCTCTGTAGAACTTCCTATGACGAGTAGATTCAGAGATTGATTGAGATAGCAGCAGCAGTGACGATGATGATGACTCGATGACGATTATCTAGTGAAGATGATCCAGAGAAGATGACTTGTGCTAGAAGAACTGTGCTGAGAAATACCTTCCTAGTTAAGAGGGAGTGTTGATGTATATGTAACTTCGGAATGTATTTCACATATATGTATATTGTATTCCTACAGAGATGGTATTATTCCTCTATAAGGAAGTGTCGTCATTTATATTGTAAGTGTCGTAACTTATACTTGATGGGTTATTAGACCACCTTATTTGGGGTCGGCCCTGTATAAGTCATGTGGGTCAAACGGTTATTAGACCACCCTATTGGGGGTCGGCCATGTGGGTCAAAGGGTTATTAGACCACCCTATTGGGGGTCGGCCCACTCAGCATTATGTTATGTGGTAAAGTTCGAGCCTACATGAGTTAGGTAAAAAGGCAAGTCAAGTCAAGTATAAATAGAGTGCGGGAGGCACTCTATTTGTTCACTCACTTCTCACACATGCACTCAAGGAGGAGTGGCGCAATTATGGAGGAGGAGGATCTGCTGCTAGGTTATGGCTATCTCTCTTGGTTGGTTGTATCATTGCTTTATCTATCTCTGAGGAAGTTATTGGGGTTTTTCACCTTTATGGTTTTCCCCAAGTAAATCTTTGTCTCTCTTGTGTGCTTGCATTATTGTCTCCATGATTGATATGCTGTAGATATGCTGTACATGTTGTTCTCTTAGTTAAGATCCTAGATCAGATTGAAGTAAATTCTGAAAATCTAACATGCGCATGCGTCCGGAAATAAGAAAATCTTACTTCCCCCCTTTTTTTAAATTCACAGCTTCTAGAAGGTTTAGATGAATTCTTAAAAAACACGAGTTTTTAGAAAATGTGTTTTATTTCATCAATGGAATCAACAAAGTATGCACATTCTATGTAGTAATGACTTTCTATAGTTTGCGCATGCGTCCGGAAATAAGAAAAGCTTACTTCCGCCAATTTTTAAAAACCGCAGCTTCTAGAAGGTTTACATGATTTCTTTAAAAACATGAGTTTTTAGAAAATGTGATTTATTTCATAAATGGAATCAACAAAGTATGCACATTCTATGTAATAACGACTTTCTAAAGTTTGCGCATGCGTCCGAAAATATGAAAAGCTTACTTCCGCCAGTTTTTTAAAATCACAGCATCTAGAAGGTTTACATGATTTCTTAAAAAACACGAGTTTTTAGAAAATGTGATTTATTTCATAAATGGAATCAACAAACTATGCACATTCTACATCATAACAACTTTCTATAGTTTGCGCATCCGTCCGGAAATAAGAAAAGCTTAATTCCCCCCGTTTTTTAAAATCACAGCTTCTAGAAGGTTTACATGATTTATTAAAAACTTGAGTTTTTAGAAAATGTGATTTATTTCATAAATGGAATCAACAAAGTATGCACATTGTATGTCATAACGACATTCTATAGTTTGCGCATGCGCAAACTATGCACATTCTACGTAATAACGACTTTCTATAGTTTGCGCATGCGTCCGGAAATAAGAAAAGCTTACTTCCCCCCTTTTTTTAAATTCACAGCTTCTAGAAGGTTTAGATGAATTCTTAAAAAACACAAGTTTTTAGAAAATATGATTTATTTCATAAATGTAATCAACAAACTATACACATTCTACGTAGTAACGACTTTCTATAGTTTGCGCATGCGTCCGGAAATAAGAAAAGCTTACTTCCCCCCGTTTTTTAAAATCACAGCTTCTAGAAGGTTTAGATGAATTCTTAAAAAACATGAGCTTTTAGGAAATGTGATTTATTTCATAAATGGAATCAACAAACTATGCACATTCTACGTAATAAGGACTTTCTATAGTTTGCGCATGCGTCCGGAAATAAGAAAAGCTTACCTCCCCCCTTTTTTTAAATTCATAGCTTCTAGAAGGTTTACATTGTTCGGATATCCACATCATCTTTTTCAGGATATTGCATGCAAATTATGGTTTGCATGTAGAATCTAGGGTTTGCATGCACCGGCATGCACTGGCATGCATCCCAGTCACCAGTTTGATGCCTCCAGCACCTTATCCACTTCATTCTAGCACCCGGGAGCCACCTACCATAGAGTTTTAGCCCACCTAAGCTGAAAGGCGCCCACTTCTCACCTACTTCCAGAGAAGGGCGCACTTGTTCACCTACAACTGCAGTTCCACTTCAGTTACATTCAGTTAGCTCTGATTCTCCCTGATTTGAGGCTAGTTTCACTCCCGACTGACTGTATCACTTCCGTTGGACCTCCAGTTTGATTAGGTGACTTGTTCTGACTTCAGTTAGCCTCCCATGCTCCCCCACTGAGCCTCTAGATCCTAAATCAGTGCTACACACTTCAGTTACACTTATTAGACTCAGTTAGACTCAGATTGACACCTGGATGACTGGTTGTTGTGCATTGATGAGCACCACCGATTGATTGATGAGGACTCCTAGTTAGAGTCAAGCTACTCCATTCTGTAATTCGAATGACCTCCTTAGGCAATTCGAATTGCTCAGTCATTGTGACAGTTTGTATTGTAATTCATTCACCCTTTCTGGGATAGAGAGCACTGCTGCATGTTTTGCACAGTTTTGCACCATATTTTCTATGTTCATCTGTTGTGATTGATTTACTTGTTCATTAGATCTGCTGTGACTAATTTTACATGGTATCAGAGCCATTGCAGGGACAAGATCTCTTTTCTACAGGTGTTTATACAAGAAGATTTGACTGAATTGCTAAAAATTGCAAAAAGTTTGGCATGAAATATCTCAAGGGCATTCGCTCCTGTGCATGCAAAGCTTGAAAAATATTCCAATACCAATCCAGAAGCTTGAGTTACCACATAATTCCTGGATCTGATACATTGGACCTATTCAACATTGCTTGAAATCCAATCCCAGGTGTGATGCAACTCTCAAAGGGTGGATTGTTCGACCTTATTGTGGTTGTTTTTATGTGATTTGCAGGTTTATTGTCTCCTTCAATTGCACTCGCTATCTTTTGCATGCAAGCTTCCCTACAGCAATTGCATTCGCTATAGTCTGCATGCAAGCTTCCTCTTCATCAGTTGACTCAATCCTTGCAATGGAATACTCTTCTTCAAAGCCTATCCTCACCCTATTCAATTATTTTGATTGGAAAGATGATATGGAGATCATATTACGTTCAAAAGGTTACTACCGAGTCACTATTGGTCTTGAATTGGAGCCAAACAATGTGTCATATCGAACCAAACACTACAACAAGCTTGATGAAGCTTATGGTCTTCTTTATCTCTCCATCTCCAAAGATCTTCACTTCCATCTCAGCGGATTGAAGACTCCAAAAGCCATATGGGAGCAACTTGAAACACTATTCGGCAAGCAGGATGAGCTTAGGGCTTTTCAATTAGAGAATGAATTGATTGGCCTTAATCCTGAGAATTTCGAGACCATCAATGAATTCTTCACAAAATTCAAGAACTTGAACTTGCAATTGAAGAACAGTGGTGTTATCAAAGAGGATAAACAGTTGATCCTCTCCATTCTAAGCAAGCTTGGGAAAGATTATTCAATATTTGTCTCTACTTTCAATTCCGGTCGGCTAACTACCCCGAATTGGAAGATGCCTACCTTGAATGCCTTCATTGAGTCCGTTACAAAAGAGCATGACAAGTTGATTCAAATGGGGTCCATAAGCTCCAAAGATTCAGCCCTATTTGTTCAAGGACCCAAGATCTCGAATGGTAAAGGAAAGCTAAAGAAGGAGAAGCCCAAATTCGAGCCTCACAAGCAAAAAGACAAAGGCAAGCAAACGGATGCACCATCCAGTTCGAAATCCAAGCAAAAGGGAAAAGAAGGTAACCAAAAATCTAAATGTACTTATTGTAACCGTGGCTTTCATCCCGAAAGTTCATGTATGAAGAAGACTATAGATCAAATGGCCCTCCTTTTGGAAAAGAACAACATAACCCTTCCTGGCGGTGCAAGGAAGAAGGATCGGAATGATGATCATGAAAGAGGACAAGCACTCATGGCAACGGTTTCAAAGCCCACTACTCTCTTGATAGATTCGGGTGCATCAAATCATATGGCTGCAAATATTAATTCTTTTTCCTCATTCGATCCAAACAGCTCCATCCCCATCCATTTGGGATATGACTCAAAAATTTCTTCAAAGGGCAAAGGTACGATTCATGTAGAACATGGATGCTTTCAGAATGTTCTCTATGTTCCTTCCTTGGCTTCAAATCTCCTTTCTGTGTATCAAATGACACATACTGGTGAACCAAAGCAAGTCACATTCAGCCCTAATACAGTTGAAATTTCTGATATCAAAAGTGGAAGACTAGTTGCGGTTGGAAAGGCAAACCACACCGCCTTCACCAGAAGAAGATCCGACCAGCGATAATGAAGGTATGAGTTCTGATATTTCTGATATTGTAGCAGCATATGATTATCATGACATATCAGGTTCGGAATCCGATCATTATGATCCTCCTCAGTCACCAAAGTGGGCCCAAAACACTCTACAATCTGCTGGTTCTAGTCTTGGAAATCCTGCTGATCCGAGACGAACAAGAGGAGACTTTCAAAGAGCAGGTATGGCTCTTTCTATTGCTGATCCATTTCTTCCTGAGATTTGTTCTTTGATGGCTGGTTCAGATCCTACATCATACTATTCATCCCATCGAGATCCGAGATGGAAAAGTGCCATGGATGAAGAGTACAGTTCTCTTCAAAAGAACAATACATGGGAGCTAGTTTCTCTTCCACCTGGAAGAAAATTAGTGAAGTGTAAATGGGTCTACCGTACTAAAGTTGCTGCTGATGGCACTATCAGCAAATATAAAGCAAGGTTGGTGGCAAAAGGTTTTTCCCAAGTCCAAGGAGTGGACTACACAGAGACCTTTGCACCGGTTGCAAAGATGGATTCCATCCGCCTTGTTTTAGCTATTGCCGCATCCAAGCACTGGGAAGTGCACCATATGGATGTGAAGAGTGCATTTTTACATGGAGACCTTGCTGAAGAGGTCTATATGCAGCAGCCAAAGGGTTATACATCAGATCCATCATTGGTTTGTAGATTGAAGAAGTCTTTGTACGGGTTAAAACAGGCCCCAAGAGCTTGGTACGCAAAGATGGACTCCTTCCTTCTTTCTCAGAATTTCCAAAGATGCAAATCTGATCCGAATGTGTATCCTCAGCGAGTTAAAGGTAATTTGTTGGTTATTGTACTTTATGTTGATGATCTGCTTATTACTGGTAGCACACTTACTTCAATAAACAAGCTAAAATCTGCCTTAAATCTAGCTTTTGACATGAGCGATTTGGGCTTGCTGAGTCACTTTTTGGGCTTGGAGATAGCTCAAAATTTTGATGGGATCACTATATCTCAGCAAAAATATGCTTCCGACCTGTTATTGAAGTTTAATATGGCTGAATGTAAGGCAGCCCCGTTCCCATTCCTCTCAGGAATCAGTCTTGAGGAGGGAGATTCCACACCGCTTGCAGATTGCAGTATGTATCGACAGTTGATTGGTTCACTACTTTATTTGACACATTCACGGCCTGATATCTCATATGCCCTGAGTGCCGTGTCAAGATATATGCAGCAGCCACATGAGCTTCATTGGCGAGCAGCCAAGTGGATCTTGCAGTATGTGCAAGGTACGAGACAGTTTGGCATACACTATGCTGCAGATTCTGAGCTAGATTTCATTGGTTTTACTAATTCAGATTGGGCAGGTGATAGCATTGATCGGAAGTCCACTTCTGGTTATGTTTTCATGATTGGTCATGGTGCTATTTGCTGGTCCAGCAAAAAGCAAGCAGCCATTGCACTTTCTTCAGCAGAGGCAGAGTATCGAGGGGCAGTCAATGCCTGCATTCAGGCAGTTTGGTTGCAGGGTATTCTTTCCAAGTTTGGTTTTGGTGGCACTACTTCGACTGTCCTCTTTTGTGACAATCAAAGTGCTATCAAGATCTCCACAGATCCAGTTTAGCGGCAGAGGACCAAACACATTGAGATTCATATGCATTACATTCGACAGTTGGTGCATGACCGCACCATCATTCTGCAATATTGCCCTACTAATGAGCAAATTGCAGACATCTTCACCAAGAGCTTCATTGAGAAGAAGTTCTCTTACCTCCATTCACTGTTGGGGGTGAGTTCCATCATGGTGGAGACAGATTGATTCATTATTATTCTTTAGCTTGAGGGGGGGCTTTCTTCCCACTGGGTTTTCCCTCTTTCCTCACTTAGTTTATTTTCAGCATTTTTTGGATTACTGTATTGGGGTGACCTTTGGTCTTAGTTACCAGGGCCCCACATTATTTTGTTGGCACATCATAGTCTAGCTTGAGGGGGGGTGTTCGGATATCCACATCATATTTTTCAGGATCTTGCATGCAAATTAGGGTTTGCATGCAGAATCTAGGGTTTGCATGCACCGGCATGCACTGGCATGCATCCCAGTCACCAGTTTGATGCCTCCAGCACCTTATCCACATCATTCTAGCACCCGGGAGCCACCTACCACGGAGTTTTATCCCTCCTAAGCTGAAAGGCGCCCACTTCTCACCTACTTCCAGAGAAGGGCGCAATTGTTCACCTACCACTGCAGTTCCACTTCAGTTACATTCAGTTAGCTCCGATTCTCCCTGATTTGAGGCTAGTTTCACTCCCGACTGACTGTATCACTTCCGTTGGACCTCCAGTTTGATTAAGTGACTTGTTCTGACTTCAGTTAGCCTCCCATGCGCCCCCACTGAGCCTCCAGATCCTAAATCAGTGCTACACACTTCAGTTACACTTATTACACTCAGTTAGACTCAGATTGACACCTGGATGATTGGTTGTTGTGCATTGATGAGCAACACCGATTGATTGATGAGGACTCCTAGTTAGAGTCAAGCTACTCCATTCTGTAATTCGAATGACCTCCTTAGGCAATTCGAATTGCTCATTCATTGTGACAGTTTGTATTGTAATTCATTCATCCTTTCTGGGATAGAGAGCACTGCTGCATGTTTTGCACAATTTTGCACCATATTTTCTATGTTCATCTGTTGTGATTGATTTACTTGTTCATTAGATCTGCTGTGACTAATTTTACATACATGAATTCTTAAAACACACGAGTTTTTAGAAAATGTGATTTATTTCATAAATGGAATCAACAAACTATGCACATTCTACGTAATAACGACTTTCTATAGTTTGCACATGTGTCCCGAAATAAGAAAAGCTTCCTTCCGCCAGTTTTTTAAAACCACAGCTTCTAGAATGTTTACATGATTTCTTAAAAAACATGAGTTTTTAGAAAATGTGATTTATTTCATAAATGGAATCAACAAAGAATGCACATTCCATGTAATAACGACTTTCTAAAGTGTGCACATGCGTCCGGAAATATGAAAATCTTACTTCCACCAGTTTTTTAAAATCACAGCTTCTAGAAGGTTTACATGATTTCTTAAAAAACACGAGTTTTTAGAAAATGTGATTTATTGCATAAATGGAATCAACAAAGTATGCACATTCTACGTCATAACAAATTTCTATAGTTTGCGCATGCGTCCGGAAATAATAAAAGCTTAATTCCCCCCGTTTTTTAAAATCACAGCTTCTAGAAGGTTTACATGATTTCTTAAAAAACACGAGTGTTTAGAAAATGTGATTTATTTCATAAATGGAATCAACAAAGTATGCACATTCTATGTCATAACGACTTTCTATAGTTTGGGCATGCGCAAACTATACACATTCTACGTGATAATGACTTTCTATAGTTTGCGCATGCGTCCGGAAATAAGAAAAGCTCACTTCCCCCCTTTTTTTAAATTCACAGCTTCTAGAAGGTTTAGATGAATTATTAAAAAACACGAGTTTTTAGAAAATGTGATTTATTTCATAAATGGAATCAACAAACTATGCACATTCTACGTAATAAGGACTTTCTATAGTTTGCGCATGCGTCCGGAAATAATAAAAGCTTACTTCCGCCAGTTTTTTAAAACCACAGCTTCTACAAGGTTTACATGATTTCCTAAAAAACACGAGTTTTTAGAAAATGTGATTTATTTCATAAATGGAATCAACAAAGTATGCTCATTCTATGTAATAACGACTTTCTAAAGTTTGCGCATGCATCTGAAAATATGAAAAGCTTACTTCCGCCAGTTTTTTAAAATCACAGCTTCTAGAAGGTTTAGATGATTTCTTAAAAAACACGAGTGTTTAGAAAATGTGATTTATTTCATAAATGGAATCAACAAAGTATGCACATTCTATGTCATAATGACTTTCTATAGACTACACATGCGCAAACTATTCACATTCTACGTAATAACGACTTCCTATTGTTTGCGCAAGCGTCCGGAAATAAGAAAAGCTTACTTCCCCCCTTTTTTTAAATTCACAGCTTCTAGAAGGTTTAGATGAATTCTTAAAAAACACGAGTTTTTAGAAAATGTGTTTTATTTCATCAATGGAATCAACAAAGTATGCACATTCTACGTAGTAACGACTTTCTATAGTTTGCGCATGCATCCGGAAATAAGAAAAGCTTCCTTCGGCCAGTTTTTAAAAACCGCAGCTTCTAGAAGGTTTACATGATTTCTTTAAAAACATGAGTTTTTAGAAAATGTGATTTATTTCATAAACGGAATCAACAAAGTATGCACATTCTATGTAATAACGAATTTCTAAAGTTTGCGCATGTGTCCGGAAATATGAAAAGCTTACTTCCGCCAGTTTTTTAAAATCACAGCATCTAGAAGGTTTACATGATTTCTTAAAAAACACGAGTTTTTAGAAAATGTGATTTATTTCATAAATGGAATCAACAAACTATGCACATTCTACCTCATAACAACTTTCTATAGTTTGCGCATCCGTCCGGAAATAAGAAAAGCTTAATTCCCCCCGTTTTTTAAAATCCAGCTTCTACAAGGTTTACATGATTTATTAAAAAACTTGAGTTTTTAGAAAATGTGATTTATTTCATAAATGGAATCAACAAAGTACGCACATTCTATGTCATAACGACATTCTATAGTTTGCGCATGCGCAAACTATGCACATTCTACGTAATAACGAATTTCTATAGTTTGTGCATGCGTCCGGAAATAAGAAAAGCTTACTTCCCCCCTTTTTTTAAATTCACAGCTTCTAGAAGGTTTAGATGAATTCTTAAAAAACACGAGTTTTTAGAAAATGTGAATTATTTCATAAATAGAATCAACAAAGTATGCACTTTCTATGTCATAAAGGACTTTCTATAGTTTGCGCATGCGCAAACAATGCACATTCTACGTGATAACGACTTTCTATAGTTTGCGCATGCGTCCGGAAATAAGAAAAGCTTACTTCCCCCCTTTTTTTTAAATCACAACTTCTAGAAGGTTTTCATGATTTCGTAAAAAACACAAGTTTTTAGAAAAAGTGATTTATTTCATAAATGGTATTAACAAACTAAGCACATTCTACGTAATAACGACTTTCTATAATTTGTGCATGCGTCCGAAAATAAGATAAGATTCCTTCCGCCAGTTTTTTAAAACCACAGCTTCTAGAAGGTTTACATGATTTCTTAAAAAACATGAGTTTTTAGAAAATGTGATTTATTTCATAAATGGAATCAACAAAGTATGCACATTCTACGTAGTAACGATTTTCTATAGTTTGCGCATGCATCCGGAAATAAGAAAAGCTTACTTCCGCCAGTTTTTTAAAATCACAGCTTCTACAAGGTTTACATCATTTCTTAAAAAACATGAGTTTTTAGAAAATGTGATTTATTTCATCAATGGAATCAACAAAGTATGCACATTCTATGTAATAACGACTTTCTAAATTTTGCGCATGCGTCCGGAAATAAGAAAAGCTTACTTCCGCCAGTTTTTTAAAACCACAGCTTCTGGAAGGTTTACATGATTTCTTAAAAAACACGAGTTTTTAGAAAATGTGATTTATTTCATAAATGGAATCAACAAAGTATGCACATTCAAGGTAATAACGACTTTGAAAGTTTGCGCATGCGCCTGGAAATAAGAAAAACTTCCTTCTGCCAGTTTTTTAAAACCACAGCTTCTGGAAGGTTTACATGATTTCTTGAAAAACACGAGTTTTTAGAAAATTTGATTTTTTTCATAAATGGAATCAACAAAGTATGCACATTCTATGTCATAACGAATCTCTATAGTTTGCGCATGCGCAAACTATGCACATTCTACGTAATAACGACTTTCTATAGTTTGCGCATGCGTCCGGAAATAAGGAAAGCTTACTTCCGCCAGTTTTTTAAAATCACAGCTTCTAGAAGGTTTACATGATTTCTTAAAAAACACGAGTTTTTAGAAAATGTGATTTATTTCATAAATGGAATCAACAAAGTATACACATTCTATGTAATAACGACTTTCTAAAGTTTGCGCATGCCTCCGGAAATAAGAAAAGCTTACTTCCGCCAGTTTTTTAAAATCACAGCTTCTAGAAGGTTTACATGATTTCTTAAAAAACACGAGTTTTTAGAAAATGTGATTTATTTTATAAATGGAATAAACAAAGTATGCACAGTCTATGTAATAACGACTTTCTAAAGTTTGCGCATGCGTCCGGAAATAAGAAAAGCTTACTTCCGCCAGTTTTGTAAAATCACAGCTTCTAGATGGTTTACATGATTTCTTAAACAACACGAGCTTTTAGAAAATGTGATTTATTTCATAAATGGAATAAAAAAGTATGCACATTCTATGTCATAACGACTTTCTATAGTTTGCGCATGCGCAAACTATGCACATCCTATGTAATAACGAATTTCTATAGTTTGCGCATGCATCCGGAAATAAGAAAAGCTTACTTCCCCCCTTTTTTTAAATTCACAGCTTCTAGAAGGTTTAGCTGAATTCTTAAAAAAAACAAGTTTTTAGAAAATGTGATTTATTTAATAAATGGAATCAACAAATTCTGCACATTCTATGTCATAACGACTTTCTATAGTTTGCGCATGCGCAAACTATGCACATTCTACGTGATAACGACTTTCTATAGTTTGCGCATGCGTCCGAAAATAAGAAAAGCTTACTTCCCCCCTTTTCTTAAATTCACAGCTTCTAGAAGGTTTAGATGAATTATTAAAAAACACGAGTTTTTAGAAAATGTGATTTATTTCATAAATGGAATCGACAAACTATGCACATTCTACGTAATAAAGACTTTCTATAGTTTGCGTATGCGTCCGGAAATAAGAACAGCTTACTTCCGCAAGTTTTTTAAAACCACAGCTTCTAGAAGGTTTACATGATTTCTTAAAAAACACGATATTTTAGAAAATGTGATTTATTTCATATATGAAATCAACAAAGTATGCACATTCTATGTCATAAGGACATTCTAAAGTTTGCGCATGCGTCCGGAAATAAGAAAAGCTTACTTCCGCCAGTTTTTTAAAATCACATCTTCTAGAAGGTTTACATGATTTCTTAAAAAACACGAGTTTTTAGAAAATTTGATTTATTTCATAAATGGAATCACCAAAGTATGCACATTCTACATAGTAACGACTTTCTATAGTTTGCACATGCATCCGGAAATAAGAAAAGCTTACTTCCGCCAGTTTTTTAAAATCACAACTTCTAGAAGGTTTACATGATTTCTTAAAAAACACGAGTTTTTAGAAAATATGATTTATTTCATAAATGGGATCAACAAAGTATGCACATTCTATGTCATAACGAATTTCTATAGTTTGTGCATGCGCAAACTATGCACATTCTACGTGATAACGACTTTCTATAGTTTGCGCATGCGTCCGGAAATAAGAAAAGTTTACTTCCCTCCTTTTTTTAAATTCACAGCTTCTGGAAGGTTTAGATGAATTATTAAAAAACACGAGTTTTTAGAAAATGTGACTTATTTCATAAATGGAATCAACAAACTATGCACATTCTACGTAATAACGACTTTCTATAATTTGCACATGAATCCGGAAATAAGAAAAGCTTCCTTCCGCCAGTTTTTAAAAACCACAGCTTCTAGAAGGTTTACATGATTTCTTAAAAAACATGAGTTTTTAGAATATGTGATTTATTTCATAAATGGAATGAACAAAGTATGCACCTTCTATGTAATAACGACTTTCTAAAGTTTCGCGTATGCGTTCGGAACTATGAAAAGCTTACTTCCGCCATTTTTTTAAAATCATAGCTTCTAGAAGGTTTACATGATTTCTTAAAAAACATGTGTTTTTAGAAAATGTGATTTATTTCATAAATTGAATCAACAAAGTATGCACATTCTACGTCATCACAACATTCTATAGTTTGCGCATCCGTCCGGAAATAAGAAAAGCTTAATTCCCCTCGTTTTTTAAAATCACAACTTCTAGAAGGTTTAAATGATGTCTTAAAAAACACGAGTTTTTAGGAAATGTGATTTATTTCATAAATGGAATCAACAAAGTATGCACATTCTATGTCATATCGACTTTCTATAGTTTGCGCATGCGCAAACTATGCACATTCTATGTAATAACGACTTTCTATAGTTTGCGCATGCATCCAGAAATAAGAAAAGCTTACTTCCCCCCTTTTTTTAAATTCACAACTTCTAGAAGGTTTAGATGAATTCTTAAAAAACATGAGTTTTTAGAAAATGTGATTTATTTCATAAATGGAATCAACAAAGTTTGCACATTCTTTTTTATAACGACTTTCTATAGTTTGCGCATGCGTCCGGAAATAAGAAAAGCTTACTTTCACCAGTTTTTTAAAATCACAGCTTCTAGAAGGTTTACATGATTTCTTAAAAAACACGAGGTTTTAGAAAATGTGATTTATTTCATAAATGGAATCAACAAAGTATTCACATTCTATGTAATAACGACTTTCTAAAGTTTGCGCATGCATCCGGAAATAAGAAAAGCTTACTTCCGCCAGTTTTTTAAAATCACAGCTTGTAGAAGGTTTACGTGATTTCTTAAAAAGCACGACTTTTTAGAAAATGTGATTTATTTCATAAATGGAATCAACAAAGTATGCACATTCTGTGTCATACCGACTTTCTATAGTTTTCTCATGCACAAACTATGCACATTCTATGTAATAACGACTTTCTCTAGTTTGCGCATGCATCCGGAAATAAGAAAAGCTTACTTCCCCCCTTTTTTTAAATTCACGGCTTCTAGAAGGTTTAGATGAATTCTTAAAAAACACGAGGTTTTAGAAAATGTGATTTATTTCATAAATATAATCAAAAAAGTATGCACATTCTACGTAGTAACGACTTTCTATAGTTTGTGCATGCGTCCGGAAATAAGAAAAGCTTACTTCCGCCAGTTTTTTAAAGTCACAGCTTCTAGAAGGTTTACATGATTTCTTAAAAAACATGAATTTTTAGAAAATGTGATATATTTCATAAATGGAATCAACAAAGTATGCATATTCTATGTCATAATGAATTTCTAAAGTTTGCGCATGCGCAAACTATGCACATTCTACGTGATAACCACTTTCTATAGTTTGCGCATGAGTCCGGAAATAAGAAAAGCTTACTTCCCCCCTTTTTTTAAATTCACAGCTTCTAGAAAGTTTAGATGAATTATTAAAAAACACGAGGTTTTAGAAAATGTTATTTATTTCATAAATGGAATCAACAAACTATGCACATTCTACGTAATAACGACTTTCGATAATTTGTGCATGCATCTGGAAATAAGAAAAGCTTCCTTCCGCCAGTTTTTAAAAACCACAGCTTCTAGAAGGTTTACATGATTTCTTAAAAAACATGAGTTTTTAGAAAATGGGATTTATTTCATAAATGGAATGAACAAAGTATGCACATTCTATGTAATAACGACTTTCTAAAGTTTGCGCATGAGTTCGGAAATATGAAAAGCTTACTTCCACCAAGTTTTTAAAATCACAGCTTCTAGAAGGTTTACATGATTTCTTAAAAAACACGTGTTTTTAGAAAATGTGATTTATTTCATAAATGGAATCAACAAAGTATGCACATTCTACGTCATAACAAATTTCTATAGTTTGCGCATCCGTCCGGAAATAAGAAAAGCTTAATTCCCCTCGTTTTTTAAAATCACAACTTCTAGAAGGTTTAAATGATGTCTTAAAAAACACGAGTTTTTAGGAAATGTTATTTATTTCATAAATGGAATCAACAAACTATGCACATTCTATGTCATAACGACTTTCTATAGTTTGCGCATGCGCAAACTTTCCACATTCTACGTAATAACAACTTTCTATAGTTTGTGCATGCGTCCGGAAAAAGGAAAAGCTTACTTCCCCCCTTTTTTTAAATTCACAGCTTCTAGAAGGTTTAGATGAATTCTTAAAAAACACGAGTTTTTAGGAAATGTGATTTATTTCATAAATGGAATCAACAAAGTGTGCACATTCTACGTCATAACAACTTCCCATAGTTTGCGCATGCGTCCGGAAATAAGAAAAGCTTAATTCCCCCCGTTTTTTAAAATCACAGCTTCTAGAAGGTTTACATGATTTCTTAAAAAACATGAGTTTTTAGAAAATTTGATTTATTTCATAAATGGAATCAACAAACTATGCACATTCTATGTAATAACGACTTTCTATAATTTGCACATGCGTCCGGAAATAAGAAAAGCTTCCTTCCGCTAGTATTTTAAAACCACAGCTTCTACAAGGTTTACATGATTTCTTAAAAAACACGAGTTTTTACAAAATGTGATTTATTTCATAAAATGAATCAACAAAGTATGCACATTCTATGTAATAACGACTTCCTAAAGTTTGCGTATGCGTCCGGAAATATGAAAAGCTTACTTCCGTAGTTTTTTAAAATCACAGCTTCTAGAAGGTTTACATGATTTCTTAAAAAACACGAGTTTTTAGAAAATGTGATTTATTTCATAAATGGAATCAACAAAGTATGCACATTATATGTAGTAACAACTTTCTATAGTTTGCGCATGCGTCCGGAAATAAGAAAAGCTTACTTCCGCCACTTTTTTAAACTCACAACTTCGATAAGGTTTACATGATTTCTTAAAAAAAGCGAGTTTTTAGAAAATGTGATTTATTTCATAAATGGAATCAACAATGTATTCACATTCTATGTAATAACGAATTTCTAAAGTTTTCACATGCGTCCGGAAATAAGAAAAGCTTACTTCCGCCAGTTTTTTAAAATCACAGCTTCTAGAAGGTGTACATGATTTCTTAAAAAAAACGAGTTTTTAGAAAATGTGATTTATTTCAAAAATGGAATCAACAAAGTATGCACATTCTATGTCATAACGAATCTCTAAAGTTTGCGCATGCGCAAACTATGCACATTCTACGTAATAACGACTTTCTATAGTTTGCGCATGCGTCCAGAAATAAGAAAAGCTTAATTCCCCCTTTTTTTAAATTCACAGCTTCTAGAAGGTTTAGATGAATTCTTAAAAAACACGAGCTTTTAGAAAAAATGATTTATTTCATAAATGGAATCAACAAAGTTTGCACATTCTACGTCATAACGACTTTCTATAGTTTGCACATTCATCCGGGAATAAGAAAAGCTTAATTCCCTCCGTTTTTTAAAATCACAGCTTCTAGAAGGTTTACATGATTTATTAAAAAACACGAGTTTTTAGAAAATGTGATTTATTTCATAAATGGAATCAAAAAAGTATGCACAATCTATGTCATAACGCCTTTCTATAGTTTGCGCATGCGCAAACTATGCACATTCTATGTGATAACGACTTTCTATAGTTTGTGCATGCGTCCGGAAATAAGAAAAGCTTACTTCCCCCCTTTTTTTAAATTCACAGCTTCTAGAAGGTTTAGATGAATTCTTAAAAAACACGAGTTTTTAGAAAATATGATTTATTTCATAAATCGAATCAACAAACTATGCACATTCTACGTAATAACGACTTTCTAAAGATTGCGCATGCGTTCGGAAATACGAAAAGCTTACTTCTGCCAGTTTTTTAAAATCATAGCTTCTAGAAGGTTTACATGATTTCTTAAAAAAATGAGTTTTTAGAAAATGTGATTTATTATATAAATGGAATCAACAAAGTTTGCACATTCTACGTCATAACGACTTTCTATAGTTTGCGCATGCGTCCAGAAATAAGAAAAGCTTAACTCCCCCTATTTTTTTAAATCACAGCTTCTAGAAGGTTTACATGATTTGTTAAAAAACACGAGTTTTTAGAAAATGTGATTTATTTCATAAATGGATTCAACAAAGTATGCACACTCTATGTCATAACGACTTTCTATAGTTTGCGCATGCGCAAACTATGCACATTCTACGTGATAACGACTTTCTATAAGGTTTAGATGAATTCTTAAAAAACACGAGTTTTTAGAAAATGTGATTTATTTCATAAATGGAATCAACAAACTATGCACATTCTACGTAATAACGACTTTCTATAGTTTGCGCATGCATTCGGAAATAATAAAAGCTTACTTCCGCCAGTTTTCTAAAACCACAGGTTCTAGAAGGTTTACATGATTTCCTAAAAAACACGAGTTTTTAGAAAATGTGATTTATTTCAGAAATGAAATCAACAAAGTATGCACATTCTATGTAATAATGACTTTCGAAAGTTTGCGCATGCGTCCGGAAATATGAAAAGCTTACTTCCGCCAGTTTTTTAAAATCACGGCTTCTAGAAGGTTTACATGATTTCTTAAAAAACACAAGTTTTTAGAAAATGTTATTTATTTCATAAATGGAATCAACAAAGTATGCACATTCTACGTCATAACGACTTTCTATAGTTTGCGCATGCGTCCGGAAATAAGAAAAGCTTCCTTCCGCCAGTTTTTAAAAACCGCAGCTTCTCGAAGGTTTACATGATTTCTTAAAAAACATGATTTTTTAGAAAATGTGATTTATTTCATAAATGGAATCAACAAAGTATGCACATTCTATGTAATAACGACTTTCTAAAGTTTGCGCATGCATCCGGAAATATGAAAAGCTTACTTCCGCCAGTTTTTTAAAATCACAGCATCTAGAAGGTTTACATGATTTCTTAAAAAACACGAGTTTTTAGAAAATGTGATTTATTTCATAAATGGAATCAACAAAGTATGCACATTCTACGTCATAACGACTTTCTATAGTTTGCGCGTGCGTCCGGAAACAAGAAAAGCTTCCTTCCGCCAGTTTTTTAAAACCACAGCTTCTAGAAGGTTTACATGATTTCCTAAAAAACACGAGTTTTTAGAAAATGTGATTTATTTCATAAATGGAATCAACAAAGTATACATATTCTATGTAATAACGACTTTCTAAAGTTTGCGCATGCGTCCGGAAATAAGAAAAGCTTACTTCCGCTAGTTTTTTAAAATCATAGCTTCTAGAAGGTTTACTTTATTTCTTAAAAAACACGAGTTTTTAGAAAATGTGATTTATTTCATACATGCAATACACAAAGTATGCATATTCTACGTCATAACAACTTTCTATAGTTTGCGCATACGTCCGTAAATAAGAAAAGCTTAATTACCCCCATTTTTTAAAATCACAACTTCTAGAAGGTTTACATGATGTCTTAAAAAACACGAGTTTTTAAGAAATGTGATTTATTTCGTAAATGGAATCAACAAAGTATGCACATTCTATGTCATAACGACTTTCTATAGCTTGTGGATGCACAAACTATGCACATTCTACGTAATAACAACATTTTATAGTTTGCGCATGCATCCGGAAATAAGAAAAGCTTACTTCCCCCCTTTTTTTAAATTCACAGCTTCTAGAAGGTTTAGATGAATTCTTAAAAAACACGAGTTTTTAGAAAATGTGATTTATTTCATAAATGGAATCAACAAAGTATGCACATTCTACGTCATAATAACTTTCTATAGTTTGCGCATGCGTCTGGGAATAACAAAAGCTTAATTCCCCCCATTTTTTAAAATCACAGCTTCTAGAAGGTTTACTTGATTTCTTAAAAAATACGAGTTTTTAGAAAATGTGATTTATTTCATAAATGGAATCAACAAACTAAGCAGATTCTGCGTAATTATGACTTTCTATAGTTTGCGCATGCGTCCGGAAATAAGAAAAGCTTACTTTCGCCAGTTTTTTAAAATCACAGCTTCTAGAAGGTTTACATGATTTCTTAAAAAACACGAGTTTTTAGAAAATGTCATTTATTTCATAAATGGAATCAACAAAGTATGCACATTCTATGTAATAATGACTTTCTAAAGTTTGCGCATGCGTCCGGAAATAAGAAAAGCTTACTTCCGCCAGTTTTTTAAAATCACAGCTTCTAGAAGGTTTACATGATTGCTTAAAAAACACGAGTTTTTAGAAAATGTGATTTATTTCATAAATGGAATCAACAAAGTATGCACACTCTATGTCATAACGACTTTCTATAGTTTGTGCATGCGTCCAGAAATAAGAAAAGCTTAATTCCCCCCGTTTTTTAAAATCACGGCTTCTAGAAGGTTTACATGATTGCTTAAAAAACACGAGTTTTTAGAAAATGTGATTTATTTCATAAATGGAATCAACAAAGTATGCACATTCTATGTCATAACGACTTTCTAAAGTTTGCGTATGCGTCCGGAAATATGAAAAGCTTACTTCCGCCAGTTTTTTAAAATCATAGCTTCTAGAAGGTTTACATGATTTGTTAAAAAACACGAGTTTTTAGAAAATGTGATTTATTTCATAAATGGAATCAACAAAGTATGCACATTCTACGTCATAACGAATTTCTATAGTTTGCGCATGCGTGTGGAAATAAGAAAAGCTTAATTCCCCCCGTTTTTTAAAATCACAGCTTCTAGAAGGTTTACAAGAGTTCTTAAAAAATTTGAGTTTTTAGAAAATGTGATTTATTTCATAAAAGGAATCAACAAAGTATGCACATTCTATGTCATAACAACTTTCTATAGTTTGCGCATGCGCAAACTATGCACATTCTACGTAATAACGACTTTCTATAGTTTGCGAATGCGTCCGGAAATAAGAAAACCTTACTTCCCCCCTTTTTTTAAATTCACACCTTCTAGAAGGTTTAGATGAATTCTTAAAATACACGAGTTTTTAGAAAATGTGTTTTATTTCATAAATGGAATCAACAAAGTTTGCACATTCTACGTCATAATGACTTTCAATAGTTTGCGCATGCGTCCGGAAATAAGAAAAGCTTAATATCCCCCATTTTTTAAAATCACAACTTCTAGAAGGTTTACATGATTTCTTCAAAAACACGAGGTTTTAGAAAATGTGATTTATTTCATAAATGGAATCAAAAAAGTATGCACAAACTATGTAATAATGACTTTCTAAAGTTTGCGCATGCATCTAAAAATAAGAAAAGCTTACTTCCGCCAGTTTTTTAAAATCACAGCTTGTAGAAGGTTTACATGATTTCTTAAAAAACACGACTTTTTAGAAAATGTGATTTATATCATAAATGGAATCAACAAAGTATGCACATTCTATGTAATAATGACTTTCTGAAGTTTGTGCATGCGTCCGGAAATAAGAAAAGCTTACTTCCCCAAGTTTTTTAAAATCTGAGCATCTAGAAGCTTTACATGATTTCTTAAAAAACACGAGTTTTTAGAAAATGTGATTTACTTCATAAATGGAATCAACAAAGTATGCACATTCTATGTCATAACGACTTTCTATATTTTGCACATGCGCAAACTATGCACTTTCTACGTAATAACGACTTTCTATAGTTTGCGCATGCGTCCGGAAATAAGAAAAGCTTACTTCCCCCGTTTTTTTAAATTCACAGCTTCTAGAAGGTTTAGATGAATTCTTAAAAAACACAAGTTTTTAGAAAATGTGATTTATTTCATAAATGGAATCAACAAAGTATACACATTCTACGTAGTAACGACTTTCTATAGTTTGCGCATGCGTCCGAAAATAAGAAAAGCTTACTTCCGCCAGTTTTTTAAAATCACAGCTTCTAGAAGGTTTACATAATTTCTTAAAAAACACGAGTTTTTAGAAAATGTGATTTATTTCATAAATGGAATCAATAAAGTATGCACATTCTATGTCATAACGACTTTCTAAAGTTTGCACATGCACATACTATGCACATTCTACATGATAACGACTTTCTATAGTTTGCGCATGCGTCCGGAAATAAGAAAAGCTTACTTCCCCCCTTTTTTTAAATTCACAGCTTCTAGAAGGTTTAGATGAATTCTTAAAAAACACGAGTTTTTAGAAAATGTGATTTATTTCATAAATGGAATCAACAAACTATGCACATTCTACGTAATAACAACTTTCTATAGTTTGGGCATGCGTCCGGAAACAAGAAAAGCTTACTTCCCCCCTTTTTTTAAATTCACAGCTTCTAGAAGGTTTAGATGAATTCATAAAAAACAAGAGTTTTTAGAAAATGTGATTTATTTCATAAATGGAATCAACAAACTATGCACATTCTACGTAATAACGACTTTCTATAGTTTGCGCATGCGTCCGGAAATAAGAAAAGCTTCCTTCCACCAGTTTTTAAAAACCACAGCTTCTAGAAGGTTTACATGATTTCTTAAAAAACACGAGATTTTAGAAAATGTGATTTATTTCATAAATGGAATCAACAAAGTATGCATATTCTATGTAATAACTACTTTCTAAAGTTTGCGCATGCATCCGGAAATATGAAAAGCTTACTTCCGCCAGTTTTTTAAAATCACAGCTTCTAGAAGGTTCACATGATTTCTTAAAAAACACGAGTTTTTAGAAAATGTGATTTATTTCATAAATGGAATCAACAAAGTATGCACATTCTACGTCATAACAACTTTCTATAGTTTGCGCATCCGTCCGAAAATAGGAAAAGCTTAATTCCCCCCGTTTTTTAAAATCACAACTTCTAGAAGGTTTACATGATGTCTTCAAAAACACGAGTTTTTTAGGAAATGTGATTTATTTCATAAATGGAATCAACAAAGTATGCACATTCTATGTCATAACGACTTTCTATAGTTTGCGCATGCGCAAACTATGCACATTCTACGTAATAACAACTTTTTATAGTTTGCGCATGCGTCCGGAAATAAGAAAAGCTTACTTCCCCCCTTTTTTTAAATTCACAACTTCTAGAAGGTTTAGATGAATTCATAAAAAACACGAGTTTTTAGAAAATGTGATTTATTTCATAAATGGAATCAACAAACTATGCACATTCTACGTAATAATGACTTTCTATAGTTTGCGCATGCGTCCGGAAATAAGAAAAGCTTCCTTCCACGAGTTTTTAGAAACCACAGCTTCTAGAAGGTTTACATGATTTCTTAAAAAACATGAGTTTTTAGAAAATGTGATTTATTTGATAAATGGAATCAACAAAGTATGCATATTCTATGTAATAACGACTTTCTAAAGTTTGCGCATGCGTCCGGAAATATGAAAAGCTTGATTCCGTCAGTTTTTTAAAATCACGGCTTCTAGAAGGTTTACATGATTTCTTAAAAAACACGAGTTTTTAGAAAATGTGATTTATTTCATATATGGAATCAACAAAGTATGCACATTCTACGTCATAACAACTTTCTATCGTTTGCGCATCCGTCCGAAAATAGGAAAAGCTTAATTCCCCCCGTTTTTTAAAATCACAACATCTAGAAGGTTTACACGATGTCTTAAAAAACACGAGTTTTTAGGAAATGTGATTTATTTCATAAATGGAATCAACAAAGTATGCACATTCTATGTCATAACGACTTTCTATATTTTGCGCATGCGCAAACTATGCACATTCTATGTAATAACGACTTTCTATAGTTTGCGCAAGCGTCCGGAAATAAGAAAAGCTTACTTCCCCCCTTTTTTTAAATTCACAGCTTCTAGAAGGTTTAGATGAATTCTTAAAAAACACGAGTTTTAGAAAATGTGATTTATTTCATAAATGGAATCAACAAAGTATGCACATTCTACGTCTATAACAACTTTCTATAGTTTGCGCATGCGTCCGGAAATAAGAAAAGCTTAATTCCCCCCGTATTTTAAAATCACAGCTTCTAGAAGGGTTTACATGATTTCTTAAAAAACATGAGTTTTTAGAAAATGTGATTTATTTCATAAATGGAATCAACAAACTAAGCACATTCTGCGTAATAACGATTTTCTATAGTTTGCGCATGCGTCCGGAATAAGAAAAGCTTACTTCCGCCAGTTTTTTAAAATCACAACTTCTAGAAGGTTTACATGATTTCTCAGAAACACGAGTTTTTAGAAAATCTGATTTATTTCATAAATGGAATTCAACAAAGTATGCACATTCTATGTAATAACGACTTTCTAAAGTATGCGCATGCGTCCGGAAATAAGAAAAGCTTACTTCCGCTAGTTTTTTTAAATCACAGCTTCTAGAAAGGTTTACATGATTTCTTAAAAAACACGAGTTTTTAGAAAATGTGATTTATTTCATAAATGGAATCAACAAAGTATGCTCATTCTATGTAATAACGACTTTCTAAAGTTTACGCATGCATCCAGAAGAATAAGAAAAGCTTACTTTCGCCAGTTTTTTAAAATCACAGCTTCTAGAAGGTTTACATATAAATCTTAAAAAACACGAGTTTTTAGAAAATGTGATTTATTTCATAAATGGAATCAACAAAGTATGCACATTCTAGGTAGTAACGACTTTCTATAATTTGCGCATGCGTCCGGAAATAAGAAAAAGCTTACTTCTGCCAGTTTTTTAAAATCACAGCTTCTAGAAGGTTTACATGATTCTTAAAAAACACGAGTTTTTAGAAAATGTGATTTATTTCATAAATGGAATCAACAAAGTATGCACATTCTACGTAATAACGACTTTCTAAAGTTTGCGCATGCGTCCGGAAATAAGAAAAGCTTACTTCCGCTAGTTTTTTAAAATCACAGCTTCTAGAAGGTTTACATGATTTCTTAAAAAAACACGAGTTTTTAGAAAATGTGATTTATTTCATAAATGGAATCAACAAAGTATGCACATTCTACGTAATAACGACTTTCTAAAGTTTGCGCATGCGTCCGGAAATAAGAAAAGCTTACTTCCGCCAGTTTTTTAAAATCACAGCTTCTAGAAGGTTTACATGATTTCTTAAAAAACACGAGTTTTTAGAAAATGTGATTTATTTCATAAATGGAATCAACAAAGTATGCACATTCTATGTAATAACGAGTTTCTAAAGTTTGCGCATTCGTCCGGAAATAAGAAAAGCTTACTTCCGCAAGTTTTTTAAAATCACAGCTTCTAGAAGGTTTACATGATTTCTTAAAAAACACGCGTTTATAGAAAATGTGATTTATTTCATAAATGGAATCAACAAAGTATGCACATTCTATGTCATAACGACTTTCTAAATTTTGCGCATGCGTCCGAAAATAAGAAAATCTTACTTCCGCAAGTTTTTTAAAATCACAGCTTCTAGAAGGTTTACATGATTTCTTAAAAAACATGAGTTTTTAGAAAATGTGATTTATTTCATCAATGGAATCAACAAAGTATGCACATTCTACGTAATAACGAATTTCTAACGTTTGCGCATGCGTCCGGAAATAAGAAAAGCTTACTTCCGCCAGTTTTTTAAAATCACAGCTTCTAGAAGGTTTACATGATTTCTTAAAAAACACGAGTTTTTAGAAAATGTGATTTATTTCATAAATGGAATCAACAAAGTATGCGCATTCTATGTAATAACGAGTTTCTAAAGTTTGCGCATTCGTCCGGAAATAAGAAAAGCTTACTTCCGCCAGTTTTTTAAAATCACAGCTTCTAGAAGGTTTACATGATTTCTTAAAAAACACGAGTTTTTAGAAAATGTTATTTATTTCATAAATGGAATCAACAAAGTATGCACATTCTATGTAATAACGAATTTCTAAAGTTTACGCATGCATCCAGAAATAAGAAAAGCTTACTTTCGCCAGTTTTTTAAAATCACAGCTTCTAGAAGGTTTACATAAAATCTTAAAAAACACGAGTTTTTAGAAAATGTGATTTATTTCATAAATGGAATCAACAAAGTATGCACATTCTAGGTAGTAACGACTTTCTATAATTTGCGCATGCGTCCGGAAATAAGAAAAGCTTACTTCTGCCAGTTTTGTAAAATCACAGCTTCTAGAAGGTTTACATGATTTCTTAAAAAACACGAGTTTTTAGAAAATGTTATTTATTTCATAAATGGAATCAACAAAGTATGCAAATTCTATGTCCTAACGACTTTCTATAGTTTGCGCATGCGCAAACTATGCACATTCTACGTAAGAACGACTTTCTATAGTTTGCGCATCCGTCCGGAAATAAGAAAAGCTTACTTCCCCCCTTTTTTTAAATTCACAGCTTCTAGAAGGTTTAGATGAATTCTTAAAAAACACAATTTTTTAGAAAATGTGATTTATTTCATAGATGGAATCAACAAAGTATGCACATTCTACGTAGTAACGACTTTCTATAGTTTGCGCATGCGTCCGGAAATAAGAAAAGCTTACTTCCCCCCTTTTTTTAAATTCACAGCTTCTAGAAGGTTTACATGATTTCTCAAAAAACACGAGTTTTTAGAAAATGTGATTTATTTCATAAATGGAATCAACAAAGTATGCACATTCTATGTAATATCGACTTTCTAAAGTTTGCGCATGCATCCGGAAATAAGAAAAGCTTACTTCCACCAGTTTTTTAAAATCACAGCTTCTAGAAGTTTTACATAAAATCTTAAAAAACACGAGTTTTTAGAAAATCTGATTTATTTCATAAATGGAATCCACAAACTATGCACATTCTAGTTAGTAACGACTTTCTATAATTTGCGCATGCGTCCGGAAATAAGAAAAGCTTACTTCCGCCAGTTTTTTAAAATCACAGTTTCTAGAAGGTTTACATGATTTCTTAAAAAACACGAGTTTTTAGAAAATATAATTTATTTCATAAATGGAATCAACAAAGTATGCACATTCTATGTAATAACGACTTTCTAAAGTTTGCGCATGCGTCCGGAAATAAGAAAAGCTTACTTCCGCCAGTTTTTTAAAATCACAGCTTCTAGAAGGTTTACATGATTTCTTAAAAAACACGAGTTTTTAGAAAATGTGATTTATTTCATAAATGGAATAAACAAAGTATGCACATTCTATGTAATAACGAGTTTCTAAAGTTTACGCATTCGTCCGGAAATAAGAAAAGCTTACTTCCGCAAGTTTTTTAAAATCACAGCTTCTAGAAGGTTTACATGATTTCTTAAAAAACGAGTTTTTAGAAAATGTGATTTATTTCATAAATGGAATCAACAAAGTATGCACATTCTATGTCATAACGACTTTCTATATTTTGTGCATGCGCAAACTATGCACATTCTACGTAATAACGACTTTCTATAGTTTGCGCATGCGTACGGAAATAAGAAAAGCTTACTTCCCCCCTTTTTTTAAATTCACAGCTTCTAGAAGGTTTAGATGAATTCTTAAAAAAACACAAGTTTTTAGAAAATGTGATTTATTTCATAAATGGAATCAACAAAGTATGCACATTCTATGTCATAATGACTTTCTAGAGTTTGCGCATGCGCATACTATGCACATTCTACGTGATAGCGACTTTCTATAGTTTGCGCATGCGTCCGGAAATAAGAAAAGCTTACTTCCCCCCTTTTTTTAAATTCATAGCTTCTAGGAGGTTTAGATGAATTCTTAAAAAACACGAGTTTTTAGAAAATGTGATTTATTTCATAAATGGAATGAACAAAGTATGCACATTCTACGTAATAACAACTTTCTATAGTTTGGGCATGCGTCCGGAAACAAGAAAAGCTTAATTCCCCCCTTTTTTTAAATTCACAGCTTCTAGAAGGTTTAGATGAATTCATAAAAAACAAGAGTTTTTAGAAAATGTGATTTATTTCATAAATGGAATCAACAAACTATGCACATTCTACGTAATAACGACTTTCTATAGTTTGCGCATACGTCCGGAAATAAGAAAAGCTTACTTCCGCCAGTTTTTAAAAAACACAGCATCTAGAAGGTTTACATGATTTCCTAAAAAACACGATTTTTTAGAAAATGTGATTTATTTCATAAATGGAATCAACAAAGTATGCACATTCTATGTAATAACGACTTTCTAAAGTTTGCGTATGCGTCCAGAAATATGAAAAGCTTACTTCTGCCAGTTTTTTAAAATCACAGCTTCTAGAACGTTTACATGATTTGTTAAAAAACACGAGTTTTTAGAAAATGTGATTTATTTCATAAATGGAATCAACAAAGTATGCACATTCTACGTCATAACGACTTTCTATAGTTTTGCGCATGCATGTGGAAATAAAAAAGCTTAATTCCCCCCGTTTTTTAAAATCACAGCTTCTAGAAAGTTTACAAGATTTCTTAAAAAATTTGAGTTTTTAGAAAATGTGATTTATTTCATAAAAGGAATCAACAAAGTATGGACATTCTATGTCATAACGACTTTCTATAGTTTGCGCATGCACAAACTATGCACATTCTATGGAATAACGACTTTCTATAGTTTGCGCATGCATCCGGAAATAAGAAAACCTTACTTCCCCCCTTTTTTTAAATTCACAGCTTCTAGAAGGTTTAGATGAATTCTTAAAATACACGAGTTTTTAGAAAATGCGTTTTATTTCATAAATGGAATCAACAAAGTTTGCACATTCTACGTTATAACGACTTTCTATAGTTTGCGCATGCGTCCGGAAATAAGAAAAGCTTAATTCCCCCCGTTTTTTAAAATCACAGCTTCTAGAAGGTTTACATGATTTCTTAAAAAACACGAGGTTTTAGAAAATGTGATTTATTTCATAAATGGAATCAACAAAGTATGCACATTCTATGTAATAACTACTTTCAAAAGTTTGTGCATGCGCATACTATGCACATTCTACTTTATAACGACTTTCTATAATTTGCGCATGCGTCCGGAAATAAGAAAAGCTTACTTCCCCCCTTTTTTTAAATTCACAGCGTCTAGAAGGTTTAGATGAATTCTTAAAAAACACGAGTTTTTAGAAAATGTGATTTATTTCATAAATGGAATCAACAAAGTATACACATGCTACGTAATAAAAAATTTCTATAGTTTGGGCATGCGTCCGGAAACAAGAAAAGCTTACTTCCCCCCTTTTTTTAAATTCACATATTCTAGAACGTTTAGATGAATTCTTAAAAAACACGATTTTTTAGAAAATGTTATTTATTTCATAATTGGAATCAACAAAGTATGCACATTCTACGTAATAACAACTTTCTATAGTTTGCGCATGCGTCCGGAAATAAGAAAAGCTTAATTCCCCCCATATTTTAAAATCACAGCTTCTAGAAGGTTTACATGATTTCTTAAAAAACACGAGGTTTTAGAAAATGTGATTTATTTCATAAATGGAATCAACAAAGTATGCACATTCTATGTAATAACGACTTTCTAAAGTTTGCGCATGCGTCCGGAAATAAGAAACGCTTACTTCAGCCAGTTTTTTAAAATCACAGCTTCTAGAACGTTTACATGATTTCTTAAAAAACATGAGTTTTTTGAAAATGTGATTTATTTCATAAATGGAATCAACAAAGTATGCACATTCTACATCATAACGACTTTCTATAGTTTGCGCACGCATCCAGAAATAAGAAAAGTTTAATTCCCCCCATTTTTTAAAATCACAGCTTCTTGAATGTTTACATGATTTCTTAAAAAACACGAGTTTTTAGAAAATGTGATTTATTTCATAAATGGAATCAACAAAGTATGCACATTCTACATAGTAACGACTTTCTATAGTTTGCGCATGCGTCCGGAAATAAGAAAAGCTTACTTCTGCTAGTTTTTTAAAATCACAGCTTCTAGAAGGTTTACATGATTTCTTAAAAAACACGAATTTTTACAAAATGTGATTTATTTCATAAATGGAATGAACAAAGTATGCACATTCTATGTAATAACGACTTTCTAAAGTTTGCGCATGCGTCCGGAAATAAGGAAAGATTACTTCCGCCAGTTTTTTAAAATCACAGCTTCTAGAAGGTTTACATGATTTCTTAAAAAACACGAGTTTTTAGAAAATGTGATTTATTTCAAAAATGGAATCAACAAACTATGCACATTCTATAGTTTGTGCATGTGCAAACTATGCAAATTCTACGTAATAACGACTTTCTATAGTTTGCGCATGCATCTGGAAATAAGAAAAGCTTACTTCCCCCCTTTTTTTAAATTCACAGCTTCTAGAAGGTTTAGATGAATTCTTAAAATACACGAGTTTTTAGAAAATGTGATTTCTTTCATAAATGGAATCAACAAAGTTTGCACATTCTACGTAGTAACGACTTTCTATAGTTTGCGCATGCGTCCGGAAATAAGAAAAGCTTACTTCCCCCCGTTCTTTAAAATCACAGCTTCTAGAAGGTTTAGATGAATTGTTAAAAAACACAAGTTTTTAGAAAATGTGATTGATTTCATAAATGGAATCAACAAAGTATGCACATTCTACATAGTAGCGACTTTCTATAGTTTGCGCATGTGTTCGGAAATAAGAAAAGCTTACTTCCGCCAATTTTTTAAAATCACAGCTTATAGAAGGTTTACATAATTTCTTAAAACACACGAGTTTTTAGAAAATGTGATTTATTTCATAAATGGAATCAACAAAGTATGCACATTCTATGTCATAACGACTTTCTAATGTTTGCGCATACGCTTACTATGCACATTCTACGTGATAACGACTTTCTATAGTTTGCGCATGCGTCCGGAAATAAGAAAAGCTTACTTCCCCCCTTTTTTTAAATTCACAGCTTCGAGAAGGTTTAGATGAATTCTTAAAAAACACAAGTTTTTAGAAAATGTGATTTATTTCATAAATGGAATCAACAAACTATGCACATTCTACGTAATAACAACTTTCTATAGTTTGGGCATGCGTCCGGAAACAAGAAAAGCTTACTTCCCCCCTTTTTTTAAATTCACAGCTTCGAGAAGGTTTAGATGAATTCTTAAAAAACACAAGTTTTTAGAAAATGTGATTTATTTCATAAATGGAATCAACAAAGTATGCACATTCTATGTAATAACGACTTTCTAAAGTTTGCGCATGCGTCCGGAAATAAGAAAAGCTTACTTCCGCCAGTTTTTTAAAATCACAGCTTCTAGAAGGTTTACATGATTTCTTAAAAAACACGAGTTTTTAGAAAATGTGATTTATTTCATAAATGGAATAAACAGAGTATGCACATTCTATGTAATAACGAGTTTCTAAAGTTTGCGCATTCGTCCGGAAATAAGAAAAGCTTACTTCCGCAAGTTTTTTAAAATCACAGCTTCTAGAAGGTTTACATGATTTCTTAAAAAACGAGTTTTTAGAAAATGTGATTTATTTCATAAATGGAATCAACAAAGTATGCACATTCTATGTCATAACGACTTTCTATATTTTGTGCATGCGCAAACTATGCACATTCTACGTAATAACGGCTTTCTATAGTTTGCGCATGCGTACGGAAATAAGAAAAGCTTACTTCCCCCCTTTTTTTAAATTCACAGCTTCTAGAAGGTTTAGATGAATTCTTAAAAAACACAAGTTTTTAGAAAATGTGATTTATTTCATAAATGGAATCAACAAAGTATGCACATTCTATGTCATAACGAATTTCTAGAGTTTGCGCATGCGCATACTATGCACATTCTACGTGATAGCGACTTTCTATAGTTTGCGCATGCGTCCGGAAATAAGAAAAGCTTACTTCCCCCCTTTTTTTAAATTCATAGCTTCAAGGAGGTTTAGATGAATTCTTAAAAAACACGAGTTTTTAGAAAATGTGATTTATTTCATAAATGGAATGAACAAAGTATGCACATTCTACGTAATAACAACTTTCTATAGTTTGGGCATGCGTCCGGAAACAAGAAAAGCTTAATTCCCCCCTTTTTTTAAATTCACAGCTTCTAGAAGGTTTAGATGAATTCATAAAAAACAAGAGTTTTTAGAAAATGTGATTTATTTCATAAATGGAATCAACAAACTATGCACATTCTACGTAATAACGACTTTCTATAGTTTGCGCATACGTCCGGAAATAAGAAAAGCTTACTTCCGCCAGTTTTTAAAAAACACAGCTTCTAGAAGGTTTACATGATTTCCTAAAAAACACGATTTTTTAGAAAATGTGATTTATTTCATAAATGGAATCAAAAAAGTATGCACATTCTATGTAATAACGACTTTCTAAAGTTTGCGTATGCGTCCAGAAATATGAAAAGCTTACTTCTGCCAGTTTTTTAAAATCACAGCTTCTAGAACGTTTACATGATTTGTTAAAAAACACGAGTTTTTAGAAAATGTGATTTATTTCATAAATGGAATCAACAAAGTATGCACATTCTACGTCATAACGACTTTCTATAGTTTGCGCATGCATGTGGAAATAAAAAAGCTTAATTCCCCCCGTTTTTTAAAATCACAGCTTCTAGAAAGTTTACAAGATTTCTTAAAAAATTTGAGTTTTTAGAAAATGTGATTTATTTCATAAAAGGAATCAACAAAGTATGCACATTCTATGTCATAACGACTTTCTATAGTTTGCGCATGCACAAACTATGCACATTCTATGGAATAACGACTTTCTATAGTTTGCGCATGCATCCGGAAATAAGAAAACCTTACTTCCCCCCTTTTTTTAAATTCACAGCTTCTAGAAGGTTTAGATGAATTCTTAAAATACACGAGTTTTTAGAAAATGCGTTTTATTTCATAAATGGAATCAACAAAGTTTGCACATTCTACGTTATAACGACTTTCTATAGTTTACGCATGCGTCCGGAAATAAGAAAAGCTTAATTCCCCCCGTTTTTTAAAATCACAGCTTCTAGAAGGTTTACATGATTTCTTAAAAAACACGAGGTTTTAGAAAATGTGATTTATTTCATAAATGGAATCAACAAAGTATGCACATTCTATGTAATAACGACTTTCAAAAGTTTGTGCATGCGCATACTATGCACATTCTACGTTATAACGACTTTCTATAATTTGCGCATGCGTCCGGAAATAAGAAAAGCTTACTTCCCCCCTTTTTTTAAATTCACAGCGTCTAGAAGGTTTAGATGAATTCTTAAAAAACACAAGTTTTTAGAAAATGTGATTTATTTCATAAATGGAATCAACAAAGTATACACATGCTACGTAATAAAAAATTTCTATAGTTTGGGCATGCGTCCGGAAACAAGAAAAGCTTACTTCCCCCCTTTTTTTAAATTCACATATTCTAGAAGGTTTAGATGAATTCTTAAAAAACACGATTTTTTAGAAAATGTTATTTATTTCATAATTGGAATCAACAAAGTATGCACATTCTACGTAATAACAACTTTCTATAGTTTGCGCATACGTCCGGAAATAAGAAAAGCTTAATTCCCCCCATATTTTAAAATCATAGCTTCTAGAAGGTTTACATGATTTCTTAAAAAACACGAGGTTTTAGAAAATGTGATTTATTTCATAAATGGAATCAACAAAGTATGCACATTCTATGTAATAACGACTTTCTAAAGTTTGCGCATGCGTCCGGAAATAAGAAACGCTTACTTCAGCCAGTTTTTTAAAATCACAGCTTCTAGAACGTTTACATGATTTCTTAAAAAACATGAGTTTTTAGAAAATGTGATTTATTTCATAAATGGAATCAACAAAGTATGCACATTCTACATCATAACGACTTTCTATAGTTTGCGCACGCATCCAGAAATAAGAAAAGTTTAATTCCCCCCATTTTTTAAAATCACAGCTTCTTGAATGTTTACATGATTTCTTAAAAAACACGAGTTTTTAGAAAATGTGATTTATTTCATAAATGGAATCAACAAAGTATGCACATTCTACATAGTAACGACTTTCTATAGTTTGCGCATGCGTTCGGAAATAAGAAAAGCTTACTTCTGCTAGTTTTTTAAAATCACAGCTTCTAGAAGGTTTACATGATTTCTTAAAAAACACGAATTTTTACAAAATGTGATTTATTTCATAAATGGAATGAACAAAGTATGCACATTCTATGTAATAACGACTTTCTAAAGTTTGCGCATGCGTCCGGAAATAAGGAAAGATTACTTCCGCCAGTTTTTTAAAATCACAGCTTCTAGAAGGTTTACATGATTTCTTAAAAAACACGAGTTTTTAGAAAATGTGATTTATTTCAAAAATAGAATCAACAAACTATGCACATTCTATAGTTTGTGCATGTGCAAACTATGCAAATTCTACGTAATAACGACTTTCTATAGTTTGCGCATGCATCTGGAAATAAGAAAAGCTTACTTCCCCCCTTTTTTTAAATTCACAGCTTCTAGAAGGTTTAGATGAATTCTTAAAATACACGAGTTTTTAGAAAATGTGATTTCTTTCATAAATGGAATCAACAAAGTTTGCACATTCTACGTAGTAACGACTTTCTATAGTTTGCGCATGCGTCCGGAAATAAGAAAAGCTTACTTCCCCCCGTTCTTTAAAATCACAGCTTCTGGAAGGTTTAGATGAATTGTTAAAAAACACAAGTTTTTAGAAAATGTGATTGATTTCATAAATGGAATCAACAAAGTATGCACATTCTACATAGTAGCGACTTTCTATAGTTTGCGCATGTGTTCGGAAATAAGAAAAGCTTACTTCCGCCAATTTTTTAAAATCACAGCTTATAGAAGGTTTACATAATTTCTTAAAACACACGAGTTTTTAGAAAATGTGATTTATTTCATAAATGGAATCAACAAAGTATGCACATTATATATCATAACGACTTTCTAATGTTTGCGCATACGCTTACTATGCACATTCTACGTGATAACGACTTTCTATAGTTTGCGCATGCGTCCGGAAATAAGAAAAGCTTACTTCCCCCCTTTTTTTAAATTCACAGCTTCGAGAAGGTTTAGATGAATTCTTAAAAAACACAAGTTTTTAGAAAATGTGATTTATTTCATAAATGGAATCAACAAACTATGCACATTCTACGTAATAACAACTTTCTATAGTTAGGGCATGCGTCCGGAAACAAGAAAAGCTTACTTCCCCCCTTTTTTTAAATTCACAGCTTCTAGAAGGTTTAGATGAATTCATAAAAAACAAGAGTTTTTAGAAAATGTGATTTATTTCATAAATGGAATCAACAAACTATGCACATTCTACGTAATAACGATTTTCTATAGTTTGCGCATGCGTCCGGAAATAAGAAAAGCTTCCTTCCACCAGTTTTTAAAAACCACAGCTTCTAGAAGGTTTACATGATTTCTTAAAAAACACGAGTTTTTAGAAAATGTGATTTATTTCATAAATGGAATCAACAAAGTATGCATATTCTATGTAATAACGACTTTCTAAAGTTTGCGCATGCGTCCGGAAATATGAAAAGCTTACTTCTGCCAGTTTTTTATAATCACAGCTTCTAGAAGGTTTACATGATTTCTTAAAAAACACGAGTTTTTAGAAAATGTGACTTATTTCATAAATGGAATCAACAAAGTATGCACATTCTACGTCATAACAACTTTTTATAGTTTGTGCATCCGTCCGAAAATAGGAAAAGCTTAATTCCCCCCGTTTTTTAAAATCACAACATCTAGAAGGTTTACATGATGTCTTAAAAAACACTAGTTTTTAGGAAATGTGATTTATTTCATAAATGGAATCAACAAAGTATGCACATTCTATGTCATAACGACTTTCTATAGTTTGCGCATGTGCAGACTATGCACATTCTACGTAATAACAACTTTTTATAGTTTGCGCATGCGTCCGGAAATAAGAAAAGCTTACTTCCCCCCCTTTTTTAAATTCACAGCTTCTAGAAGGTTTAGATGAATTCTTAAAAAACACGAGTTTTTAGAAAATGTGATTTATTTCATAAATACTATCAATAAAGTATGCACATTCTACGTCATAACAACTTTCTATAGTTTGCGCATGCATCCGGAAATAAGAAAAGCTTGTTTCTGCCAGTTTTTTAAAACCACAGCTTCTAGAAGGGTTACATGATTTCTTAAAAAACATGAGTTTTTAGAAAATCTGATTTATTTCATAAATGGAATCAACAAACTAAGCACATTCTACGTAATAACAACTTTCTATAGTTTGCACATGCGTCCGGAAATAAGAAAAGCTTGCTTCCGGGAGTTTTTCAAAACCACAGCTTCTAGAAGGTTTACATGATTTCTTAAAAAACATGAGTTTTTAGAAAATGTGATTTATTTCATAAATGGAATCAACAAAGTATGCACATTCTACGTAGTAACGACTTTCTATAGTTTGCGCATGCGTCCGGAAATAAGAAAAGCTTACTTCCGCCAGTTTTTTAAAATCACAACTTCTAGAAGGTTTACATGATTTCTCAAAAAACACGAGTTTTTAGAAAATGTTATTTATTTCATAAATGGAATCAACAAAGTATGCACACTCTATGTAATATCGACTTTCTAAAGTTTGCGCATGCATCCGGAAATAAGAAAAGCTTACTTCCACCAGTTTTTTAAAATCACAGCTTCTAGAAGGTTTACATAAAATCTTAAAAAACACGAGTTTTTAGAAAATCTGATATATTTCATAAATGGAATCAACAAAGTATGCACATTCTAGGTAGTAACGACTTTCTATAATTTGCGCATGCGTCCGGAAATAAGAAAAGCTTACTTCCGCCAGTTTTTTAAAATCACAGTTTCTAGAAGGTTTACATGATTTCTTAAAAAACACGAGTTTTTAGAAAATGTGATTTATTTCATAAATGGAATCAACAAAGTATGCAAAATCTATGTAATAACGACTTTCTAAAGTTTGCGCATGCGTCCGGAAATAAGAAAAGCCTACTTCCGCCAGTTTTTTAAAATCACAGCTTCTAGAAGGTTTACATCATTTCTTAAAAAACACGAGTTTTTAGAAAATGTGATTTATTTCATAAATGGAATCAACAAAGTATGCACATTCTATGTAATAACGAGTTTCTAAAGTTTGCGCATTCGTCCGGAAGTAAGAAAAGCTTACTTCCGCAAGTTTTTTAAAATCACAGCTTCTAAAAGGTTTACATGATTTCTTAAAAAACACAAGTTTTTAGAAAATGTGATTTATTTCAAAAATGGAATCAACAAAGTATGCACATTCTATGTCATAACGACTTTCTAAAGTTTGCGCATGCGCATACTATGCACATTCTACGTGATAGCGACTTTTTATAGTTTGCGCATGCGTCCGGAAATAAGAAAAGCTTACTTCCCCCCTTTTTTTAAATTCACAGCTTCTAGGAGGTTTAGATGAATTCTTAAAAAACACGAGTTTTAAGAAAATGTGATTTATTTCATAAATGGAATCAACAAAGTATGCACATTCTACGTAATAAAAATTTTCTATAGTTTGGGCATGCGTCCGGAAACAAGAAAAGCTTAATTCCCCCCTTTTTTTAAATTCACAGCTTCTAGAAGGTTTAGATGAATTCATAAAAAACAAGAGTTTTTAGAAAATGTGATTTATTTCATAAATGGAATCAACAAACTATGCACATTCTACGTAATAACGACTTTCTATAGTTGTCCAGAAATAAGAAAAGCTTACTTCTGCCAGTTTTTAAAAAACACAGCTTCTAGAAGGTTTACATGATTTCCTAAAAAAAGCGATTTTTTAGAAAATGTGATTTATTTCATAAATGGAATCAACAAAGTATGCACATTCTATGTAATAACGACTTTCTAAAGTTTGCGTATGCGTCCAGAAATATGAAAAGCTTACTTCTGCCAGTTTTTTAAAATCACAGCTTCTAGAAGGTTTACATGATTTGTTAAAAAACACGAGTTTTTAGAAAATGTGATTTATTTCATAAATGGAATCAACAAAGTATGCACATTCTACGTCATAACGACTTTCTATAGTTTGCGCATGCATGTGGAAATAAAAAAGCTTAATTCCCCTCGTTTTTTTAAATCACAGCTTCTAGAAAGTTTACAAGTTTTCTTAAAAAATTTGAGTTTTTAGAAAATGTGATTTATTTCATAAAAGGAATCAACAAAGTATGCACATTCTATGTCATAACGACTTTCTATAGTTTGCGCATGCGCAAACTATGCACATTCTATGTAATAACGACTTTCTATAGTTTGCGCATGCATCCGGAAATAAGAAAACCTTACTTCCCCCCTTTTTTTAAATTCACAGCTTCTAGAAGGTTTAGATGAATTCTTAAAATACACGAGTTTTTAGAAAATGTGTTTTATTTCATAAATGGAATCAACAAAGTTTGCACATTCTACGTTATAACGACTTTCTATACTTTGCGCATGCGTCCGGAAATAAGAAAAGCTTAATTCCCCCCGTTTTTTAAAATCACAGCTTCTAGAAGGTTTACATGATTTCTTAAAAAACACGAGGTTTTCGAAAATGTGATTAATTTCATAAATGGAATCAACAAAGTATGCACATTGTATGTAATAACGACTTTCTAAATTTTTCGCATGCGCATACTATGCACATTCTACGTTATAACGACTTTCTATAATTTGCGCATGTGTCCGGAAATAAGAAAAGCTTACTTCCCCCCTTTTTTTAAATTCACAGCTTCTAGAAGGTTTAGATGAATTCTTAAAAAACACGAGTTTTTAGAAAATGTGATTTATTTCATAAATGGAATCAACAAAGTATACACATGCTACGTAATAACAACTTTCTATAGTTTGGGCATGCGTCCGGAAACAAGAAAAGCTTACTTCCCCCCTTTTTTTAAATTCACAGCTTCTAGAAGGTTTAGATGAATTCTTAAAAAACACGAGTTTTTAGAAAATGTTATTTATTTCATAAATGGAATCAACAAAGTATGCACATTCTACGTAATAACAACTTTCTATAGTTTGCGCATGCGTCCGGAAATAAGAAAAGCTTAATTCCCCCCATATTTTAAAATCACAGCTTCTAGAAGGTTTACATGATTTCTTAAAAAACACGAGGTTTTAGAAAATGTGATTTATTTCATAAATGGAATCAACAAAGTATGGACATTCTATGTAATAACGACTTTCTAAAGTTTGCGCATGCATCCGGAAATAAGAAACGCTTACTTCAGCCAGTTTTTTAAAATCACAGCTTCTAGAAGGTTTACATGATTTCTTAAAAAACTCGAGTTTTTACAAAATGTGATTTATTTCATAAATGGAATGAACAAAGTATGCACATTCTATGTAATAACGACTTTCTAAAGTTTGCGCATGCGTCCGGAAATAAGAAAAGGTTAATTCCCCCCGTTTTTTAAAATCACAGCTTCTTGAATGTTTACATGATTTCTTAAAAAACACGAGTTTTTAGAAAATGTGATTTATTTCATAAATGGAATCAACAAAGTATGCACATTCTACATAGTAACAACTTTCTATAGTTTGCGCATGCGTCCGGAAATAAGAAAAGCTTACTTCCGCTTGTTTTTTAAAATCACAGCTTCTAGAAGGTTTACATGATTTCTTAAAAAACACGAGTTTTTACAAAATGTGATTTATTTCATAAATGGAATGAACAAAGTATGCACATTCTATGTAATAACGACTTTCTAAAGTTTGCGCATGCGTCCGGAAATAAGAAAAGATTACTTCCGCCATTCTTTTAAAATCACAGCTTCTAGAAGGTTTACATGATTTCTTAAAAAACACGAGTTTTTAGAAAATGTGATTTATTTCAAAAATGGAATCAACAAAGTATGCACATTCTATGTCATAACGACTTTCTATAGTTTGTGCATGTGCAAACTATGCACATTCTACGTAATAACGACTTTCTATAGTTTGCGCATGCATCCGGAAATAAGAAAAGCTTACTTCCCCCCTTTTTTTAAATTCACAGCTTCTAGAAGGTTTAGATGAATTCTTAAAATACACGAGTTTTTAGAAAATGTGATTTATTTCATAAATGGAATCAACAAAGTTTGCACATTCTACGTCATAATAACTTTCTATAGTTTGCGCATGCGTCCGGAAATAAGAAAAGCTTAATTCCCCCCGTTTTTTAAAATCACAGCTTCTAGAAGGTTTACATGATTTCTTAAAAAACACGAGGTTTTAGAAAATGTGATTTATTTCATAAATGAAATGAACAAAGTATGCACATTCTATGTAATAACGACTTTCTAAAGTTTGCGCATGCGTCCGTAAATAAGAAAAGCTTACTTCCGCCAGTTTTTTAAAATCACAACTTGTAGAAGGTTTACATGATTTCTTAAAAAACATGAGTTTTTAGAAAATGTGATTTACATCATAAATGGAATCAACAAAGTATGCACATTCTATGTAATAACGACTTTCTGAAGTTTGTGCATGCGTCCGAAAATAAGAAAAGCTTACTTCCGCAAGTTTTTTAAAATCACAGCTTCTAGAAGGTTTACATGATTTCTTAAAAAACACGAGTTTTTAGAAAATGTGATTTATTTCAAAAATGGAATCAACAAAGTATGCACATTCTATGTCATAACGACTTTCTATAGTTTGTGCATGTGCAAACTATGCACATTCTACGTAATAACGACTTTCTATAGTTTGCGCATGCATCCGGAAATAAGAAAAGCTTACTTCCCCCCTTTTTTTAAATTCACAGCTTCTAGAAGGTTTAGATGAATTCTTAAAATACACGAGTTTTTAGAAAATGTGATTTATTTCATAAATGGAATCAACAAAGTTTGCACATTCTACGTCATAATAACTTTCTATAGTTTGCGCATGCGTCCGGAAATAAGAAAAGCTTAATTCCCCCCGTTTTTTAAAATCACAGCTTCTAGAAGGTTTACATGATTTCTTAAAAAACACGAGGTTTTAGAAAATGTGATTTATTTCATAAATGAAATGAACAAAGTATGCACATTCTATGTAATAACGACTTTCTAAAGTTTGCGCATGCGTCCGTAAATAAGAAAAGCTTACTTCCGCCAGTTTTTTAAAATCACAACTTGTAGAAGGTTTACATGATTTCTTAAAAAACATGAGTTTTTAGAAAATGTGATTTACATCATAAATGGAATCAACAAAGTATGCACATTCTATGTAATAACGACTTTCTGAAGTTTGTGCATGCGTCCGAAAATAAGAAAAGCTTACTTCCGCAAGTTTTTTAAAATCACAGCTTCTAGAAGGTTTACATGATTTCTTAAAAAACACGAGTTTTTAGAAAATGTGATTTATTTCATAAATGGAATCAACAAAGTATGCACATTCTATGTCATAATGACTTTCTATATTTTGTGCATGCGCAAACTATGCACATTGTACGTAATAACGACTTTCTATAGTTTGCGCATGCGTCCGGAAATAAGAAAAGCTTACTTTCCCCCTTTTTTGAAATTCATAGCTTCTAGAAGGTTTAGATGAATTCTTAAAAAACACAAGTTTTTAGAAAATGTGATTTATTTCATAAATGGAATCAACAAAGTATGCACATTCTATGTCATAACGACTTTCTATATTTTGCGCATGTGCAAACTATGCACATTCTACGTAATAACGACTTTCTATAGTTTGCGCATGCATCCGGAAATAAGAAAAGCTTACTTCCTCCCTTTTTTTAAATTCACAGCTTCTAGAAGGTTTAGATGAATTCTTAAAAAACACGAGCTTTTAGAAAATGTGATTTATTTCATAAATGGAATCAACAAAGTATGCACATTCTACGTGATAACAACTTTCTATAGTTTGTGCATGCGTCCGGAAATAAGAAAAGCTTAATTCGCCCCGTATTTTAAAATCACAGCTTCTAGAAGGTTTACATGATTTCTTAAAAAACACGAGTTTTTAGAAAATGTGATTTATTTCATAAATGGAATCAACAAATGTTGTGAGAAAATCTCCCTACGGATAGGTAGATATCCCCTTGGGATTAGAAAAGGCCCCTAGTTTCCTACCCAAGACAGAGATGAAACAAATAGACACTATAGTCCTCCTAGATCTAGCTCACACATCAGCTAACAAGCTATGGAAATACAAAGCAAGTAGATGGCATACCTTACTTTGATGGTTGTCCTGCTTCTCCTAAGTTGCTACAGCTCCAGCCTTTGATTATGGACTTATGAACCTATTTACAAAGGAAACACAACACCTTCTCCAACGCAATATATGTATGAACAAAGATCTAACTATATAAAGAGAGACAATTTCATGCATTCATCATTAAAGACATGAAAATGAGAGGAATAGGCTAAGTTATATTAATGATAAGAAAGCCAAAAGAAGTTGATTACAATGTTATACCTTGATGTCCAAAGTAGTAGCACCTCCTTCCAAGCTCTCCAACATCAGACTTGCAAGACTCATAGGATCATAGGTTTAGTGTTTCCAAGATCACCCCCCATAGCTCATGGATGGCTCTCTTTAAGTAGGATTTGGGAGGCCAACCACTAAGAGGAGATTATGGATCTAAGTGAATAATATGTGGATCAAAGATCTAAATCATGCCAAAGAGGGAAAGTGAGATGGGATTCGAAGGGGTACCTCATCCCAAGAAAATCTCCATGAGATCCAAGATCCAAAATAAAAGGGATAAGCCCAAACCAAGACTACCGCTCCCCTATAACTAAGCAAAGTGCGGTAGTACCGCTCCCCCATAGGCATGCAGAACGCGGTAGTTTGACACTACCGCTCCCCCATAGGCATGCAGAACGCGGTAGTTCCAGAAGGCTTAATTTTTGGAGGTGGTTAATGCGGGTTTCGACCCCTTGCTTGTTGGATTTTCTTCCAAGTGTGACTAGGGAAGGTACCAACATTAGAATGAAGGGTCCTAACACCCTTAGGAGGCATAAACATCATGTTTTCCATGGTGGTGAAACATGTATATTCCCACTTACACATGGCGTGGCAATTTGAGGTATAACAACAAAGTATGGATATTCTATGTAATAACGACTTTCTAAAGTTTGCGCATGCGTCCGGAAATATGAAAAGCTTACTTCCGCCAGTTTTTTAAAATCACAGCTTCTAGAAGGTTTACATGATTTCTTAAAAAACACGAGTTTTTAGAAAATGTGATTTATTTCATAAATGGAATCAACAAAGTATGCACATTCTACGTCATAACAACTTTCTATAGTTTGCGCATCTGTCCGAAAATAGGAAAAGCTTAATTCCCCCCGTTTTTTAAAATCACAACATCTAGAAGGTTTACATGATGTCTTAAAAAACACGAGTTTTTAGGAAATGTGATTTATTTCATAAATGGAATCAACAAAGTATGCACATTCTATGTCATAACGACTTTCTATATTTTCGCATGTGCAAACTATGCACATTCTATGTAATAACGACTTTCTATAGTTTGCGCATGCGTCCGGAAATAAGAAAAGCTTACTTCCCCCCTTTTTTTAAATTCACAGCTTCTAGAAGGTTTAGATGAATTCTTAAAAAACACGATTTTTTAGAAAATGTGATTTATTTCATAAATGGAATCAACAAAGTATGCACATTCTACGTCATAACAACTTTCTATAGTTTGCGCATGCGTCCGGAAATAAGAAAAGCTTAATTCCCCCCTAAAGTGTGAGGTCAGAAGGAATCTGATGGCCGAAACACTTTACAAATAATAAGTCTGCAAGGATATCTGAAGGAGAGTTGGAGAAGAGCTGCAAGCAAATATCGACAATATGTCTAACGACCTCGAGGTGGGCATACCCATGCTCAGAACAACTGACTGAAAGCATGGCTGCCAACCAATACATTGCAGATCCATGATAATACTGACTTAACAATGACTGGAGACAAATCATGGCTACTAGACTACAAGTTTAGATCCATGAAAAGATAATGACACAGCCACGACCAATACAAGAGTGGATTTGTGTGACAGTACATCAATGTGGTCACCAACATAATATATATGTGGGAACCTACTCAAAAAATCTCAATCGCAACCTGGATGTGCTAAAAATACTTCAGAACTATCCAGGGTCTTCTACTCGATCCCAAATTGATACGAATCTAACCATGTGATTACAAGATGTTGAAGTCGAACATGGTAGAAACCACTTGATTACCAGTCAATGATTGAAACCGTTAACAAGTGCGAGGGAAATCACCAATGATGAAAATGACTCCCAAGGTATCATAGTACATCTCGACGAAATGTGAATAGATGAGTTGATGTCGAACATCCGCGAGATCATTTGATCAGAGGTCAATTATGAAAACCTACTGTCAAATGCGAGGAAACCTGCCATTGAGGCATGCAGGTACCAAGGTACTAAGGTTGGTTTCTAAGACTAATTCCTGGATAATGAGTTGAAGTCGACAGGAATAGACTCGTCGAAGGAGGGCCATAATGGATCCCACATCATCGACACGAAACCGACATAGGAAAGTGATATGAAGTAACGAATCAGATGAGTATGGACTGACACAGGGATGTAAAGGCTGACAATATTGCATAGTATGACTAAGGTAAACTTCCCTTAAACATGAACGGCACGACAATAATGACTCGGCAACATTGACTCAATGAGGCAGAGACCAAGACATAATGCAATGATGACTGAGGCATTCTTCAGATGATTTGAAGGAGCGGGACAACTCATAGAATTGGCATGACTCAGAGATAAGTAGATTACCCAACTGTATGATGAGACGCAAAAAGGTGACATGCTCAAGGGCGACACAAGCTGCCATGAAGCTTTCTAAAAGAAACTTAACTTATTCCCCCCCAACCCCCATCATGTTTCATGAGTACCTCTTTGTTTCTTAACGAGCTTGAGGAGGATAACAGATGCCCAATATAGCTCATCCTTTGGACGAGTCCAATCCCACATGTTTTACGAACCTGAGAAAGGAGGGGTTCGGTCCCAAAAGGGTCCTTCGATGTTTGATTTTACGAGTCCAAGGAAGGAAAACTCGACAGTTTTTCATGTTTAGAGAGTCTGAAAAGAACTAAAGAAGACTCCAACAGTCCTTTTTCGTAAAGTTAGCCTCATCGCCCGAAAAAGGGTAAAACCACGCGGGAGAGGACTCTTCCAGTCATGATTGGCTGGAGTATACCTTTCTCGTAAATAGTCTAGACGGGCCGAAAAAGGGGTAACCTATCACCGAATAGACGACCTTTCAAATACTTTTACAAGTGTGAAAGAGTCAAGATCACTTGGCAATCTTTTCAATTTTAGGGAGTCTGAAAAGAGCTTAAATATGGACTCCATGTACAACTTTGTCATGGTTGATGACCGAGTATGACAAAGGAAAAGTAAACTCGGCACAGTTCCTTTTCCGTAAATATTCTAGCGAGGCCGGATAAAGTGATAAACCTATACTCGTTAGACACACCTTTTTACTCCAATTTGTTTAACGAGCACGATAATGGTATCAAAAGAACTCGGAATCTTTTTCATGTTGGGATCCAGAGCACGAAAAAGAAAAAAAAAGGTAAGCTCAAACCACTTTTCATGTTTTTAACCAGAGCATGAAAAAGTGAAAAGTAAGCTCAAACACCATCTTACTGTTTTTAACGAGCTCGAAGATAGGTTGGAAGAATGCTCATAATGTCTGCTTCATTTTTTAACGAGCTTGTAACAGAAAATGAACTATGCTCAGGATAATTTTCATGGTTTAATGAGCTCGAAACCTAAAAAGGAAAGTATGCTCGAAAATGTTCCCAATGGTGAACTTCTTCCCGTCATGAAATCCAAAGGTTGGTTCATGCCCCCAGCATGATTGCTAGAAGTAAGTGACTTAGCTCCAACGTGATGTGGAGAGGTGATCGAGTTGACTTCAACGTAACTTCGAGAGGTTGAAGACATGCCCCTAAGCTTCATTTCATTCGCCTAAGGTATAGGCAAGTGAAAAGAAGGTTCATTTACTAAGTCTACGAGGAGACTCGACTCAAAGGGAAAGGATATGTTTCATTTTTTAACGAGCTTGACACAGGAGTAGAACTTTGCTCAAAATATTGGTTTCATTTTTAATGAGCTTGAAGCCAAAGGTAAACTCTGCTCACGATTAAGGCCCAGCATGATTGCTAAAGGCTAAACATGCCCCCCAAGCTTCGTTTCGTCTGACTACTCTTCTTCCTTACCCAAGAATCCTAGCTACTAATCCAAATGTGTTCACCAGGGGGGGTAGGGAGAACCAGGACCAAGTGACCCAGGCAGATGAAATGAAGGTTCAAATCCTAACTCTAGCGATAGACTCGAACAAATGGAAAGGAGATCTATTTCATTTTTACACAAGTTTGAAAATAGATAATAACAATGCTTGAAAGGGTCCTTTTTATTTTTTAATGAGCTTAAAACAGAAAGAAATTATGCTCGAAGGTAGTTTCATTTTTACGCAAGCTTGAAACTGAACGTAAACTATGCTTGGGATTGGTTTCGTTTTTACACAACCTTAAAACCAAAAGTAAACTGTGCTTGAGGGTCGGTTTCATTTTTTTAATGAGCTTGAAACAGAGAATAAACTATGCTCGTAGGAACCTATTTCATTTTTTAACGAGCTTGACATAGAAAGGGAACTATGCTCATAATGATGGTTGGTTTCATTTTTACACAAGCTTAAAACCAAAAGTAAACTATGCTTGAAATGATGGTTTCATTTTTTAACGAGCTTGACACCGGAATAGAACTTTGCTCCATCGTCCCCCCTTATGGGGAAGAAACCACTAAAACATGTGGAACATTTAGGGAAGTCTAGTGACTAGGAGTCATGCGATGAGTGGGCGTCACAAAGGAAAGCTGATTGATGGTCACAACATTCCCATGATGGGGAAAATACATCACTCGAAAGAGTGAGGACACTACAGCCTTCATTGCATAGACGTAATCACGTCCAAGGAGTAGATTAAAATCTAAGGGACCTCGGACAACCATGACATCAATACAGACAGTTTTCCCTCCCAAAGTGATAGGTAACTGAGGAAGGGACCCTAAAGGTCTAGTAGGCCTTCTATTGAAAGCCAGTATCTGGTCAGTGACGGGCACAAGCCGAGGAGAACCTAAGGCTTTCCAAGCAGTTGAGGATAGAATACTAACATAAGCTCCTTCATCAACTATCGTACGAAAAATTTCTTTATCGGAAACTCCTACAGATATTTGAAAAGGAACACTCGAAGGAAGACGAGATTCTGTTAGACCATTCCAATCAAAGGAAATAACCTTAGTACTTGGAGGGGGACTCGCGGAAACAGACAGGGTTTCCCCTTGCCGAGGACATTCTGAACCGATAAGGAAAACATCAGCGGTTTCCAATTCACTCTCGCTTGGAAGATAAGAATGAGACGAAGATTGTGTCAAGGTGACTGCTTCAGTCTGGACTTTCTCCGATGAAAGAGCGGGATCAAGTGGGGATGACAGCGACTCGATCACTTCACTCTCGGGAGGGAGAGTGGGATCAATTGCAGATGAAACTGAATTGATCACTTGGTCAACCAGCGGGGGGTTGAGGGGCAACTTACTATCGTTTGTTGGAAGCACCAGTTGAGAACTAGTAATATCTTCCAACCACCGCGAAGCTTCATCCATGCTTGGACAAAGGAAAGTACGGTGCATACCCTTGCATATCAAACAGGGATATAGGACTTTACCCTTACGACCCTTCACCAAGGGGTCACTGGTCGAAGGAGTGTCATCGACATGATGGTCAGAGGTCGACGATACAATTGGATTGGGGTTTTTAGACCACACTTCTGATACACGGGAAAGATCAGGACAATCCTTGAGAAGGTGATCACCCTTACAAAGTTTGCAAGGGAACTTGGGATTACGGGGTGTTTTCGTAGAATGAGTGCCATTAGAGGCGACTGGTTTATGCTTGGTCTCTTCTTTATCCTTCTTCTTCTTAACTTTCCTTTTCTTCTTCTTCTTATCCACCTGATTACTAACACTATTGCTTTGGTCAGGCGAGGAAGAAGGAACGGAAGAAGATTCATCCGACGAAGAAGGAGAAGGATTAGTTTGGGATTGACTCTCTTGTGGTGGAGAGTTAACATTCGAAACATTGGGCGCAATCGGAATTACCGGATTGAATAACCATACCGGTAATCCTATGGTTAATCCAGGAAGATTTAACGTGGCAATAAAGGGAGGACCAATATCTCCAACTGGAGGAAAATTAAAAGGTACCCCTTGAAAAGGGGTCTCCGGATTGGTAGTCCCAGAAGGAGCATGGGCGCATGGAGGTGGATTCTCCATGGAACAAAACTAAGTGATGTGGACGAAGTCTCGTTAAAAAGAACTCAAAAACCCTCTGGAAACCGAGCGTGCGAAAGGGGAGCTAGGAAAAGACAAGGTTCACAGGCCAAAAGAGCAAGCTCAAAAAACTATATTGAGGCCGCTGCCACAGTAAGCGGGCTGTACAACAAAAAGGCCAGAATGCCAACAAGTAGCCCTACAAAGAAAAAGACCCTCTACAAGATAGCAAGCAAAACCTCCTAACTAAGAGCTAGACACCTCAACAAATTATATCCTTCGCAAGGTGATGAAATCCAAGTCGAACAATACAAAATGAAAGACCAATAATGGAAGGATATCCCTCTACCGAAAGGGGTCCTGGGTAATAGAGCCCTAGTAGAATAGATACTAAGCTACCTCATTCATGACACGTTGGAAAAGGTTTTGGGCACTTCAGCCTTCCGAAGAAGACAGCGATCGATGTTTCCTTAGGGCTAAGTGGAGTGCGGCATTCCACAGAGTCCGTCCGGTTCTCAATCTCGCGGCCGTTTAACCCCTGAAAGTTAAAAACAGTCAGGAGGCCCCTCCACAAACTGGCTGTGACCGTGTCAATAAATACTAGAGGATTTTAGTTCCCTAAAGACAACGACTATGTTTCAGATGAAAAATGACAAGGGGGAATTATTTTGATGCCTATCCCCGGTGTCCTACCTAACTACCAAATTCTTTTGATTTCCTGAAGTGAAGTTAATATTGGTTTAGTTAGGGAGATTAATTTTAGAGGCTGTCTTACTCAATCGGGTAATGGAAGTGCAACTTGATGGTGTTGTGACGACTCAAACCATGCAAATGAAGATGAATCGAAATGAACCTTTCTCTTCGATGAACACTAGCTAAAGTAAGGAAGAATTCTTTCCATTCCCAATATGCACAACCCAATGCACATGCAATTTTATTTCTTTTCAAAATGATAGAAAGAAGTAAAATATGTACCCAAAACTAACCCAAAGCAATAAAAAAGTTCTTTATATGAACACCAAACGTAATGATTCTAATCCATTTCCTATATTTTCACACTTGAAAAAGACACATCCAAGCTATGGAAAGAAAGATTCTACAAATGCTTCCAATCAAATGCAAGACAAAGAGAAGTGTTGATGTATATGTAACTTCGGAATGTATTTCACATATATGTATATTGTATTCCTATAGAGATGGTATTATTCCTCTATAAGGAAGTGTCGTCATTTATATTGTAAGTGTCGTAACTTATACTTGATGGGTTATTAGACCACCTTGTTTGGGGTCGGCCCTGTATAAGTCATGTGGGTCAAAGGGTTATTAGACCACCCTATTGGGGGTCGGCCCACTCAGCATTATGTTATGTGGTTAAGTTCGAGCCGACATGAGTTAGGTAAAAAGGCAAGTCAAGTCAAGTATAAATAGAGTGCGGGAGGCACTCTATTTACTCACTCACCTCTCACACATGCTCTCAAGGAGGAGAGGCGCACTTATGGAGGAGGAGGATTGCTGCTAGATTATGGCTATCTCTATTGGTTGGTTGTATCATTGCTCTATCTATCTCTGAGGAAGTTATTGGGGTTTTTCACCTTTATGGTTTTCCCCAAGTAAATCTTTGTGTCTCTTGTGTGCTTGCATTATTGTCTCCATGATTGATATGCTGTAGATATGCTGTACATGTTGTTCTCTCAGTTAAGATCCTAGATCAGATTGAAGTAAATTCTGAAAATTTAACATGGTATCAGAGCTAGCCTGAAAGAAGGCATGATATGGCATGTATGACACTTGTTGCACTTACGATGCTAGGGCTTGATATAGCAAAAACCAGTCATCGTAGCACTTTCGCTATAAATCCGTTTTGGCGAAGTTTTTGGATCTGAAATTGTTACAGGCCAAAGCTAAGATCTCCAGGTATCTTGTGTCCAAAGGAAAACCTCTAATTCGTTGTACTTTGTGATTTATGATCTGTACAATATAGGGTTTCTGCCTCTTCCAGATCTGAGTCAAAATCAGGTGACCTTGGGAAAAAGGTCATATCTTGGGCTAGGAAGCTCCAAATGAAATTTCGTAAAAAGTGACAGGTAGTACACAGTCTGTAATATCTCAGAAAACTTTTTCAGAGGCCTAAGTTGAACCAGTGACACGTGGCACGCCCTACAAGTTCGCTCTCCTGTATTATCCCATAAACAGGTCACGTTGCGACATTTGGCATAACTCTCTCTCAGAGAGTCCAATTGAGGTCATACCTGTCAGGATGGAAAGCTAACAGGCCGAGCTATCTCAGAAAGCTTTTTCAGAGGCCGAAGTTAAAACAGTGACACGTGGCACGCCGTACAAGTTCGCTCTCCTGTTTTATCGCAAAACAGGTCACGTTACGACATTTGGCATAACTCTCTCTCAGAGAATCCAATTGGGGTCAGACCTGTCAGGATGGAAAGATAACAGGTCAGGCTATCTCAGGAAACTTTTTTAGACCCTGTGGATCAAAAATTTCGGAGTTACACCAGAAACAATCAGGTACATATTTCTGTCAAAACAGAATTATTTTTTGGTACCTTCATTCATGGCTTCCGGAATTTAGGGCTTTGGAGAAAGTTGGAATTTTTGTAATCGGAGATCACGGCTGGATGCTACTCATCAAAATAGAAATTTAGAGACCAAGATCAGAATTTTTGGTTGGGCAGAAGGCCGGGCTTGATTAGACCCTAGTTCGGGACTTTGATCAGAAAAGTGGAAAATTAGGGCTTCTGTAAAAATGGGAATTTTTGAAATCTGTGACCACGGCTGGAAGCTCCTCAGAAAAATAGAAGCTTAGAGCTTTGGATCAAACATTTTGATGGGGCAAAAGAGTTGGCTTCATCAAACCCCAGTTCAGGGTCATGTACAGTGATTCCGGAAGTTTCAAAGGCAAAATTGAGGAGTGAAACTTTGCAGTTTTCAAATTCTGAATATACCAGTTTGATCAGCTCATCAAGGCACATATTTCTATCCTGTTAGAAGGTTGAAATTCAAAGTTTGAATTTTTGGGGTTTCTCTGACAAACCCATATCCAGCTCAAGGTCCAGTTCTTGCAAATCAAGTGGATTGGGTTAATCCTAGAAGAAGATGGATTGATCACCTGCATAAGTGAAAGAAGTTCCTGTCTCAAAGGGAGATGAGGATAGGACCTTACATAAGAAGATTACAAGTGATCTCGACAGGTATGACTCATCGAGGTATGTTTTGTCCATGATTAAGTTTATGGTATGTTTGTCTTCATGTTATTACGGTTAGTACAATTTTGATTTTAGATTTGTTGTATCACCTTAACAAAATTATGAATGCATGATAGAAGATATTCATTGGTTAGGGTGTTGAAACTTATGATTGTACTAATGCATTATGGTGTTGTATGAGGTTTATGTTGTCTACTAACATGAAAGGTACACCAAGAAAGAGAGATCATGTTCTGGTCCAAGAACATATGATCATGATAACATGAGGACAAAGATTCATCCATTGTCATGGATCTCATACAAGATCCATTCACGAGGTATGTATAACTTGATTTTATAATGATTAACTTATGAGACATGCAGGTTACTAACACAAGTCACTGAAGAGAACCAAAAGACATTATACGGGTATGTTAGACATAACTAGCTAACATGATAATCCAGGTATGTTTTTCCTATATCAAGCTAGATTCCTACCTTGGGTTAGGATCTTATACTATCCCGTTGTTGATAATGATTATTCATGAAGTCATAGGTTTGAATAATCATGATTGTATGCATATTATGTTTCTTACCATAATTGATGATATAACTAACCAGAAGAATCATGATGGTATAGGTTTGAATAATCACAGGTTTTATGCATTTTATATCTCTTATCTTGATTGATGATTCAACTAACCTGAAGAGTCATAGGCTTGAGTAATTATAGGTTTAGACATGTTATGCTTCTTATGATTTGACTAACCATAAGAATCCTACATAAACCTTGAATGCTAATGCTTATTATTTCTGATTGAAATGATCATGAGTATACATGCTTGAGATTATTGTGTTTTAATAGTATACTAATGAATGTATGATTTTATATGAATCATGATACTAATAAGCATGCATAGGGACCAAGGATGAATATGAGTTCAAGAACAGGTAATTCAGGAAGCAAAGATCAAGAGGGAGCACACTCCAGTTGCTCCTGCCAGAAAGCAAAGGAGCACACTCTAGTTGTTCCTGCAAGAAAGCAAAGGAGCACACTTCAGTAGTTTCTGCAAGGATGCAGATATTCAGAGGGAGTTGATCATCTCTCTACATTTCACAACAGAAAGGTGTAGAAGAAGCTACCTCAGATTAGGACTCCAGCAGCTCCTGCAAGGAAGCAAAGACTCAGAGGGAGTCCACCCAACGAACAAAGAAAGATAAGTATTTTAATCATCATTTCTTGCATATTTGTTTGTTTAAATAAAATTGTTCAATAATGTATATACTGATGTTCCTAGAATTAGGTTGTGTATTATGCATATTAGAATAATTGCATTGATGAACAGTATACTCCTAATATGCATGGGTAAGTGGCCTATGGCACTGTACAACATTCCATTGCTACTTATCTAGAATGAAACCTCTTTGCTGACATGTTGGGAGTTGTGCACACTCTTAACAATGTTCTGGTAGAGATTGGAAGGCATCTAGAAAGTTACGGAATATGGATAAATGTTGTATTGAAGCATTGGCTAAGATAATTGCATGACTGTATGGCATATTTCTTTATGTGTAAGAATTTGTTCTGAAAACTATGAGATGTTTTCTAATCATGCAATTTAACTTGTTGTGTAGGAAAGATCATAAGCCATCTCCTACAAAAAGGACTACAACATTTGTTCCAGCAAGAAAGATATCTATTGAAGATATTGAAGTTCCCAGGATCTGGGATGAAGAAATGGAATGCCATGATCCGTCGATCATGAAGAATGATGTTTGGGATGTAATCCCAAAGACATGAAGGGAAGTTTGCTATGACTTCCAAATGGAACTATCAGATCAAGCATGTTGCAGATGGCAGCATTGAGAAATATAAAAGTGATGAAATAGAAGATACACCAGATGGATTCAAGACAGCTTCCTTGAATGGTGTAGTTGAAGAAGAAGTGTATGTAGAGCAGCCACTTGGTTCTGAGACACATGATAGGAAATCATATATGTGCAGAACTTGGTATGGTGAAGATAGATTGATTGACGACACGCAGCGGAAGATTACTACCGAGTTCGAGATGAAGAACTTGGGGATGATGCACTATTTGTTTTTATCATGGAGGTGTGGCAGAGTACATATGGAATCTTCCTTGGACAAGGGAAGTATGTAGTAGAGATCCTGAAGACGTTCGGGATGATGGACTGCAAGGATATGACCACACCAATGGCATCGAATATGAAGCTTCTATGTGATGCTTCATCTGAGCCAGTTGATGTTTCTATGTATCGTCAGATTATTGGGTCCTTGATGTACCTGACGAACACGAGACCAGATATTTGCTTTGCTGTGAACACATTGAGCCAGTTCCTGACGGATCCGAGGAGTGTTCACCTGGTTGCTGTAAAGCATGTTCTGAGGTACCTGAAGGGTACAGTGGATTATGGGCTCAGGTATGAGGCGAATCAAAAGTTTAACCTGGAAGGTTATGTTGATTCAGATTGGGCTGGCAGTGCTGCAGACAGGAAGAGCACATCTGGGTGCTGCTTCAGTATGGGATCAGGTGTGATCTCTTGGTTTAGCAGGAAGCAGTCCTGCATAGCACTGAGTATAGATGAGGCAGAGTATGTTGCAGCCTGTTCAGCTAGTTGTGAGGCAGTATGGCTACGGAAGCTACTGTCTGAGTTATTTGATCTCCCGTTGGAGGCTACTGGTATCTTCTGTGATAACCAGAGTTGTGTGAAGCTGTCCGAGAACCCAGTGTTTCATGACAGGTCGAAACACATAGAGATCAAATATCACTATATCAGGGATATGGTGCAGAGAGGAGCTGTGAAGCTCCTGTATGTTGCGACGGACGAGCAGATGTGCTGACGAAGCCACTAGCCAGGGTGAAGTTCGAGTACTTCAGAGAGAGGCTTGGCGTTATTCAGATCGAGGACACTTCGAGGAAGAAGTGACGGACACATTTGCTGAAGCCATTCCAAGCATGTTGGAAGGAGGATCCTTCACATGGCTGTGGATGTAAGCGCTGGATGATGAGCATCAGGATGATGTTCTAGTTTCTTCTTGATATGATCAGTTGGATCATTTTATGTATGTATGTACGCATCATGTTGGATGCAGGATATGATCAGTTGGATCATTTTATGTATATATGTACGCATCATTTTGGATGCTGGATATGATCAGGAGGATCATGTATGATGATATGTATCAGGTAGATACTTGGTATGCATCAGGTAGATGCATTGATGATCAGGAGGATCATGTATGATGATATGTATCATATATTTGTATCAGGTGGATACATTGATGATCAGGAGGATCATGTATGATACTTGGTATGCATCAGGAAGATGCATTCATGATCAGGAGGATCATGTATGATGATATGTATCATATATTTGTATCAGGTGGATACATTGATGATCAGGAGGATCATGTATGATACTTGATATGCATCAGGAAGATGCATTGATGATCAGGTAGATCATGCAGCAGGATGTTGCAGTGATGATCAGGATGATCATAGCTGACGAGCTTCAGGATGTTGCTCCAGACGACATGCAGCAGGATGTTGCATTGATGATCAGGACGATCATGGATGACGAGCTTCAGGATGTTGCTCCAGACGACATGCAGCAGGATGTTGCATTGATGATCAGGACGATCATGGATGACGAGCTTCAGGATGTTGCTTCAGATGACTTGCAGCAGGACGTTGCAGTGATTATGATCAGGACGATCATGAGTACATCAGGATGATGTATGGTGAGTATCAGGTTGATACTCTGTGGCCGTGGATCAGGTTGTGCAGATGAGCATGTCTGGGAGATCCTATAGGTCGGAGTTGTGTACCCGTAACAGCCTGGGATGCTCTTTCGAGACATTGCTCTGGGAGGACATGTAATTTGTGCCCTGGGAGATCTCAGGTCGGAGTTGTGTACCCGTAACATCCTGAGATGCTCTTGCGAGGTTTTGTCCTATGGCATGTAATTCGTTTCCCTGGGAGATCCGATAGGTTGGGCTGTGTGCCCGTAATCAGTCCTGGGATGCTCTTGCGAGGTTTTGCCATGACCACATGTAATTCGTTGCCCTGGGAGATTTCAGGTCGGAGTTGTGTACCCGTAACATCCTGAGATGCTCTTGCGAGGTTTTGTGGTGGACCACATGTAATTTGTGCCCTGGGAGATTTTAGGTCGGAGTTGTGTACCCGTAACATCCTGAGATGCTCTTGCGAGGTTTTGTGGTGGGGTCACATGTAATAGCGCCCTAGGAGATCCTACAGGTCGGAGTTGTGTACCCGTAACATCCTGGGATGCTCTTTCGAGGTTTTGTGACGCACGTAATAAGTCCTGAGGATTCCACAGTATGGCCAGTGATGACGAAGACCTGCAGGTGGTGGGCCTACATCCAGTATGAAAAAGGACTGGCTCTATAGAACTTCCTATGACGAGTAGATTCAGAGATTGATTGAGATAGCAGCAGCAGTGACGATGATGATGACTCGATGACGATTATCCAGAGAAGATGACTTGTGCTAGAAGAACTGTGCTGAGAAATACCTTCCTAGTTAAGAGGGAGTGTTGATGTATATGTAATTTCGGAATGTATTTCACATATATGTATATTGTATTCCTATAGAGATGGTATTATTCCTCTATAAGGAAGTGTCGTCATTTATATTGTAAGTGTCGTAACTTATACTTGATGGGTTATTAGACCACCTTGTTTGGGGTCGGCCCTGTATAAGTCATGTGGGTCAAAGGGTTATTAGACCACCCTATTGGGGGTCGGCCCACTCAGCATTATGTTATGTGGTTAAGTTCGAGCCGACATGAGTTAGGTAAAAAGGCAAGTCAAGTCAAGTATAAATAGAGTGCGGGAGGCACTCTATTTACTCACTCACCTCTCACACATGCTCTCAAGGAGGAGAGGCGCACTTATGGAGGAGGAGGATTGCTGCTAGGTTATGGCTATCTCTATTGGTTGGTTGTATCATTGCTCTATCTATCTCTGAGGAAGTTATTGGGGTTTTTCACCTTTATGGTTTTCCCCAAGTAAATCTTTGTGTCTCTTGTGTGCTTGCATTATTGTCTCCATGATTGATATGCTGTAGATATGCTGTACATGTTGTTCTCTCAGTTAAGATCCTAGATCAGATTGAAGTAAATTCTGAAAATTTAACAAGAAGAACCTAATAATGTCATCTAACTTAAATGCACATAAATATGAAACAAGATTTCTTCTTCTCATGAATGTAATACCAAGAATGTCAAATTATTAAATTAAGGCAAGAAGAATACCTTTGCATTTCAATTTCATGAATATGGTAAAAGAACGACAAAATCAAGCTTCTCTTTGAACTAAAAAAAAAATGGAAACAAGGGATCGATCTATTCCAATGACAAATAAATAGCTAAAGATGCAAAGGAAACAAAGTGCAAAACCCAAGAAAATGACTTCAAAAGACAAGATGTCCCAAGTTTTTCAAAGCCAATCTAATCAATCCAAATGATGCCAAACCAAACAAACCTTTGGAATATTACACTAAAGAGATTTTTGGAAAAAAAATGAATCCAATCACAATCCGATGGTGAGAAGAAGTTTTAAAAACCAATGCAAGCTATTGGGGCTTGAAAAGAATGACAATTCTACCCAACAAGCAAACAAAGCACTAGTCTGACTCAAGGAACCAAACAAAGGCTTTGATCTTCCAAAAGATGCAAAGAGTTTCTAAAACAAGCTAAAAATGAATTGTATTAGTCCAAATTAGTCATGTAATGGTCACAAAATCCCTGATCAAGAGACTCTAAATCAGAAAAATTGAAAACGTACACAAGGGATCAAGTTAACCCAAGGGGATTTCAACTTTCCAAGATAGAACCTAGTCTTCCAAACAAAGAAAAAGGGGCACAAATCTTCCCAAATGAGGTTTGGAAGGGTTCAAAGTTATGTTATAGAGATCCTAAAGTGACTAGGAAGGTACACTTGACTCCCAGAACTAAAAAATGGCTTAGAGGACTCAAAATTGACCAAATGGCGTCAAAGATGCCAATGAAGGACTAGAGACAAAAATGTGGATGAAAAGGACTCAAAAGAGACTCAAATATCCTCAAAAATGTGTAAAAAAGAAGCCAATGGACCATATGGAGGCACCCCAAGAGTTTGGAAGCAAAAAACCCAAGGGAACCCCTCCAAATAAGCTTAAAAATGACCAAAAAGTGACAGTGCCGCCCCCTAGAACACTGTGGGGGAGCGGTAGTTTGACAGTACCGTGCCCTAGAACACTGTGGGGGCGCGGTAGTTTGGACAGTACCGTGCCCTAGAACACTGTGAGGGAGCGGTAGTCTCTTGTAGGATTAAAAAATCAAAGTTTGGCCAAGATCCGAGCAAGGATAATGTCCTAAGTTTAAAATGGTCCTCAATGATGATCAAAGAGGATCTAAGGTGATGAGAAGCAACACTTAGAAGAGGATTTGATGATCTAAACAAGCAAGCAAAGGTGAAACTAGGGAAGAAAGGATCCCCAGTATGGTCGCCAGTTTCTGTTGTGAGAAAATCTCCCTACGGATAGGTAGATATCCCCTTGGGATTAGAAAAGGCCCCTAGTTGCCTACCCAAGACAGAGATGAAACAAATAGACACTATAGTCCTCCTAGATCTAGCTCACACATCAGCTAAAAGGCTATGGAAATACAAAGCAAGTAGATGGCATACCTTACTTTGATGGTTGTCCTGCTGCTCCTAAGTTGCTACGGCTCCAGCCTTTGATTATGGACATATGAACCTGTTCACAAAGGAAACACAACACCTTCTCCAACGCAATATATGTATAAACAAAGATCTAACTATATAAATAGAGACAATTTCATGCATTCATCATTAAAGACATGAAAATGAGAGGAATAGGCTAAGTTATATTAATGATAAGAAAGCCAAAAGAAGTTGATTATAATGTTATACCTTGATGTCCAAAGTAGTAGCACCTCCTTCCAAGCTCTCCAACATCAGACTTGCAAGACTCATAGGATCATAGGTTTAGTGTTTCCAAGATCACATCCCATAGCTCATGGATGGCTCTCTTTAAGTAGGATTTGGGAGGCCAACCACAAAGAGGAGATTATGGATCTAAGTGAATAATATGTGGATCAAAGATCTAAATCATGCCAAAGAGGGAAAGTGAGATGGGATTCGAAGGGGTATCTCATCCCAAGAAAATCTCCATGAGATCCAAGATCCAAATTAAAAGGGATAAGCCCAAACCAAGACTACCGCTCCCCTATAACTAAGCAAAGTGCGGTAGTACCGCTCCCCCATAGGCATGCAGAACGCGGTAGTTTGACACTACCGCTCCCCCATAGGCATGCAGGACGCGGTAGTTCCAGAAGGCTTAATTTTTGGAGGTGGTTAATGCGGGTTTCGACCCCTTGCTTGTTGGATTTTCTTCCAAGTGTGACTAGGGAAGGTACCAACATTAGAATGAAGGGTCCTAACACCCTTAGGAGGCATAAACATCATGTTTTCCATGGTGGTGAAACATGTATATTCCCACTTACACATGGTGTGGCAATTCGAGGTATAACAACAAAGTATGCATATTCTATGTAATAACGACTTTCTAAAGTTTGCGCATGCGTCCGGAAATATGAAAAGCTTACTTCCGCCAGTTTTTTAAAATCACAGCTTCTAGAAGGTTTACATGATTTCTTAAAAAACACGAGTTTTTAGAAAATGTGATTTATTTCATAAATGGAATCAACAAAGTATGCACATTCTACGTCATAACAACTTTCTATAGTTTGCGCATCCGTCCAAAAATAGGAAACGCTTAATTCCCCCCGTCTTTTAAAATCACAACATCTAGAAGGTTTATATGATGTCTTAAAAACCACGAGTTTTTAGGAAATGTGATTTATTTCATAAATAGAATCAACAAAGCAAGCACATTCTATGTCATAACGACTTTCTATATTTTGCGCATGTGCAAACTATGCACATTCTACGTAATAACGACTTTCTATAGTTTGCGCATGCGTCCGGAAATAAGAAAAGCTTACTTCCCCCCTTTTTTTAAATTCACAGCTTCTAGAAGGTTTAGATGAATTCTTAAAAAACACAAGTTTTTAGAAAATGTGATTTATTTCATAAATGGAATCAACAAAGTATGCACATTCTACGTCATAACAACTTTCTATAGTTTGCGCATGCGTCCGGAAATAAGAAAAGCTTAATTCCCCCCATATTTTAAAATCACAGCTTCTAGAAGGTTTACATGATTTCTTAAAAAACACGAGTTTTTAGAAAATGTGATTTATTTCATAAATGGAATCAACAAACTAAGCACATTCTACGTAATAACGACTTTCTAAAGTTTGCGCATGCGTCCGGAAATAAGAAAAGCTTACTTCCGCCAGTTTTTTAAAACCACAGCTTCTAGAAGGTTTACATGATTTCTTAAAAAACACGAGTTTTTAGAAAATGTGATTTATTTCAAAAATGGAATCAACAAAGTATGCACATTCTACGTAGTAACGACTTTCTATAGTTTGCGCATGCGTCCGGAAATTAGAAAAGCTTACTTCCGCCAGTTTTTTAAAATCACAGCTTCTAGAAGGTTTACATGATTTCTTAAAAAACACGAGTTTTTAGAAAGTGTGATTTATTTCATAAATGGAATCAACAAAGTATGCACATTCTATGTAATAACGACTTTCTAAAGTTTGCGCATGCGTCCGGAAATAAGAAAAGCTTACTTCCGCCAGTTTTTTAAAATCACAGCTTCTAGAAGGTTTACATGATTTCTTAAAAAACACGAGTTTTTAGAAAATGTGATTTATTTCATAAATGGAATCAACAAAGTATGCACATTCTATGTAATAACGAATTTCTAAATTTTGCGCATGCGTCCGGAAATAACAAAGCTTACTTCCGCAAGCTTTTTAAAATCACAGCTTCTAGAAGGTTTACATGATTTCATAAAAAACACGAGTTTTTAGAAAATGTGATTTATTTCATAAATGGAATCAACAAAGTATGCACATTCTATGTCCTAACGACTTTCTATAGTTTGCGCATGCGCAAACTATGCACATTCTACGTAATAACGACTTTCTATAGTTTGCGCATGCGTCCGGAAATAAGAAAAGCTTACTTCCCCCCTTTTTTTAAATTCACAGCTTCTAGAAGGTTTAGATGAATTCTTAAAAAACATGAGTTTTTAGAAAATGTGATTTATTTCATCAATGGAATCAACAAAGTATGCACATTCTACGTAGTAACGACTTTCTATAGTTTGCGCATGCGTCTGGAAATAGGAAAAGCTTACTTCCGCCAGTTTTTTAAAATCACAGCTTCTAGAAGGTTTACATGATTTCTTAAAAAACACGATTTTTTAGAAAATGTGATTTATTTCATAAATGGAATCAACAAAGTATGCACATTCTATGTTACAACGAAGTTCTAAAGTTTGCGCAAGCGCAAACTACGCACATTCTACGTGATAACGACTTTCTATAGTATGCGCATGCGTCCGGAAATAAGAAAAGCTTCCTTCTGCCAGTTTTTTAAAACCACAGCTTCTAGAAGGTTTACATGATTTCTTAAAAAACACGAGGTTTTAGAAAATGTGATTTATTTCATAAATGGAATCGACAAAGTATGCACATTCTACGTAGTAACGACTTTCTATGGTTTGCGCATGCGTCCGGAAATAAGAAAAGCTTACTTCCGGTAGTTTTTTAAAATCACAGCTTCTAGAAGGTTTACATGATTTCTTAAAAAACACGAGTTTTTAGAAAATGTGATTTATTTCATAAATGGAATCAAAAAAGTATGTACATTCTATGTAATAACGACTTTCTAAAGTCTCCGCATGCGTCCGGAAATAAGAAAAGCTTACTTCCGCCAGTTCTTTAAAATCACAGCTTCTAGAAGGTTTACATGATTTCTTAAAAAACACGAGTTTTTAGAAAATGTGATTTATTTCAAAAATGGAATCAACAAAGTATGCACATTCTACGTAGTAACGACTTTCTATAGTTTGCGCATGCGTCCGGATATAAGAAAAGCTTGCTTCCGCCGGTTTTTTAAAACCACAGCTTCTAGAAGGTTTACATGATTTCTTAAAAAACACGAGTTTTTAGAAAATGTGATTTATTTCATAAATGGAATCAACAAAGTATGCATATTCTATGTAATAATGACTTTCTAAAGTTTGCGCATGCGTCCAGAAATATGAAAAGCTTACTTCCGCCAGTTATTTAAAATCACAGCTTCTAGAAGGTTTACATGATTTCTTAAAAAACACGAGTTTTTAGAAAATGTGATTTATTTCATAAATGGAATCAACAAAGTATGCACATTCTACGTAATAACGACTTTCTATAGTTTGCGCATGCGTCCGGAAATAAGAAAAGCTTACTTCCGCCAGTTTTTTAAAACCACAGCTTCTAGAAGGTTTACATGATTTATTAAAAAACACGAGTTTTTAGAAAATGTGTTTTATTTCATAAAAGGAATCAACAAAGTATGCACATTCTATGTAATAACGACTTTCTAAAGTTTGCGCATGCGTCCGGAAATATGAAAAGCTTGTTTCCGCCAAGTTTTTAAAATCACAGCTTCTAGAAGGTTTACATGATTTCTTAAAAAACATGAGTTTTTAGAAAATGTGATTTATTTCATAAATGGAATCAACAAAGTTTGCACATTCTACGTCATAACGACTTTCTATAGTTTGCGCATGCATCCAGAAATAAGAAAAGCTTAATTTCCCCCATTTTTTAAAATCACAGCTTCTAGAAGGTTTACATGATTTGTTAAAAAACATGAGTTTTTAGAAAATGTGATTTATTTCATCAATGGAATCAAAAAAGTATTCATATTCTATGTCATAACGACTTTCTATAGTTTGAGCATGCACAAACTATGCACATTCTACATGATAACGACTTTCTATAGTTTGCGCATGCGTCCGGAAATAAGAAAAGCTTACTTCCCCCCTTTTTTTAAATTCATAGCTTCTAGAAGGTTTAGATGAATTCTCAAAAAACATGAGGTTTTAGAAAATGTGATTTATTTCATAAATGGAATCAACAAACTATGCACATTCTACGTAATAACGACTTTCTATAGTTTGCGCATGCGTCCGGAAATAAGAAAAGCTTACTTCCGCCAGTTTTTTAAAAACACAGCTTCTAGAAGGTTTACATGATTTCCTAAAAAATGCGAGTTTTTAGAAAATGTGATTTATGTCATATATGGAATCAACAAAGTATGCACATTCTACGTCATAACGACTTTCTATAGTTTGCGCATGCATGTGGAAATAAGAAAAGCTTAATTCCCCCCGTTTTTTAAAATCACAGCTTCTAGAAGGTTTACAAGATTTCTTAAAAAATTTAAGTTTTTAGAAAATGTGATTTATTTGATAAATGGAATCAACAAAGTATGCACATTCTATGTAATAATGACTTTCTAAAGTTTGCGCATGCGTCCGGAAATAAGAAAAGCTTACTTCCGCCAGTTTTTTAAAATCACAGCTTCTAGAAGGTTTACATGATTTCTTACAAAACACGTGTTTTTAGAAAATGTGATTTATTTCATAAATGGAATCAACAAAGTATGCACATTCTACGTAATAACGACTTTCTATAGTTTGCGCATGCGTCCGGAAATAAGAAAAGCTTACTTCCGCCAGTTTTTTAAAACCACAGCTTCTAGAAGGTTTACATGATTTATTAAAAAACACGAGTTTTTAGAAAATGTGTTTTATTTCATAAAAGGAATCAACAAAGTATGCACATTCTATGTAATAACGACTTTCTAAAGTTTGCGCATGCGTCCGGAAATATGAAAAGCTTGTTTCCGCCAAGTTTTTAAAATCACAGCTTCTAGAAGGTTTACATGATTTCTTAAAAAACAAGAGTTTTTTGAAAATGTGATTTATTTCGTAAATGGAATCAACAAAGTTTGCACATTCTACGTCATAACGACTTTCTATAGTTTGCGCATGCGTCCAGAAATAAGAAAAGCTTAATTTCCCCCATTTTTTAAAATCACAGCTTCTAGAAGGTTTACATGATTTGTTAAAAAACACGAGTTTTTAGAAAATGTGATTTATTTCATAAATGGAATCAAAAAAGTATGCACATTCTATGTCATAACGACTTTCTATAGTTTGAGCATGCACAAACTATGCACATTCTACATGATAACGACTTTCTATAGTTTGCGCATGCGTCCGGAAATAAGAAAAGCTTACTTCCCCCCTTTTTTTAAATTCATAGCTTCTAGAAGGTTTAGATGAATTCTCAAAAAACATGAGGTTTTAGAAAATGTGATTTATTTCATAAATGGAATCAACAAACTATGCACATTCTACGTAATAACGACTTTCTATAGTTTGCGCATGCGTCCGAAAATAAGAAAAGCTTACTTCCGCCAGTTTTTTAAAAACACAGCTTCTAGAAGGTTTACATGATTTCCTAAAAAATGCGAGTTTTTAGAAAATGTGATTTATTTCATAAATGGAATCAACAAAGTATGCACATTCTACGTCATAACGACTTTCTATAGTTTGCGCATGCGTGTGGAAATAAGAAAAGCTTAATTCCCCCCGTTTTTTAAAATCACAGCTTCTAGAAGGTTTACAAAATTTCTTAAAAAATTTGTGTTTTTAGAAAATATGATTTATTTTATAAATGGAATCAACAAAGTATGCACATTCTATGTAATAATGACTTTCTAAATTTTGCGCATCCGTCCGGAAATAAGAAAAGCTTACTTCCGCCAGTTTTTTAAAATCACAGCTTCTAGAAGGTTTACATGATTTCTTAAAAAACACGAGTTTTTAGAAAATGTGATTTATTTCATAAATGATATCACTAAAGTATGCACATTCTATGTAATAACGAGTTTCTAAAGTTTGCGCATGCGTCCGGAAATAAGAAAAGCTTACTTCCGCCAGTTTTTTAAAATCACAGCTTCTAGAATGTTTACATAATTTCTTAAAAAACATGAGTTTTTAGAAAATGTGATTTATTTCATAAATGGAATCAACAAAGTATGCACATTCTAGGTAGTAACGACTTTGTATAGTTTGCGCATGCGTCCGGAAATAAGAAAAGCTTACTTCAACCAGGTTTTTAAAATCACAGCTTCTCGAAGGTTTACATGATTTCTTAAAAAACACGAATTTTTAGAAAATGTGATTTATTTCATAAATGGAATCAACAAAGTATGCACATTCTACGTAGTAACGACTTTCTATAGTTTGCACATGCGTCCGGAAATAAGAAAAGCTTGCTTCCGCCGGTTTTTTAAAACCACAGCTTCTAGAAGGTTTACATGATTTCTTAAAAAACACGAGTTTTTAGAAAATGTGATTTATTTCATAAATGGATTCAACAAAGTATGCACATTCTATGTCATAATGGATTTCTATAGTTTGCGCATGCGCAAACTATGCACATTCTACGTAATAAGGAATTTCTATAGTTTGCGCATGCGTCCGGAAATAAGAAAAACTTACTTCCCCCCTTTTTTTAAATTCAAAGCTTCTAGAAGGTTTAGATGAATTCTTAAAAAACATGAGTTTTTAGAAAATGTGATTTATTTCATCAATGGAATCAACAAAGTATGCACATTCTACGTAGTAACGACTTTGTATAGTTTGCGCATGCAACCGGAAATAAGAAAAGCTTCCTTCCGCCAGTTTTTAAAAACTGCATCTTATAGAAGGTTTACATGATTTCTTAAAAAACATGATTTTTTAGAAAATGTGATTTATTTCATAAATGGAATCAGCAAAGTATGCACATTCTATGTAATAAAAACTTTCTAAAGTTTGCGCATGTGTCTGGAAATATGAAAAGCTTACTTCCGTCAGTTTTTTAAAATCACAGCACCTAGAAGATTTACATGATTTCTTAAAAAACACGAGTTTTTAGAAAATGTGATTTATTTAATAAATGGAATCAACAAACTAAGCACATTCTACATAATAACGAATTTCTATAGTTTGCGCATGCGTCCGGAAATAAGAAAATCTTCCTTCCGCCAGTTTTTTAAAACCACAGCTTCTGGAAGGTTTACATGATTTCTTAAAAAACATGAGTTTTTATAAAATGTGATTTATTTCATAAATGGAATCAACAAAGTATGCACATTCTACGTAGTAACGACTTTCGATAGTTTGCGCATGCGTCCGGAAAAAAGAAAAGCTTACTTCCGCCAATTTTTTAAAATCACAGCTTCTAGAAGGTTTACATGATTTCTTAAAAAACATGAGTTTTTAGAAAATGTGATTTATTTCATAAATGGAATCAACAAAGTATGCACATTCTACGTAGTAACGACTTTCTATAGTTTGCGCATGCGTCCGGAAATAAGAAAAGCTTACTTCCGCCAGTTTTTTAAAATCACAGCTTCTAGAAGGTTTACATGATTTCTTAAAAAACACGATTTTTTAGAAAATATGATTTATTTCATAAATGGAATCAACAAAGTATGCACATTCTATGTAATAACGACTTTCTATAGTTTGCGCATGCGCAAACTATGCACATTCTACGTAATAACGACTTTCTATAGTTTGCGCATGCGTCCGGAAATAAGAAAAGCTTACTTCCGCCAGTTTTTTAAAATCACAGCTTCTAGAAGGTTTACATGATTTCTTAAAAAACACGAGTTTTTAGAAAATGTGATTTATTTCATAAATGGAATAAAAAAAGTATGCACATTCTACATAGTAACGACTTTCTATAGTTTGCGCATGCGTCCGGAAATAAGAAAAGCTTACTTCCGCCAGTTTTTTAAAATCACAGCTTCTAGAAGGTTTACATGATTTCTTAAAAAACACGATTTTTTAGAAAATATGATTTATTTCATAAATGGAATCAACAAAGTATGCATTTTCTATGTAATAACGACTTTCTAAAGTTTGCGCATGCGTCCGGAAATAAGGAAAGCTTACTTTCGCAAGTTTTTTAAAATCAAAGCTTCTAGAAGGTTTACATGATTTCATAAAAAACATGAATTTTTAGAAAATGTGATTTATTTCATAAATGGAATCAACAAACTATGCACATTCTATGTCATAACGACTTTCTATACTTTGCGCATGCGCAATCTATGCACATTCTACGTAATAACGTCTTTCTATAGTTTGCGCATGCGTCCGGAAATAAGAAAAGCTTAATTCCCCCCTTTTTTTAAATTCACAGCTTCTAGAAGGTTTAGATGAATTCTTAAAAAACATGGTTTTTTAGAAAATGTGATTTATTTCATAAATGGAATCAACAAAAAATGCACATTCTATGTAATAACGACTTTCTAAAGTTTGCGCATGCGTCCAAAAATACGAAAAGCTTACTTCCGCCAGTTTTTTAAAATCACAGCATCTAGAAGGTTTACATGATTTCTTAAAAAACACCAGTTTTTAGAAAATGTGATTTATTTAATAAATGGAATCAACAAACTAAGCACATTCTACATAATAACGACTTTCTATAGTTTGCGCATGCGTCCGGAAATAAGAAAAGCTTAATTCCCCCCTTTTTTTAAATTCACAGCTTCTAGAAGGTTTAGATGAATTCTTAAAAAACATGATTTTTTAGAAAATGTGATTTATTTCATAAATGAAATCAACAAAGTATGCACATTCTATGTAATAACGACTTTCTAAAGTTTGCATGCGTCCGGAAATATGAAAAGCTTATTTCCGCCAGTTTTTTAAAATCACAGCATCTAGAAGGTTTACATGATTTCTTAAAAAACACGAGTTTTTAGAAAATGTGATTTATTTAATAAATGGAATCAACAAACTAAGCACATTCTACGTAATAACGACTTTCTGTAGTTTGCGCATGCGTCCGGAAAAAAGAAAAGCTTCCTTCCGCCAGTTTTTTAAAACCACAGCTTCTAGAAGGTTTACATGATTTCTTAAAAAACACGAGTTTTTAGAAAATGTGATTTATTTCATAAATGGAATCAACAAAATATGCTTATTCTACGTCATCACGACTTTCTATAGTTTTTGCATGCGTGTGGAAATAAGAAAAGCTTAATTCCCCCCGTTTTTTAAAATCACAGCTTCTAGAAGGTTTACAAGATTTCTTAAAAAATTTGAGTATTTTGAAAATGTGACTTATTTCATAAATGGAATCAACAAAGTATGCACATTCTATGTCATAACGACTTTCTATAGTTTGTGCATGCGCAAACTATGCACATTCTACGTGATAACGACTTTCTATAGTTTGCACATTCGTCCAGAAATAAGAAAAGCTTACTTCCCCCCTTTTTTTAAATTCACAGTTTCTAGAAGGTTTAGATGAATTCTTAAAAAACACGAGTTTTTAGAAAATTTGATTTATTTCATAAATGGAATCAACAAACTATGCACATTCTACGTAATAACGACTTTCTATAGTTTGCGCATGCGTCCGGAAATAAGAAAAGATTACTTCCCCCCTTTTTTTAAATTCACAGCTTCTAGAAGCCTTAGATGAATTCTTAAAAAACACAAGTTTTTAGAAAATGTGATTTATTTCATAAATGGAATCAACAAATTATGCGCATTCTACGTAGTAACGACTTTGTTTAGTTTGCGCATGCGTCCGGAAATAAGAAAAGCTTCCTTCCGCCAGTTTTTAAAAACCGCAGCTTCTAGAAGGTTTACATGATTTCATAAAAAACACGAGTTTTTAGAAAATGTGATTTATTTCATAAATGGAATCAACAAAGTATGCACATTCTATGTCATAACGGCTTTCTATAGTTTGCGCATGCGCAAACTATGCACATTCTACGTAATAACGACTTTCTATAGTTTGCGCATGCGTCCGGAAATTCACAGCTTCCAGTAGGTTTAGATGAATTCTTAAAATACATGAGTTTTTAGAAAATATGATTTATTTCATAAATGGAATCAACAAAGTTTGCACATTCTACGACATAACAACTTTCTATAGTTTGCGCATGCTTCCGGAAATAAGAAAAGCTTACTTCCCCCCTTTTTTTAAATTCGTAGCTTCTAGAAGGTTTAGATGAATTCTTAAAAAGCACGAGGTTTTAGAAAATGTGATTTATTTCATAAATGGAATCAACAAAGTTTGCAAATTCTACATCATAACAACTTTCTATAGTTTGCGCATGCGTCCGAAAATAAGAAAAGCTTAATTCCCCCCATTTTTTAAAATCACAGCTTCTAGAAGGTTTACATGATTTCATAAAAAACACGAGTTTTTAGAAAATGTGATTTATTTCATAAATGGAATCAACAAAGTATGCACATTCTATGTCATAACGACTTTCTATAGTTTGCGCATACGCAAACAATGCACATTCTACGTAATAACGACTTTCTATAGTTTGCGCATGCGTCCGAAAATAAGAAAAGCTTACTTCCCGGCTTTTTTTAAATTCAAAGCTTCTAGAAGGTTTAGATGAATTCTTAAAAAACATGAGTTTTTGGAAAATGTGATTTATTTCATCAATGGAATCAACAAAGTATGCACATTCTACGTAGTAACGACTTTGTTTAGTTTGCGCAAGCATCCGGAAATAAGAAAAGCTTCCTTCCGCCAGTTTTTAAAAACTGCAGCTTCTAGAAGGTTTACATGATTTCATAAAAAACACGAGTTTTTAGAAAATGTGATTTATTTCATAAATGGAATCAACAATGTATGCACATTCTATGTCATAACGGCTTTCTATAGTTTGCGCATGCGCAAACTATGCACATTCTACGTAATAACGACTTTCTATAGTTTGCGCATGCATCCGGAAATAAGAAAAGCTTACTTGCCCCCTTTTTTTAAATTCAAAGCTTCTAGAAGGTTTAGATGAATTCTTAAAAAACACGAGTTTTTAGAAAATGTGATATATTTCATCAATGGAATCAACAAAGTATGCACATTCTACATAGTAACGACTTTCTATAGTTTGCGCATGCGTCCGGAAATAAGAAAAGCTTCCTTCCGCCAGTTTTTAAAAACCGCAGCTTCTAGAAGGTTTACATGATTTCTTAAAAAACATGATTTTTTAGAAAATGTGATTTATCTCATAAATGGAATCAGCAAAGTATGCACATTCTATGTACTAACGACTTTCTAAAGTTTGCGCATGCGTCTGGAAATAAGAAAAGCTTACTTCCGCCAGTTTTTTAAAATCACAGCTTCTAGAAGGTTTACATGATTTCTTAAAAAACACGAATTTTTCTAAAATGTGATTGATATCATAAATGGAATCAACAAAGTATGCGCATTCTATGTAATAAAAACTTTCTAAAGTTTGCGCATGCGTTTGGAAATAAGAAAAGCTTACTTCCGCAAGTTTTTTAAAATCACAGCTTCTAGAAGGTTTATATGATTTCTTAAAAAGCATGAGTTTTTAGAAAATATGATTTATTGCATAAATGGAATCAAAAAATTATGCACATTCTATGTCATAACTACTTTCTATAGTTTGCGCATGCGTCTGGAAATAAGAAAAGCTTACTTCCGCCAGTTTTTTAAAATCACAGCTTCTAGAAGGTTTACATGATTTCTTAAAAAACACGAGTTTTTCTAAAATGTGATTGATATCATAAATGGAATCAACAAAGTATGCACATTCTATGTAATAAAAACTTTCTAAAGTTTGCGCATGCGTTTGGAAATAAGAAAAGCTTACTTCCGCAAGTTTTTTAAAATCACAGCTTCTAGAAGGTTTATATGATTTCTTAAAAAGCATGAGTTTTTAGAAAATATGATTTATTGCATAAATGGAATCAACAAAGTATGCATATTCTATGTCAGAACAACGTTCTATAGTTTGTGCATGCGCAACCTATTCACATTCTACGAAATAATGACTTTCTATAGTTTGCGCATGCGTCCGGAAATAAGAAAAGATTACTTCCCCCCTTTTTTTAAATTCATAGCTTCTAGAAGGTTTAGATGAATTCTTAAAAAACACGAGTTTTTAGAAAATGTGATTTTTTTCATAAATGGAATCAACAAAGTATGCACATTCTACGTAGTAACGACTTTCTATAGTTTCCGCATGCGTCCGGAAATAAGAAAAGCTTACTTCTGCCAGTTTTTTAAAATCACAGGTTCTAGAAGGTTTACATGATTTCTTAAAAAACACGAGTTTTAAAAAAATGTGATTTATTTCATAAATGGAATCAACAAAGTATGCACATTCTATGTCATAACGACTTTCTATAGTTTGCGCATGCGTCCGGAAATATGAAAAGCTTACTTCCGCCAGTTTTTTAAAATCACCACTTCTAGAAGGTTTACATGATTTTTTAAAAAACACGAGTTTTTAGGAAATATGATTTATTTCATAAATGGAATCAACAAAGTATGCAAATTCTATGTCATAACGACTTTCTATAGTTCACGCATGCGCAAACTATGCACATTCTACGTAATAACAACTTTTTATAGTCTGCGCATGCGTCCAGAAATAAGAAAAGCTTACTTCCCCCCTTTTTTTAAATTCACAGCTTCTAGAAGGTTTAGATGAATTCTTAAAAAACACGAGTTTTTAGAAGATGTGATTTATTTCATAAGGGGAATCAACAAACTAAGCACATTCTACATAATAACGACTTTCTATAGTTTGCGCATGAGTCCGGAAATAAGAAAAGCTTCCTTCCGCCAGTTTTTTAAAACCACAGCTTCTAGAAGGTTTACATGATTTCTTAAAAAACATGAGTTTTTAGAAAATGTGATTTATTTCATAAATGGAATCAACAAAGTATGCACATTCTATATAATAATGACTTTCTAAAGTTTGCGCATGCGTCCGGAAATATGAAAAGCTTCCTTCCGCCATTTTTTTAAAACCACAGCTTCTATAAGGTTTACATGATTTCTTAAAAAACACGAGTTTTTAGAAAATGTGATTTATTTCATAAATGGAATCAACAAAGTATGCACATTCTATATAATAACGACTTTCTAAAGTTTGCTCATGCGTCCGGAAATATGAAAAGCTTACTTCCGCCAGTTTTTTAAAATCACAGCTTCTAGAAGATTTACACAATTTCTTAAAAAGCACGAGTTTTTAGAAAATGTGATTTATTTCATAAATGGAATCAACAAAGTATGCACATTCTATATAATAACGACTTTCTAAAGTTTGCGCATGCGTCCGGAAATATGAAAAGCTTAATTCCGCGAGTTTTTTAAAATCACAGCTTCTAGAAGGTTTACATGATTTCTTAAAAAACATGAGTTCTTAGAAAATGTGATTTATTTCATAAATGGAATCAACAAAGTATGCACATTCTATGTCATAATGACTTTCTATAGTTTGCGCATGCGCAAATTATGCACATTCTACGTGATAACGACTTTCTATAGTTTGCACATTCGTCCGGAAAGAAGAAAAGCTTACTTCCCCCCTATTTTTAAATTCAGAGCTTCTAGAAGGTTTAGATGAACTCATAAAAAACCGGAGTTTTTAGAAAATGTCATTTATTTCATAAATGGAATCAAAAAACTAAGCACATTCTACGTAATAACGACTTTCTATTGTTTGCACATGCGTCCGGAAATAAGAAAAGCTTCCTTTCGCCAGTTTTTTAAAACCACAACTTCTAGAAGGTTTACATGATTTCTTAAAAAACACGATCTTTTAGAAAATGTGATTTATTTCATAAATGGAATCAACAAAGTATGCACATTCTATGCAATAACGACTTTCTAAAGTTTGTGCATGCGTCCGGATATAAGAAAAGCTTACTTCTGCCAGTTTTTTAAAGTCATAGCTTCTAGAAGGTTTACATGATTTCTTAAAAAACATGAGTTTTTAGAAAATGTGATTTATTTCATAAATGGAATCAACAAAGTATGCACATTCTATGTAATAACGACTTTCTAAAGTTTGCGCATGCGTCCAGAAATAAGAAAAGCTTACTTCCGCCAGTTTTTTAAAATCACAGCTTCAAGAAGGTTTACATGATTTCTTAAAAAACACGAGTTTTTAGAAAATGTGATGTATTTCATAAATGCAATCGGCAAAGTATGCACATTCTATGTCATAACGACTTTCTAAAGTTTGTGTATGCGTCCGGAAATATGAAAAGCTTACTTCCGCCAGTTTTTTAAAATCAAAGCTTCTAGAAGGTTTCCATGATTTCTTAAAAAACATGAGTTTTTAGAAAATGTAATTTATTTCATAAATGGAATCAACAAACTATGCAAATTCTACGTATTAACGACTTTCTAATGTTTGCGCACATGTCCGGAAATAAGAAAAGCTTACTTCCGCCAGTTTTTTAAAATCACAGCTTCTAGAAGGTTTACATGATTTCTTAAAAAACATGAGTTTTTAGAAAATGTGATTTATTTCATAAATGGAATCAACAAAGTATGCAAATTCTACGTCATAACGACTTTCTAAAGTTTGCGCATTTGCAAACTATGCACATTCTACTTAATAACGACTTTCTATAGTTTGCGCATGCGTCCAGAAATAAGAAAAGCTTACTTCCCCGCTTTTTTTAAATTCACAGCTTCTCGAAGGTTTAGATGAATTCTTAAAAAAACGAGTTTTTAGAAAATGTGATTTATTTCATAAATGGAATCAATAAAGTTTGCACATTCTACGTCATAACGACTTTCTATAGTTTGCGCATGCATCCGGAAATAAGAAAAGCTTAATTCCCCCCGTTTTTTAAAATCACAACTTCTAGAAGGTTTACATGATTTCTTAAAAAACATGATTTTTTAGAAATTGTGATTTATTTCATAAATGGAATCAACAAAGTATGCACATTCTATGTAATAACGACTTTCTAAAGTTTGCGCATGCGTCCGGAAATATGAAAAGCTTACTTCCACCATTTTTTTAAAATCACAGCCTCTTGAAGGTTTACATGATTTCTTAAAAGACACGAGTTTTTAGAAAATGTGATTTATTTCATAAATGGAATCAACAAAGTATGCACATTCTTCGTCATAACGAATTTCTATAGTTTGCGCCTGCGCAAACTATGCACATTCTATGTAATAAAAACTTTCTATAGTTTGCGCATGCGTCCTGAAATAAGAAAACCTTACTTCCCCCCTTTTTTTAAATTCCCAACTTCTAGAAGGTTTAGATGAATTCTCAAAAAACACGAGTTTTTAGAAAATGTGATTTATTTCATAAATGGAATCAACAAAGAACGCACATTCTACGTCATAACAAATTTCTATAGTTTGCACATGCGCACACTATGCACATTCTACGTAATAACGACTTTCTATAGTTTACACATGCGTCCAGAAATAAGAAAAGCTTACTTCCCCGCTTTTTTTAAATTCACAGCTTCTCGAAGGTTTAGATGAATTCTTAAAAAAAATGAGTTTTTAGAAAATGTGATTTATTTCATAAATGGAATCAACAAAGTTTGCACATTCTACGTCATAACGACTTTCTATAGTTTGTGGATGCGTCCGGAAATAAGAAAAGCTTAATTCCCCCCGTTTTTTAAAATCACAGCTTCTAGAAGGTTTACATGATTTCTTAAAAAACACGAGTTTTTAGAAAATGTGATTTATTTCATAAATGTAATCAACAAATTATGCACATTCTACGTAATAACGACTTTCTATAGTTTGCGCATGCCTTCGGAAATAAGAAAAGCTTACTTCCGCCAGTTTTTTAAAACCACAGCTTCTAGAAGGTTTACATGATTTCTTAAAAAACACAAGTTTTTAGAAAATATGATTTATTTCATAAATGGAATCAACAAAGTATGCACATTCTACCTGATAACGACTTTCTATAGTTTTCGCATGCGTCCGGAAATAAGAAAAGCTTACTTCCCCCCTTTTTTTAAATTCACAGCTTCTAGAAGGTTTAGATGAATTCTTAAAAAACATGAGTTTTTAGAAAATGTGCTTTATTTCATAAATGGAATCAAAAAACTATGCACATTCTACGTAATAACGACTTTCTATAGTTTGCGCATGCGTCCGGAAATAAGAAAAGCTTACTTCCCCCCTTTTTTTAAATTCACAGCTTCTAGAAGGTTTAGATGAATTCTTAAAAAAAACGAGTTTTTAGAAAATGTGTTTTATTTCATCAATGGAATCAACAAAGTATGCACATTCTACGTAGTAATGACTTTCTATAGTTTGCGCATGCGTCCGGAAATAAGAAAAGCTTCCTTCCGCTAGTTTTTAAAAACCGCAGCTTCTAGAAGGTTTACATGATTTCTTTAAAAACATGATTTTTTAGAAAATGTGATTTATTTCATAAATGGAATCAACAAAGTATGCACATTCTATGTACTAACGACTTTCTAAAGTTTGCGCATGCGTCCGGAAATATGAAAAGCTTACTTCCGCCAGTTTTTTAAAATCACAGCATCTAGAAGGTTTACATGATTTCTTAAAAAACATGAGTTTTTAGAAAATGTGATTTATTTCATAAATGGAATCAACAAACTATGCACATTCTACATCATAACAACTTTCTATAGTTTGCGCATCCATCCGGAAATAAGAAAAGCTTAATTCCCCCCGTTTTTTAAAATCACAGCTTCTAGAAGGTTTACATGATTTATTAAAAAACTTGAGTTTTTAGAAAATGTGATTTATTGGATAAATGGAATCAACAAAGTATGCACATTCTATGTCATAACGACTTTCTATAGTTTGCACATGCGCAAACTATGCACATTCTACGTAATAACGACTTTCTATAGTTTGCGCATGTGTCCGGAAATAAGAAAAGCTTACTTCCCCCCTTTTTTTAAATTCACAGCTTCTAGAAGGTTTAGGTGAATTCTTAAAAAACACGAGTTTTTAGAAAATGTGATTTATTTCATAAATTGAATAAACAAAGTTTGCACATTCTACGTCATAACGACTTTCTATAGTTTGCGCATGCGTCCGGAAATAAGAAAAGTTTAATTCCCCCCTTTTTTTAAATTCACAGCTTCTAGAAGGTTTAGATGAACTCTTAAAAAACACGAGTTTTTAGAAAATGTGATTTATTTCATAAATGGAATCAACAAAGTTTGCACATTCTACGTGATAACGACTTTCTATAGTTTGCGCATGCGTCCGAAAATAAGAAGAGCTTACTTCCCGCCTTTTTTTAAATTCACAGCTTCTAGAAGGCTTAGATGAATTCTTAAAAAACACGACTTTTTAGAAAATGTGATTTATTTCATAAATGGAATCAACAAAGTATGCACATTCTACGTAGTAACGATTTTCTATAGTTTGCGCATGCATCCAGAAATAAGAAAAGCTTACTTCTGCCAGTTATTTAAAATCACAGCTTCTAGAAGGTTTACATGATTTCTTAAAAAACATGAGTTTTTAGAAAATGTGATTTATTTCATAAATGGAATCAACAAAGTATGCACATTCTACGTAATAATGACATTCTATAGTTTGCGCATGCGTCCGGAAATAAGAAAAGCTTACATTCGCCAGTTTTTTAAAATCACAGCTTCTAGAAGGTTTACATGATTTCTTAAAAAACATGAGTTTTTAGAAAATGTGATTTATTTCATAAATGGAATCAACAAAGTATGCACATTCAATGTAATAACGACTTTCGAAAGTTTGCGCATGCGTCCGGAAATATGAAAAGCTTACTTCCGCTAGTTTTTTAAAATCACAGCTTCTAGAAGGTTTACATGATTTCTTAAAAAACATGAGTTTTTAGAAAATGTGATTTATTTCATAAATGGAATCAACAAAGTATGCAAATTCTACGTAATAACGACTTTCTATAGTTTGCGCATGCGTCCGGAAATAAGAAAAGCTTACATTCGCCAGTTTTTTAAAATCACAACTTCTAGAGGGTTTACATCATTTCTTAAAGAACACGAGTTTTTAGAAAATGTGATTTATTTCATAAATGGAATCAACAAAGTATGCACATTCTATGTCATAATGACTTTCTAAAGTTTGCACATGTGCAAACTATGCACATTGTACGTGATAACGACTTTCTATAGTTTGCGCATGCATCTGGAAATAAGAAAAGCTTACTTCCCCCCTTTTTTTAAATTCACCGTTTCGAGAAGGTTTAGATGAATTCTTAAAAAACATGAGTTTTTAGAAAATGTGATTTATTTCATAAATGGAATCAACAAACTATGCACATTCTACGTAATAAAGACTTTCTATAGTTTGCGCATGCGTCCGGAAATAAAAAAAGCGTACTTCCCCCCTTTTTTTAAATTCACAGCTTCTAGAAGGTTTAGATGAATTCTTAAAAAACACGAGTTTTTAGAAAATGTGATTTATTTCATAAATAGAATCAACAAACTATGCACATTCTGCGTAATAACGACTTTCTATAGTTTGCGCATGCATTCGGAAATAAGAAAAGCTTCCTTGCGCCAGTTTTTAAAAACCACAGCTTCTAGAAGGTTTACATGATTTCTTAAAAAACACGAGTTTTCAGAAAATGTGATTTATTTCATAAATGGAATGAACAAAGTATGCACATTCTATGTAATAACGACTTTCTAAAGTTTGCACATGCGTCTGGAAATATGAAAAGCTTACTTCCGCCAGTTTTTTAAAATCACAGCTTCTAGAAGGTTTACATGATTTCTTAAAAAACAAGAGTTTTTAGAAAATGTGATGTATTTCATAAATGGAATCAACAAAGTATGCACATTCTACGTCATAACAACTTTCTATAGTTTGCGCATGCGTCCGGAAATAAGAAAAGCTTACTTCCCCCCTTTTTTTAAATTCACTGCTTCTAGAAGGTTTAGATGAATTCTTAAAAAACATGAGTTTTTAGAAAATGTGATTTATTTCATAAATGGAATCAACAAAGTATGCACATTCTATGCAATAACAACTTTCTAAAGTTTGCGCATGCGTCCGGAAATATGAAAAGCTTACTTCCGCCAGTTTTTTAAAATCACAGCTTCTAGAAGGTTTACATGATTTCTTAAAAAACACGAGTTTTTAGAAAATGTGATTTATTTCATAAATGGAATCAACAAAGTATGCACATTCTATGTAGTAACGACTTTCTATAGTTTGCGCATGCGTCCGGAAATAAGAAAAGCTTACTTCCGCCAGTTTTTTAAAATCACAGCTTCTAGAAGGTTTACATGATTTCTTAAAAAACAAGAGTTTTTAGAAAATGTGATTTATTTCATAAATGGAATCAACAAAGTATGCACATTCTACGTCATAACAACTTTCTATAGTTTGCGCATGCGTCCGGAAATAAGAAAAGCTTACTTCCCCCCTTTTTTTAAATTCACTGCTTCTAGAAGGTTTAGATGAATTCTTAAAAAACATGAGTTTTTAGAAAATGTGATTTATTTCATAAATGGAATCAACAAAGTATGCACATTCTATGCAATAACAACTTTCTAAAGTTTGCGCATGCGTCCGGAAATATGAAAAGCTTACTTCCGCCAGTTTTTTAAAATCACAGCTTCTAGAAGGTTTACATGATTTCTTAAAAAACACGAGTTTTTAAAAAATGTGATTTATTTCATAAATGGAATCAACAAAGTATGCACATTCTATGTCATAACGACTTTCTATAGTTTGTGCATGCGCAAACTATGCACATTCTACGTGATAACGACTTTCTATAGTTTGCACATTCGTCCAGAAATAAGAAAAGCTTACTTCCCCCCTTTTTTTAAATTCACAGCTTCTAGAAGGTTTAGATGAATTCTTAAAAAACACGAGTTTTTAGAAAATTTGATTTATTTCATAAATGGAATCAACAAACTATGCACATTCTACGTAATAACGACTTTCTATAGTTTGCGCATGCGTCCGGAAATAAGAAAAGATTACTTCCCCCCTTTTTTTAAATTCACAGCTTCTAGAAGCCTTAGATGAATTCTTAAAAAACACAAGTTTTTAGAAAATGTGATTTATTTCATAAATGGAATCAACAAATTATGCGCATTCTACGTAGTAACGACTTTGTTTAGTTTGCGCATGCGTCCGGAAATAAGAAAAGCTTCCTTCCGCCAGTTTTTAAAAACCGCAGCTTCTAGAAGGTTTACATGATTTCATAAAAAACACGAGTTTTTAGAAAATGTGATTTATTTCATAAATGGAATCAACAAAGTATGCACATTCTATGTCATAACGGCTTTCTATAGTTTGCGCATGCGCAAACTATGCACATTCTACGTAATAACGACTTTCTATAGTTTGCGCATGCGTCCGGAAATTCACAGCTTCCAGTAGGTTTAGATGAATTCTTAAAATACATGAGTTTTTAGAAAATATGATTTATTTCATAAATGGAATCAACAAAGTTTGCACATTCTACGACATAACAACTTTCTATAGTTTGCGCATGCTTCCGGAAATAAGAAAAGCTTACTTCCCCCCTTTTTTTAAATTCGTAGCTTCTAGAAGGTTTAGATGAATTCTTAAAAAGCACGAGGTTTTAGAAAATGTGATTTATTTCATAAATGGAATCAACAAAGTTTGCAAATTCTACATCATAACAACTTTCTATAGTTTGCGCATGCGTCCGAAAATAAGAAAAGCTTAATTCCCCCCATTTTTTAAAATCACAGCTTCTAGAAGGTTTACATGATTTCATAAAAAACACGAGTTTTTAGAAAATGTGATTTATTTCATAAATGGAATCAACAAAGTATGCACATTCTATGTCATAACGACTTTCTATAGTTTGCGCATACGCAAACAATGCACATTCTACGTAATAACGACTTTCTATAGTTTGCGCATGCGTCCGAAAATAAGAAAAGCTTACTTCCCGGCTTTTTTTAAATTCAAAGCTTCTAGAAGGTTTAGATGAATTCTTAAAAAACATGAGTTTTTGGAAAATGTGATTTATTTCATCAATGGAATCAACAAAGTATGCACATTCTACGTAGTAACGACTTTGTTTAGTTTGCGCAAGCGTCCGGAAATAAGAAAAGCTTCCTTCCGCCAGTTTTTAAAAACCGCAGCTTCTAGAAGGTTTACATGATTTCATAAAAAACACGAGTTTTTAGAAAATGTGATTTATTTCATAAATGGAATCAACAATGTATGCACATTCTATGTCATAACGGCTTTCTATAGTTTGCGCATGCGCAAACTATGCACATTCTACGTAATAACGACTTTCTATAGTTTGCGCATGCATCCGGAAATAAGAAAAGCTTACTTGCCCCCTTTTTTTAAATTCAAAGCTTCTAGAAGGTTTAGATGAATTCTTAAAAAACACGAGTTTTTAGAAAATGTGATATATTTCATCAATGGAATCAACAAAGTATGCACATTCTACATAGTAACGACTTTCTATAGTTTGCGCATGCGTCCGGAAATAAGAAAAGCTTCCTTCCGCCAGTTTTTAAAAACCGCAGCTTCTAGAAGGTTTACATGATTTCTTAAAAAACATGATTTTTTAGAAAATGTGATTTATCTCATAAATGGAATCAGCAAAGTATGCACATTCTATGTACTAACGACTTTCTAAAGTTTGCGCATGCGTCTGGAAATAAGAAAAGCTTACTTCCGCCAGTTTTTTAAAATCACAGCTTCTAGAAGGTTTACATGATTTCTTAAAAAACACGAATTTTTCTAAAATGTGATTGATATCATAAATGGAATCAACAAAGTATGCGCATTCTATGTAATAAAAACTTTCTAAAGTTTGCGCATGCGTTTGGAAATAAGAAAAGCTTACTTCCGCAAGTTTTTTAAAATCACAGCTTCTAGAAGGTTTATATGATTTCTTAAAAAGCATGAGTTTTTAGAAAATATGATTTATTGCATAAATGGAATCAAAAAATTATGCACATTCTATGTCATAACTACTTTCTATAGTTTGCGCATGCGTCTGGAAATAAGAAAAGCTTACTTCCGCCAGTTTTTTAAAATCACAGCTTCTAGAAGGTTTACATGATTTCTTAAAAAACACGAGTTTTTCTAAAATGTGATTGATATCATAAATGGAATCAACAAAGTATGCACATTCTATGTAATAAAAACTTTCTAAAGTTTGCGCATGCGTTTGGAAATAAGAAAAGCTTACTTCCGCAAGTTTTTTAAAATCACAGCTTCTAGAAGGTTTATATGATTTCTTAAAAAGCATGAGTTTTTAGAAAATATGATTTATTGCATAAATGGAATCAACAAAGTATGCATATTCTATGTCAGAACAACGTTCTATAGTTTGTGCATGCGCAACCTATTCACATTCTACGAAATAATGACTTTCTATAGTTTGCGCATGCGTCCGGAAATAAGAAAAGATTACTTCCCCCCTTTTTTTAAATTCATAGCTTCTAGAAGGTTTAGATGAATTCTTAAAAAACACGAGTTTTTAGAAAATGTGATTTTTTTCATAAATGGAATCAACAAAGTATGCACATTCTACGTAGTAACGACTTTCTATAGTTTCCGCATGCGTCCGGAAATAAGAAAAGCTTACTTCTGCCAGTTTTTTAAAATCACAGGTTCTAGAAGGTTTACATGATTTCTTAAAAAACACGAGTTTTAAAAAAATGTGATTTATTTCATAAATGGAATCAACAAAGTATGCACATTCTATGTCATAACGACTTTCTATAGTTTGCGCATGCGTCCGGAAATATGAAAAGCTTACTTCCGCCAGTTTTTTAAAATCACCACTTCTAGAAGGTTTACATGATTTTTTAAAAAACACGAGTTTTTAGGAAATATGATTTATTTCATAAATGGAATCAACAAAGTATGCAAATTCTATGTCATAACGACTTTCTATAGTTCACGCATGCGCAAACTATGCACATTCTACGTAATAACAACTTTTTATAGTCTGCGCATGCGTCCAGAAATAAGAAAAGCTTACTTCCCCCCTTTTTTTAAATTCACAGCTTCTAGAAGGTTTAGATGAATTCTTAAAAAACATGAGTTTTTAGAAGATGTGATTTATTTCATAAGGGGAATCAACAAACTAAGCACATTCTACATAATAACGACTTTCTATAGTTTGCGCATGAGTCCGGAAATAAGAAAAGCTTCCTTCCGCCAGTTTTTTAAAACCACAGCTTCTAGAAGGTTTACATGATTTCTTAAAAAACATGAGTTTTTAGAAAATGTGATTTATTTCATAAATGGAATCAACAAAGTATGCACATTCTATATAATAATGACTTTCTAAAGTTTGCGCATGCGTCCGGAAATATGAAAAGCTTCCTTCCGCCATTTTTTTAAAACCACAGCTTCTATAAGGTTTACATGATTTCTTAAAAAACACGAGTTTTTAGAAAATGTGATTTATTTCATAAATGGAATCAACAAAGTATGCACATTCTATATAATAACGACTTTCTAAAGTTTGCTCATGCGTCCGGAAATATGAAAAGCTTACTTCCGCCAGTTTTTTAAAATCACAGCTTCTAGAAGATTTACACAATTTCTTAAAAAGCACGAGTTTTTAGAAAATGTGATTTATTTCATAAATGGAATCAACAAAGTATGCACATTCTATATAATAACGACTTTCTAAAGTTTGCGCATGCGTCCGGAAATATGAAAAGCTTACTTCCGCGAGTTTTTTAAAATCACAGCTTCTAGAAGGTTTACATGATTTCTTAAAAAACATGAGTTCTTAGAAAATGTGATTTATTTCATAAATGGAATCAACAAAGTATGCACATTCTATGTCATAATGACTTTCTATAGTTTGCGCATGCGCAAATTATGCACATTCTACGTGATAACGACTTTCTATAGTTTGCACATTCGTCCGGAAAGAAGAAAAGCTTACTTCCCCCCTATTTTTAAATTCAGAGCTTCTAGAAGGTTTAGATGAACTCATAAAAAACCGGAGTTTTTAGAAAATGTCATTTATTTCATAAATGGAATCAAAAAACTAAGCACATTCTACGTAATAACGACTTTCTATTGTTTGCACATGCGTCCGGAAATAAGAAAAGCTTCTTTTCGCCAGTTTTTTAAAACCACAACTTCTAGAAGGTTTACATGATTTCTTAAAAAACACGATCTTTTAGAAAATGTGATTTATTTCATAAATGGAATCAACAAAGTATGCACATTCTATGCAATAACGACTTTCTAAAGTTTGTGCATGCGTCCGGATATAAGAAAAGCTTACTTCTGCCAGTTTTTTAAAGTCATAGCTTCTAGAAGGTTTACATGATTTCTTAAAAAACATGAGTATTTAGAAAATGTGATTTATTTCATAAATGGAATCAACAAAGTATGCACATTCTATGTAATAACGACTTTCTAAAGTTTGCGCATGCGTCCAGAAATAAGAAAAGCTTACTTCCGCCAGTTTTTTAAAATCACAGCTTCAAGAAGGTTTACATGATTTCTTAAAAAACACGAGTTTTTAGAAAATGTGATGTATTTCATAAATGCAATCGGCAAAGTATGCACATTCTATGTCATAACGACTTTCTAAAGTTTGTGTATGCATCCGGAAATATGAAAAGCTTACTTCCGCCAGTTTTTTAAAATCAAAGCTTCTAGAAGGTTTCCATGATTTCTTAAAAAACATGAGTTTTTAGAAAATGTAATTTATTTCATAAATGGAATCAACAAACTATGCAAATTCTACGTATTAACGACTTTCTAATGTTTGCGCACATGTCCGGAAATAAGAAAAGCTTACTTCCGCCAGTTTTTTAAAATCACAGCTTCTAGAAGGTTTACATGATTTCTTAAAAAACATGAGTTTTTAGAAAATGTGATTTATTTCATAAATGGAATCAACAAAGTATGCAAATTCTACGTCATAACGACTTTCTAAAGTTTGCGCATTTGCAAACTATGCACATTCTACTTAATAACGACTTTCTATAGTTTGCGCATGCGTCCAGAAATAAGAAAAGCTTACTTCCCCGCTTTTTTTAAATTCACAGCTTCTCGAAGGTTTAGATGAATTCTTAAAAAAACAAGTTTTTAGAAAATGTGATTTATTTCATAAATGGAATCAATAAAGTTTGCACATTCTACGTCATAACGACTTTCTATAGTTTGCGCATGCATCCGGAAATAAGAAAAGCTTAATTCCCCCCGTTTTTTAAAATCACAACTTCTAGAAGGTTTACATGATTTCTTAAAAAACATGATTTTTTAGAAATTGTGATTTATTTCATAAATGGAATCAACAAAGTATGCACATTCTATGTAATAACGACTTTCTAAAGTTTGCGCATGCGTCCGGAAATATGAAAAGCTTACTTCCACCATTTTTTTAAAATCACAGCCTCTTGAAGGTTTACATGATTTCTTAAAAGACACGAGTTTTTAGAAAATGTGATTTATTTCATAAATGGAATCAACAAAGTATGCACATTCTTCGTCATAACGAATTTCTATAGTTTGCGCCTGCGCAAACTATGCACATTCTATGTAATAAAAACTTTCTATAGTTTGCGCATGCGTCCTGAAATAAGAAAACCTTACTTCCCCCCTTTTTTTAAATTCCCAACTTCTAGAAGGTTTAGATGAATTCTCAAAAAACACGAGTTTTTAGAAAATGTGATTTATTTCATAAATGGAATCAACAAAGAACGCACATTCTACGTCATAACAAATTTCTATAGTTTGCACATGCGCACACTATGCACATTCTACGTAATAACGACTTTCTATAGTTTACACATGCGTCCAGAAATAAGAAAAGCTTACTTCCCCGCTTTTTTTAAATTCACAGCTTCTCGAAGGTTTAGATGAATTCTTAAAAAAAATGAGTTTTTAGAAAATGTGATTTATTTCATAAATGGAATCAACAAAGTTTGCACATTCTACGTCATAACGACTTTCTATAGTTTGTGGATGCGTCCGGAAATAAGAAAAGCTTAATTCCCCCCGTTTTTTAAAATCACAGCTTCTAGAAGGTTTACATGATTTCTTAAAAAACACGAGTTTTTAGAAAATGTGATTTATTTCATAAATGTAATCAACAAAGTATGCACATTCTACGTAATAACGACTTTCTATAGTTTGCGCATGCCTTCGGAAATAAGAAAAGCTTACTTCCGCCAGTTTTTTAAAACCACAGCTTCTAGAAGGTTTACATGATTTCTTAAAAAACACAAGTTTTTAGAAAATATGATTTATTTCATAAATGGAATCAACAAAGTATGCACATTCTACCTGATAACGACTTTCTATAGTTTTCGCATGCGTCCGGAAATAGGAAAAGCTTACTTCCCCCCTTTTTTTAAATTCACAGCTTCTAGAAGGTTTAGATGAATTCTTAAAAAACATGAGTTTTTAGAAAATGTGCTTTATTTCATAAATGGAATCAAAAAACTATGCACATTCTACGTAATAACGACTTTCTATAGTTTGCGCATGCGTCCGGAAATAAGAAAAGCTTACTTCCCCCCTTTTTTTAAATTCACAGCTTCTAGAAGGTTTAGATGAATTCTTAAAAAAAATGAGTTTTTAGAAAATGTGTTTTATTTCATCAATGGAATCAACAAAGTATGCACATTCTACGTAGTAATGACTTTCTATAGTTTGCGCATGCGTCCGGAAATAAGAAAAGCTTCCTTCCGCTAGTTTTTAAAAACCGCAGCTTCTAGAAGGTTTACATGATTTCTTTAAAAACATGATTTTTTAGAAAATGTGATTTATTTCATAAATGGAATCAACAAAGTATGCACATTCTATGTACTAACGACTTTCTAAAGTTTGCGCATGCGTCCGGAAATATGAAAAGCTTACTTCCGCCAGTTTTTTAAAATCACAGCATCTAGAAGGTTTACATGATTTCTTAAAAAACATGAGTTTTTAGAAAATGTGATTTATTTCATAAATGGAATCAACAAACTATGCACATTCTACATCATAACAACTTTCTATAGTTTGCGCATCCATCCGGAAATAAGAAAAGCTTAATTCCCCCCGTTTTTTAAAATCACAGCTTCTAGAAGGTTTACATGATTTATTAAAAAACTTGAGTTTTTAGAAAATGTGATTTATTGGATAAATGGAATCAACAAAGTATGCACATTCTATGTCATAACGACTTTCTATAGTTTGCACATGCGCAAACTATGCACATTCTACGTAATAACGACTTTCTATAGTTTGCGCATGTGTCCGGAAATAAGAAAAGCTTACTTCCCCCCTTTTTTTAAATTCACAGCTTCTAGAAGGTTTAGGTGAATTCTTAAAAAACATGAGTTTTTAGAAAATGTGATTTATTTCATAAATTGAATAAACAAAGTTTGCACATTCTACGTCATAACGACTTTCTATAGTTTGCGCATGCGTCCGGAAATAAGAAAAGTTTAATTCCCCCCTTTTTTTAAATTCACAGCTTCTAGAAGGTTTAGATGAACTCTTAAAAAACACGAGTTTTTAGAAAATGTGATTTATTTCATAAATGGAATCAACAAAGTTTGCACATTCTACGTGATAACGACTTTCTATAGTTTGCGCATGCGTCCGAAAATAAGAAGAGCTTACTTCCCGCCTTTTTTTAAATTCACAGCTTCTAGAAGGCTTAGATGAATTCTTAAAAAACATGACTTTTTAGAAAATGTGATTTATTTCATAAATGGAATCAACAAAGTATGCACATTCTACGTAGTAACGATTTTCTATAGTTTGCGCATGCATCCAGAAATAAGAAAAGCTTACTTCTGCCAGTTATTTAAAATCACAGCTTCTAGAAGGTTTACATGATTTCTTAAAAAACATGAGTTTTTAGAAAATGTGATTTATTTCATAAATGGAATCAACAAAGTATGCACATTCTACGTAATAATGACATTCTATAGTTTGCGCATGCGTCCGGAAATAAGAAAAGCTTACATTCGCCAGTTTTTTAAAATCACAGCTTCTAGAAGGTTTACATGATTTCTTAAAAAACATGAGTTTTTAGAAAATGTGATTTATTTCATAAATGGAATCAACAAAGTATGCACATTCAATGTAATAACGACTTTCGAAAGTTTGCGCATGCGTCCGGAAATATGAAAAGCTTACTTCCGCTAGTTTTTTAAAATCACAGCTTCTAGAAGGTTTACATGATTTCTTAAAAAACATGAGTTTTTAGAAAATGTGATTTATTTCATAAATGGAATCAACAAAGTATGCAAATTCTACGTAATAACGACTTTCTATAGTTTGCGCATGCGTCCGGAAATAAGAAAAGCTTACATTCGCCAGTTTTTTAAAATCACAACTTCTAGAGGGTTTACATCATTTCTTAAAAAACACGAGTTTTTAGAAAATGTGATTTATTTCATAAATGGAATCAACAAAGTATGCACATTCTATGTCATAATGACTTTCTAAAGTTTGCACATGCGCAAACTATGCACATTGTACGTGATAACGACTTTCTATAGTTTGCGCATGCATCTGGAAATAAGAAAAGCTTACTTCCCCCCTTTTTTTAAATTCACCGTTTCTAGAAGGTTTAGATGAATTCTTAAAAAACATGAGTTTTTAGAAAATGTGATTTATTTCATAAATGGAATCAACAAACTATGCACATTCTACGTAATAAAGACTTTCTATAGTTTGCGCATGCGTCCGGAAATAAAAAAAGCGTACTTCCCCCCTTTTTTTAAATTCACAGCTTCTAGAAGGTTTAGATGAATTCTTAAAAAACACGAGTTTTTAGAAAATGTGATTTATTTCATAAATAGAATCAACAAACTATGCACATTCTGCGTAATAACGACTTTCTATAGTTTGCGCATGCATTCGGAAATAAGAAAAGCTTCCTTGCGCAAGTTTTTAAAAACCACAGCTTCTAGAAGGTTTACATGATTTCTTAAAAAACACGAGTTTTCAGAAAATGTGATTTATTTCATAAATGGAATGAACAAAGTATGCACATTCTATGTAATAACGACTTTCTAAAGTTTGCACATGCGTCTGGAAATATGAAAAGCTTACTTCCGCCAGTTTTTTAAAATCACAGCTTCTAGAAGGTTTACATGATTTCTTAAAAAACAAGAGTTTTTAGAAAATGTGATGTATTTCATAAATGGAATCAACAAAGTATGCACATTCTACGTCATAACAACTTTCTATAGTTTGCGCATGCGTCCGGAAATAAGAAAAGCTTACTTCCCCCCTTTTTTTAAATTCACTGCTTCTAGAAGGTTTAGATGAATTCTTAAAAAACATGAGTTTTTAGAAAATGTGATTTATTTCATAAATGGAATCAACAAAGTATGCACATTCTATGCAATAACAACTTTCTAAAGTTTGCGCATGCGTCCGGAAATATGAAAAGCTTACTTCCGCCAGTTTTTTAAAATCACAGCTTCTAGAAGGTTTACATGATTTCTTAAAAAACACGAGTTTTTAGAAAATGTGATTTATTTCATAAATGGAATCAACAAAGTATGCACATTCTATGTAGTAACGACTTTCTATAGTTTGCGCATGCGTCCGGAAATAAGAAAAGCTTACTTCCGCCAGTTTTTTAAAATCACAGCTTCTAGAAGGTTTACATGATTTCTTAAAAAACAAGAGTTTTTAGAAAATGTGATTTATTTCATAAATGGAATCAACAAAGTATGCACATTCTACGTCATAACAACTTTCTATAGTTTGCGCATGCGTCCGGAAATAAGAAAAGCTTACTTCCCCCCTTTTTTTAAATTCACTGCTTCTAGAAGGTTTAGATGAATTCTTAAAAAACATGAGTTTTTAGAAAATGTGATTTATTTCATAAATGGAATCAACAAAGTATGCACATTCTATGCAATAACAACTTTCTAAAGTTTGCGCATGCGTCCGGAAATATGAAAAGCTTACTTCCGCCAGTTTTTTAAAATCACAGCTTCTAGAAGGTTTACATGATTTCTTAAAAAACACGAGTTTTTAGAAAATGTGATTTATTTCATAAATGGAATCAACAAAGTATGCACATTCTATGTGGTAACGACTTTCTATAGTTTGCGCATGCGTCCGGAAATAAGAAAAGCTTACTTCTGCGAGTTTTTTAAAATCACAACTTCTAGAAGGTTTACATGATTTTTTAAAAAACACGAGTTTTTAGAAAACACGAGTTCTTAGAAAATGCGATTTATTTCATGAATGGAATCAACAAAGTATGCATATTCTATGTAATAACGACTTTCTAAAGTTTGCGCATGCATCTGGAAATAAGAAAAGCTTATTTCCACCTGTTTTTTAAAATCACAGCTTCTAGAAGGTTTACATGATTTCTTAAAAAACACGAGTTTTTAGAAAATGTGATTTATTTCATAAATGGAATCAACAAAGTATGCACATTCTATGTCATACCAACTTTCTATAGTTTTCACATGTGCAAACTATGCACATTCTATGTAATAACGACTTTCTAAAGTTTGCGCATGCGTCCGGAAATAAGAAAAGCTTACTTCCCCCCTTTTTTTAAATTCACGGCTTCTAGAAGCTTTAGATGAATTCTTAAAAAACACGAGGTTTTAGAAAATGTGATTTATTTCATAAATATAATCAACAAAGTATGCACATTCTACGTAGTAACGAATTTTTATAGTTTGCGCATGCGTCCGGAAATAAGAAAAGCTTACTTCCGCCAGTTTTTTAAAATCACAGCTTCTAGAAGGTTTACATGATTTCTTAAAAAACATGAGTTTTAAGAAAATGTGATATATTTCATAAATGGAATCAACAAAGTATGCACATTCTATGTCATAATGACTTTCTAAAGTTTGCGCATGCGCAAACTATGCACATTCTCCGTGATAACGACTTTCTATTGTTTGCGCATGAGTCCGGAAATAGAAAAGCTTACTTCCCCCCTTTTTTTAAATTCACAGCTTCTAGAAGGTTTAGATGAATTATTAAAAAACACGAGTTTTTAGAAAATGTGATTTATTTCATAAATGGAATCAACAAACTATGCACATTCTACGTAGTAACGACTTTCTATAATTTGCGCATGTATCCGGAAATAAGAAAAGATTCCTTCCGCCAGTTTTTAAAAACCACAGCTTCGAAAAGGTTTACATGATTTCTTAAAAAACATGAGTTTGTAGAAAATGTGATTTATTTCATAAATGGAATGAACAAAGTATGCAAATTCTATGTAATAACGACTTTCTAAAGTTTGCGCATGCGTTCGGAAATATGAAAAGCTTACTTCCGCTAGTTTTTTAAAATCATAGCTTCTAGAAGGTTTACATGATTTCTTAAAAAACATGTGTTTTATAAAATGTGATTTATTTCATAAATGGAATCAACAAAGTATGCACATTCTACGTCATAACAACTTTCTATAGTTTGCGCATCCGTCCGGAAATAAGAAAAGCTTAATTCCCCTCGTTTTTTAAAATCACAACTTCTAGAAGGTTTAAATGGTGTCTTAAAAAACACGAGTTTTTAGGAAATGTGATTTATTTCATAAATGGAATCAACAAAGTATTCACATTCTATGTCATAACGACTTTCTATAGTTTGCGCATGCGCAAACTATGCACATTCTACGTAATAACGACTTTCTATAGTTTGCGCATGCGTCCAGAAATAAGAAAAGCTTACTTCCCCCCTTTTTTTAAATTCACAGCTTCTAGAAGGTTTAGATGAATTCTTAAAAAACATGAGTTTTAAGAAAATGTTATTTATTTCATAAATGGAATCAACAAAGTTTGCACATTCTATGTCATAACGACTTTCTATAGTTTGCGCATGCATCTGGAAATAAGAAAAGCTTAATTCCCCCCGTTTTTTAAAATCACAGCTTCTAGAAGGTTTACATGATTTCTTAAAAAACACGGGGTTTTAGAAAATGTGATTTATTTCATAAATGGAATCAACAAAGTATGCACATTCTATGTAATAATGACTTTCTAAAGTTTGTGCATGCGTCCGGAAATAAGAAAAGCTTACTTCCGCCAGTTTTTTAAAATCACAGCTTGTAAAATGTTTACATGATTTCTTAAAAAACACGAGTTTTTAGAAAATGTGATTTATATCATAAATCGAATCAACAAAGTATGCACATTCTATGTAATAAAAACTTTCTAAAGTTTGCGCATGCGTCTGGAAATAAGAAAAGCGTACTTCCGCAAGTTTTTTAAAATCACAGCTTCTAGAAGGTTTATATGATTTCTTAAAAAACACGAGTTTTTAGAAAATGTGATTAATTTCATAAATGGAATCAACAAAGTATGCATATTCTATGTAATAACGACTTTCTATAGTTTGTGCATGCGCAACCTGTGCACATTCTACGTAATAACGACTTTCTATAGTTTGCGCATGTGTCCGGAAATAAGAAAAGCTTACTTCCCCCCTTTTTTTAAATTCACAGCTTCTAGAAGGTTTAGATGAATTCTTAAAAAACACGAGTTTTTAGAAAATGTGATTTATTTCATAAACGGAATCAACAAACTAAGCACATTCTACGTAATAACGACTTTCTATAGTTTGCGCATGCGTCCGGAAATAAGAAAAGCTTCCTTTCGCCAGTTTTTTAAAACCACAGCTTCTAGAAGGTTTACATGATTTCTTAAAAAACACGAGTTTTTAGAAAATGTGATTTATTTCATAAATGGAATCAACAAAGTATGCACATTCTATATAATAACGACTTTCTAAAGTTTGCGCATGCGTCCGGAAATATGAAAAGCTTACTTCCGCCAGTTTTTTAAAATCACAGCTTCTAGAAGGTTTACATGATTTGTTAAAAAGCACTAGTTTTTAGAAAATGTGATTTATTTCATAAATGGAATCAACAAATTATGCACATTCTATATAATAACGACTTTCTAAAGTTTGCGCATGCGTCCGGAAATATGAAAAGCTTACTTCCGCCAGTTTTTTAAAATCACAGCTTCTAGAAGGTTTACATGATTTCTTAAAAAACATGAGTTTTTAGAAAATGTGATTTATTTCATAAATGGAATCAACAAAGTATGCACATTCTACGTAATAATGACATTCTATAGTTTGCGCATGCGTCCGGAAATAAGAAAAGCTTACATTCGGCAGTTTTTTAAAATCACAGCTTCTAGAAGGTTTACATGATTTCTTAAAAAACATGAGTTTTTAGAAAATGTGATTTATTTCATAAATGGAATCAACAAAGTATGTACATTCAATGTAATAACGACTTTCGAAAGTTTGCGCATGCGTCCGGAAATATGAAAAGCTTACTTCCGCCAGTTTTTTAAAATCACAGCTTCTAGAAGGTTGACATGATTTCTTAAAAAACATGAGTTTTTAGAAAATGTGATTTATTTCATAAATGGAATCAACAAAGTATGCAAATTCTACGTAATAACGACTTTCTATAGTTTGCGCATGCGTCCGGAAATAAGAAAAGCTTACATTCGCCAGTTTTTTAAAATCACAACTTCTAGAGGGTTTACATCATTTCTTAAAAAACACGACTTTTTAGAAAATGTGATTTATTTCATAAATGGAATCAACAAAGTATGCACATTCTATGTCATAATGACTTTCTAAAGTTTGCACATGCGCAAACTATGCACATTGTACGTGATAACGACTTTCTATAGTTTGCGCATGCATCTGGAAATAAGAAAAGCTTACTTCCCCCCTTTTTTTAAATTCACCGTTTCTAGAAGGTTTAGATGAATTCTTAAAAAACACGAGTTTTTAGAAAATGTGATTTATTTCATAAATGGAATCAACAAACTATGCACATTCTACGTAATAAAGACTTTCTATAGTTTGCGCGTGCGTCCGGAAATAAAAAAAGCGTACTTCCCCCCTTTTTTTAAATTCACAGCTTCTGGAAGGTTTAGATGAATTCTTAAAAAACACGAGTTTTTAGAAAATGTGATTTATTTCATAAATAGAATCAACAAACTATGCACATTCTGCGTAATAACGACTTTCTATAGTTTGCGCATGCATTCGGAAATAAGAAAAGCTTCCTTGCGCCAGTTTTTTAAAACCACAGCTTCTAGAAGGTTTACATGATTTCTTAAAAAACACGAGTTTTCAGAAAATGTGATTTATTTCATAAATGGAATGAACAAAGTATGCACATTCTATGTAATAACAACTTTCTAAAGTTTGCACATGCGTCTGGAAATATGAAAAGCTTACTTCCGCCAGTTTTTTAAAATCACAGCTTCTAGAAGGTTTACATGATTTCTTAAAAAACAAGAGTTTTTAGAAAATGTGATTTATTTCTTAAATGGAATCAACAAAGTATGCACATTCTACGTCATAACAACTTTCTATAGTTTGCGCATGCGTCCGGAAATAAGAAAAGCTTACTTCCCCCCTTTTTTTAAATTCACTGCTTCTAGAAGGTTTAGATGAATTCTTAAAAAACATGAGTTTTTAGAAAATGTGATTTATTTCATAAATGGAATCAACAAAGTATGCACATTCTATGCAATAACAACTTTCTAAAGTTTGCGCATGCGTCCGGAAATAAGAAAAGCTTACTTCCGCCAGTTTTTTAAAGTCACAGCTTCTAGAAGGTTTACATGATTTCTTAAAAAACACGAGTTTTTAGAAAATGTGATTTATTTCATAAATGGAATCAACAAAGTATGCACATTCTATGTAATAACGACTTTCTAAAGTTTGCGCATGCGTCCGGAAATAAGAAAAGCTTACTTCCGCTAGTTTTTTAAAATCACAGCTTCAAGAAGGTTTACATGATTTCTTAAAAAACACGAGTTTTTAGAAAATGTGATGTATTTCATAAATGCAATCAGCAAAGTATGCACATTCTATGTCATAACGACTTTCTAAAGTTTGTGCATGCGTCTGCAAGTATGAAAAGCTTACTTCCGCCAGTTTTTTAAAATCAAAGCTTCTAGAAGGTTTCCATGATTTCTTAAAAAACATGAGTTTTTAGAAAATGTGATTTATTTCATAAATGGAATCAACAAACTATGCAAATTCTACGTATTAACGACTTTCTAAAGTTTGCGCACATGTCCGGAAATAGGAAAAGCTTACTTCCGCCAGTTTTTTAAAATCACAGCTTCTAGAAGGTTTACATGTTTTCTTAAAAAACATGAGTTTTTAGAAAATGTGATTTATTTCATAAATGGAATCAACAAAGTATGCAAATTCTATGTCATAACGACTTTCTAAAGTTTGCGCATGCGTCCGGAAATATGAAAAGCTTACTTCCGCCAGTTTTTTAAAATCACAGCTTCTAGAAGGTTTACATGATTTCTTAAAAAACACAAGGTTTTAGAAAATGTGATTTATTTCAAAAATGGAATCAACAAATTATGCACATTCTACGTAGTAAAGACTTTCTATAGTTTGCGCATGCGTCCGGAAATAAGAAAAGCTTACTTCCGCCAGTTTTTTAAAATCACAGCTTCTAGAAGGTTTACATGATTTCTTAAAAAAGACGAGTTTTTAGAAAATGTGATATATTTCATAAATGGAATCAACAAAGTATGCACATTCTATGTGATAACGACTTTCTAAAGTTTGCGCATGCGCAAACTATGCACATTCTATGTGATAACGACTTTCTATAGTTTGCGCATGCGTCTGGAAATAAGAAAAGCTTAATTCCCCCCTATTTTTAAATTCACAGCTTCTAGAAGGTTTAGATGAAATCTTAAAAAACACGAGTTTTTAGAAAATGTGATTTATTTCATAAATGGAATCAACAAACTATGCACATTCTACGTAATATCGACTTTCTATAGTTTGCGCATGCGTCCGGAAATAAGAAAAGCTTCCTTCCGCCAGTTTTTTAAAACCATATCTTCTAGAAGGTTTACATGATTTCTTAAAAAACATGAGTTTTTAGAAAATGTGGTCTATTTCATAAATGGAATCAACAAAGTATGCACATTCTATGTAATAACGACTTTCTAAAGTTTGCGCATGCGTCCCGAAATAAGAAAAGCTTACTTCCGCCAGTTTTTTAAAATCACAGCTTCTAGAAGGTTTACATGATTTCTTAAAAAACACGAGGTTTTAGAAAATGTGATTTATTTCATCAATGCAATCAACAAACTATGCACATTCTACGTAATAACGACTTTCTATAGTTTGCGTATGCGTCCGGAAATAAGAAAAGCTTCCTTCGCTAGTTTTTTAAAACCACATCTTGTAGAAGGTTTACATGATTTCTTAAAAAACACGAGTTTTTAGAAAATGAGATTTATTTCATAAATGGAATCAACAAAGTATGCACATTCTATGTAATAACGACTTTCTAAAGTTTGCGCATGCGTCCGGAAATAAGAAAAGCTTACTTCCGCCAGTTTTTTAAAATCACAACTTCTAGAAGGTTTACATGATTTCTTAAAAAACATGAGTTTTTAGAAAATGTGATTTATTTCATAAATGGAATCAACAAAGCATGCAAATTCTATGTCATAATGACTTTCTAAAGTTTGCGCATGCGTCCGGAAATATGAAAAGCTTACTTCCGCCAGTTTTTTAAAATCACAGCTTCTAGAAGGTTTACATGATTTCTTAAAAAACAAGAGTTTTTAGAAAATGTGATTTATTTCATAAATGGAATCAACAAAGTATGCACATTCTATGTAGTAACGACTTTCTATAGTTTGCGCATGCGTCCGGAAATAAGAAAAGCTTACTTCTGCCAGTTTTTTAAAATCACAACTTCTAGAAGGTTTACATGATTTTTTAAAAAACACGAGTTTTTAGAAAATGCGATTTATTTCATAAATGGAATCAACAAAGTATGCATATTCTATGTAATAACGACTTTCTAAAGTTTGCGCATGCATCTGGAAATAAGAAAAGCTTATTTCCACCTGTTTTTTAAAATCACAGCTTCTAGAAGGTTTACATGATTTCTTAAAAAACACGAGTTTTTAGAAAATGTGATTTATTTCATAAATGGAATCAACAAAGTATGCACATTCTATGTCATACCAACTTTCTATAGTTTTCACATGCGCAAACTATGCACATTCTATGTAATAACGACTTTCTAAAGTTTGCGCATGCGTCCGGAAATAAGAAAAGCTTACTTCCCCCCTTTTTCTAAATTCACGGCTTCTAGAAGCTTTAGATGAATTCTTAAAAAACACGAGGTTTTAGAAAATGTCATTTATTTCATAAATAGAATCAACAAAGTATGCACATTCTACGTAGTAACGAATTTTTATAGTTTGCGCATGCGTCCGGAAATAAGAAAAGCTTACTTCCGCCAGTTTTTTAAAATCACAGCTTCTAGAAGGTTTACATGATTTCTTAAAAAACATGAGTTTTAAGAAAATGTGATATATTTCATAAATGGAATCAACAAAGTATGCACATTCTATGTCATAATGACTTTCTAAAGTTTGCGCATGCGCAAACTATGCACATTCTACGTGATAACGACTTTCTATTGTTTGCGCATGAGTCCGGAAATAGAAAAGCTTACTTCCCCCCTTTTTTTAAATTCACAGCTTCTAGAAGGTTTAGATGAATTATTAAAAAACACGAGTTTTTAGAAAATGTGATTTATTTCATAAATGGAATCAACAAACTATGCACATTCTACGTAGTAACGACTTTCTATAATTTGCGCATGTATCCGGAAATAAGAAAAGATTCCTTCCGCCAATTTTTAAAAACCACAGCTTCTAAAAGGTTTACATGATTTCTTAAAAAACATGAGTTTTTAGAAAATGTGATTTATTTCATAAATGGAATGAACAAAGTATGCACATTCTATGTAATAACGACTTTCTAAAGTTTGCGCATGCGTTCGGAAATATGAAAAGCTTACTTCCGCCAGTTTTTTAAAATCATAGCTTCTAGAAGGTTTACATGATTTCTTAAAAAACACGTGTTTTAGAAAATGTGATTTATTTCATAAATGGAATCAACAAAGTATGCACATTCTACGTCATAACAACTTTCTATAGTTTGCGCATCCGTCCGGAAATAAGAAAAGCTTAATTCCCCTCGTTTTTTAAAATCACAACTTCTAGAAGGTTTAAATGGTGTCTTAAAAAACACGAGTTTTTAGGAAATGTGATTTATTTCATAAATGGAATCAACAAAGTATTCACATTCTATGTCATAACGACTTTCTATAGTTTGCGCATGCGCAAACTATGCACATTCTACGTAATAACGACTTTCTATAGTTTGCGCATGCGTCCAGAAATAAGAAAAGCTTACTTCCCCCCTTTTTTTAAATTCACAGCTTCTAGAAGGTTTAGATGAATTCTTAAAAAACATGAGTTTTAAGAAAATGTTATTTATTTCATAAATGGAATCAACAAAGTTTGCACATTCTATGTCATAACGACTTTCTATAGTTTGCGCATGCATCTGGAAATAAGAAAAGCTTAATTCCCCCCGTTTTTTAAAATCACAGCTTCTAGAAGGTTTACATGATTTCTTAAAAAACACGGGGTTTTACAAAATGTGATTTATTTCATAAATGGAATCAACAAAGTATGCACATTCTATGTAATAATGACTTTCTAAAGTTTGTGCATGCGTCCGGAAATAAGAAAAGCTTACTTCCGCCAGTTTTTTAAAATCACAGCTTGTAAAAGGTTTACATGATTTCTTAAAAAACACGAGTTTTTAGAAAATGTGATTTATATCATAAATCGAATCAACAAAGTATGCACATTCTAGGTAATAAAAACTTTCTAAAGTTTGCGCATGCGTCTGGAAATAAGAAAAGCGTACTTCCGCAAGTTTTTTAAAATCACAGCTTCTAGAAGGTTTATATGATTTCTTAAAAAACACGAGTTTTTAGAAAATGTGATTAATTTCATAAATGGAATCAACAAAGTATGCACATTCTATGTCATAACGACTTTCTATAGTTTGTGCATGCGCAACCTATGCACATTCTACGTAATAACGACTTTCTATAGTTTGCGCATGTGTCCGGAAATAAGAAAAGTTTACTTCCCCCCTTTTTTTAAATTCACAGCTTCTAGAAGGTTTAGATGAATTCTTAAAAAACACGAGTTTTTAGAAAATTTGATTTATTTCATAAATGGAATCAACAAAGTATGCACATTCTACGTAGTAACGACTTTCTATAGTTTGTGCATGCGTCTGGAAATAAGAAAAGCTTACTTCCGCCAGTTTTTTAAAATCACAGCTTCTAGAAGGTTTTCATGATTTCTTAAAAAACACGAGTTTTAAGAAAATGTGATTTATTTCATAAATGGAATCAACAAAGTATGCACATTCTATGTCATAACGACTTTCTAAAGTTTTCACATGCGCATACTATGCACATTCTACGTGATAACGACTTTCTATAGTTTGCGCATGCCTCCGGAAATAAGAAAAGCTTACTTCCCCCCTTTTTTTAAATTCACAGCTTCTAGAAGGTTTAGATGAATTCTTAAAAAACACGAGTGTTTAGAAAATGTGATTTATTTCATAAATGGAATCAACAAACTATGCACATTCTACGTAATAATGACTTTCTATAGTTTGCGCATGCGTCCGGAAATAAGAAAAGCTTACTTCCCCCCTTTTTTTAAATTCACAGCTTCTAGAAGGTTTAGATGAATTCTTAAAAAACACGAGTTTTTAGAAAATGTGATTTATTTCATAAATGGAATCAACAAACTATGCACATTCTACGTAATAACGACTTTCTATAGTTAGTGCATGCGTCCGGAAATAAGAAAAGCTTCCTTCCGCCAGTTTTTAAAAACCACAGCTTCTAGAAGGTTTAGATGATTTCTTAAAAAACACGAGTTTTTAGAAAATGTGATTTATTTCATAAATGGAATCAACAAAGTATGCACATTCTATGTAATAACGACTTTCTAAAGTTTGCGCATGTGTCCGGAAATATGAAAAGCTTACTTCCACCAGTTTTTTAAAATCACCGCTTCTAGAAGGTTTACATGATTTTTTAAAAAACACGTGTTTTTAGAAAATGAGATTTATTTCATAAATGGAATCAACAAAGTATGCACATTCTACGTCATAAAAACTTTCTATAGTTTGCGCATCCGTCCGGAAATAAGAGAAGCTTAATTCCCCCCGTTTTTTAAGATCACAACTTCTAGAAGGTTTACATGATGTCTTAAAAAACACGAGTTTTTAGGAAATATGATTTATTTCATAAATGGAATCAAAAAAGTATGCACATTCTATGTCATAACGACTTTCTATAGTTTGCGCATGCGCAAACTATGCACATTCTACGTAATAACAACTTTTTATAGTCTGCGCATGCGTCCGGAAATAAGAAAAGCTTACTTCCCCCCTTTTTTTAAATTCACAACTTGTAGAAGGTTTAGATGAATTCTTAAAAAACACGAGTTTTTAGAAAATGTGATTTATTTCATAAAGGGAATCAACAAACTAAGCACATTCTACGTAATAACGACTTTCTATAGTTTGCGCATGCGTCCGGAAATAAGAAAAGCTTCCTTTCGCCAGTTTTTTAAAACCACAGCTTCTAGAAGGTTTACATGATTTCTTAAAAAACACGAGTTTTTAGAAAATGTGATTTATTTCATAAATGGAATCAACAAAGTATGCACATTCTATATAATAACGACTTTCTAAAGTTTGCGCATGCGTCCGGAAATATGAAAAGCTTACTTCCGCCAGTTTTTTAAAATCACACCTTCTAGAAGGTTTACATGATTTGTTAAAAAGCACTAGTTTTTAGAAAATGTGATTTATTTCATAAATGGAATCAACAAATTATGCAGATTCTATATAATAACGACTTTCTAAAGTTTGCGCATGCGTCCGGAAATATGAAAAGCTTACTTCCGCCAGTTTTTTAAAATCACAGCTTCTAGAAGGTTTACATGATTTCTTAAAAAACATGAGTTTTTAGAAAATGTGATTTATTTCATAAATGGAATCAACAAAGTATGCACATTCTATGTCATAATGACTTTCTATAGTTTGCGCATGCGCAAGCTATGCACATTCTACGTGATAACGACTTTCTATAGTTTGCACATTCGTCTGGAAATAAGAAAAGCTTTCTTCCCCCCTTTTTTTAAATTCACAGCTTCTAGAAGCTTAAGATGAATTCTTAAAAGACACAAGTTTTTAGAAAGTGTGATTTATTTCATAAATGGAATCAACAAACTAAGCACATTCTACGTAATAACGACTTTCTATAGTTTGCGCATGCATCCGGAAATAAGAAAAGCTTCCTTCCACCAATTTTTTAAAACCACAACTTCTAGAAGGTTTACATGATTTCTTAAAAAACACGAGTTTTTAGAAAATGTGATTTATTTCATAAATGGAATCAACAAAGTATGCACATTCTATATAATAACGACTTTCTAAAGTTTGCGCATGCGTCCGGAAATATGAAAAGCTTAATTCCGCCAGTTTTTTAAAATCACAGCTTCTAGAAGGTTTATATGATTTCCTAAAAAACACGAGTTTTTAGAAAATGTGATTTATTTCATAAATGGAATCAACAAAGTATGCACAATCTACGTAGTAACGAGTTTCTATAGTTTGCGCATGCGTCCGGAAATATGAAAAGCTTACTTCTGCCAGTTTTTTAAAATCACAGCTTCTAGAAGGTTTACATGATTTCTTAAAAAACACGAGTTTTTAGAAAATGTGATTTCTTTCATAAATGGGTGTTCGGATATCCACATCATCTTTTTCGGGATCTGCATGCAAATTAGGGTTTGCATGCAAATTCTAGGGTTTGCATGCCTCCCAGTCACCAGGTTGATGCCTCCAGCACCTTGTCCACCTTATTCTAGCACCCGGGAGTCACTTCCTTCAGAGTTTTAGCCCTCCTAGGCTGAAAGGCGCCCACTTCTCACCTACTTCCAGGGAAGGGCGCACTTGTTCACCTACCACTGCAGTTCCACTTCAGTTACATTCAGTTAGCTCCGATTCTCCCTGATTTGAGGCTAGTTTCACTCCCGATTGACTATTCCACTTCCGTTGGACCTCCAGATTGACTAGATGACCTGTTCTGACTTTAGTTAGCCTCCCATGCACCCCCACTGAGCCTCCTTCTCCTTAATCAGTGGTACACACTTCAGTTACACTTATTACACTCAGTTATACTCAGATTGACACCTGGATGACTGGTTCTTGTGCATTGATGACCACTACTAATTGATGATGAGGAGTCCTAGTTGGAGTCAAGCTACTACATTCAGTGATTCGAATGACCTTCTTAGGCAATTCGAATTGCTCAGTCATTGTGACAGTTTGTATTGTAGTTCATTTACCCTTATTGGGATATTGAGCACTGCTGCATGTTTTGCACAGTTTTGCACCATATTTTCTATGTTCATCCGTTGTGATTGATTTACTTGTTCATTAGATCTGCTGTGACTAATTTTACATGGTATCAGAGCCATTACAGGGACAAGATCTCTTTTCTACAGGTGGTTCTACAAGAAGATTTGAGTGAATTGCTCAAAAATTGCAAAAAGTTTTGGCATGAGATATCTCAAGGGCATTCGCTCCTGTGCATGCAAAGCTTGAAAATACATCCAATACCACTCCAGAAGCTTGAGTTTCCACATAATTCCTGGATTTGATACATTGGACCCATTCAACATTGTTTGATCTCCAATCCCAGGTGTGATGCAACTCTAAAAGGGTGGATTGTTCGACCTTATTGTGTTTGTTTCATTGTGATTTGTAGGTTTATTGTCTCCATCAATTGCACTCGCTACATTGTGCATGCAAGCTTCCCTACAGCAATTGCATTCGCTACATTGTGCATGCAAGCTTCTTCTACATCAGTTTGACTCGCTCCTAGCAATGGAATACTCTTCTTCAAAGCCTATCCTCACCCCATTCAATTATTTTGATTGGAAAGATGATATGGAGATCATATTACGTTCAAAAGGTTACTACCGAGTCACTCTTGGTCTTGAATTGGAGCCAAACAATGTGTCAGATCGAACCAAACACTACAACAAGATTGATGAAGCTTATGGTCTTCTTTGTCTCTCCATCTCCAAAGATCTTCACTTCCATCTCAGCGGATTGAAGACTCCAAAAGCTATATGGGAACAACTTGAAACACTATTTGGCAAGCAGGATGAGCTTAGGGCTTTTCAATTAGAGAATGAATTGATTGCCCTTAGTCCTGAGAATTTCAAGACCATCAATGAATTCTTCACAAAATTCAAGAACTTGAACTTGCAGTTGAGGAATAGTGGAGTTATAAAAGAGGATAAACAATTGATCCTCTCCATTCTAAGCAAGCTTGGGAAAGATTATTCGGTATTTGTCTCTACTTTCAATTTCGGTCGGCTAACTACCCCGAATTGGAAGATGCCTACCTTGAATGCCTTCATTGAGTCCGTCACAAAATAGCATGACAAGTTGATTCAAATGGGGTCCATAAGCTCCAAAGATTCAGCCCTATATGTTCAAGGGCCCAAGATCTCGAATGGTAAAGGAAAGCAAAAGAAGGAGAAGCCCAAATTCGAGCCTCACAAGCAAAAAGACAAAGGCAAGCAAACGGATGCACCATCCAGTTCGAAGTTCAAACAAAAGGGCAAAGAAGGTAACCAAAAATCTAAATGTACTTATTGCAATCATGGATTTCATCCCTAAAGTTCATGTATGAAGAAAACTATAGATCAAATGGCCCTCCTTTTGGAAAAGAACAACATAACTCTTCCCGACGGTGCAAGGAAGAAGGATAGGAATGCTGATCATGAAAGAGGACAAGCACTCATGGCAACGGTTTCGAAGCCCACTACTCTCTTGATAGATTTGGGTGCATCAAATCATATGGCTGCAAATATTGATTCTTTTTCCTCATTCGATCCAAACAGCTCCATCCCCATCCATTTGGGAGATGACTCAAAAATTTCTTCAAAGGGCAAAGGTACGATTCATGTAGAACATGGAAGCTTTCAGAATGTTCTCTATGTGCCTTCCTTGGCTTCAACTCTCCTTTCTGTGTATCAAATGACACACACTGGTGAACCAAAGCAAGTTACATTCAGCCCTAATACAGTTGAAATTTCTGATATCAAATGTGGAAGACTAGTTGTAGTCGGAAAGGCAAATCACACTGCAAAATGTTATGAGTTTTCACACTTTATTCCACTTGCAAAGCCCACTGCTCTTCGCACACATGGTAATGAGGTTAGTAGGCTTTGGCATGAAAGATTTGTACATCTTAATTATAAATATTTGCTGCTGCTATCAAATAAATCCATGGTAGATGGGCTTCCACAACTCCGTTCCTCGAAGGGAATATGCACTGGTTGCATTATTGGGAAGCACCCCGAGCACAGATTCGACCGCGGCAAAGCTAGCAGAGCTTCTACTATTTTGGGATTGATCCATTCTGATATCATTGGTCCGCTGCCCCATATGTCATTAAATGGTTCAAGGTATGTTTTGACATTTATTGACGATTTTTCCCGCTTTACATGGGTATTCTTTCTCAAAAACAAGTCAGAAGTGCTTGGAAAATTCAAGGATTTTAAAGCTTCTGTTGAGACCGCCACTGAGAGCAAGATCAAAGCTCTTAGATATGATAATGGTGGGGAATATATCAAGTCCGAGTTTCTGCAACTTTGTGCCCAAAGCGGAATTAAGATCCAACATACAGTTCCCTACACACCCCAGCAGAACGGTGTAGCGGAAAGGAAAAATCGGTCACTGAAAGAGATGGATACATGCATGATTGAATCGAAAGGTTTGGCTGCAAATATTTGGGCTGAAGCAATCAATGTTGCTGCATATATACAGAACCGTGTTCCACATTCATCCGTGAAAGGTATGACTCCTTTCGAAGCATTCTTTGATCACAAATCGGATGTGTCAAATTTGAGAGTTTTTGGCTCTACTGCATGGGCTAGAATTCCTTCTGAGAAGAGACGAGCTTTGGATCCACAAAGTAACGAGTGCATATTGATAGGATATGGGGAAGAATCAAAAGCATATAAACTCATGGATATCAGATCTAAAAAGATATTCATAGAGCGCAGTGTGCAATTTGAAGAACCGCTTCAAGAATTGCAACTAGTCGAGGAGAAGACTGCCGATTCACCGCCTTCATCAGAAGAAGATCCGTGCAGCGATAATGAAGGTATGAGTTCTGATATTTCTGATATTGTAGTAGCATATGATGATCATGACATATCAGGTTTGGAATCCAACCATTATGATCCTCCTCAGTTACCAAAGTGGGCCCAAAACACTCTACAATCTGCTGGTTCGAATCTTGGAAATCCTGCTGATCCAAGACGAACAAGAGGAGACTTTCAAAGAGTAGGTATGGATCTTTCTATTGCTGATCCATTTCTTCCTGAGATTTGTTATTTGATGGCTGGTTCAGATCCTACATCATACTATTCTGCTCATCGAGATCCGAGATGGAAAAGTGCCATGGATGAAGAGTACAGTTCTCTTCAAAAGAACAACACATGGGAGCTAGTTTCTCTTCCACCTGGAAGAAAATTAGTGAAGTGTAAATGGGTCTACCGTACTAAAGTTGTTGCTGATGGCACTATCAGCAAATATAAATCAAGGTTGGTGGCAAAAGGTTTCTCCCAAGTCCAAGGAGTGGACTACACTGAGACCTTTGCACCGGTTGCAAAGATGGATTCCATCCGCCTTGTTTTAGCTATTGCCGCATCCAAGCACTGGGAAGTGCACCACATGGATGTGAAGAGTGCATTTTTACATGGAGACCTTGCTGAAGAGGTATATATGCAGCAGCTAGAGGGTTATACATCAGATCCATCATTGGTTTGTAGATTGAAGAAATCTTTGTACGGGTTAAAACAGGCCCCAAGAGCTTGGTACGCAAAGATGGACTCCTTCCTTCTTTCTCAGAATTTCCAAAGATGCAAATCTGATCCGAATGTGTATCTTCAGCGAGTTAAAGGTAATTTTTTGGTTATTGTACTTTATGTTGATGATCTTCTCATTACTGGTAGCACACTTAGTTCAATAAACAAGCTAAAATCTGCCTTAAATCTAGCTTTTGACATGAGAGATTTGGGCTTGCTGAGTCACTTTTTGGGCTTGGAGATAGCTCAAAAGTTTTATGGGATCACTATATCTCAGCAAAAATATGCTTCCGACCTGTTATTGAAGTTTAATATGGCTGAATGTAAGGCAGCCCCATTCCCATTCCTCTCAGGAATCAGTCTTGAGGAGGGAGATTCTACACCGCTTGCAGATTGCAATATGTATCGATAGTTGATTGGTTCACTACTTTATTTGACACACTCTAGGCCTGATATCTCATATGCCGTGAGTGTCGTGTCAAGATATATGAAGCAGCCACATGATCTTCATTGGTGAGCAGCCAAGCGGATCTTGCAGTATGTGCAAGGTACGAGACAGTTTGGCATACATTATGCTGCAGATTCTGAGCTAGATTTCATTGGTTTTACTGATTCAGATTGGGCAGGTGATAGCATTGATCAGAAGTCCACTTTCAGTTATGTTTTCATGATTGGTCATGGTTCTATTTGCTGGTCCAGCAAAAAGCAAGAAGCCATTGCACTTTCTTCAGCAGAGGAAGAGTATCGAGGGGCAGTCAATGCCTGCATTCAGGCAGTTTGGTTGCAGGGTATTCTTTCCGAGTTTGGTTTTGGTGGCACTACTTCGACTGTCCTATTTTGTGACAATCAAAGTGCTATCAAGATATCCACAGATCCAGTTCAGCGGCAGAGGACCAAACACATTGATATTCATATGCATTACATTCGACAGTTGGTGCATGACCGCACCATCATTCTGCAATATTGCCCTACTGATGAGCAAATTGCAGACATCTTCACCAAGAGCTTCACTGAGAAGAAGTTCTCTTACCTCTGTTCACTTTTGGGGGTGAGTTCCATCATGGTGGAGACAGATTGATTCATTATTATGCTTTAGCTTGAGGGGGGGCTTTCTTCCCATTGGGTTTTCCCTCTTTTCCTCACTTAGTTATTTTCAGCATTTTTTGGATTATTGTATTGGGGTGACCTTTGGTCTTAGTTACCAGGGCCCCACATTATTTTTTGCACATCATAGTCTAGCTTGAGGGGGGGTGTTCGGACATCCACATCATCTTTTTCAGGATCTGCATGCAAATTAGGGTTTGCATGCAAATTCTAGGGTTTGCATGCACTTTTCATGCATCCCAGTCACCAGGTTGATGCCTCCAGCACCTTATCCACCTTATTCTAGCACCCGGGAGCCACTTCCTTCAGATTTTTAGCCCTCCTAGGCTGAAAGGCGCCCACTTCTCACCTACTTCCAGAGAAGGGCGCACTTGTTCACCTACCACTGCAGTTCCACTTCAATTACATTCAGTTAGCTCCGATTCTCCCTGATTCGAGGCTAGTTTCACTCCTGACTGACTTTTCCACTTCCGTTGGACCTCCAGATTGACTAGATGACCTGCTATGACTTCAATTAGCCTCCCATGCACCCCCACTAAGCCTCCTTCACCTTAATCAGTGCTACACACTTCAGTTACACTTATTACACTCAGTTAGACTCAGATTGACACCTGGATGACTGGTTCTTGTGCATTGATGACCACTACTGATTGATGATGAGGACTCCTAGTTGGAGAAAAGCTACTCCATTCAGTGATTCGAATGACCTTCTTAGGCAATTCAAATTGCTCAGTCATTGTGACAGTTTGTATTGTAATTCATTCACCCTTATTGGGATATTGAGCACTGCTGCATGTTTTGCACAGTTTTGCACCATATTTTCTATGTTCGTCTGTAGTGATTGATTTACTTGTTCATTAGATCCGCTGTGACTAATTTTACAATGGGATCAACAAAGTATGCACATTATATGTCATAACGACTTTCTATAGTTTGTGCATGCGCAAACTATGCACATTCTACGTGATAACGACTTTCTATAGTTTGGGCATGCGTCCAGAAATAAGAAAAGCTTACTTCCCCCCTTTTTTTAAATTCACTGCTTCTAGAAGGTTTAGATGAATTCTTAAAAAACAAGAGTTTTTAGAAAATGTAATTTATTTCATAAATGGAATCAAATAGGTATGCACATTCTATGTAGTAACGACTTTCTATAGTTTGCGCATGCGTCCAGAAATAAGAAAAGCTTACTTCCGCCAGTTTTTTAAAACCACAGCTTCTAGAAGGTTTACATGATTTCTTAAAAAACATGAGTTTTTAGAAAATGTGATTTATTTCATAAATGGAATCAACAAAGTATGCACATTCTATGTAATAACGACTTTCTAAAGTTTGCACATGCGTCCGAAAATAAGAAAAGCTTACTTCCGCCAGTTTTTTAAAATCACGGCTTCTAGAAGGTTTACATGATTTCTTAAAAAACATGAGTTTTTAGAAAATGTGATTTATTTCATAAATGGAATCAACAAAGTATGCACATTCTATGTAATAACGACTTTCTAAAGTTTGCGCATGTGTCCGGAAATAAGAAAAGCCTACTTCCGCTAGTTTTTTAAAATCACAGCTTCAAGAAGGTTTACATGATTTCTTAAAAAACACGAGTTTTTAGAAAATGTGATGTATTTCATAAATGCAATCAGCAAAGTATGCACATTCTATGTCATAACGACTTTCTAAAGTTTGTGCATGCATCCGGAAATATGAAAAGCTTACTTTCGCCAGTTTTTTAAAATCACAGCTTCTAGAAGGTTTACATGATTTCTTAAAAAACATGAGTTTTTAGAAAATGTGATTTATTTCATAAATGGAATCAACAAACTATACACATTCTACGTATTAACGACTTTCTAAAGTTGCACATACGTCCATAAATAAGAAAAGCTTACTGCCGCCAGTTTTTTAAAATCACAGCTTCTAGAAGGTTTACATGATTTCTTAAAAAAAATGAGTTTTTAGAAAATGTGATTTATTTCATAAATGGAATCAACAAAGTATGCAAATTCTATGTCATAACGACTTTCTAAAGTTTGCTCATGCGTATGGAAATATGAAAAGCTTACTTCCGCCAGTTTTTTAAAATCACAGCTTCTAGAAGGTTTACATGATTTCTTAAAAAACACGAGTTTTTAGAAAATGTGATTTATTTCATAAATGGAATCAACAAAGTATGCACATTCTACGTAGTAACGACTTTCTATAGTTTGTGCATGCGTCCGGAAATAAGAAAAGCTTACTTCCGCCAGTTTCTTAAAATCACACCTTCTAGAAGGTTTACATGATTTCTTAAAAAACATGAGTTTTTAGAAAATGTGATTTATTTCATAAATGGAATCAACAAAGTATGCATATTCTATGTAATAATGACTTTCTAAAGTTTGCGCATGCATCCGGAAATAAGAAAAGCTTACTTCCACCAGTTTTTTAAAATCACAGCTTCTAGAAGGTTTACATAATTTCTTAAAAAACACGAGTTTTTAGAAAATGTGATTTATTTCATAAATGGAACCAACAAAGTATGCACATTCTATGTCATACCGACTTTCTATAGTTTTCGCATGCACAAACTATGCACATTCTATGTAATAACGACTTTCTATAGTTTACGCATGCGTCCGGAAATAAGAAAAGCTTACTTCCCCCCTTTTTTTAAATTCACGGCTTCTAGAAGGTTTAGATGAATTCTTAAAAAACACGAGGTTTTAGAAAATGTGATTTATTTCATAAATAGAATCAACAAAGTATGCACATTCTACGTAGTAACGACTTTCTATAGTTTGCGCATGCGTCCGGAAATAAGAAAAGCTTACTTCCGCCAGTTTTTTAAAATCACAGCTTCTAGAAGGTTTACATGATTTCTTAAAAAACACGAGTTTTTAGAAAATGTGATATATTTCATAAATGGAATCAACAAAGTGTTCACATTCTATGTCATAATGACTTTCTAAAGTTTGCGCATGTGCAAACTATGCACATTCTACGTGATAACGACTTTCTATAGTTTGCACATGAGTCCGGAAATAAGAAAAGCTTACTTCCCCCCTTTTTTTAAATTCACAGCTTCTAGAAGGTTTAGATGAATTATTAAAAAACACGAGTTTTTAGAAAATGTGATTTATTTCATAAATGGAATCAACAAACTATGCACATTCTAGGTAATAACGACTTTCTATAATTTGCGCATGCGTCCGGAAATAAGAAAAGCTTAATTCCCCCCATTTTTTAAAATCATAGCTTCTAGAAGGTTTACATGATTTCTTAAAAAAATGAGTTTTTAGAAAATGTGATTTATTATATAAATGGAATCAACAAAGTTTGCACATTCTACGTCATAACGACTTTCTATAGTTTGCGCATGCGTCCAGAAATAAGAAAAGCTTAACTCTCCCCATTTTTTTAAATCACAGCTTCTAGAAGGTTTACATGATTTGTTAAAAAACACGAGTTTTTAGAAAATGTGATTTATTTCATAAATGGAATCAACAAAGTATGCACATTCTATGTCATAACGACTTTCTATAGTTTGCGCATGCGCAAACTATGCACATTCTACGTGATAACGACTTTCTATAGTTTGCGCATGCGTCCGGAAATAAGAAAAGCTTACTTCCCCCCCTTTTTTTAAATTCACAGCTTCTAGAAGGTTTAGATGAATTCTTAAAAAACAATAGTTTTTAGAAAATGTGATTTATTTCAAAAATGGAATCAACAAACTATGCACATTCTACGTAATAACGACTTTCTATAGTTTGCGCATGCGTCCGGAAATAAGAAAAGGTTACTTCCGCCAGTTTTTTAAAACCACAGCTTCTAGAAGGTTTACATGATTTCCTAAAAAATATGAGTTTTTAGAAAATGTGATTTTTTTCATAAATGGAATCAACAAAGTATGCACATTCTATGTAATAACGACTTTCGAAAGTTTGCGCATGCGTCCGGAAATATGAAAAGCTTACTTCCGCAAGTTTTTTAAAATCACAGCTTCTAGAAGGTTTACATGATTTCTTAAAAAACACGAGTTTTTAGAAAATGTGATTTATTTCATAAATGGAATCAACAAAGTATGCACATTCTACGTCATAACGACTTTCTATAGTTTGCGCATGCGTCTGGAAATAAGAAAAGCTTAATTCCCCCCGTTTTTTAAAATCACAACTTCTAGAAGGTTTACCTGATTTCTTAAAAAACACGAGTTTTTAGAAAATGTGATTTATTTCATAAATGAAATCAACAAAGTATGCACATTCTATGTCATAACGACGTTCTAAAGTTTGCGCATGCGCATACTATGCACATTCTACATGATAACAACTCTCTATAGTTTGCGCATACGTCCGGAAATAAGAAAAGCTTACTTCCCCCCTTTTTTTAAATTCACAGCTTCTAGAAGGTTTAGATGAATTCTTAAAAAACACAAGTTTTTAGGAAATGTGATTTATTTCATAAATGGAATCAACAAACTATGCACATTCTACGTAATAACGACTTTCTATAGTTTGGGCATGCGTCCGGAAACAAGAAAACCTTACTTCCCCCATTTTTTTAAATTCACAGCTTCTAGAAGGTTTAGATGAATTCGTAAAAAACACGAGTTTTTAGAAAATGTGATTTATTTCATAAATGGAATTAACAAACTATGCACATTCTACGTAATAACGACTTTCTATAGTTTGCGCATTCGTCCGGAAATAAGAAAAGCTTCCTTCCACCAGTTTTTAAAAACCGCAGCTTCTAGAAGGTTTACATGATTTCTTAAAAAACATGATTTTTTAGAAAATGTGATTTATTTCATAAATGGCATCAACAAAGTATGCACATTCTATGTAATAACGACTTTCTAAAGTTTGCCCATGCGTCCGGAAATATGAAAAGCTTATTTCCGCCAGTTTTTTAAAATCACAGCATCTAGAAGGTTTACATGATTTCTTAAAAAACACGAGTTTTTAGAAAATGTGATTTATTTCATAAATGGAATCAACAAAGTATGCACATTCTACGTCATAACGACTTTCTATAGTTTGCGCAAGCGTCCGGAAATAAGAAAAGCTTCCTTCCGCCAGTTTTTTAAAACCACGACTTCTAGAAGGTTTACATGATTTCCTAAAAAACACGAGTTTTTAGAACATGTGATTTATTTCATAAATGGAATCAACAAAGTATGCATATTCTATGTAATAACGACTTTCTAAAGTTTGCCCATGCCTCCGGAAATATGAAAAGCTTACTTCCGCCAGTTTTTTAAAATCACAGCTTCTAGAAGGTTTACATGATTTTTTTAAAAACACGAGTTTTTAGAAAATGTGATTTATTTCATAAATTGAATACACAAAGTATGCATATTCTACGTCATAACAACTTTCTATAGTTTGCACATCCGTCCAGAAATAAGAAAAGCTTAATTCCCCCCGTTTTTTAAAATCACAACTTCTAGAAGGTTTACATGATGTCTTAAAAAACACAAGTTTTTAGGAAATGTGATTTATTTCGTAAATGGAATCAACAAAGTATGCAAATTCTATGTCATAACGACTTTCTAAAGTTTGCTCATGCGTATGGAAATATGAAAAGCTTACTTCTGCCAGTTTTTTAAAATCACAGCTTCTAGAAGGTTTACATGATTTCTTAAAAAACACGAGTTTTTAGAAAATGTGATGTATTTCATAAATGCAATCAGCAAAGTATGCACATTCTATGTCATAACGACTTTCTAAAGTTTGTGCATGCATCCGAAAATATGAAAAGCTTACTTCCGCCAGTTTTTTAAAATCACAGCTTCTAGAAGGTTTACATGATTTCTTAAAAAACATGAGTTTTTAGAAAATGTGATTTATTTCATAAATGGAATCAACAAACTATGCACATTCTACGTATTAACGACTTTCTAAAGTTGCACATACGTCCAGAAATAAGAAAAGCTTACTACCGCCAGTTTTTTAAAATCACAGCTTCTAGAAGGTTTACATGATTTCTTAAAAAACATGAGTTTTTAGAAAATGTGATTTATTTCATAAATGGAATCAAGAAAGTATGCAAATTCTATGTCATAACGACTTTCTAAAGTTTGCTCATGCGTATGCAAATATGAAAAGCTTACTTCCGTCAGTTTTTTAAAATCACAGCTTCTAGAAGGTTTACATGATTTCTTAAAAAACACGAGTTTTTAGAAAATGTGATTTATTTCATAAATGGAATCAACAAAGTGTGCACATTCTATGTCATAATGACTTTCTAAAGTTTGCGCATGTGCAAACTATGCACATTCTACGTGATAACGACTTTCTATAGTTTGCGCATGAGTCCGGAAATAAGAAAAGCTTACTTCCCCCCTTTTTTTAAATTCACAGCTTCTAGAAGGTTTAGATGAATTATTAAAAAACATGAGTTTTTAGAAAATGTGATTTCTTTCATAAACGGAATCAACAAACTATGCACATTCTAGGTAATAACGACTTTCTATAATTTGCGCATGCGTCCGGAAATAAGAAACGCTTAATTCCCCCCATTTTTTAAAATCATAGCTTCTAGAAGGTTTACATGATTTCTTAAAAAAAATGAGTTTTTAGAAAATGTGATTTATTATATAAGTGGAATCAACAAAGTTTGCACATTCTACGTCACAACGACTTTCTATAGTTTGCGCATGCGTCCAGAAATAAGAAAAGCTTAACTCCCCCCATTTTTTTAAATCACAGCTTCTAGAAGGTTTACATGATTTGTTAAAAAACACGAGTTTTTAGAAAATGTGATTTATTTCATAAATGGAATCAACAAAGTATGCACATTCTATGTCATAACGACTTTCTATAGTTTGCGCATGCGCAAACTATGCACACTCTATGTGATAACGACTTTCTATAGTTTGCGCATGTGTCCGGAAATAAGAAAAGCTTACTTCCCCCCTTTTTTTAAATTCACAGCTTCTAGAAGGTTTAGATGAATTCTTAAAAAACAAGAGTTTTTAGAAAATGTGATTTATTTCAAAAATGGAATCAACAAACTATGCACATTGTACGTAATAACGACTTTCTATAGTTTGCGCATACGTCCGGAAATAAGAAAAGGTTACTTCCGCCAGTTTTTTAAAACCACAGCTTCTAGAAGGTTTACATGATTTCCTAAAAAACATGAGTTTTTAGAAAATGTGATTTATTTCATAAATGGAATCAACAAAGTATGCACATTCTATGTAATAACGACTTTCGAAAGTTTGCGCATGCGTCCGGAAATATGAAAAGCTTACTTCCGCCAGTTTTTTAAAATCACAGCTTCTAGAAGGTTTACATGATTTCTTAAAAAACATGAGTTTTTAGAAAATGTGATTTATTTCATAAATGGAATCAACAAAGTATGCACATTCTACGTCATAACGAATTTCTATAGTTTGCGCATGCGTCTGGAAATAAGAAAAGCTTAATTCCCCCCGTTTTTTAAAATCACAACTTCTAGAAGGTTTACATGATTTCTTAAAAAACACGAGTTTTTAGAAAATGTGATTTATTTCATAAATGGAATCAACAAAGTATGCACATTCTATGTCATAACGACTTTCTAAAGTTTCCGCATGCGCATACTATGCACATTCTACATGATAACGACTTTCTATAGTTTGCGACTGCGTCCGGAAATAACAAAAGCTTACTTCCCCCCTTTTTTTAAATTCACAGCTTCTAGAAGGTTTAGATGAATTCTTAAAAATCACAAGTTTTTAGAAAATGTGATTTATTTCATAAATGGAATCAACAAACTATGCACATTCTACGTAATAACGACTTTCTATAGTTTGGGCATGCGTTCGGAAACAAGAAAACCTTACTTCCCCCCTTTTTTTAAATTCACAGCTTCTAGAAGGTTTAGATGAATTCGTAAAAAACACGAGTTTTTAGAAAATGTGATTTATTTCATAAATGGAATTAACAAACTATGCACATTCTACGTAATAAAGACTTTCTATAGTTTGTGCATGCGTCCGGAAATAAGAAAAGCTTCCTTCCACCAGTTTTTAAAAACCGCAGCTTCTAGAAGGTTTACATGATTTCTTAAAAAACATTATTTTTTAGAAAATGAGATTTATTTCATAAATGGCATCAACAAAGTATGCACATTCTATGTAATAACGACTTTCTAAAGTTTGCGCATGCGTCCGGAAATATGAAAAGCTTGCTTCCGCCAGTTTTTTAAAATCACAGCATCTAGAAGGTTTACATGATTTCTTAAAAAACACGAGTTTTTAGAAAATGTGATTTATTTCATAAATGGAATCAACAAAGTATGCACATTCTACGTCATAACGACTTCTATAGTTTGCGCATGCGTCCGGAAATAAGAAAAGCTTCCTTCCGCCAGTTTTTTAAAACCACGACTTCTAGAAGGTTTACATGATTTCCTAAAAAACACGAGTTTTTAGAAAATGTGATTTATTTCATAAATGGAATCAACAAAGTATGCATATTCTATGTAATAACGACTTTCTAAAGTTTGCGCATGCCTCCGGAAATATGAAAAGCTTACTTCCGCCAGTTTTTTAAAATCACAGCTTCTAGAAGGTTTACATGATTTCTTAAAAAACACGAGTTTTTAGAAAATGTGATTTATTTCATAAATTGAATACACAAAGTATGCATATTCTACGTCATAACAACTTTCTATAGTTTGTGCATCCGTCCAGAAATAAGAAAAGCTTAATTCCCCCTGTTTTTTAAAATCACAACTTCTAGAAGGTTTACATGATGTCTTAAAAAACACAAGTTTTTAGGAAATGTGATTTATTTCGTAAATGGAATCAACAAAGTATGCAAATTCTATGTCATAACGACTTTCTAAAGTTTGCTCATGCGTATGGAAATGTGAAAAGCTTACTTCCGCCAGTTTTTTAAAATCACAGCTTCTAGAAGGTTTACATGATTTCTTAAAAAACATGAGTTTTTAGAAAATGTGATGTATTTCATAAATGCAATCAGCAAAGTATGCACATTCTATGTCATAACGACTTTCTAAAGTTTGTGCATGCATCCGGAAATATGAAAAGCTTACTTCCGCAATTTTTTTAAAATCACAGCTTCTAGAAGGTTTACATGATTTCTTAAAAAACATGAGTTTTTAGAAAATGTGATTTATTTCATAAATGGAATCAACAAACTATGCACATTCTACGTATTAACGACTTTCTAAAGTTGCACATACGTCCAGAAATAAGAAAAGCTTACTGCCGCCAGTTTTTTAAAATCACAGCTTCCAGAAGGTTTACATGATTTCTTAAAAAATATGAGTTTTTAGAAAATGTGATTTATTTCATAAATGGAATCAACAAAGTATGCAAATTCTATGTCATAACAACTTTCTAAAGTTTGCTCATGCGTATGGAAATATGAAAAGCTTACTTCCACCAGTTTTTTAAAATCACACCTTCTAGAAGGTTTACATGATTTCTTAAAAAACACGAGTTTTTAGAAAATGTGATTTATTTCATAAATGGAATCAACAAAGTATGCACATTCTATGTAGTAACGACTTTCTATAGTTTGCGCATGCATCCAGAAATAAGAAAAGCTTACTTCCGCCAGTTTTTTAAAACCACAGCTTCTAGAAGGTTTACATGATTTCTTAAAAAACATGAGTTTTTAGAAAATGTGATTTATTTCATAAATGGAATCAACAAAGTATGCACATTCTATGTAATAACGACTTTCTAAAGTTTGCGCATGCGTCCGAAAATAAGAAAAGCTTACTTCCGCCAGTTTTTTAAAATCACAGCTTCTAGAAGGTTTACATGATTTCTTAAAAAACATGAGTTTTTAGAAAATGTGATTTATTTCATAAATGGAATCAACAAAGTATGCACATTCTATGTAATAACGACTTTCTAAAGTTTGCGCATGTGTCCGGAAATAAGAAAAGCCTACTACCGCTAGTTTTTTAAAATCACAGCTTCAAGAAGGTTTACATGATTTCTTAAAAAACACGAGTTTTTAGAAAATGTGATGTATTTCATAAATGCAATCAGCAAAGTATGCACATTCTATGTCATAACGACTTTCTAAAGTTTGTGCATGCATCCGGAAATATGAAAAGCTTACTTCCGCCAGTTTTTTAAAATCACAGCTTCTAGAAGGTTTACATGATTTCTTAAAAAACATGAGTTTTTGGAAAATGTGATTTATTTCATAAATGGAATCAACAAACTATGCACATTCTATGTATTAACGACTTTCTAAAGTTGCACATACGTCCAGAAATAAGAAAAGCTTACTGCCGCCAGTTTTTTAAAATCACAGCTTCTAGAAGGTTTACATGATTTCTTAAAAAACATGAGTTTTTAGAAAATGTGATTTATTTCATAAATGGAATCAACAAAGTATGCAAATTCTATGTCATAACGACTTTCTAAAGTTTGCTCACGCGTATGGAAATATGAAAAGCTTACTTCCGCCAGTTTTTTAAAATCACAGCTTCTAGAAGGTTTACATGATTTCTTAAAAAACATGAGTTTTTAGAAAATGTGATTTATTTCCTAAATGGAATCAACAAAGTATGCACATTCTACGTAGTAACGACTTTCTATAGTTTGCGCATGCGTCCGGAAATAAGAAAAGCTTACTTCCGCCAGTTTTTTAAAATCACACCTTCTAGAAGGTTTACATGATTTCTTAAAAAACATGAGTTTTTAGAAAATGTGATTTATTTTATAAATGGAATCAACAAAGTATGCATATTCTATGTAATAATGACTTTCTAAAGTTTGCGCATGCATCCGGAAATAAGAAAAGCTTACTTCCACCAGTTTTTTAAAATCACAGCTTCTAGAAGGTTTACATAATTTCTTAAAAAACACGAGTTTTTAGAAAATGTGATTTATTTCATAAATGGAACCAACAAAGTATGCACATTCTATGTCATACCGACTTTCTATAGTTTTCGCATGCGCAAACTATGCACATTCTATGTAATAACGACTTTCTATAGTTTACGCATGCGTCCGGAAATAAGAAAAGCTTACTTCCCCCCTTTTTTTAAATTCACGGCTTCTAGAAGGTTTAGATGAATTCTTAAAAAACACGAGGTTTTAGAAAATGTGATTTATTTCATAAATAGAATCAACAAAGTATGCACATTCTATGTAGTAACGACTTTCTATAGTTTGCGCATGCGTCCGGAAATAAGAAAAGCTTACTTCCGCCAGTTTTTTAAAATCACAGCTTCTAGAAGGTTTACATGATTTCTTAAAAAACACGAGTTTTTAGAAAATGTGATTTATTATATAAATGGAATCAACAAAGTTTGCACATTCTACGTCACAACGACTTTCTATAGTTTGCGCATGCTTCCAGAAATAAGAAAAGCTTAACTCCCCCCATTTTTTTAAATCACAGCTTCTAGAAGGTTTACATGATTTGTTAAAAAACACGAGTTTTTAGAAAATGTGATTTATTTCATAAATGGAATCAACAAAGTATGCACATTCTATGTCATAACGACTTTCTATAGTTTGCGCATGCGTCCGGAAATAAGAAACGCTTAATTCCCCCCATTTTTTAAAATCATAGCTTCTAGAAGGTTTACATGATTTCTTAAAAAAAATGAGTTTTTAGAAAATGTGATTTATTATATAAATGGAATCAACAAAGTTTGCACATTCTACGTCACAACGACTTTCTATAGTTTGCGCATGCGTCCAGAAATAAGAAAAGCTTAACTCCCCCCATTTTTTTAAATCACAGCTTCTAGAAGGTTTACATGATTTGTTAAAAAACACGAGTTTTTAGAAAATGTGATTTATTTCATAAATGGAATCAACAAAGTATGCACATTCTATGTCATAACGACTTTCTATAGTTTGCGCATGCGCAAACTATGCACATTCTATGTGATAACGACTTTCTATAGTTTGCGCATGTGTCCGGAAATAAGAAAAGCTTACTTCCCCCCTTTTTTTAAATTCACAGCTTCTAGAAGGTTTAGATGAATTCTTAAAAAACAAGAGTTTTTAGAAAATGTGATTTATTTCAAAAATGGAATCAACAAACTATGCACATTGTACGTAATAACGACTTTCTATAGTTTGCGCATGCGTCCGGAAATAAGAAAAGGTTACTTCCGCCAGTTTTTTAAAACCACAGCTTCTAGAAGGTTTACATGATTTCCTAAAAAACATGAGTTTTTAGAAAATGTGATTTATTTCATAAATGGAATCAACAAAGTATGCACATTCTATGTAATAACGACTTTCGAAAGTTTGCGCATGCGTCCGGAAATATGAAAAGCTTACTTCCGCCAGTTTTTTAAAATCACAGCTTCTAGAAGGTTTACATGATTTCTTAAAAAACACGAGTTTTTAGAAAATGTGATTTATTTCATAAATGGAATCAACAAAGTATGCACATTCTACGTCATAACGACTTTCTATAGTTTGCGCATGCGTCTGGAAATAAGAAAAGCTTAATTCCCCCCGTTTTTTAAAATCACAACTTCTAGAAGGTTTACATGATTTCTTAAAAAACACGAGTTTTTAGAAAATGTGATTTATTTCGTAAATGGAATCAACAAAGTATGCACATTCTATGTCATAACGAATTTCTATAGCTTGCGCATGTGCAAACTATGCACATTCTACGGAATCACAACTTTTTATAGTTTGCGCATGCGTCCGGAAATAAGAAAAGCTTACTTCCCCCCTTTTTTTTAATTCACAGATTCTAGAAGGTTTAGATGAATTCTTAAAAAACATGAGTTTTTAGAAAATGTGATTTATTTCATAAATGGAATCAACAAAGTATGCACATTCTATGTCATAACAACTTTCTATAGTTTGCGCATGCGTCCGGGAATAAGAAAAGCTTAATTCCCCCCTTTTTTAAAATCACAGCTTCTAGAAGGTTTACTTGATCTCTTAAAAAACACGAGTTTTTAGAAAATGTGATTTTTTTCATAAATGGAATCAACAAAGTATTCACATTAAATGTCATAACGACTTTTTATAGTTTGCGCATGCGCAAACTATGCACATTCTACGTAGTAACTACTTTCTATAGTTTGCGCATGCGTCCTGAAATAGGAAAAGCTTACTTTCTTAGCAGATTTTTTAAAATCATAGCTTCTAGAAGGTTTACATGATTTCTTAAAAAACGAGTTTTTAGAAAATGTGATTTATTTCATAAATTGAATCAAAAAAGTATGCACATTCTACGTAGTAACGACTTTATATAGTTTGCGCATGCGTCCGGAAATAAGAAAAGCTTACTTCCGCCAGTTTTTTAAAATCGCAGCTTCTAGAAGGTTTACATGATTTCTTAAAAAACATGAGTTTTTAGAAAACGTGATTTATTTTATAAATGGAATCAACAAAGTATGCACATTCTATGTAATAACGACTTTCTAAAGTTTGCGCATGCGTCCGGAAATAAGAAAAGCTTACTTCCGCAAGGTTTTAAAAGCACAGCTTCTAGAAGGTTTACATGAGTTCATAAAAAACACGAGTTTTTAGAAAATGTGATTTATTTCGTAAATGAAATCAACAAAGTATGCAGATTCTATGTCCTAACGACTTTCTATAGTTTGCGCATGCGCAAACTATGCACATTCTACGTAATAACGACTTTCTATAGTTTGCGCATGCGTCCGGAAATAAGAAAAGCTTAGTTCCCCCCTTTTTTTAAATTCACAGCTTCTAGAAGGTTTAGACGAATTCTTAAAAAACATGAGTTTTTAGAAAATGTGATTTATTTCATAAATGGAATCAACAAAGTATGCACATTCTAGGTAGTAACAACTTTCTATAGTTTGCGCATGCGTCCGGAAATAAGAAAAGCTTACTTCCACTAAGTTTTTAAAATCACATCTTCTAGAAGGTTTACATGATTTCCTAAAAAACACAAGTTTTTAGAAAATGTGATTTATTTCATAAATAGAATCAACAAAGTATGCACATTCTACGTAATAACGACTTTCTATAGTTTGCGCATGCGTCCGGAAATAAGAAAAGCTTCCTTCCGCCAGTTTTTTAAAACCACAGCTTCTAGAAGGTTTACATGATTTCTTAAAAAACACGAGTTTTTAGAAAATGTGATTTATTTCATAAATGGAATCAAAAAAGTATGCACATTCTACGTAGTAACGACTTTCTATAGTTTGCGCATGCGTCCGGAAATAAGAAAAGCTTACTTCCGCCAGTTTTATAAAATCACAGCTTCTGGAAGGTTTACATGATTTCTTAAAAAACACGAGTTTTTAGAAAATGTGATTTATTTCATAAATGGAATCAACAAAGTATGCACATTCAATGTAATATCGACTTTCTAAAGTTTGCGCATGCGTCCAGAAATAAGAAAAGCTTACTTCCGCCAGTTTTTTAAAATCACAGCTTCTAGAAGGTTTACATGATTTCTTAAAAAACACGAGTTTTTAGAAAATGTGATTTATTTCATAAATGGAAGCAACAAAGTATGCACATTCTATGTCATAACGAATTTTTATAGTTTGCGCATGCGCAAACTATGCACATTCTACGTAGTAACGACTTTCTATAGTTTGCGCATGCTTCCTGAAATAGGAAAAGCTTACTTTCTTACCAGTTTTTTAAAATCATAGCTTCTAGAAGGTTTACATGATTTCTTAAAAAACGAGTTTTTAGAAAATGTGATTTATTTCATAAATTGAATCAAAAAAGTATGCACATTCTACGTAGTAACGACTTTAAATAGTTTGCGCATGCGTCCGGAAATAAGAAAAGCTTACTTCCGCCAGTTTTTTAAAATCACAGCTTCTAGAAGGTTTACATGATTTCTTAAAAAACATGAGTTTTTAGAAAATGTGATTTATTTTATAAATGGAATCAACAAAGTATGCACATTCTATGTAATAACAACTTTCTAAAGTTTGCGCATGCGTCCGGAAATAAGAAAAGCTTACTTTCGGAAGGTTTTAAAAGCACAGCTTCTAGAAGGTTTACATGAGTTCATAAAAAACACGAGTTTTTAGAAAATGTGATTTATTTCATAAATGAAATCAACAAAGTATGCACATTCTATGTCATAACGACTTTCTATAGTTTGCGCATGCGCAAACTATGCACATTCTACGTGATAACGACTTTCTATAGTTTGCGCATGTGTCCGGAAATAAGAAAAGCTTACTTCCCCCCTTTTTTTAAATTCACAGCTTCTAGAAGGTTTAGATGAATTCTTAAAAAACAAGAAAAGCTTACTTCCCCCCTTTTTTTAAATTCACAGCTTCTAGAAGGTTTAGATGAGTTATTAAAAAACACGAGTTTTTAGAAAATGTGATTTATTTCATAAATGGAATCAACAAACTATGCACATTCTAGGTAATAACGACTTTCTATAATTTGCGCATGCGTCCGGAAATAAGAAAAGCTTAATTCGCCCCATTTTTTAAAATCATAGATTCTAGAAGGTTTACATGATTTCTTAAAAAAAATGAGTTTTTAGAAAATGTGATTTATTATATAAATGGAATCAACAAAGTTTGCACATTCTACGTCATAACGACTTTCTATAGTTTGCGCATGCGTCCAGAAATAAGAAAAGCTTAACTCCCCCCATTTTTTTAAATCACAGCTTCTAGAAGGTTTACACGATTTGTTAAAAAACACGAGTTTTTAGAAAATGTGATTTATTTCATAAATGGAGTCAACAAAGTATGCACATTCTATGTCATAACGACTTTATATAGTTTGCGCATGCGCAAACTATGCACATTCTACGTGATAACGACTTTCTATAGTTTGCGCATGTGTCCGGAAATAAGAAAAGCTTACTTCCCCCCTTTTTTTAAATTCACAGCTTCTAGAAGGTTTAGATGAATTCTTAAAAAACAAGAGTTTTTAGAAAATGTGATTTATTTCAAAAATGGAATCAACAAACTATGCACATTCTACGTAATAACGACTTTCTATAGTTTGCGCATGCGTCCGGAAATAAGAAAAGGTTACTTCCGCCAGTTTTTAAAAACCACGGCTTCTAGAAGGTTTACATGATTTCCTAAAAAAGATGAGTTTTTAGAAAATGTGATTTATTTCATAAATGGAATCAACAAAGTATGCACATTCTATGTAATAAGGACTTTCGAAAGTTTGCGCATGCGTCCGGAAATATGAAAAGCTTACTTCCGCCAGTTTTTTAAAATCACAGCTTCTAGAAGGTTTACATGATTTCTTAAAAAACACGAGTTTTTAGAAAATGTGATTTATTTCATAAATGGAATCAACAAAGTATGCACATTATATGTCATAACGACTTTCTAAAGTTTCCGCATGCGCATACTATGCACATTCTACATGATAAAGACTTTCTATAGTTTGCGCATGCGTCCGGACATAAGAAAAGCTTACTTCCCCCCTTTTTTTAAATTCACAGCTTCTAGAAGGTTTAGATGAATTCTTAAAAAACACAAGTTTTTAGAAAATGTGATTTATTTCATAAATGGAATCAACAAACTATGCACATTCTATGTCATAACAACTTTCTATAGTTTGCGCATGCGTCCGGGAATAAGAAAAGCTTAATTCCCCCCTTTTTTAAAATCACAGCTTCTAGAAGGTTTACTTGATTTCCTAAAAAACACGAGTTTTTAGAAAATGTGATTTATTTCATAAATGGAATCAACAAAGTATGCATATTCTATGTAATAACGACTTTCTAAAGTTTGCGCATGCCTCCGGAAATATGAAAAGCTTACTTCCGCCAGTTTTTTTAAAATCACAGCTTCTAGAAGGTTTACATGATTTCTTAAAAAACACGAGTTTTTTGAAAATGTGATTTATTTCATAAATTGAATACACAAAGTATGCATATTCTACGTCATAACAACTTTCTATAGTTTGCGCATCCGTCCAGAAATAAGAAAGCTTAATTCCCCCCGTTTTTTAAAATCACAACTTCTAGAAGGTTTACATGATGTCTTAAAAAACACAAGTTTTTAGGAAATGTGATTTATTTCGTAAATGGAATCAACAAAGTATGCAAATTCTATGTCATAACGACTTTCTAAAGTTTGCTCATGCGTATGGAAATATGAAAAGCTTACTTCCGCCAGTTTTTTAAAATCACAGCTTCTAGAAGGTTTACATGATTTCTTAAAAAACACGAGTTTTTAGAAAATTTGATGTATTTCATAAATGCAATCAGCAAAGTATGCACATTCTATGTCATAACGACTTTCTAAAGTTTGTGCATGCATCCGGAAATATGAAAAGCTTACTTCCGCCAGTTTTTTAAAATCACAGCTTCTAGAAGGTTTACATGATTTCTTAAAAAACATGAGTTTTTAGAAAATGTGATTTATTTCATCAAGTGAATCAACAAACTATGCACATTCTATGTATTAACGACTTTCTAAAGTTGCACATACGTCCAGAAATAAGAAAAGCTTACTGCCGCCAGTTTTTTAAAATCACAGCTTCTAGAAGGTTTACATGATTTCTTAAAAAACATGAGTTTTTAGAAAATGTGATTTATTTCATAAATGGAATCAACAAAGTATGCAAATTCTATGTCATAACGACTTTCTAAAGTTTGCTCATGCGTATGGAAATATGAAAAGCTTACTTCCGCCAGTTTTTTAAAATCACACCTTCTAGAAGGTTTACATGATTTCTTAAAAAACACGAGTTTTTAGAAAATGTGATTTATTTCATAAATGGAATCAACAAAGTATGCACATTCTATGTAGTAACGACTTTCTATAGTTTGCGCATGCGTCCAGAAATAAGAAAAGCTTACTTCCGCCAGTTTTTTAAAACCACAGCTTCTAGAAGGTTTACATGATTTCTTAAAAAACATGAGTTTTTAGAAAATGTGATTTATTTCATAAATGGAATCAACAAAGTTTGCACATTCTATGTATTAACGACTTTCTAAAGTTGCACATACGTCCAGAAATAAGAAAAGCTTACTGCCGCCAGTTTTTTAAAATCACAGCTTCTAGAAGGTTTACATGATTTCTTAAAAAACATGAGTTTTTAGAAAATGTGATTTATTTCATAAATGGAATCAACAAAGTATGCAAATTCTATGTCATAACGACTTTCTAAAGTTTGCTCACGCGTATGGAAATATGAAAAGCTTACTTCCGCCAGTTTTTTAAAATCACACCTTCTAGAAGGTTTACATGATTTCTTAAAAAACATGAGTTTTTAGAAAATGTGATTTATTTCATAAATGGAATCAACAAAGTATGCATATTCTATGTAATAATGACTTTCTAAAGTTTGCGCATGCATCCGGAAATAAGAAAAGCTTACTTCCACAGGTTTTTTAAAATCACAGCTTCTAGAAGGTTTACATAATTTCTTAAAAAACACGAGTTTTTAGAAAATGTGATTTATTTCATAAATGGAACCAACAAAGTATGCACATTCTATGTCATACCGAATTTCTATAGTTTTCGCATGCGCAAACTATGCACATTCTATGTAATAACGACTTTCTATAGTTTGCGCATGCGTCCGGAAATAAGAAAAGCTTACTTCCGCCAGTTTTTTAAAATCGCAGCTTCTAGAAGGTTTACATGATTTCTTAAAAAACATGAGTTTTTAGAAAATGTGATTTATTTTATAAATGGAATCAACAAAGTATGCACATTCTATGTAATAACGACTTTCTAAAGTTTGCGCATGCGTCCGGAAATAAGAAAAGCTTACTTCCGCAAGGTTTTAAAAGCACAGCTTCTAGAAGGTTTACATGAGTTCATAAAAAACACGAGTTTTTAGAAAATGTGATTTATTTCATAAATGAAATCAACAAAGTATGCACATTCTATGTCATAACGACTTTCTATAGTTTGCGCATGCGCAAACTATGCACATTCTACGTGATAACGACTTTCTATAGTTTGCGCATGTGTCCGGAAATAAGAAAAGCTTACTTCCCCCCTTTTTTTAAATTCACAGCTTCTAGAAGGTTTAGATGAATTATTAAAAAACACGAGTTTTTAGAAAATGTGATTTATTTCATAAATGGAATCAACAAACTATGCACATTCTAGGTAATAACGACTTTCTATAATTTGCGCATGCGTCCGGAAATAAGAAACGCCTAATTCCCCCCATTTTTTAAAATCAAAGCTTCTAGAAGGTTTACATGATTTCTTAAAAAAAATGAGTTTTTAGAAAATGTGATTTATTATATAAATGGAATCAACAAAGTTTGCACATTCTACATCATAACGACTTTCTATAGTTTGCGCATGCGTCCAGAAATAAGAAAAGCTTAACTCCCCCCATTTTTTTAAATCACAGCTTCTAGAAGGTTTACATGATTTGTTAAAAAACACGAGTTTTTAGAAAATGTGATTTATTTCATAAATGGAATCAACAAAGTACGCACATTCTATGTCATAACGACTTTCTATAGTTTGCGCATGCGCAAACTATGCACATTCTATGTGATAACGACTTTCTATAGTTTGCGCATGTGTCCGGAAATAAGAAAAGCTTACTTCCCCCCTTTTTTTAAATTCACAGCTTCTAGAAGGTTTAGATGAATTCTTAAAAAACAAGAGTTTTTAGAAAATGTGATTTATTTCAAAAATGGAATCAACAAACTATGCACATTGTACGTAATAACGACTTTCTATAGTTTGCGCATGCATCCGGAAATAAGAAAAGGTTACTTCCGCCAGTTTTTTAAAACCACAGCTTCTAGAAGGTTTACATGATTTCCTAAAAAACATGAGTTTTTAGAAAATGTGATTTATTTCATAAATGGAATCAACAAAGTATGCACATTCTATGTAATAACGACTTTCGAAAGTTTGCGCATGCGTCCGGAAATATGAAAAGCTTACTTCCGCCAGTTTTTTAAAATCACAGCTTCTAGGAGGTTTACATGATTTCTTAAAAAACATGAGTTTTTAGAAAATGTGATTTATTTCATAAATGGAATCAACAAAGTATGCACATTCTACGTCATAACGACTTTCTATAGTTTGCGCATGCGTCTGGAAATAAGAAAAGCTTAATTCCCCCCGTTTTTTAAAATCACAACTTCTAGAAGGTTTACATGATTTCTTAAAAAACACGAGTTTTTAGAAAATGTGATTTATTTCATAAATGGAATCAACAAAGTATGCATATTCTATGTAATAACGACTTTCTAAAGTTTGCGCATGCCTCCGGAAATATGAAAAGCTTACTTCCGCCAGTTTTTTAAAATCACAGCTTCTAGAAGGTTTACATGATTTCTTAAAAAACACGAGTTTTTAGAAAATGTGATTTATTTCATAAATTGAATACACAAAGTATGCATATTCTACGTCATAACAACTTTCTATAGTTTGCGCATCCGTCCATAAATAAGAAAAGCTTAATTCCCGCCGTTTTTTAAAATCACAACTTCTAGAAGGTTTACATGATGTCTTAAAAAACACAAGTTTTTAGGAAATGTGATTTATTTCGTAAATGGAATCAACAAAGTATGCACATTCTATGTCATAACGAATTTTTATAGCTTGCGCATGTGTAAACTATGCACATTCTACGGAATCACAACTTTTTATAGTTTGCGCATGCGTCCGGAAATAAGAAAAGCTTACTTCCCCCCTTTTTTTTAATTCACAGCTTCTAGAAGGTTTAGATGAATTCTTAAAAAACATGAGTTTTTAGAAAATGTGATTTATTTCATAAATGGAATCAACAAAGTATGCACATTCTATGTCATAACAACTTTCTATAGTTTGCGCATGCGTCCGGGAATAAGAAAAGCTTAATTCCCCCCTTTTTTAAAATCACAGCTTCTAGAAGGTTTACTTGATCTCTTAAAAAACACGAGTTTTTATAAAATGTGATTTATTTCATAAATGGAATCAACAAAGTATTCACATTCTATGTCATAACGACTTTTTATAGTTTGTGCATGCGCAAACTATGCACATTCTACGTAGTAACTACTTTCTATAGTTTGCGCATGCGTCCTGAAATAGGAAAAGCTTACTTTCTTACCAGTTTTTCAAAATCATACCTTCTAGAAGGTTTACATGATTTCCTAAAAAACGAGTTTTTAGAAAATGTGATTTATTTCATAAATTGAATCAAAAAAGTATGCACATTCTACGTAGTAACGACTTTATATAGTTTGCGCATGCGTCCGGAAATAAGAAAAGCTTACTTCCGCCAGTTTTTTAAAATCGCAGCTTCTAGAAGGTTTACATGATTTCTTAAAAAACATGAGTTTTTAGAAAATGTGATTTATTTTATAAATGGAATCAACAAAGTATGCACATTCTATGTAATAACGACTTTCTAAAGTTTGCGCATGCGTCCGGAAATAAGAAAAGCTTACTTCCGCAAGATTTTAAAAGAACAGCTTCTAGAAGGTTTACATGAGTTCATAAAAAACACGAGTTTTTAGAAAATGTGATTTATTTCATAAATGAAATCAACAAAGTATGCAGACTCTATGTCCTAACGACTTTCGATAGTTTGCGCATGCGCAAACTATGCACATTCTACGTAATAACGACTTTCTATAGTTTGCGCATGCGTCCGGAAATAAGAAAAGCTTACTTCCCCCCTTTTTTTAAATTCACAGCTTCTAGAAGGTTTAGACGAATTCTTAAAAAACATGAGTTTTTAGAAAATGTGATTTATTTCATCAATGGAATCAACAAAGTATGCACATTCTAGGTAGTAACAACTTTCTATAGTTTGCGCATGCGTCCGGAAATAAGAAAAGCTTACTTCCACTAGTTTTTTAAAATCACATCTTCTAGAAGGTTTACATGATTTCCTAAAAAACACAAGTTTTTAGAAAATGTGATTTATTTCATAAATAGAATCAACAAAGTATGCACATTCTACGTAATAACGACTTTCTATAGTTTGCGCATGCGTCCGGAAATAAGAAAAGCTTCCTTCCGCCAGTTTTTTAAAACCACAGCTTCTAGAAGGTTTACATGATTTCTTAAAAAACACGAGTTTTTAGAAAATGTGATTTATTTCATAAATGGAATCAAAAAAGTATGCACATTCTACGTAGTAACGACTTTCTATAGTTTGCGCATGCGTCCGGAAATAAGAAAAGCTTACTTCCGCCAGTTTTATAAAATCACAGCTTCTGGAAGGTTTACATGATTTCTTAAAAAACACGAGTTTTTAGAAAATGTGATTTATTTCATAAATGGAATCAACAAAGTATGCACATTCTATGTAATATCGACTTTCTAAAGTTTGCGCATGCGTCCGGAAATAAGAAAAGCTTACTTCCGCCAGTTTTTTAAAATCACAGCTTCTAGAAGGTTTACATGATTTCTTAAAAAACACGAGTTTTTAGAAAATGTGATTTATTTCATAAATGGAAGCAACAAAGTATGCACATTCTATGTCATAACGACTTTTTATAGTTTGCGCATGCGCAAACTATGCACATTCTACGTAGTAACGACTTTCTATAGTTTGCGCATGCGTCCTGAAATAGGAAAAGCTTACTTTCTTACCAGTTTTTTAAAATCATAGCTTCTAGAAGGTTTACATGATTTCTTAAAAAACGAGTTTTTAGAAAATGTGATTTATTTCATAAATTGAATCAAAAAAGTATGCACATTCTACGTAGTAACGACTTTAAATAGTTTGCGCATGCGTCCGGAAATAAGAAAAGCTTACTTCCGCCAGTTTTTTAAAATCGCAGCTTCTAGAAGGTTTACATGATTTCTTAAAAAACATGAGTTTTTAGAAAATGTGATTTATTTTATAAATGGAATCAACAAAGTATGCACATTCTATGTAATAACGACTTTCTAAAGTTTGCGCATGCGTCCGGAAATAAGAAAAGCTTACTTCCGCAAGGTTTTAAAAGCACAGCTTCTAGAAGGTTTACATGAGTTCATAAAAAACACGAGTTTTTAGAAAATGTGATTTATTTCATAAATGAAATCAACAAAGTATGCACATTCTATGTCATAACGACTTTCTATAGTTTGCGCATGCGCAAACTATGCACATTCTACGTGATAACGACTTTCTATAGTTTGCGCATGTGTCCGGAAATAAGAAAAGCTTACTTCCCCCCTTTTTTTAAATTCACAGCTTCTAGAAGGTTTAGATGAATTATTAAAAAACACGAGTTTTTAGAAAATGTGATTTATTTCATAAATGGAATCAACAAACTATGCACATTCTAGGTAATAACGACTTTCTATAATTTGCGCATGCGTCCGGAAATAAGAAAAGCTTAATTCCCCCCATTTTTTAAAATCATAGCTTCTAGAAGGTTTACATGATTTCTTAAAAAAAATGAGTTTTTAGAAAATGTGATTTATTATATAAATGGAATCAACAAAGTTTGCACATTCTACGTCATAACGACTTTCTATAGTTTGCGCATGCGTCCAGAAATAAGAAAAGCTTAACTCCCCCCATTTTTTTAAATCACAGCTTCTAGAAGGTTTACATGATTTGTTAAAAAACACGAGTTTTTAGAAAATGTGATTTATTTCATAAATGGAGTCAACAAAGTATCCACATTCTATGTCATAACGACTTTCTAAAGTTTCCGCATGCGCATACTATGCACATTCTACATGATAACGACTTTCTATAGTTTGCGCATGCGTCCGGACATAAGAAAAGCTTACTTCCCCCCTTTTTTTAAATTCACAGCTTCTAGAAGGTTTAGATGAATTCTTAAAAAACACAAGTTTTTAGAAAATGTGATTTATTTCATAAATGGAATCAACAAACTATGCACATTCTATGTCATAACAACTTTCTATAGTTTGCGCATGCGTCCGGGAATAAGAAAAGCTTAATTCCCCCCTTTTTTAAAATCACAGCTTCTAGAAGGTTTACTTGATTTCCTATAAAACGCGAGTTTTTAGAAAATGTGATTTATTTCATAAATGGAATCAACAAAGTATGCATATTCTATGTAATAACAACTTTCTAAAGTTTGCGCATGCCTCCGGAAATATGAAAAGCTTACTTCCGCCAGTTTTTTAAAATCACAGCTTCTAGAAGGTTTACATGATTTCTGAAAAAACACGAGTTTTTAGAAAATGTGATTTATTTCATAAATTGAATACACAAAGTATGCATATTCTACGTCATAACAACTTTCTATAGTTTGCGCATCCGTCCAGAAATAAGAAAAGCTTAATTCCCCCCGTTTTTTAAAATCACAACTTCTAGAAGGTTTACATGATGTCTTAAAAAACACAAATTTTTAGGAAATGTGATTTATTTCGTAAATGGAATCAACAAAGTATGCAAATTCTATGTCATAACGACTTTCTAAAGTTTGCTCATGCGTATGGAAATATGAAAAGCTTACTTCCGCCAGTTTTTTAAAATCACAGCTTCTAGAAGGTTTACATGATTTCTTAAAAAACACGAGTTTTTAGAAAATGTGATGTATTTCATAAATGCAATCAGCAAAGTATGCACATTCTATGTCATAACGACTTTCTAAAGTTTGTGCATGCATCCGGAAATATGAAAAGCTTACTTCCGCCAGTTTTTTAAAATCACAGCTTCTAGAAGGTTTACATGATTTCTTAAAAAACATGAGTTTTTAGAAAATGTGATTTATTTCATAAATGGAATCAACAAACTATGCACATTCTACGTATTAACGACTTTCTAAAGTTGCACATACGTCCAGAAATAAGAAAAGCTTACTGCCGCCAGTTTTTTAAAATCATAGCTTCTAGAAGGTTTACATGATTTCTTAAAAAACATGAGTTTTTAGAAAATGTGATTTATTTCATAAATGGAATCAACAAAGTATGCAAATTCTATGTCATAACGACTTTCTAAAGTTTGCTCATGCGTATGGAAATATGAAAAGCTTACTTCCGCCAGTTTTTTAAAATCACAGCTTCTAGAAGGTTTACATGATTTCTTAAAAAACATGAGTTTTTAGAAAATGTCATTTATTTCATAAATGGAATCAACAAAGTATGCACATTCTATGTAATAACGACTTTCTAAAGTTTGCGCATGCGTCCGAAAATAAGAAAAGCTTACTTCCGCCAGTTTTTTAAAATCACAGCTTCTAGAAGGTTTACATGATTTCTTAAAAAACATGAGTTTTTAGAAAATGTGATTTATTTCATAAATGGAATCAACAAAGTATGCACATTCTATGTAATAACGACTTTCTAAAGTTTGCGCATGTGTCCGGAAATAAGAAAAGCCTACTACCGCTAGTTTTTTAAAATCACAGCTTCAAGAAGGTTTACATGATTTCTTAAAAAACACGAGTTTTTAGAAAATGTGATGTATTTCATAAATGCAATCAGCAAAGTATGCACATTCTATGTCATAACGACTTTCTAAAGTTTGTGCATGCATCCGGAAATATGAAAAGCTTACTTCCGCCAGTTTTTTAAAATCACAGCTTCTAGAAGGTTTACATGATTTCTTAAAAAACATGAGTTTTTAGAAAATGTGATTTATTTCATCAATGGAATCAACAAACTATGCACATTCTATGTATTAACGACTTTCTAAAGTTGCACATACGTCCAGAAATAAGAAAAGCTTACGGCCGCCAGTTTTTTAAAATCACAGCTTCTAGAAGGTTTACATGATTTCTTAAAAAACATGAGTTTTTAGAAAATATGATTTATTTCATAAATGGAATCAACAAAGTATGCAAATTCTATGTCATAACGACTTTCAAAAGTTTGGTCACGCGTATGGAAATATGAAAAGCTTACTTCCGCCAGTTTTTTAAAATCACAGCTTCTAGAAGGTTTACATGATTTCTTAAAACACACGAGTTTTTAGAAAATGTGATTTATTTCATAAATGGAATCAACAAAGTATGCACATTCTATGTAATATCGACTTTCTAAAGTTTGCGCATGCGTCCGGAAATAAGAAAAGCTTACTTCCGCCAGTTTTTTAAAATCACAGCTTCTAGAAGGTTTACATGATTTCTTAAAAAACATGAGTTTTTAGAAAATGTGATTTATTTCATAAATGGAAGCAACAAAGTATGCACATTCTATGTCATAACGACTTTTTATAGTTTGCGCATGCGCAAACTATGCACATTCTACGTAGTAACGACTTTCTATAGTTTGCGCATGCGTCCTGAAATAGGAAAAGCTTACTTTCTTACCAGTTTTTTAAAATCATAGCTTCTAGAAGGTTTACATGATTTCTTAAAAAACGAGTTTTTAGAAAATGTGATTTATTTCATAAATTGAATCAAAAAAGTATGCACATTCTACGTAGTAACGACTTTAAATAGTTTGCGCATGCGTCCGGAAATAAGAAAAGCTTACTTCCGCCAGTTTTTTAAAATCGCAGCTTCTAGAAGGTTTACATGATTTCTTAAAAAACATGAGTTTTTAGAAAATGTGATTTATTTTATAAATGGAATCAACAAAGTATGCACATTCTATGTAATAACGACTTTCTAAAGTTTGCGCATGCGTCCGGAAATAAGAAAAGCTTACTTCCGCAAGGTTTTAAAAGCACAGCTTCTAGAAGGTTTAAATGAGTTCATAAAAAACACGAGTTTTTAGAAAATGTGATTTATTTCATAAATGAAATCAACAAAGTATGCACATTCTATGTCATAACGACTTTCTATAGTTTGCGCATGCGCAAACTATGCACATTATACGTGATAACGACTTTCTATAGTTTGCGCATGTGTCCGGAAATAAGAAAAGCTTACTTCCCCCCTTTTTTTAAATTCACAGCTTCTAGAAGGTTTAGATGAATTATTAAAAAACACGAGTTTTTAGAAAATGTGATTTATTTCATAAATGGAATCAACAAACTATGCACATTCTAGGTAATAACGACTTTCTATAATTTGCGCATGCGTCCGGAAATAAGAAAAGCTTAATTCCCCCCATTTTTTAAAATCATATCTTCTAGAAGGTTTACATGATTTCTTAAAAAAAATGAGTTTTTAGAAAATGTGATTTATTATTTAAATGGAATCAACAAAGTTTGCACATTCTACGTCATAACGACTTTCTATAGTTTGCGCATGCGTCCAGAAATAAGAAAAGCTTAACTCCCCCCATTTTTTTAAATCACAGCTTCTAGAAGGTTTACATGATTTGTTAAAAAACACGAGTTTTTAGAAAATGTGATTTATTTCATAAATGGAGTCAACAAAGTATCCACATTCTATGTCATAACGAATTTCTATAGTTTGCGCATGCGCAAACTATGCACATTCTACGTGATAACGACTTTCTATAGTTTGCGCATGTGTCCGGAAATAAGAAAAGCTTACTTCCCCCCTTTTTTTAAATTCACAGCTTCTAGAAGGTTTAGATGAATTCTTAAAAAACAAGAGTTTTTAGAAAATGTGATTTATTTCAAAAATGGAATCAAAAAACTATGCACATTCTACGTAATAACGACTTTCTATAGTTTGCGCATGCGTCCGGAAATAAGAAAAGGTTACTTCCGCTAGTTTTTTAAAACCACGGCTTCTAGAAGGTTTACATGATTTCCTAAAAAACATGAGCTTTTAGAAAATGTGATTTATTTCATAAATGGAATCAACAAAGTATGCACATTCTATGTAATAACGACTTTCGAAAGTTTGCGCATGCGTCCGGAAATATGAAAAGCTTACTTCCGCCAGTTTTTTAAAATCACAGCTTCTAGAAGGTTTACATGATTTCTTAAAAAACACGAGTTTTTAGAAAATGTGATTTATTTCATAAATGGAATCAACAAAGTATGCACATTATATGTCATAACGACTTTCTAAAGTTTCCGCATGCGCATACTATGCACATTCTACATGATAACGACTTTCTATAGTTTGCGCATGCGTCCGGACATAAGAAAAGCTTACTTCCCCCCTTTTTTTAAATTCACAGCTTCTAGAAGGTTTAGATGAATTCTTAAAAAACACAAGTTTTTAGAAAATGTGATTTATTTCATAAATGGAATCAACAAACTATGCACATTCTATGTCATAACAACTTTCTATAGTTTGCACATGCATCCGGGAATAAGAAAAGCTTAATTCCCCCCTTTTTTAAAATCACAGCTTCTAGAAGGTTTACTTGATTTCCTAAAAAACGCGAGTTTTTAGAAAATGTGATTTATTTCATAAATGGAATCAACAAAGTATGCATATTCTATGTAATAACAACTTTCTAAAGTTTGCGCATGCCTCCGGAAATATGAAAAGCTTACTTCCGCCAGTTTTTTAAAATCACAGCTTCTAGAAGGTTTACATGATTTCTGAAAAAACACGAGTTTTTAGAAAATGTGATTTATTTCATAAATTGAATACACAAAGTATGCATATTCTACGTCATAACAACTTTCTATAGTTTGCGCATCCGTCCAGAAATAAGAAAAGCTTAATTCCCCCCGTTTTTTAAAATCACAACTTCTAGAAGGTTTACATGATGTCTTAAAAAACACAAGTTTTTAGGAAATGTGATTTATTTCGTAAATGGAATCAACAAAGTATGCAAATTCTACGTCATAACGACTTTCTAAAGTTTGCTCATGCGTATGGAAATATGAAAAGCTTACTTCCGCCAGTTTTTTAAAATCACAGCTTCTAGAAGGTTTACATGATTTCTTAAAAAACACGAGTTTTTAGAAAATGTGATGTATTTCATAAATGCAATTAGCAAAGTATGCACATTCTATGTCATAACGACTTTCTAAAGTTTGTGCATGCATCCGGAAATATGAAAAGCTTACTTCCGCCAGTTTTTTAAAATCACAGCTTCTAGAAGGTTTACATGATTTCTTAAAAAACATGAGTTTTTAGAAAATGTGATTTATTTCATAAATGGAATCAACAAACTATGCACATTCTACGTATTAACGACTTTCTAAAGTTGCACATACGTCCAGAAATAAGAAAAGCTTACTGCCGCCAGTTTTTTAAAATCACAGCTTCTAGAAGGTTTACATGATTTCTTAAAAAACATGAGTTTTTAGAAAATGTGATTTATTTCATAAATGGAATCAACAAAGTATGCAAATTCTATGTCATAACGACTTTCTAAAGTTTGCTCATGCGTATGGAAATATGAAAAGCTTACTTCCACCAGTTTTTTAAAATCACAGCTTCTAGAAGGTTTACATGATTTCTTAAAAAACATGAGTTTTTAGAAAATGTCATTTATTTCATAAATGGAATCAACAAAGTATGCACATTCTATGTAATAACGAGTTTCTAAAGTTTGCGCATGCGTCCGAAAATAAGAAAAGCTCACTTCCGCCAGTTTTTTAAAATCACAGCTTCTAGAAGGTTTACATGATTTCTTAAAAAACATGAGTTTTTAGAAAATGTGATTTATTTCATAAATGGAATCAACAAAGTATGCACATTCTATGTAATAACGACTTTCTAAAGTTTGCGCATGTGTCCGGAAATAAGAAAAGCCTACTACCGCTAGTTTTTTAAAATCACAGCTTCAAGAAGGTTTACATGATTTCTTAAAAAACACGAGTTTTTAGAAAATGTGATGTATTTCATAAATGCAATCAGCAAAGTATGCACATTCTATGTCATAACGACTTTCTAAAGTTTGTGCATGCATCCGGAAATATGAAAAGCTTACTTCCGCCAGTTTTTTAAAATCACAGCTTCTAGAAGGTTTACATGATTTCTTAAAAAAAATGAGTTTTTAGAAAATGTGATTTATTTCATAAATGGAATCAACAAACTATGCACATTCTATGTATTAACGACTTTCTAAAGTTGCACATACGTCCAGAAATAAGAAAAGCTTACTGCCGCCAGTTTTTTAAAATCACAGCTTCTAGAAGGTTTACATGATTTCTTAAAAAACATGAGTTTTTAGAAAATGTGATTTATTTCATAAATGGAATTAACAAACTATGCACATTCTACGTAATAACGACTTTCTATAGTTTGCGCATGCGTCCGGAAATAAGAAAAGCTTCCTTCCACCAGTTTTTAAAAACCGCAGCTTCTAGAAGGTTTACATGATTTCTTAAAAAACATTATTTTTTAGAAAATGTGATTTATTTCATAAATGGCATCAACAAAGTATGCACATTCTATGTAATAACGACTTTCTAAAGTTTGCGCATGCGTCCGGAAATATGAAAAGCTTGCTTCCGCCAGTTTTTTAAAATCACAGCATCTAGAAGGTTTACATGATTTCTTAAAAAACACGAGTTTTTAGAAAATGTGATTTATTTCATAAATGGAATCAACAAAGTATGCACATTCTACGTCATAACGACTTCTATAGTTTGCGCATGCGTCCGGAAATAAGAAAAGCTTCCTTCCGCAAGTTTTTTAAAACCACGACTTCTAGAAGGTTTACATGATTTCCTAAAAAACACGAGTTTTTAGAAAATGTGATTTATTTCATAAATGGAATCAACAAAGTATGCATATTCTATGTAATAACGACTTTCTAAAGTTTGCGCATGCCTCCGGAAATATGAAAAGCTTACTTCCGCCAGTTTTTTAAAATCACAGCTTCTAGAAGGTTTACATGATTTCTTAAAAAACACGAGTGTTTAGAAAATGTGATTTATTTCATAAATTGAATACACAAAGTATGCATATTCTACGTCATAACAACTTTCTATAGTTTGCACATCCGTCCAGAAATAAGAAAAGCTTAATTCCCCCCGTTTTTTAAAATCACAACTTCTAGAAGGTTTACATCATGTCTGAAAAAACACAAGTTTTTAGGAAATGTGATTTATTTTTTAAATGGAATCAACAAAGTATGCACATTCTATGTCATAACGAATTTTTATAGCTTGCGCATGTGCAAACTATGCACATTCTACGGAATCACAACTTTTTATAGTTTGCGGATGCGTCCGGAAATAAGAAAAGCTTACTTCCCCCCTTTTTTTTAATTCACAGCTTCTAGAAGGTTTAGATGAATTCTTAAAAAACATGAGTTTTTAGAAAATGTGATTTATTTCATAAATGGAATCAACAAAGTATGCACATTCTATGTCATAACAACTTTCTATAGTTTGCGCATGCGTCCGGGAATAAGAAAAGCTTAATTCCCCCCTTTTTTAAAATCACAGCTTCTAGAAGGTTTACTTGATCTCTTAAAAAACACGAGTTTTTAGAAAATGTGATTTATTTCATAAATGGAATCAACAAAGTATTCACATTCTATGTCATAACGACTTTTTATAGTTTGCGCATGCGCAAACTATGCACATTCTACGTAGTAACTACTTTCTATAGTTTGCGCATGCGTCCTGAAATAGGAAAAGCTTACTTTCTTACCAGTTTTTTAAAATCATAGCTTCTAGAAGGTTTACATGATTTCTTAAAAAACGAGTTTTTAGAAAATGTGATTTATTTCATAAATTGAATCAAAAAAGTATGCACATTCTACGTAGTGACGACTTTATATAGTTTGCGCATGCGTCCGGAAATAAGAAAAGCTTACTTCCGCCAGTTTTTTAAAATCGCAGCTTCTAGAAGGTTTACATGATTTCTTAAAAAACATGAGTTTTTAGAAAACGTGATTTATTTTATAAATGGAATCAACAAAGTATGCACATTCTATGTAATAACGACTTTCTAAAGTTTGCGCATGCGTCCGGAAAAAAGAAAAGCTTACCTCCGCAAGGTTTTAAAAGCACAGCTTCTAGAAGGTTTACATGAGTTCATAAAAAACACGAGTTTTTAGAAAATGTGATTTATTTCATAAATGAAATCAACAAAGTATGCAGATTCTATGTCCTAACGACTTTCTATAGTTTGCGCATGCGCAAACTATGCACATCTACGTAATAACGATTTTCTATAGTTTGCGCATGCGTCCGGAAATAAGAAAAGCTTACTTCCCCCCTTTTTTTAAATTCACAGCTTCTAGAAGGTTTAGACGAATTCTTAAAAAACATGAGTTTTTAGAAAATGTGATTTATTTCATCAATGGAATCAACAAAGTATGCACATTATAGGTAGTAACAACTTTCTATAGTTTGCGCATGCGTCCGGAAATAAGAAAAGCTTACTTCCACTAGTTTTTTAAAATCACATCTTCTAGAAGGTTTACTTGATTTCCTAAAAAACACGAGTTTTTAGAAAATGTGATTTATTTCATAAATGGAATCAACAAAGTATGCATATTCTATGTAATAACGACTTTCTAAAGTTTGCGCATGCCTCCGGAAATATGAAAAGCTTACTTCCGCCAGTTTTTTAAAATCACAGGTTCTAGAACTTTACATGATTTCTTAAAAAACACGAGTTTTTAGAAAATGTGATTTATTTCATAAATTGAATACACAAAGTATGCATATTCTACGTCATAACAACTTTCTATAGTTTGCGCATCCGTCCAGAAATAAGAAAAGCTTAATTCCCCCCGTTTTTTAAAATCACAACTTCTAGAAGGTTTACATGATGTCTTAAAAAACACAAGTTTTTAGGAAATGTGATTTATTTCGTAAATGGAATCAACAAAGTATGCAAATTCTATGTCATAACGACTTTCTAAAGTTTGCTCATGCGTATGGAAATATGAAAAGCTTACTTCCGCCAGTTTTTTAAAATCACAGCTTCTAGAAGGTTTACATGATTTCTTAAAAAACACGAGTTTTTAGAAAATGTGATGTATTTCATAAATGCAATCAGCAAAGTATGCACATTCTATGTCATAACGACTTTCTAAAGTTTGTGCATGCATCCGGAAATATGAAAAGCTTACTTCCGCCAGTTTTTTAAAATCACAGCTTCTAGAAGGTTTACATGATTTCTTAAAAAACATGAGTTTTTAGAAAATGTGATTTATTTCATAAATGGAATCAACAAACTATGCACATTCTACGTATTAACGACTTTCTAAAGTTGCACATACGTCCAGAAATAAGAAAAGCTTACTGCCGCCAGTTTTTTAAAATCACAGCTTCTAGAAGGTTTACATGATTTCTTAAAAAACATGAGTTTTTAGAAAATGTGATTTATTTCATAAATGGAATCAACAAAGTATGCAAATTCTATGTCATAACGACTTTCTAAAGTTTGCTCATGCGTATGAAAATATGAAAAGCTTACTTCCGCCAGTTTTTTACAATCACACCTTCTAGAAGGTTTACATGATTTCTTAAAAAACACGAGTTTTTAGAAAATGTGATTTATTTCATAAATGGAATCAACAAAGCCTACTACCGCTAGTTTTTTAAAATCACAGCTTCAAGAAGGTTTACATGATTTCTTAAAAAACACGAGTTTTTAGAAAATGTGATGTATTTCATAAATGCAATCAGCAAAGTATGCACATTCTATGTCATAACGACTTTCTAAAGTTTGTGCATGCATCCGGAAATATGAAAAGCTTACTTCCGCCAGTTTTTTAAAATCACAGCTTCTAGAAGGTTTACATGATTTCTTAAAAAACATGAGTTTTTAGAAAATGTGATTTATTTCATAAATGGAATCAACAAACTATGCACATTCTATGTATTAACGACTTTCTAAAGTTGCACATACGTCCAGAAATAAGAAAAGCTTACTGCCGCCAGTTTTTTAAAATCACAGCTTCTAGAAGGTTTACATGATTTCTTAAAAAACATGAGTTTTTAGAAAATATGATTTATTTCATAAATGGAATCAACAAAGTATGCAAATTCTATGTCATAACGACTTTCTAAAGTTTGCTCATGCGTATGGAAATATGAAAAGCTTACTTCCGTCAGTTTTTTAAAATCACAGCTTCTAGAAGGTTTACATGATTTCTTAAAACACACGAGTTTTTAGAAAATGTGATTTATTTCATAAATGGAATCAACAAAGTATGCACATTCTACGTAGTAACGACTTTCTATAGTTTGTGCATGCGTCCGGAAATAAGAAAAGCTTACTTCCGCCAGTTTTTTAAAATCACACCTTCTAGAAGGTTTACATGATTTCTTAAAAAACATGAGTTTTTAGAAAATGTGATTTATTTCATAAATGGAATCAACAAAGTATGCATATTCTATGTAATAATGACTTTCTAAAGTTTGCGCATGCATCCGGAAATAAGAAAAGCTTACTTCCACAGGTTTTTTAAAATCACAGCTTCTAGAAGGTTTACATAATTTCTTAAAAAACACGAGTTTTTAGAAAATGTGATTTATTTCATAAATGGAACCAACAAAGTATGCACATTCTATGTCATACCGACTTTCTATAGTTTTCGCATGCGCAAACTATGCACATTCTATGTAATAACGACTTTCTATAGTTTACGCATGCGTCCGGAAATAAGAAAAGCTTACTTCCCCCCTTTTTTTAAATTCACGGCTTCTAGAAGGTTTAGATGAATTCTTAAAAAACACGAGGTTTTAGAAAATGTGATTTATTTCATAAATAGAATCAACAAAGTATGCACATTCTACGTAGTAACGACTTTCTATAGTTTGCGCATGCGTCCGGAAATAAGAAAAGCTTACTTCCGCCAGTTTTTTAAAATCACAGCTTCTAGAAGGTTTACATGATTTCTTAAAAAACACGAGTTTTTAGAAAATGTGATATATTTCATAAATGGAATCAACAAAGTGTGCACATTCTATGTGATAATGAATTTCTAAAGTTTGCGCATGTGCAAACTATGCACATTCTATGTGATAACGACTTTCTATAGTTTGCGCATGAGTCCGGAAATAAGAAAAGCTTACTTCCCCCCTTTTTTTAAATTCACAGCTTCTAGAAGGTTTAGATGAATTATTAAAAAATACGAGTTTTTAGAAAATGTGATTTATTTCATAAATGGAATCAACAAACTATGCACATTCTAGGTAATAACGACTTTCTATAATTTGCGCATGCGTCCGGAAATAAGAAACGCCTAATTCCCCCCATTTTTTAAAATCAAAGCTTCTAGAAGGTTTACATGATTTCTTAAAAAAAATGAGTTTTTAGAAAATGTGATTTATTATATAAATGGAATCAACAAAGTTTGCACATTCTACGTCATAACGACTTTCTATAGTTTGCGCATGCGTCCAGAAATAAGAAAAGCTTAACTCCCCCCATTTTTTTAAATCACAGCTTCTAGAAGGTTTACATGATTTGTTAAAAAACATGAGTTTTTAGAAAATGTGATTTATTTCATAAATGGAATCAACAAAGTATGCACATTCTATGTGATAATTACTTTCTATAGTTTGCGCATGTGTCCGGAAATAAGAAAAGCTTACTTCCCCCCTTTTTTTAAATTCACAGCTTCTAGAAGGTTTAGATGAATTCTTAAAAAACAAGAGTTTTTAGAAAATGTGATTTATTTCAAAAATGGAATCAACAAACTATGGACATTGTACGTAATAACGACTTTCTATAGTTTGCGCATGCGTCCGGAAATAAGAAAAGGTTACTTCCGCCAGTTTTTTAAAACCACAGCTTCTAGACGGTTTACATGATTTCCTAAAAAACATGAGTTTTTAGAAAATGTGATTTATTTCATAAATGGAATCAACAAAGTATGCACATTCTATGTAATAACGACTTTCGAAAGTTTGCGCATGCGTCCGGAAATATGAAAAGCTTACTTCCGCCAGTTTTTTAAAATCACAGCTTCTAGAAGGTTTACATGATTTCTTAAAAAACAAGAGTTTTTAGAAAATGTGATTTATTTCATAAATGGAATCAACAAAGTATGCACATTCTACGTCATAACGACTTTCTATAGTTTGCGCATGCGTCTGGAAATAAGAAAAGCTTAATTCCCCCCGTTTTTTAAAATCACAACTTCTAGAAGGTTTACATGATTTCTTAAAAAACACGAGTTTTTAGAAAATGTGATTTATTTCATAAATGGAATCAACAAAGTATGCACATTCTATGTCATAACGACTTTCTAAAGTTTCCGCATGCGCATACTATGCACATTCTACATGATAACGACTTTCTATAGTTTGCGCATGCGTCCGAAAATAACAAAAGCTTACTTCCCCCCTTTTTTTAAATTCACAGCTTCTAGAAGGTTTAGATGAATTCTTAAAAAACACAAGTTTTTAGAAAATGTGATTTATTTCATAAATGGAATCAACAAACTATGCACATTCTATGTAATAACGACTTTCTATAGTTTGGGCATGCGTTCGGAAACAAGAAAACCTTACTTCCCCCCTTTTTTAAATTCACGGCTTCTAGAAGGTTTAGATGAATTCGTAAAAAACACGAGTTTTTAGAAAATGTGATTTATTTCATAAATGGAATTAACAAACTATGCACATTCTATGTAATAACGACTTTCTATAGTTTGCGCATGCGTCCGGAAATAAGAAAAGCTTCCTTCCACCAGTTTTTAAAAACCGCAGCTTCTAGAAGGTTTACATGATTTCTTAAAAAACATTATTTTTTAGAAAATGTGATTTATTTCATAAATGGCATCAACAAAGTATGCACATTCTATGTAATAACGACTTTCTAAAGTTTGCGCATGCGTCCGGAAATATGAAAAGCTTGCTTCCGCCAGTTTTTTAAAATCACAGCATCTAGAAGGTTTACATGATTTCTTAAAAAACACGAGTTTTTAGAAAATGTGATTTATTTCATAAATGGAATCAACAAAGTATGCACATTCTACGTCATAACGACTTCTATAGTTTGCGCATGCGTCCGGAAATAAGAAAAGCTTCCTTCCGCAAGTTTTTTAAAACCACGACTTCTAGAAGGTTTACATGATTTCCTAAAAAACACGAGTTTTTAGAAAATGTGATTTATTTCATAAATGGAATCAACAAAGTATGCATATTCTATGTAATAACGACTTTCTAAAGTTTGCGCATGCCTCCGGAAATATGAAAAGCTTACTTCCGCCAGTTTTTTAAAATCACAGCTTCTAGAAGGTTTACATGATTTCTTAAAAAACACGAGTTTTTAGAAAATGTGATTTATTTCATAAATTGAATACACAAAGTATGCATATTCTACGTCATAACAACTTTCTATAGTTTGCGCATCCGTCCAGAAATAAGAAAAGCTTAATTCCCCCCGTTTTTTAAAATCACAACTTCTAGAAGGTTTACATGATGTCTGAAAAAACACAAGTTTTTAGGAAATGTGATTTATTTCGTAAATGGAATCAACAAAGTATGCACATTCTATGTCATAACGAATTTTTATAGCTTGCGCATGTGCAAACTATGCACATTCTACGGAATCACAACTTTTTATAGTTTGCGGATGCGTCCGGAAATAAGAAAAGCTTACTTCCCCCCTTTTTTTTAATTCACAGCTTCTAGAAGGTTTAGATGAATTCTTAAAAAACATGAGTTTTTAGAAAATGTGATTTATTTCATAAATGGAATCAACAAAGTATGCACATTCTATGTCATAACAACTTTCTATAGTTTGCGCATGCGTCCGGGAATAAGAAAAGCTTAATTCCCCCCTTTTTTAAAATCACAGCTTCTAGAAGGTTAACTTGATCTCTTAAAAAACACGAGTTTTTAGAAAATGTGATTTATTTCATAAATGGAATCAACAAAGTATTCACATTCTATGTCATAACGACTTTTTATAGTTTGCGCATGCGCAAACTATGCACATTCTACGTAGTAACTACTTTCTATAGTTTGCGCATGCGTCCTGAAATAGGAAAAGCTTACTTTCTTACCAGTTTTTTAAAATCATAGCTTCTAGAAGGTTTACATGATTTCTTAAAAAACGAGTTTTTAGAAAATGTGATTTATTTCATAAATTGAATCAAAAAAGTATGCACATTCTACGTAGTAACGACTTTATATAGTTTGCGCATGCGTCCGGAAATAAGAAAAGCTTACTTCCGCCAGTTTTTTAAAATCGCAGCTTCTAGAAGGTTTACATGATTTCTTAAAAAACATGAGTTTTTAGAAAACGTGATTTATTTTATAAATGGAATCAACAAAGTATGCACATTCTATGTAATAACGACTTTCTAAAGTTTGCGCATGCGTCCGGAAATAAGAAAAGCTTACCTCCGCAAGGTTTTAAAAGCACAGCTTCTAGAAGGTTTACATGAGTTCATAAAAAACACGAGTTTTTAGAAAATGTGATTTATTTCATAAATGAAATCAACAAAGTATGCAGATTCTATGTCCTAACGACTTTCTATAGTTTGCGCATGCGCAAACTATGCACATTCTACGTAATAACGACTTTCTATAGTTTGCGCATGCGTCCGGAAATAAGAAAAGCTTACTTCCCCCCTTTTTTTAAATTCACAGCTTCTAGAAGGTTTAGACGAATTCTTAAAAAACATGAGTTTTTAGAAAATGTGATTTATTTCATCAATGGAATCAACAAAGTATGCACATTATAGGTAGTAACAACTTTCTATAGTTTGCGCATGCGTCCGGAAATAAGAAAAGCTTACTTCCACTAGTTTTTTAAAATCACATCTTCTAGAACGTTTACATGATTTCCTAAAAAACACAAGTTTTTAGAAACTGTGATTTATTTCATAAATAGAATCAACAAAGTATGCACATTCTACGTAATAACAACTTTCTATAGTTTGCGCATGCGTCCGGAAATAAGAAAACCTTCCTTCCGCCAGTTTTTTAAAACCACAGCTTCTAGAAGGTTTACATGATTTCTTAAAAAACACGAGTTTTTAGAAAATGTGATTTATTTCATAAATGGAATCAAAAAAGTATGCACATTCTACGTAGTAACGACTTTCTATAGTTTGCGCATGCGTCCGGAAATAAGAAAAGCTTACTTCCGCCAGTTTTTTAAAATCACAGCTTCTGGAAGGTTTACATGATTTCTTAAAAAACACGAGTTTTTAGAAAATGTGATTTATTTCATAAATGGAATCAACAAAGTATGCACATTCTATGTAATATCGACTTTCTAAAGTTTGCGCATGCGTCCGGAAATAAGAAAAGCTTACTTCCGCCAGTTTTTTAAAATCACAGCTTCTAGAAGGTTTACATGATTTCTTAAAAAACACGAGTTTTTAGAAAATGTGATTTATTTCATAAATGGAATCAACAAAGTATGCACGTTCTATGTCATAACGACTTTTTATAGTTTGCGCATGCGCAAACTATGCACATTCTACGTAGTAACGACTTTCTATAGTTTGCGCATGCGTCCTGAAATAGGAAAAGCTTACTTTCTTACCAGTTTTTTAAAATCATAGCTTCTAGAAGGTTTACATGATTTCTTAAAAAACGAGTTTTTAGAAAATGTGATTTATTTCATAAATTGAATCAAAAAAGTATGCACATTCTACATAGTAACGACTTTAAATAGTTTGCGCATGCGTCCAGAAATAAGAAAAGCTTACTTCCGCCAGTTTTTTAAAATCGCAGCTTCTAGAAGGTTTACATGATTTCTTAAAAAACATGAGTTTTTAGAAAATGTGATTTATTTTATAAATGGAATCAACAAAGTATGCACATTCTATGTAATAACGACTTTCTAAAGTTTGCGCATGCGTCCGGAAATAAGAAAAGCTTACTTCCGCAAGGTTTTAAAAGCACAGCTTCTAGAAGGTTTACATGAGTTCATAAAAAACACGAGTTTTTAGAAAATGTGATTTATTTCATAAATGAAATCAACAAAGTATGCACATTCTATGTCATAACTGTTAAATTTTCTGAATTTACTTCAATATGATCTAGGATCTTTAACTGAGAGAAAAACATGTACAGCATATCTAGAGCATATCAATCATTTAGACAATAATGCAAGCACACAAGAGACACAAAGATTTACTTGGGGAAAACCATAAAGGTGAAAAACCCCAATAACTTCCTCAGAGATAGATAGAGCAATGATACAACCAACCAATAGAGATAGCCATAACCTAGCAGCAATCCTCCTCCTCCATAAGTGCGCCTCTCCTCCTTGAGAGCATGTGTGAGAAGTGAGTGTGTAAATAGAGTGCCTCCCGCACTCTATTTATACTTGACTTGACTTGCCTTTTTACCTAACTCATGTAGGCTCGAACTTAACCACATAACATAATGCTGAGTGGGCCGACCCCCAATAGGGTGGTCTAATAACCCTTTGACCCACATGGCCGACCCCCAATAGGGTGGTCTAATAACCCTTCGACCCACATGACTTATACAGGGCCGACCCCAACAAGGTGGTCTAATAACCCATCAAGTATAAGTTACGACACTTACAATATAAATGACGACACTTCCGTATAGAGGAATAAAACCATCTCTATAGGAATACAATATACATATATGTGAAATACATTCCGAAGTTACATATACATCAACACTCCCTCTTAAATAGGAAGGTATTTCTCAGCACAATTCTTCTAGCACAAGTCATCTTCTCTGGATCATCGTCACTGGATAATCGTCATCGACTCATCATCATCGTCACTACTGCTGCTATCTCAATCAATCTCCGAATCTACTCGTCATAGGAAGTTCTACAGAGCCAGTCCTTTTTCATACTGGATGTAGGCCCACCACCTGCAGGTCTTCGTCATCACTGGCCATACTGTGGAATCCTCAGGACTTTTACGTGCGTCACAAAACCTCGCAAGAGCATCCCAGGATGTTACGAGCACACAGCTCTACCTATAGGATCTCCTAGGGCAACGAATTACATGTGACCTCACCACAAAACCTCGCAAGAGCATCCCAGGCTGTTACGAGCACACAACTCTACCTATAGGATCTCCCAGGGCAACGAATTACATGTGGTCATGGAAAAACCTCGCAAGAGCATCCCAGGACTGATTACGGGCACACAGCCCAACCTATCGGATCTCCCAGGGAAACGAATTACATGCCATAGGACAAAACCTCGCAAGAGCATCTGCCAGATATCCCAGGGCAACGAATTACATGCCATAGGCAAAACCTCGCAAGACTATCTGCAGATCTCCCAGGGCAACGAATTACATGTCCTCCCAGAGCAAAACCTCGAAAGAGCATTTGCCAGATGTCCCAGGGCAACGAATTACATGCCATAGGCAAAACCTCGCAAGACCATCTGCAAATCTCCCAGGGCAACGAATTACATGCTCATCTGCACAACCTGATCCACGGCCACAGAGTATCAACCCGATACTCACCATACATCATCCTGATGTATCCATGATCATCCTGATCATCATCACTGCAACGTCCTGCTGCATGTCATCTAGAGCAACATCCTGAAGCTCGTCATCTATGATCGTCCTGATCATCACTGCAACATCCTGCTGCATGTCATCTGGAGCAACATCCTGAAGCTCGTCATCTATGATCATCCTGATCATCAATGCAACATCCTGCTGCATACCAAGTATCTACCTGATACATATCATGATCCATGATCCTCCTGATCATCAATGCAACATCCTGCTGCATGCCAAGTATCTACCTGATACATATCATGATCCATGATCCTCCTGATCATCAATGCAACATCCTGCTGCATGCCAAGTATCTACCTGATACATATCATCATACATGATCCTCCTGATCATCAATGCAACATTCTGCTGCATGCCAGGTATCTACCTGATACATATCATCATACATGATCCTCCTGATCATCAATGTATCCACCTGATACAAATACAAAACATATGATATATATCACCATACATGATCCACCTGATCATACAATGTATCCACCTGATACATATACAGATACATGGTCCAAGCATCCAACATGATGCATATAAAATACATACACATGATCCAACTGATCATATCAAGCAGAAACTAGAACATCATCCTGATGCTCATCATTCAGCGCTTACATCCACAGCCATGTGAAGGATCCTCCTTCCAACATGCTTGGAATGGCTTCAGCAGATGTGTCCATCACTTCTTCCTCGAAGTGTCCTCGATCTGAAAGCACGCCAAGCCTCTCTCTGAAGTACTCGAACTTCACCCTGGCTAGTGGCTTCGTCATCACATCTGCAATCTGCTCGTCCGCCGCAACATACAGGAGCTTCACAGCTCCTCTCTGCACCATATCCCTGATATAGTGATATTTGATCTCTATGTGTTTTGACCTGTCATGAAACACTGGGTTCTCGGACAGCTTCACACAACTCTGGTTATCACAGAAGATACCAGTAGCCTCCAACGGGAGATCAAATAACTCAGACAGTAGCTTCCGTAGCCATACTGCCTCGCAACTAGCTGAGCAGGCTGCAACATACTCTGCCTCAGTTGTTCAGTGCTACGCAGGACTGCTTCCTGCTAAACCAAGAGATCACACCTGATCCCATACTGAAGCAACACCCAGATGTGTTCTTCCTATCTGCAGCACTGCCAGCCCAATCTGAATCAACATAACCCTGCAGGTTAACCATTTGATTCTCCTCATACCTGAGCCCATAATACACTGTACCCTTCAGGTACCTCAGAACATGCTTTACAGCAACCAGGTGAACACTCCTTGGATCCGTCAGGAACTGGCTCAATGTGTTCATAGCAAAGCAAATGTCTGGTCTCATGTTCGTCAGGTACATTAAGGACCCAATCATCTGACGATACATAGAGACATCAACCGGCTCAGATGAAGCATCACATAGAAGCTTCAGATTCGATGCCATAGGTGTGGCCATGGCCTTGCAGTCCATCATCCAAATCTCTTCAGGATATCTACTATGTACTTCCCTTGACCAAGGAAGATCCCACCTGCACTCTGCCACACCTCCATACCTAGGAAATAGTGCATCATTCCCAAATATTTCATCTCGAACTTGGCAGCAAGCTTCCGCTGCGTGTTGGAAATCAATCTATCTTCACCAAGTTCTGCACACATATAAGACTGCACCATGCTGTCTTGAAATCCATCTGGTGCATCTTCTATTTCATCACTTTTATATTATTTAATGCTGCCATCTGCAACATGCTTGATCTGATAGTTCCATTTGGAAGTCATAGCAGACTTCCCTTCATGTCTTGGGATTACATCCCAAACATCATTCTTCATGATCGACGGATCATGGCATTCCATTTCTTCATCCCAGATCCTGGGAACTTCAATATCTTCAATATCTTCAATAGATATCTTTGTTGCTAGAACAAATGTTGTAATTCTTCTTTTGTAGGAGATGTCATACGATCTTTCCTACACAACAAGTTAAATTGCATGATTAGAAAACATCTCATAGTTTTCAGAACAAATTCTTACACATAAAGAAATATGCCATACAGTCATGCAATTATCTTAGCCAATGCTTCAATACAACATTTATCCATATTCCGTAACTTTCTAGATGCCTTCCAATCTCTACCAGAACATTGTTAAGAGTGTGCACAACTCCCAACATGTCAGCAAAGAGGTTTCATACTAGATAAGTAGCAATGGAATGTTGTACAGTGCCATAGGCCACTTACCCATGCATATTAGGAGTATACTATTCATTAATGCAATTATTCTAATATGCATAATACACAACCTAATTCTAGGAACATCAGTATATACATTATTGAACAGTATTATTTAAGAAATGACAATTCAAATACTTATCTTTGTTTGTTCGTTGGGTGGACTCCCTCTGAGTCTTCGCTTCCTTGCAGGAGCTACTGGAGTCCTAATCTGAAGTAGCTTCTTCTACATCTTTTGATGTGGAATGTAGAGAGATGGTCAACTCCCTCTGAATATTTGCATCCTTGAATAAACCACTGGAGTGTACTCCCTCTTGATCTTTGCTTCCTGGATTACCTGTTCTTGAACTCATATTCATCCTTGGTCCCTATGCATGCTTATTAGTATCATGATTGTGTTATCCTTGTGAGCTCATATAAAATCATACATTCATTAGCATACTATTAAAACACAATAATCTCAAGCATGTATAGTCATGATCATTTCAAACAGAAAATAATAAGCATTAGCATTCAAGATTTATGTAGAATTCTTAAGGTTAGTCAAATCATAAGAAACATAACATGTCTAAACCTGTGATTATTCAAACCTATACCATCATGATTCTTCTGGTTAGTCATATCATCAATTATGGTAAGAAACATAATATGCATAATGTTCTTGGACCAGAACATGATTTGTCTTTCTTGGTGTACCTTTCATGTTAGTAGACAACATAAATCTCATACAACATCATAAAGCATTAGTACAATCATAAGTGTCAACACCCTAACCAATGAATATCTTCTATCATGCATTCATAATTTTGTTAAGGTGATACGACAAATCTAAAATCAAAATTGTACTAACCATAATAACATGAAGACAAACATACCATAAAATTAATCATGGACAAATATCGAAACATACCTCGATGAGTCATACCTGTTAAGGTCGCTTGTAATCTTCTTATGTAAGGCCTTGGCCTCATCTCCCTCTGAAACAGGAACTTCTTTACTCATGCAGAAGATCAATCCATCTTCTTCTAGGATTAACCCAATCCACTTGATTTGCAAGAACTGGACCTGGAGCTGGATATGGGTTTGTTAGAGAAACCCCAAAAATTCAAACTTTGAATTTCAACCTTCCGATAGGATAGGAATATGCGCCTTGATGAACTGATCAAACTGGTATATTCAGAATTTGAAAACTGCAAAGTTTCACTCCTCAATTTTTCCTTTGAAACTTCCGGATTCACTGGACATGACCCTGAACTGGGGTTTGATGAAGCCCACTCTTTTGCCCCATCAAAATGTTTGATCCAAAGCTCTAAGCTTCTATTTTTCTGAGGAGCTTCCAGCCATGGTCACAGATTTCAAAAAATTCCCATTTTTACAGAAGCCCTAATTTTCCACTTTTCTGATCAAAGTCCCGAACTAGGGTCTAATCAAGCCCGGCCTTCTGCCCAACCAAAAATTCTGATCTTGGTCTCTAAATTTCTATTTTGATGAGTAGCATCCAGCCGTGGTCTCCGATTACAAAAATTCCAACTTTCTCCAAAGCCCTAAATTCCGGAAGCCATGAGTGAAGGTACCAAAAAATAATTCTGTTTTGACAGAAATATGTACCTGATTGTTTCTGGTGTAACTCCAAAATTTTTGATCTACAGGGTCTGAAAGAGTTTTCTGAGATATCCTGACCTGTTATCTTTCCATCCTGACAGGTCTGACCTCAATTGGATTCTCTGAGAGAGAGTTATGCCAAATGTCGCAACGTGACCTGTTTTGGGATAAAACAGGAGAGCGAACTTGTACGGCGTGCCACGTGTCACTGTTTTAACTTCAGCCTCTGAAAAATTTTTCTGAGATAGCTCGGCCTGTAACCTTTCCATCCTGACAGGTCTGACCTCAATTGGATTCTCTGAGAGAGAGTTATGCCAAATGTCGCAACGTGACCTTTTTTGGGATAAAACAGGAGAGCGAACTTGTACGGCGTGCCACGTGTCACTGGTTCAGCTTCGTCCTCTGAAAATTTTTTCTGAGATAGTACAGACAGTGTAATACCTGTCACTTTTTACGAAATTTAATTTGGAGCTTCCTAGCCCAAGATATGACCTTTTTCCCAAGGTCACCTGATTTTGACTCAGATCTGGAAGAGGCAGAAACCCTATATTGTACAGATCATAAATCACAAAGTACAACGCATTAGAGGTTGTCCTTTGGACACAAGATACCTGGAGATCTTAACTTCGGCCTGTAACAATTTCAGATCCGAAAAAATTCGCCAAAACGGATTTATAGCGAAAGTGCTACGATGACTGGTTTTTGCTATATCAAGCCCTAGCATCGTAAGTGCAACAAGTGTCATACATGCCATATCATGCCTTCTTTCAGGCTAGCTCTGATACCATGTTAAATTTTCTGAATTTACTTCAATATGATATAGGATCTTTAACTGAGAGAAAAACATGTACAGCATATCTAGAGCATATCAATCATGGAGACAATAATGCAAGCACACAAGAGACACAAAGATTTACTTGGGGAAAACCATAAAGGTGAAAAACCAGAATAACTTCCTCAGAGATAGATAGAGCAATGATACAACCAACCAATAGAGATAGCCATAACCTAGCAGCAATCCTCCTCCTCCATAAGTGCGCCTCTCCTCCTTGAGAGCATGTGTGAGAAGTGAGTGTGTAAATAGAGTGCCTCCCGCACTCTATTTATACTTGACTTGACTTGCCTTTTTACCTAACTCATGTAGGCTCGAACTTAACCACATAACATAATGCTGAGTGGGCCGACCCCCAATAGGGTGGTCTAATAACCCTTTGACCCACATGGCCGACCCCCAATAGGGTGGTCTAATAACCCTTCGACCCACATTATTTATACAGGGCCGACCCCAACAAGGTGGTCTAATAACCCATCAAGTATAAGTTACGACACTTACAATATAAATGACGACACTTCCGTATAGAGGAATAAAACCATCTCTATAGGAATACAATATACATATATGTGAAATACATTCCGAAGTTACATATACATCAACAATAACGACTTTCTATAGTTTGCGCATGCGCAAACTATGCACATTCTACGTGATAACGACTTTCTATAGTTTGCGCATGTGTCCGGAAATAAGAAAAGCTTACTTCCCCCCTTTTTTTAAATTCACAGCTTCTAGAAGGTTTAGATGAATTCTTAAAAAACAAGAAAAGCTTACTTCCCCCCTTTTTTTAAATTCACAGCTTCTAGAAGGTTTAGATGAATTATTAAAAAACACGAGTTTTTAGAAAATGTGATTTATTTCATAAATGGAATCAACAAACTATGCACATTCTAGGTACTAACGACTTTCTATAATTTGCGCATGCGTCCGGAAATAAGAAAAGCTTAATTCCCCCCATTTTTTAAAATCATAGCTTCTAGAAGGTTTACATGATTTCTTAAAAAAAATGAGTTTTTAGAAAATGTGATTTATTATATAAATGGAGTCAACAAAGTATGCACATTCTATGTCATAACGACTTTTTATAGTTTGCGCATGCGCAAACTATGCACATTCTACGTGATAACGACTTTCTATAGTTTGCGCATGTGTCCGGAAATAAGAAAAGCTTACTTCCCCCCTTTTTTTAAATTCACAGCTTCTAGAAGGTTTAGATGAATTCTTAAAAAACAAGAGTTTTTAGAAAATGTGATTTATTTCAAAAATGGAATCAACAAACTATGCACATTCTACGTAATAACGACTTTCTATAGTTTGCGCATGCGTCCGGAAATAAGAAAAGGTTACTTCTGCCAGTTTTTTAAAACCACAGCTTCTAGAAGGTTTACATGATTTCCTAAAAAACATGAGTTTTTAGAAAATGTGATTTATTTCATAAATGGAATCAACAAAGTATGCACATTCTATGTAATAACGACTTTCGAAAGTTTGCGCATGCGTCCGGAAATATGAAAAGCTTACTTCCGCCAGTTTTTTAAAATCACAGCTTCTAGAAGGTTTACATGATTTCTTAAAAAACACGAGTTTTTAGAAAATGTGATTTATTTCATAAATGGAATCAACAAAGTATGCACATTCTATGTAATAACGACTTTCGAAAGTTTGCGCATGCGTCCGGAAATATGAAAAGCTTACTTCCGCCAGTTTTTTAAAACCACAGCTTCTAGAAGGTTTAGATGAATTCTTAAAAAACATGAGTTTTTAGAAAATGTGATTTATTTCATAAATGGAATCAACAAAGTATGACCATTCTATGTCATAACAACTTTCTATAGTTTGCGCATGCGTCCGGGAATAAGAAAAGCTTAATTCCCCCCTTTTTTAAAATCACAGCTTCTAGAAGGTTTACTTGATCTCTTAAAAAACACGAGTTTTTAGAAAATGTGATTTATTTCATAAATGGAATCAACAAAGTATTCACATTCTATGTCATAACGACTTTTTATAGTTTGCGCATGCGCAAACTATGCACATTCTACGTAGTAACGACTTTCTATAGTTTGCGCATGCGTCCTGAAATAGGAAAAGCTTACTTTCTTACCAGTTTTTTAAAATCATAGCTTCTAGAAGGTTTACATGATTTCTTAAAAAACGAGTTTTTAGAAAATGTGATTTATTTCATAAATTGAATCAAAAAAGTATGCACATTCTACGTAGTAACGACTTTATATAGTTTGCGCATGCGTCCGGAAATAAGAAAAGCTTACTTCCGCCAGTTTTTTAAAATCGCAGCTTCTAGAAGGTTTACATGATTTCTTAAAAAACATGTGTTTTTAGAAAATGTGATTTATTTTATAAATGGAATCAACAAAGTATGCACATTCTATGTAATAACGACTTTCTAAAGTTTGCGCATGCGTCCGGAAATAAGAAAAGCTTACTTCCGCAAGGTTTTAAAAGCACAGCTTCTAGAAGGTTTACATGAGTGTATAAAAAACACGAGTTTTTAGAAAATGTGATTTATTTCATAAATGAAATCAACAAAGTATGCAGATTCTATGTCCTAACGACTTTCTATAGTTTGCGCATGCGCAAACTATGCACATTCTACGTAATAACGACTTTCTATAGTTTGCGCATGCGTCCGGAAATAAGAAAAGCTTACTTCCCCCCCTTTTTTTAAATTCACAGCTTCTAGAAGGTTTAGACGAATTCTTAAAAAACATGAGTTTTTAGAAAATGTGATTTATTTCATCAATGGAATCAACAAAGTATGCACATTCTAGGTAGTAACAACTTTCTATAGTTTGCGCATGCGTCTGGAAATAAGAAAAGCTTACTTCCACTAGTTTTTTAAAATCACATCTTCTAGAAGGTTTACATGATTTCCTAAAAAACACAAGTTTTTAAAAAATGTGATTTATTTCATAAATAGAATCAACAAAGTATGCACATTCTACGTAATAACGACTTTCTATAGTTTGCGCATGCGTCCGGAAATAAGAAAAGCTTCCTTCCGCCAGTTTTTTAAAACCACAGCTTCTAGAAGGTTTACATGATTTCTTAAAAAACACGAGTTTTTAGAAAATGTGATTTATTTCATAAATGGAATCAAAAAAGTATGCACATTCTACGTAATAACGACTTTCTATAGTTTGCGCATGCGTCCGGAAATAAGAAAAGCTTACTTCCGCCAGTTTTTTAAAATCACAGCTTCTGGAAGGTTTACATGATTTCTTAAAAAACACGAGTTTTTAGAAAATGTGATTTATTTCATAAATGGAATCAACAAAGTATGCACATTCTATGTAATATCGACTTTCTAAAGTTTGCGCATGCGTCCGGAAATAAGAAAAGCTTACTTCCGCCAGTTTTTTAAAATCACAGCTTCTAGAACGTTTACATGATTTCTTAAAAAACACGAGTTTTTAGAAAATGTGATTTATTTCATAAATGGAATCAACAAAGTATGCACATTCTATGTCATAACGACTTTTTATAGTTTGCGCATGCGCAAACTATGCACATTCTACGTAGTAACGACTTTCTATAGTTTGCGCATGCGTCCTGAAATAGGAAAAGCTTACTTTCTTACCAGTTTTTTAAAATCATAGCTTCTAGAAGGTTTACATGATTTCTTAAAAAATGAGTTTTTAGAAAATGTGATTTATTTCATAAATTGAATCAAAAAAGTATGCACATTCTATGTAGTAACGACTTTATATAGTTTGCGCATGCGTCCGGAAATAAGAAAAGCTTACTTCCGCCAGTTTTTTAAAATCGCAGCTTCTAGAAGGTTTACATGATTTCTTAAAAAACATGAGTTTTTAGAAAATGTGATTTATTTTATAAATGGAATCAACAAAGTATGCACATTCTATGTAATAATGACTTTCTAAAGTTTGCGCATGCGTCCGGAAATAAGAAAAGCTTACTTCCGCAAGGTTTTAAAAGCACAGCTTCTAGAAGGTTTACATGAGTTCATAAAAAACACGAGTTTTTAGAAAATGTGATTTATTTCATCAATGGAATAAAAAAAGTATGCACATTCTAGGTAGTAACAACTTTCTATAGTTTGTGCATGCGTCCGGAAATAAGAAAAGCTTACTTTCGCTAGTTTTTTAAAATCACATCTTCTAGAAGGTTTACATGATTTCTTAAAAAACACGAGTTTTTAGAAAATGTGATTTATTTCATAAATAGAATCAACAAAGTATGCACATTCTATGTTATAACGACTTTCTAAAGTTTGCGCAAGCGCAAACTATGCACATTCTACGTGATAACGACTTTCTATAGTTTGCGCATGCGTCCGGAAATAACAAAAGCTTCCTTCCGCCAGTTTTTTAAAACCACAGCTTCTAGAAGGTTTACATGATTTCTTAAAAAACACGAGTTTTTAGAAAATGTGATTTATTTCATAAATGGAATCAACAAAGTATGCACATTCTATGTAATATCGACATTCTAAAGTTTGCGCATGCATCCGGAAATAAGAAAAGCTTACTTCCGCCAGTTTTTTAAAATCACAGCTTCTAGAAGGTTTACATGATTTCTTAAAAAAGACGAGTTTTTAGAAAATGTGATTTTTTTCATAAATGGAATCAACAAAGTACGCACATTCTATGTCATAACGACTTTTTATAGTTTGCGCATGCGCAAACTATGCACATTCTACGTAGTAATGACTTTCTATAGATTGCGCATTCGTCCTGAAATAGGAAAAGCTTACTTCCACTAGTTTTTTAAAATCATATCTTCTAGAAGGTTCACATGATTTCTTAAAAAAACGAGTTTTTAGAAAATTTGATTTATTTCATAAATTGAATCAAAAAAGTATGCACATTCTACGTAGTAACGAGTTTCTATAGTTTGCGCATGCGGCCGGAAAAAAGAAAAGCTTACTTCCGCCAGTTTTTTAAAATCGCAGCTTCTAGAAGGTTTACATGATTTCTTAAAAAACATGAGTTTTTAGAAAATGTGATTTATTTTATAAATGGAATCAAAAAAGTATGCACATTCTATGTAATAACGACTTTCTAAAGTTTGCGCATGCGTCCGGAAATAAGAAAAGCTTACTTCCGCAAGTTTTTTAAAATCACAGCTTCTAGAAGGTTTACATGAGTTCATAAAAAACACGAGTTTTTAGAAAATGTGATTTATTTCATAAATGGAATCAACAAAGTATGCACATTCTATGTCCTAACGAATTTCTATAGTTTGCGCATGCGCAAACTATGCACATTCTACGTAATAACGACTTTCTATAGTTTGCGCATGCGTCCGTAAAAAAGAAAAGCTTACTTCCCCCCTTTTTTTAAATTCAGAGCTTCCAGAAGGTTTAGACGAATTCTTAAAAAACATGAGTTTTTAGAAAATGTGATTTATTTCATCAATGGAATCAACAAAGTATGCACATTCTAGGTAGTAACAACTTTCTATAGTTTGCGCATGCGTCCGGAAATAAGAAAAGCTTACTTCCGCCAGTTTTTTAAAATCACATCTTCTAGAAGGTTTACATGATTTCTTAAAAAACACGAGTTTTTAGAAAATGTGATTTATTTCATAAATAGAATCAACAAAGTATGCACATTCTATGTTATAACGAGTTTCTAAAGTTTGCGCAAGCGCAAACTATGCACATTCTACGTGATAACGACTTTCTATAGTTTTCGCATGCGTCAGGAAATAAGAAAAGCTTACTTCCGCCAGTTTTTAAAAAACACAGCTTCTAGAAGGTTTACATAACTTCCTAAAAAACGCAATTTTTTAGAAAATGTGATTTATTTCATAAATGGAATCAAAAAATTATGCACATTCTATGTAATAACGACTTTCTAAAGTCTACGCATGCGTCCGGAAATAAGAAAAGCTTACTTCCGCCAGTTTTTAAAATCACAGCTTCTCGAAGGTTTACATTATTTCCTAAAAAAAACGAGTTTTTAGAAAATGTGATTTATTTCATAAATGGAATCAACAAAGTTTGCACATTCTACGTCATAACGACTTTCTATAGTTTGCGCATGCGTCCGGAAATAAGAAAAGCTTAATTCCCCCCGTTTTTTAAAATCACAGCTTCTAGAAGGTTTACATGATTTATTAAAAAACACGAGGTTTAAGAAAATGTGATTTATTTCATAAATGGAATCAACAAAGTATGCACAATCTATGTCATAACGCCTTTCTATAGTTTGCGCATGCGCAAAGTATGCACATTCTACGTGATAACGACTTTCTATAGTTTGCGCATGCGTCCGGAAATAAGAAAAGCTTACTTCCCCCCTTTTTTCAAATTCACAGCTTCTAGAAGGTTTAGATGAATTTTTAAAAAACACGAGTTTTTAGAAAATATGATTTATTTCATAAATAGAATCAACAAACTATGCACATACTATGTAATAACGACTTTCTATAGTTTGCGCACGCGTCCGGATATAAGAAAAGCTTACTTCCGCCAGTTTTTTAAAACCACAGCTTTTAGAAGGTTTACATGATTTATTAAAAAACATGAGTTTTTAGAAAATGTGTTTTATTTCATAAAAGGAATCAACAAAGTATGCACATTCTATGTAATAACGACTTTCTAAAGTTTGCGCATGCGTCCGGAAATATGAAAAGCTTACTTCAGCCAAGTTTTTAAAATCACAGCTTCTAGAAGGTTTACATGATTTCTTAAAAAACACGAGTTTTTAGAAAATGTGATTTATTTCATAAATGGAATCAACAAAGTTTGCACATTCTACGTCATAACGACTTTCTATAGTTTGCGCATGCGTCTAGAAATAAGAAAAGCTTAATTTCCCCCGTTTTTTAAAATCACAGCTTCTAGAAGGTTTACATAATTTCTTAAAAAACACGAGTTTTTAGAAAATGTGATTTATTTCATAAATGGAATCAACAAAGTATGCACATTCTATGTCATAACGACTTTCTATATTTTCTGCATGCGCAAAATATGCAAATTCTACGTAGTAACGACTTTCTATAGTTTGTGCATGCATCCGGAAATAAGAAAAGCTTACTTCCCCCCTTTTTTTAAATTCACAGCTTCTAGAGGGTTTAGATGAATTCTTAAAAAACACAAGTTTTTAGAAAATGTGATTTATTTCATAAATGGAATCAACAAAGTATGCACATTCTACGTAGTAACGACTTTCTTTAGTTTGCGCATGTGTCCGGAAATAAGAAAAGCTTACTTCCGCCAGTTTTTTAAAATCACAGCTTCTAGAAGGTTTACATAATTTCTTAAAAAACACGAGGTTTTAGAAAATGTGATTTATTTCATAAATGGAATCAACAAAGTATGCACATTCTATGTCATAACGACTTTCTAAAGTTTGCGCATGCGCATACTATGCACATTCTACATGATAACGACTTTCTATAGTTTGCGCATGCGTCCGGAAATAAGTAAAGCTTCCTTCCATCAGTTTTAAAAAACCACAGCTTCTAGAAGATTTACATGATTTCTTGAAAAACACAAGTTTTTAGAAAATGTGATTTATTTCATAAATGGAATCAACAAAGTATGCATAATCTATGTAATAACGACTTTCTAAAGTTTGCGCATGTGTCCGGAAATATGAAAAGCTTACTTCTGCCAGTTTTTTAAAATCACAGCTTCTAGAAGGTTTACATGATTTCTTAAAAAACACGAGTTTTTAGAAAATGTGATTTATTTCATAAATGGAATCAACAAAGTATGCACATTCTACGTCATAACAACTTTCTATAGTTTGCGCATCCGTCCGGAAATAAGAAAAGCTTAATTCCCACCGTTTTTTAAAATCACAACCTCTAGAAGGTTTACATGATGTCTTAAAAAACACGAGTTTTTAGGAAATGTGATTTATGTCATAAATGGAATCAACAAAGTATGCACATTCTATGTCATAACGAGTTTCTATAGTTTGCGCATGTGCAAACTATGCACATTCTACGTAATAACAAATTTTATAGTTTGCGCATGCGTCCGGAAATAAGAAAAGCTTACCTCCCCCCCTTTTTTTAAATTCACAGCTCCTAGAAGGTTTAGATGAATTCTTATAAAACACGAGTTTTTAGAAAATGTGATTTATTTCATAAATGGAATCAACAAAGTATGCACATTCTACGTCATAACAACTTTCTATAGTTTGCGCATGCGTCCGGAAATAACAAAAGCTTACTTCCCCCCGTTTTTTAAAATCACAGCTTCTAGAAGGTTTACTTGATTTCTTAAAAAACACGAGTTTTTAGAAAATTTGATTTATTTCATAAATGGAATCAACAAACTAAGCACATTCTACGTAATAATGACTTTCTATAGTTTGCGCATGCGTCCGGAAATAAGAAAAGCTTGCTTCTGCCAGTTTTTTAAAACCACAGCTTCTAGAAGGTTTACATGATTTCTTAAAAAACACGAGTTTTTAGAAAATGTGATTTATTTCATAAATGGAATCAGCAAAGTATGCACATTCTAGGTAGTAACGACTTTCTATAGTTTGCGCTGGCGTCCGGAAATAAGAAAAGCTTATTGCCGCCAATTTTTTAAAATCACAGCTTCTAGAAGGTTTACATGATTTCTTAAAAAACATGAGTTTTTAGAAAATTTCATTTATTTCATAAATGGAATCAACAAAGTATGCACATTCTATGTAATAAGGACTTTCTAAAGTTTGCGCATGCGTCCGGAAATAAGAAAAGCTTACTTCCGCCAGTTTTTTAAAATCACAGCTTCTAGAAAGTTTACATGATTTCTTAAAAAACACGAGTTTTTAGAAAATGTGATTTATTTCATAAATAGAATCAAAAAAGTATGCACATTCTATGTTATAACGACTTTCTAAACTTCGCACAAGCGCAAACTATGCACATTCTACGTGATAACGACTTTCTATAGTTTGCGCATGCGTCCGGAAATAAGAAAAGCTTCCTTCCGCCAGTTTTTTAAAACCACAGCTTCTAGAAGGTTTACATGATTTCTTAAAAAAGATGAGTTTTTAGAAAATGTGATTTATTTCATAAATGGAATCAACAAAGTATGCACATTCTACGTAGTAACGACTTTCTATAGTTTGCGCATGCGTCCGGAAATAAGAAAAGCTTACTTCCGCTAGTTTTTTAAAATCACAGCTTCTAGAAGGTTTACATAATTTCTTAAAAAACAAGAGTTTTAGAAAATGTGATTTATTTCATAAATGGAATCAACAAAGTATGCACATTCTATGTCATAACGACTTTCTAAAGTTTGCGCATACGCATACTATGCACATTCTACATGATAACGACTTTCTATAGTTTGCGCATGCGTCCGGAAATAAGAAAAGCTTCCTTCCACCAGTTTTAAAAAACCACAGCTTCTAGAAGGTTTACATGATTTCTTGAAAAACACAAGTTTTTAGAAAATGTGATTTATTTCATAAATGGAATCAACAAAGTATGCATATTCTATGTAATAACGACTTTCTAAAGTTTGCGCACGCGTCCGGAAATATGAAAAGCTTACTTCTGCCAGTTTTTTAAAATCACAGCTTCTAGAAGGTTTGCATGATTTCTTAAAAAACACGAGTTTTTAGAAAATGTGATTTATTTCATAAATGGAATCAACAAAGTATGCACATTCTACGTCATAACAACTTTCTATAGTTTGCGCATCCGTCCGTAAATAAGAAAAGCTTGATTCCCACCGTTTTTTAAAATCACAACCTCTAGAAGGTTTACATGATGTTTTAAAAAACACGAGTTTTTAGGAAATGTGATTTATTTCATAAATGGAATCAACAAACTAAGCACATTCTACGTAATAATGACTTTCTATAGTTTGCGCATGCGTCCGGAAATAAGAAAAGCTTGCTTCTGCCAGTTTTTTAAAACCACAGCTTCTAGAAGGTTTACATCATTTCTTAAAAAACACGAGTTTTTAGAAAATGTGATTTATTTCATAAATGGAATCAACAAAGTATGCACATTCTAGCTAGTAACGACTTTCTATAGTTTGCGCATGTGTCTGGAAATAAGAAAAGCTTACTGCCGCCAGCTTTTTAAAATCACAGCTTCTAGAAGGTTTACATGATTTCTTAAAAAACACGAGTTTTTAGAAAATGTCATTTATTTCATAAATGGAATCAACAAAGTATGCACATTCTACGTAGTAACGACTTTCTATAGTTTGCGCATGCGTCCGGAAATAAGAAAAGCTTACTTTCGCTAGTTTTTTAAAATCACAACTTCTAGAAGGTTTACATCATTTCTTAAAAAACATGAGTTTTTAGAAAATCTGATTTATTTCATAAATGGAATAAAAAAAGTATGCACATTCTATGTAATAATGACTTTCTAAAGTCTGCGCATGCGTCCGGAAATAAGAAAAGCTTACTTCCGCCAGTTTTTTAAAATCACAACTTCTCGAAGGTTTACATGATTTTTTAAAAAACACAAGTTTTTAGAAAATGTGATTTATTTCAAAAATGGAATCAACAAAGTATGCACATTCTATGTCATAACGACTTTCTATAGTTTGCGCATGCGTTCGGAAATAAGAAAAGCTTAATTCCCCGCTTTTTTTAAATTCACAGCTTCTAGAAGGTTTAGATGAATTCTTAAAAAACACGAGTTTTTAGAAAATGTGATTTATTTCATAAATGGAATAGACAAATTTTGCACATTCTACGTCATAACGACTTTCTATAGTTTGCGCATGCGTCCAGAAATAAGAAAAGCTTAATTCCCCCCGTTTTTTAAAATCACAGCATCTAGAAGGCTTACATGATTTATTAAAAAACATGAGTTTTAAGAAAATGTGATTTTTTTCATAAATGGAATCAACAAAGTATGCACAATCTATGTCATAACGCCTTTCTATAGTTTGCGCATGTGCAAACTATGCACATTCTACGTGATAACGACTTTCTATAGTTTGCGCATGCGTCTGGAAATAAGAAAAGCTTACTTCCCCCCTTTTTTTAAATTCACAGCTTCTAGAAGGTTTAGATGAATTCTTAAAAAACACGATTTTTTAGAAAATATTATTTATTTCATCAATGGAATGAACAAACTATGCACATTCTACGTAATAACGACTTTCTATAGTTTGCGCACGCGTCCGGAAATAAGAAAAGCTTACTTCCGCCAGTTTTTTAAAACCACAGCTTCTAGAAGGTTTACATGATTTATTAAAAAACACGAGTTTTTAGAAAATGTGTTTTATTTCATAAAAGGAATCAACAAAGTATGCAGATTCTATGTAATAACGGCTTTCTAAAGTTTGCGCATGCGTCCGGAAATATGAAAAGCTTACTTCCGCCAAGTTTTTAAAATCACATCTTCTAGAAGGCTTACATGATTTCTTAAAAAACACGAGTTTTTAGAAAATGTGATTTATTTCATAAATGGAATCAACAAAGTTTTCACATTCTACGTCATAACGACTTTCTATAGTTTGCGCATGCGTCCAGAAATAAGAAAAGCTTAATTTCCACCGTTTTTTAAAATCACAGCTTCTAGAAGGTTTACATGATTTGTTAAAAAACATGAGTTTTTAGAAAATGTGATTTATTTCATAAATGGAATCAACAAAGTATGCACATTCTATGTCATAACGACTTTCTATAGTTTGCGCATGCGCAAACTATGCACATTCTACATGATAACGACTTTCTATAGTTTCCGCATGCGTCCGGAAATAAGAAAAGCTTACTTCCCCCCTTTTTTTAAATTTGCAGCTTCTAGAAGGTTTAGATGAATTCTTAAAAAACATGAGGTTTTAGAAAATGTGATTTATTTCATAAATGGAATCAAAAAACTATGCACATTCTACATAATAACGACTTTCTATAGTTTGCGCATGCGTCCGGAAATAAGAAAAGCTTACTTCTGCCAGTTTTTTAAAAACACAGCTTCTAGAAGGTTTACATGATTTCCTAAAAAACACCAGATTTTAGAAAATGTGATTTATTTCATAAATGGAATCAACAAAGTATGCACATTCTATGTAATAACGACTTTCTATAGTTTGCGTATGCGTCCGGAAATATGAAAAGCTTACTTCCGCCAGTTTTTTAAAATCACAGCTTCTAGACGGTTTACATGATTTCATAAAAAACACAAGTTTTTAGAAAATGTGATTTATTTCATAAATGGAATCAACAAAGTATGCACATTCTACGTCATAACGACTTTCTATAGTTTGCGCATGCGTGTGGAAATAAGAAAAGCTTAATTCCCCCGTTTTTTAAAATCACAGCTTCTAGAAGGTTTACAAGATTTCTTAAAAAATTTGAGTTTTTAGAAAATGTGATTTATTTCATAAATGGAATCAACAAAGTATGCACATGCGCATGCGCAAACTATGCACATTCTACGTAATAACGACTTTCTATAGTTTGCGCATGCGTCCGGAAATAACAAAAACTTATTTCCCCCCCTTTTTTTAAATTCACAGCTTACATAAGGTTTAGATGAATTCTTAAAATACATGATTTTTTAGAAAATGTGATTTATTTCATAAATGGAATCACCAAAGTTTGTACATTCTCATCATAACGACTTTCTATAGTTTGCGCATGCGTCCGGAAATAAGAAAAGCTTAATTCCCCCCGTTTTTTAAAACAACAGCTTCTAGAAGGTTTACATGATTTCTTAAAAAACACGAGGTTTTAGAAAATGTGATTTATTTCATAAATGGAATCAACAAAGTATGCACATTATACGTCATAACGACATTCGATAGTTTGCGCATGTGTCCGGAAATAAGAAAAGCTTACTTCCGCCAGTTTTTTAAAATCACAGCTTGTAGAAGGTTTACATGATTTCTTAAAAAACACGAGTTTTTAGAAAATGTTATTTGTATAATAAATGTAATCAACAAAGTATGCACATTCTATGTAATAACGTCTTTCTAAAGTTTGTGCATGCGTCCGAAAATAAGAAAAGCTTGCTTCCGCAAGTTTTTTAAAATCACAGTTTCTAGAAGGTTTACATGATTTCTTAAAAAACACGAGTTTTTAGAAAATGTGATTTACTTCATAAATGGAATCAACAAAGTATGCACATTCTATGTCATAACGACTTTCTATATTTTCCGCATGCGCAAACTATGCACATTCTACGTAATAATGATTTCTATAGTTTGCGCATGCATCCGGAAATAATAAATGCTTAGTTCCCCCCTTTTTTTAAATTCACAGCTTCTAGAAGGTTTAGATGAATTCTTAAAAAACACGAGTTTTTAGAAAATGTGATTTATTTCATAAATGGAATCAACAAAGTATGCACATTCTACGTAGTAACGACTTTCTATGGTTTGCGGATGCGTCCGAAAATAAGAAAAGCTTACTTCCGCCAGTTTTTTAAAATCACAGCTTCTAGAAGGTTTACATAATTTCTTAAAAAACACGAGTTTTTAGAAAATGTCATTTATTTCATAAATGGAATCAACAAACTATGCACATTATATGTCATAACGACTTTCTAAAGTTTGCGCATGCACATACTATGCACATTCTACGTGATAATGACTTTCTATAGTTTGCGCATGCGTCCGGAAATAAGAAAAGCTTACTTCCCCCCTTTTTTTAAATTCACAGCTTCTAGAAGGTTTAGATGAATTCTTAAAAAACACGAGTTTTTAGAAAATGTGATTTATTTCATAAATGGAATCAACAAACTATGCACATTCTACGTAATAACAACTTTCTATAGTTTGGGCATGCGTCCGGAAACAAGAAAAGCTTACTTCCCCCCTTTTTTTAAATTCACAGCTTCTAGAAGGTTTAGATGAACTCATAAAAAACAAGAGTTTTTAGAAAATGTGATTTATTTCATAAATGGAATCAACAAACTATGCACATTCTACGTAATAACGAATTTCTATAGTTTGCGCATGCGTCCGGAAATCAGAAAAGCTTCCTTCCACCAGTTTTTAAAAACCACAGCTTCTAGAAGGTTTACATGATTTCTTAAAAAACACGAGTTTTTAGAAAATGTGATTTATTTCATAAATGGAATCAACAAAGTATGCATATTCTATGTAATAACGACTTTCTAAAGTTTGCGCATGCGTCCGGATATATGAAAAGCTTACTTCCGCTAGTTTTTTAAAATCACAGCTTCTAGATGGTTTACATGATTTCTTAAAAAACACGAGTTTTTAGAAAATGTGATTTATTTCATAAATGGAATCAACAAAGTATGCACATTCTACGTCATAACAACTTTCTATAGTTTGCGCATCCGTCCGAAAATAGGAAAAGCTTAATTCCCCCCGTTTTTTAAAATCACAACTTCTAGAAGGTTTACATGATGTCTCAAAAAACACGGGTTTTTAGGAAATATGATTTATTTCATAAATGGAATCAACAAAGTATACACATTCTATGTCATAATGACTTTCTATTTTTTGCGTATGCGCAAACTATGCACATTCTACGTAATAACGACTTTCTATAGTTTGCGCATGCGTCCGGAAATAAGAAAAGCTTACTTCCCCCCCTTTTTTTAAATTCACAGCTTCTACAAGGTTTAGATGAATTGTTAAAAAACACAAGTTTTTAGAAAATGTGATTTATTTCATAAATGGAATCAACAAAGTATGCACATTCTACATAGTAATGACTTTCTATAGTTTGCGCATGCGTCCGCAAATAAGAAAAGCTTACTTCCGCCAGTTTTTTAAAATCACAGCTTCTAGAAGGTTTACATAATTTCTTAAAAAACACGAGTTTTTAGAAAATCTGATTTATTTCATTAACGGAATCAACAAAGTATGCACATTATAGGTAGTAACGACTTTCTTTAATTTGCGCATGCGTCCGGAAATAAGAAAAGCTTACTTCCATCAGTTTTTTAAAATCACAGCTTCTAGAAGGTTTACATGATTTCTTAAAAAACATGATTTTTTAAAAAATGTGATTTATTTCATAAATGGAATCAACAAAGTATGCACATTCTATGTAATAACGACTTTCTAAAGTTTCCACATGCGTTCGGAAATAAGATAAGCTTACTTCCGCCAGTTTTTTAAAATCACAGCTTCTAGAAGGTTTACATGATTCCTTAAAAAACACGAGTTTTTAGAAAATGTGATTTATTTCATAAATGGAAACAACAAAGTATGCACATTCTATGTAATAACGAGTTTCTAAAGCTTGCGCATGCGTCCGGAAATAAGAAAAGCTTACTTCCGCCATTTTGTTAAAATCACAGCTTCTAGAAGGTTTACATGATTTCATAAAAAACACGACTTTTTAGAAAATGTGATGTATTTCATAAATGGAATCAACATAGTATGCACATTCTATGTAATAACGACTTTCTAAATTTTGCGCATGCGTCCGGAAATAAGAAAAGCTTACTTCCGCAAGCATTTTAAAATCACACCTTCTAGAAGGTTTACATGATTTCATAAAAAACACGAGTTTTTAGAAAATGTGATTTATTTCATAAATGGAATCAACAAAGTATGCAAATTCTATGTCCTAACGACTTTCTATAGTTTGCGCATGTGCAAACTATGCACATTCTACGTAAGAACGACTTTCTATAGTTTGCGCATGCGTCCGGAAATAAGAAAAGCTTACTTCCCCCCTTTTTTTAAATTCACAGCTTCTAGAAGGTTTAGGTGAATTCTTAAAAAACACGACTTTTTAGAAAATGTGATTTATTTCATAAATGGAATCAACAAAGTATGCACATTCTACATAGTAACGACCTTCTATAGTTTGCGCATGCGTCCGGAAATAAGAAAAGCTTCCTTCCGCCAGTTTTTTAAAATCACAGCTTCTAGAAGGTTTACATGATTTCATAAAAAACGCGAGTTTTTACAAAATGTGATTTATTTCATAAATGGAATTAACAAAGTATGCACATTCTACACAGTAACGACTTTCTATGGTTTGCGCATTCGTCCGGAAATAAGAAAAGCTTACTTCCGCGAGTTTTTTAAAATCATAGCTTCTAGAAGGTTTACATGATTTCTTAAAAAACATGAGTTTTTAGAAAATGCGATATATTTCGTAAATGGAATCAAAAAAGTATGCACATTCTATGTAATAATGAATTTCTAAAGTCTGCGCATGCGTCCGGAAATAAGAAAAGCTTACTTCCGCCAGTTTTTTAAAATCACAACTTCTAGAAGGTTTACATGATTTCTTAAAAAACACGAGTTTTTAGAAAGTGTGATTTATTTCAAAAATGGTATCACCAAAGTATGCACATTCTATGTCATAACGACTTTCTATAGTTTGCGCATGCGTCCGAAAAAAAGAAAAGCTTACTTCCGCCATTTTTTTAAAATCACAGCTTCTAGAAGGTTTACATGATTTCTTAAAAAACACGAGTTTTTAGAAAATGTGATTTATTTCATAAATGGAATCAACAAAGTATGCACATTCTATGTAATAATGACTTTCTAAAGTTTGCGCATGCGTCCGGAAATAAGAAAAGCTTACTTCAGCCAGTTTTTTAAAATCACATCTTCTAGAAGGTTTACATGATTTCTTAAGAAACACGTGTTTTTAGAAAATTTGATTTATTTCATAAATGGAATCAACAAAGTATGCACATTCTATGTCATAACAACTTTCTATAGTTTGCGCATGCGCAAACTATGCACGTTCTACGTAATAACGACTTTCTATAGTTTGCGCATGCGTCCGGAAATAAGAAAAGCTTACTTCCGCCAGTTTTTTAAAATCACAGCTTCTAGAAGGTTTACATGATTTCTTAAAAAACACGAGTTTTTAGAAAATGTGATTTATTTAATAAATGGAATCAAAAAAGTATGCACATTCTACGTAGTAACGACTTTCTATAGTTTGCGCATGCGTCCGGAAATAAGAAAAGCTTACTTCCGCCAGTTTTTTAAAATCACAGCTTCTAGAAGGTTTACATGATTTCTTAAAAAACACGAGTTTTTAGAAAATGTGATTTATTTCATAAATAGAATCAACAAAGTATGCACATTCTATGTTATAACGACTTTCTAAAGTTTGCGCATGCATCCGGAAATAAGAAAAGCTTACTTCCGCAAGTTTTTTAAAATCAAAGCTTCTAGAAGGTTTACATGATTTCATAAAAAACATGAGTTTTTAGAAAATGTGATTTATTTCATAAATGGAATCAACAAAGTATGCACATTCTATGTCATAACGACTTTTTATAGTTTGCGCATGCGCAAACTATGCACATTCTACGTAGTAACGACTTTCTATAGTTTGCGCATGCGTCCTGAAATAGGAAAAGCTTACTTTCTTACCAGTTTTTTAAGATCATAGCTTCTAGAAGGTTTACATGATTTCTTAAAAGATGAGTTTTTAGAAAATGTGATTTATTTCATAAATTGAATCAAAAAAGTATGCACATTCTACGTAGTAACGACTTTCTATAGTTTGCGCATGCGTCCGGAAATAAGAAAAGCTTACTTCTGCCAGTTTTTTAAAATCGCAGCTTCTAGAATGTTTACATGATTTCTTAAAAAACATGAGTTTTATGAAAATGTGATTTATTTTATAAATGGAATCAACAAAGTATGCACATTCTATGTAATAACGACTTTTTAAAGTTTGCTCATGCGTCCGGAAATAAGAAAAGCTTACTTCCGCAAGGTTTTAAAAGCACAGCTTCTAGAAGGTTTACATGAGTTCATAAAAAACACGAGTTTTTAGAAAATGTGATTTATTTCATAAATGAAATCAACAAAGTATGCACATTCTATGTCCTAACGACTTTCTATAGTTTGCGCATGCGCAAACTATGCACATTCTACGTAATAACGACTTTCTATAGTTTGCGCATGCGTCCGGAAATAAGAAAAGCTTACTTCCCCCCTTTTTTTAAATTCACAGCTTCTAGAAGGTTTAGACGAATTCTTAAAAAACATGAGTTTTTAGAAAATGTGATTTATTTCATCAATGGAATCAACAAAGTATGCACATTCTAGGTAGTAACAACTTTCTATAGTTTGCGCATGCGTCCGGAAAGAAGAAAAGCTTACTTCCGCCAGTTTTTTAAAATCACATCTTGTAGAAGGTTTACATGATTTCTTAAAACACACGAGTTTTTAGAAAATGTGATTTATTTCATAAATAGAATCAACAAAGTATGCACATTCTATGTTATAACGACTTTCTAAAGTTTGCGCAAGCGCAAACTATGCACATTCTACGTGATAACGACTTTCTATAGTTTGCGCATGCGTCCGGAAATAAGGAAAGCTTACTTCCGCCAGTTTTTTAAAATCACAGCTTCTAGAAGGTTCACATGATTTCTTAAAAAACACGAGTTTTTAGAAAATGTGATTTATTTCATAAATGGAATCAACAAAGTATGCACATTCTATGTCATAATGACTTTTTATAGTTTGCGCATGCGGAAACTATGCACATTCTACGTAGTAACGACTTTCTATAGATTGCGCATTCGTCCTGAAATAGGAAAAGCTTACTTCCACCATTTTTTTAAAATCATAGCTTCTAGAAGGTTTACATGATTTCTTAAAAAAACGAGTTTTTAGAAAATTTGATTTATTTCATAAATTGAATCAAAAAAGTATGCACATTCTACGTAGTAACGAGTTTCTATAGTTTGCGCATGCGGCCGGAAATAAGAAAAGCTTACTTCCGCCAGTTTTTTAAAATCGCAGCTTCTAGAAGGTTTACATGATTTCTTAAAAAACATGAGTTTTTAGAAAATGTGATTTATTTTATAAATGGAATCAACAAAGTATGCACATTCTATGTAATAACGACTTTCTAAAGTTTGCACATGCGTTCGGAAATAAGAAAAGCTTACTTCCGCAAGTTTTTTAAAATCACAGCTTCTAAAAGGTTTACATGAGTTCATAAAAAACACGAGTTTTTAGAAAATGTGATTTATTTCATAAATGGAATCAACAAAGTATGCACATTCTATGTCCTAACGAATTTCTATAGTTTGCGCATGTGCAAACTATGCACATTCTACGTAATAACGACTTTCTATAGTTTGCGCATGCGTCCGTAAATAAGAAAAGCTTACTTCCCCCCTTTTTTTAAATTCACAGCTTCTAGAAGGTTTAGACGAATTCTTAAAAAACATGAGTTTTTAGAAAATGTGATTTATTTCATCAATGGAATCAACAAAGTATGCACATTCTAGGTAGTAACAACTTTCTATAGTTTGCGCATGCGTCCGGAAATAAGAAAAGCTTACTTCCGCCAGTTTTTTAAAATCACATCTTCTAGAAGGTTTACATGATTTCTTAAAAAACACGAGTTTTTAGAAAATGTGATTTATTTCATAAATAGAATCAACAAAGTATGCACATTCTATGTTATAACGACTTTCTAAAGTTTGCGCAAGCGCAAACTATGCACATTCTACGTGATAACGACTTTCTATAGTTTGCGCATGCGTCAGGAAATAAGAAAAGCTTACTTCCGCCAGTTTTCAAAAAACACACCTTCTAGAAGGTTTACATGATTTCCTAAAAAACGCAATTTTTTAGAAAATGTGATTTATTTCATAAATGGAATCAAAAAATTATGCACATTCTATGTAATAACGACTTTCTAAAGTCTGCGCATGCGTCCGGAAATAAGAAAAGCTTACTTCCGCCAGTTTTTTTAAAATCACAGCTTCTCGAAGGTTTACATTATTTCCTAAAAAACACGAGTTTTTAGAAAATGTGATTAATTTCAAAAATGGAATCAACAAAGTATGCACATTCTATGTCATAACGACCTTCTATAGTTTGCGCATGCGTTTGGAAATAAGAAAAGCTTAATTACCCCCTTTTTTTAAATTCACAACTTCTAGAAGGTTTAGATGAATTCTTAAAAAACACGAGTTTTTAGAAAATGTGATTTATTTCATAAATGGAATCAACAAAGTTTGCACATTCTACGTCATAACGAGTTTCTATAGTTTGCGCATGCGTCCGGAAATAAGAAAAGCTTAATTCCCACCGTTTTTTAAAATCACAGCTTCTAGAAGGTTTACATGATTTATTAAAAAACAAGAGGTTTAAGAAAATGTGATTTATTTCATAAATGGAATCAACAAAGTATGCACAATCTATGTCATAACGCCTTTTTATAGTTTGCGCATGCGCAAACTATGCACATTCTACGTGATAACGACTTTCTATAGTTTGCGCATGCGTCCGGAAATAAGAAAACCTTACTTCCCCCCTTTTTTTAAATTCACAGCTCCTAGAAGGTTTAGATGAATTCTTAAAAAACACAAGTTTTTAGAAAATGTGATTTATTTCATAAATAGAATCAACAAACTATGCACATACTACGTAATAACGACTTTCTATAGTTTGCGCACGCGTCCGGAAATAAGAAAAGCTTACTTCCGCCAGTTTTTTAAAACCACAGCTTTTAGAAGGTTTACATGATTTATTAAAAAACAGGACTTTTTAGAAAATGTGTTTTATTTCATAAAAGGAATCAACAAACTATGCACATTCTATGTAATAACGACTTTCTAAAGTTTGCCCATGCGTCCGGAAATATGAAAAGCTTACTTCAGCCAAATTTTTAAAATCACAGCTTCTAGAAGGTTTACATGATTTCTTACAAAACACGAGTTTTTAGAAAATGTGATTTATTTCATAAATGGAATCAACAAAGTTTGCACATTCTACGTCATAACGACTTTCTATAGTTTGCGCATGCGTCCAGAAATAAGAAAAGCTTAATTTCCCCCGTTTTTTAAAATCACAGCTTCTAGAAGGTTTACATGAGTTCTTAAAAAACACGAGTTTTTAGAAAATGTGATTTATTTCAAAAATGGAATCAACAAAGTATGCACATTCTATGTCATAACGACTTTCTATATTTTCCGCACGCGCAAACTATGCACATTCTACGTAATAACGACTTTCTATAGTTTGTGCATGCATCCGGAAATAAGAAAAGCTTACTTCCCCCCTTTTTTTAAATTCACAGCTTCTAGAAGGTTTAGATGAATTCTTAAAAAACACAAGTTTTTAGAAAATGTGATTTATTTCATAAATGGAATCAACAAAGTATGCACATTCTACGTAGTAACGACTTTCTATAGTTTGCGCATGCGTCCGGAAATAAGAAAAGCTTACTTCCGCCAGTTTTTTAAAATCACAGCTTCTAGAAGGTTTACATAATTTCTTAAAAAACATGAGTTTTTAGAAAATGTGATTTATTTCATCAATGGAATCAACAAAGTATGCACATTCTATGTCATAGCGACTTTCTAAAGTTTGCGCATGCGCATACTATGCACATTCAACATGATAACGACTTTCTATAGTTTGCGCATGCGTCCGGAAATAAGAAAAGCTTCCTTCCACCAGTTTTAAAAAACCACAGCTTCTAGAAGGTTTACATGATTTCTTGAAAAACACAAGTTTTTAGAAAATGTGATTTATTTCATAAATGGAATCAACAAAGTATGCATATTTTATGTAATAACGACTTTCTAAAGTTTGCGCATGCGTCCGGAAATATGAAAAGCTTACTTCTGCCAGTTTTTTAAAATCATAGCTTCTAGAAGGTTTACATGATTTCTTAAAAAACATGAGTTTTTAGAAAATGTGATTTATTTCATAAATGGAATCAATAAAGTATGCACATTCTACGTCATAACAACTTTCTATAGTTTGCGCATCCGTCCGGAAATAAGAAAAGCTTAATTCCCACCGTTTTTTAAAATCACAACCTCTAGAAGGTTTACATGATGTCTTAAAAAACACGAGTTTTTAGGAAATGTGATTTATTTCATAAATGGAATCAACAAAGTATACACATTCTATGTCATAACGACTTTCTATAGTTTGCGCATGCGCAAACTATGCACATTCTACGTAATAACAAATTTTATAGTTTGCGCATGCGTCCAGAAATAAGAAAAGCTTACCTCCCCCCTTTTTTTAAATTCACAGCTTCTAGAAGGTTTAGATGAATTCTTATAAAACATGAGTTTTTAGAAAATGTGATTTATTTCATAAATGGAATCAACAAAGTATGCACATTCTAGGTAGTAACGACTTTCTATAGTTTGGGCATGCGTCCGGAAATAAGAAAAGCTTACTGCCGCTAGTTTTTTAAAATCACAGCTTCTAGAAGGTTTACATGATTTCTTAAAAAACACGAGTTTTTAGAAAATGTCATTTATTTCATAAATGGAATCAACAATGTATGCACATTCTATGTAATAACGAATTTCTAAAGTTTGCGCATGCGTCCGGAAATAAGAAAAGCTTACTTCCGCCAGTTTTTTAAAATCACAACTTCTCGAAGGTTTACATGATTTTTTAAAAAACACGAGTTTTTAGAAAATGTGATTTATTTCAAAAATGGAATCAACAAAGTATGCACATTCTATGTCATAATGACTTTCTATAGTTTGCGCATGCGTTCGGAAATAAGAAAAGCTTAATTCCCCCCTTTTTTCAAATTCACAGCTTCTATAAGGTTTAGATGAATTCTTAAAAAACACGAGTTTTTAGAAAATGTGATTTATTTCATAAATGGAATCGACAAAGTTTGAACATTCTACGTCATAACGACTTTCTATAGTTTGCGCATGCGTCCGGAAATAAGAAAAGCTTAATTCCCCCCGTTTTTTAAAATCACGGATTCTAGAAGGTTTACATGATTTCTTAAAAAACACGAGTTTTTAGAAAATGTGATTTATTTCATAAATGGAGTCAACAAACCAAGCACATTCTACGTATTAACGACTTTCTATAGTTTGCGCATGCGTCCGGAAATAAGAAAAGCTTGCTTCCGCCAGTTTTTTAAAACCACAGCTTCTAGAAGGTTTACATGATTTCCTAAAAAACACGAGTTTTTAGAAAATGTGATTTATTTCATAAATGGAATCAACAAAGTATGCATATTCTATGTAATAACGACTTTCTAAAGTTTGCGCATGCGTCCGGAAATATGAAAAGCTTACTTCCGCCAGTTTTTTAAAACCACAGCTTCTAGAAGGTTTACATGATTTCTTAAAAAACACGAGTTTTTAGAAAATGTGATTTATTTTATAAATGGAATCAACAAAGTATGCCTATTCTATGTTAGAACGACTTTCTATAGTTTGCGCATGCGCAAAATATGCACATTCTACGTAATAACAACTTTCTATAGTTTGCGCATGCGTCCGGAAATAAGAAAATCTTACTTCCCCCCTTTTTTTAAATTCACAGCTTCTAGAAGGTTTAGATGAATTCTTAAAAAACATGACTTTTTAGAAAATGTGATTTATTTCATAAATGGAATCAACAAAGTTTTCACATTCAACGTCATAACGACATTCTATAGTTTGCGCATGCGTCCGGAAATAAGAAAAGCTTAATTCCCCTCGTTTTTTAAAATCACAGCTTCTAGAAGGTTTACATGATTTCTTAAAAAACATGAGGTTTTAGAAAATGTGATTTATTTCATAAATGGAATCAACAGAGTTTGCACATTCGAAGTCATAACGAATTTCTATAGTTTGCGCTTGCGTCCGGAAATAAGAAAAGCTTAATTCCCCCCGTTTTTTAAAATCACAGCTTCTAGAAGGTTTACATGACTTCTTAAAAAACACGAGTTTTTAGAAAATGTGATTTATTTCATAAATGGAATCAACAAAGTATGCACATTCTACATCATAACAACTTTCTATAGTTTGCGCATCCGTCCGAAAATAAGAAAATCTTAATTCCCCCCGTTTTTTAAAATCACAACTTCTAGAAGGTTTACATGATGTCTTAAAAAACACGATTTTTTAGGAAATGTGATTTATTTCATAAATGGAATCAACAAAGTATGCACATTCTATGTCATAACGACTTTCTATAGTTTGCGCATGCGCAAAATATGCACATTCTACGTAATAACAACTTTCTCTAGTTTGCGCATGCGTCCGGAAATAAGAAAAGCTTACTTCCCCCCTTTTTTTAAATTCACAGCTTCTAGAAGGTTTAGATGAATTCTTAAAAAACATGACTTTTTAGAAAATGTGATTTATTTCATAAATGGAATCAACAAATTTTTCACATTCAACATCATAACGACATTCTATAGTTTGCGCATGCGTCCGGAAATAAGAAAAGCTTAATTCCCTCCGTTTTTTAAAATCACAGCTTCTAGAAGGTTTACATGATTTCTTAAAAAACATGAGATTTTAGAAAATGTGATTTATTTCATAAATGGAATCAACAAAGTTTGCACATTCTACGTCATAACGAATTTCTATAGTTTGCGCATGCGTCCGGAAATAAGAAAAGCTTAATTCCCCCCGTTTTTTAAAATCACAGCTTCTAGAAGGTTTACATGATTTCTTAAAAAACACGAGGTTTTAGAAAATGTGATTTATTTCATAAATAGAATCAACAAAGTATGCACATTCTATGTCATAACGACTTTCTATATTTTGCGCATGGGCAAACTATGCACATTCTACGTAATAACAATTTTATATAGTTTGCGCATGCGTACGGAAATAAGAAATGCTTACTTCCCCCCTTTTTTTAAATTCACAGCTTCTAGAAGGTTTAGATGAATTCTTAAAAAACACAAGTTTTTAGAAAATAAGATTTATTTCATAAATGGAATCAACAAAGTATGCACATTCTACGTAATAACAACTTTCTATAGTTTGGGCATGCGTCCGGAAACAAGAAAAGCTTACTTCCCCCCTTTTTTTAAATTCACATCTTCTAGAAGGTTTAGATGAATTCATAAAATACAAGATTTTTTAGAAAATGTGATTTATTTCATAAATGGAATCAACAAACTATGCACATTCTACGTAATTACAATTTTCTATAGTTTGCGCATGCGTCCGGAAATAAGAAAAGCTTACTTCCCCCCTTTTTTTAAATTCACAGCTTCTAGAAGGTTTAGATGAATTCTTAAAAAACACAAGTTTTTAGAAAATGTGATTTATTTCATAAATGGAATCAACAAAGTATGCACAATCTACGTGATAACAACTTTCTATAGTTTGCGCATCCGTCCGAAAATAAGAAAATCTTAATTTCCCCCGTTTTTTAAAATCACAACTTCTTGAAGGTTTACATGATGTCTTAAAAAACACGAGTTTTTAGGAAATGTGATTTATTTCATAAATGGAATCAACAAAGTATGCACATTCTATGTCATAACGACTTTCTATAGTTTGTGCATGCGCAAACTATGCACATTCTACGTAATAACAACTTTTTATAGTTTCCGCATGCGTCCGAAAATAAAAAAGCTTACTTCCCCCCTTTTTTTAAATTCACAGCTTCTAGAAGGTTTAGATGAATTCTTAAAAAACACGAGTTTTTAGAAAATGTGATTTATTTCATAAATGGAATCAACAAAGTATGCACATTCTACGTCATAACAACTCTCTATAGTTTGCGCATGCGTCCGGAAATAAGAAAAGCTTAATTCCCCCCGTTTTTAAAAATCACAGCTTCTAGAAGGTTTACATGATTTCTTAAAAAACACGAGTTTTTAGAAAATGTGATTTATTTCATAAATGGAATCAACAAACTAAGCACATTCTACGTAATAACGACTTTCTATAGTTTGCGCATGCGTCCGGAAATAAGAAAAGCTTCCTTCCACCAATTTTTTAAAACCACAGCTTCTAGAAGGTTTACATGATTTCTTAAAAAACACGAGTTTTTAGAAAATGTGATTTATTTCATAAATGGAATCAACAAAGTATGCATATTCTATGTAATAACGACTTTCTAAAGTTTGCGCATGCGTCCGAAAATATGAAAAGCTTACTTCCGCCAGTTTTTTAAAATCACAGCTTCTAGAAGGTTTACATGATTTCTTAAAAAACATGAGTTTTTAGAAAATGTGATTTATTTCATAAATGGAATCAACAAAGTATGCAGATTCTATGTCATAACGACTTTCTATAGTTTGCGCATGCTCAAACTATTGACATTCTACGTGATAACGACTTTCTATAGTTTGGGCATGCGTCTGGAAATAAGAAAAACTTAATTCCCCCTTTTTTTAAATTCACAGCTTTTAGAAGGTTTAGATGAAATCTTAAAAAAAAAAAGTTTTTAGAAAATGAGATTAATTTCATAAATGGAATCAACAAACTATGCACATTCTACGTAATAACGACTTTCTATAGTTTGCGCATGCGTCCGAAAATAAGAAAAGCTTCCTTCCGCCAGTTTTTTAAAACCACATCTTCTAGAAGGTTTACATGATTTCTTAAAAAACATGAGTTTTTAGAAAATGTGATTTATTTCATAAATGGAATCAACAAACTATGCACATTCAATGTAATAACGACTTTCAAAAGTTTGCGCATGCGTCGGGAAATATGAAAAGCTTACTTCCACCAGTTTTTTAAAATCACAGCTTCTAGAAGGTTTACATGATTTCTTAAAAAACACGAGTTTTTAGAAAATGTGATTTATTTCATAAATGGAATCAAAAAAGTATGGACATTCTTCGTCATAACGACTTTCTATATTTTGCGCATGCGTCTGGAAATAAGAAAAGCTTAATTCCCCCCGTTTTTAAAAATCACAACTTCTAGAAGGTTTACATGATGTCTTAAAAAACACGAGTTTTTAGGAAATGTGATTTATTTCATAAATGGAATCAACAAAGTATGCACATTTTATGTCATAACGACTTTCTATAGTTTGCGCATGCACAAAATATGCACATTCTACGTAATAACAACTTTCTATAGTTTGGGCATGCGTCCGGAAACAAGAAAAGCTTACTTCCCCCCTTTTTTTAAATTCACAGCTTCTAGAAGGTTTAGATTAATTCTTAAAAAACACGAGTTTTTAGAAAATGTGATTTATTTCATAAATGGAATCAACAAAGTATGCACATTCTACGTCATAAGAACTCTCTATAGTTTGCGCATGCGTGTGGAAATAAGAAAAGCTTAATTCCCCTCGTTTTTTAAAATCACAGCTTCCAGAAGGTTTACATGATTTCTTAAAAAACACGAGTTTTTTGAAAATGTGATTTATTTTATAAATAGAATCAACAAAGTATGCACATTCTATGTCATAACGACTTTCTATAGTTTGTGCATGCGCAAACTATGCACATTCTACGTCATAACGACTTTCTATAGTTTGCGCATGCGTCCGGAAATAAGAAAAGCTTACTTCCCCCATTTTTTTAAATTCACAGCTTCTAGAAGGTTTAGATGAATTCTTAAAAAACATGAGGTTTTAGAAAATGTAATTTATTTCATAAATGGAATCAACAAATTATACACATTCTATGTAATAACGACTTTCTATAGTTTGCGCATGTGTCCGGAAATAAGAAAAGCTTACTTCTGCCAGTTTTTTAAAACCACAGCTTCTAGAAGGTTTACATGATTTCCTAAAAAACGTGAGTTTTTAGAAAATGTGATTTATTTCATAAATGGAATCAACAAAGTGTGCAAATTCTATGTAATAAGGACTTTCTAAAGTTTGCGTATGCGTCCGGACATATGAAAAGCTTACTTCTGCCAGTTTTTTAAAATCACAGCTTCTAGAAGGTTTACATGATTTCTTAAAAAAAACAAGTTTTTAGAAAATGTGATTTATTTCATAAATGGAATCAACAAAGTATGCACATTCTATGTAATAACGACTTTCTAAAGTTTGCGCATGCGTCCGGAAATATGAAAAGCTTACTTCCGCCATTTTTTTAAAATCACAGCTTCTAGAAGGTTTACATGATTTCTTAAAAAACACGAGTTTTTAGAAAATGTGATTTATTTCATAAATGGAGTCAACAAAGTTTGCACATTCTACGTCATAACGACTTTCTATAGTTTGCGCATGCGTCCAGAAATAAGAAAAGCTTAATTCCCCCCGTTTTTTAAAATCACAGATTCTAGAAGGTTTACATGATTTCTTAAAAAACACGAGTTTTTAGAAAATGTGATTATTTCATAAATGGAATCAACAAAGTCTGCACATTCTATGTCATAATGACTTTCTATAGTTTGCGCATGCGCAAACTATGCACATTCTACGTGATAACGACTTTCTATAGTTTGCGCATGCGTCCGGAAATAAGAAAAGCTTACTTCCCCCCCTTTTTTTAAATTCACAGCTTCTAGAAGGTTTAGATGAATTCTTAAAAAACACGTGTTTTTAGAAAATGTGATTTATTTCATAAATGGAATCAACAAAGTATGCACATTCTATGTAATAACGACTTTCTAAAGTTTGCGCATCCGTCCGGAAATATGAAAAGCTTACTTCCGCCATTTTTTTTAAAATCACAGCTTCTAGAAGGTTTACATGATTTCTTAAAAAACACGAGTTTTTAGAAAATGTGATTTATTTCATAAATGGAGTCAACAAAGTTTGCACATTCTACGTCATAACGACTTTCTATAGTTTGCGCATGCGTCCAGAAATAAGAAAAGCTTAATTCCCCCCGTTTTTTAAAATCACAACTTCTAGAAGGTTTACATGATGTCTTAAAAAACACGGGTTTTTAGGAAATATGATTTATTTCATAAATGGAATCAACAAAGTATACACATTCTATGTCATAATGACTTTCTATTTTTTGCGTATGCGCAAACTATGCACATTCTACGTAATAACGACTTTCTATAGTTTGCGCATGCGTCCGGAAATAAGAAAAGCTTACTTCCCCCCTTTTTTTAAATAAACAACTTCTAGAAGGTTTAGATGAATTGTTAAAAAATACAACTTTTTAGAAAATGTGATTTATTTCATGAATGGAATCAACAAAGTATGCACATTCTACGTAGTAACGACTTTCTATAGTTTGCGCATGCATCCGGAAATAAGAAAAGCTTACTTCCGCCAGTTTTTAAAATCACAGCTTCTAGAAGGTTTACATAATTTCTCAAAAAACACGAGTTTTTAGAAAATGTGATTTATTTCATAAATGGAATAAACAAAGTATGCACATTCTATGTCATAACGACTTTCTAAAGTTTGCGCATGCGCATACTATGCACATTCTACGTGATAACGACTTTCTATAGTTTGCGCATGCGTCCGGAAATAAGAAAAGCTTACTTCCCCCCTTCTTTTAAATTCACAGCTTCTAGAAGGTTTAGATGAATTCTTAAAAAAACATGAATTTTTAGAAAATGTGATTTATTTCATAAATCGAATCCACAAACTATGCACATTCTACGTAATAACAACTTTCTATAGTTTGGGCATGCATCCGGAAACAAGAAAAGCTTACTTCCCCCCTTTTTTTAAATTCACAGCTTTTAGAAGGTTTAGATGAATTCATAAAAAACAAGAGTTTTTAGAAAATGTGATTTATTTCATAAATGGAATCAACAAACTATGCACATTCTACGTAATAACGACTTTCTATAGTTTGCGCATGCGTCCGGCAATAAGAAAAGCTTCCTTCCACCAGTTTTTAAAAACCACAGCTTCTAGAAGGTTTACATGATTTCTTAAAAAACACGAGTTTTTAGAAAATGTGATTTATTTCATAAATGGAATCAACAAAGTATGCATATTCTATGTCATAACGAATTTATATAGTTTGCGCATGCGCAAACTATGCACATTCAACGTCATAACGACTTTCTATAGTTTGCGCATGCGTCCGGAAATAAGAAAAGCTTACTTCCCCCCTTTTTTTAAATTCACAGCTTCTAGAAGGTTTAGATGAATTCTTAAAAAACACGTGTTTTTAGAAAATGTGATTTATTTCATAAATGGAATCAACAAAGTATGCACATTCTATGTAATAACGACTTTCTAAAGTTTGCGCATGCATCCGGAAATAAGAAAAGCTTCCTTCCGCCAGTTTTTTCAAATCACAGCTTCTAGAAGGTTTACATGATTTCTTAAAAAACACGAGTTTTTAGAAAATGTGATTTAATTCATAAATGCTATCAACAAAGTATGCACATTCTATCTCATAACAACTTTCTAAAGTTTGCGCATGCGTCTGGAAATATGAAAAGCTTACTTCCACCAGTCTTTTAAAATCACAGCTTCTAGAAGGTTTACATGATTTCTGAAAAAACACAAGTTTTTAGAATATGTGATTTATTTCATAAATGGAATCAACAAAGTATGCACATTCTATGTAATAAATACTTTCTAAAGTTTGCGCATGCGTCCCGAAATATGAAAAGCTTACTTCCGCCAGTTTTTTAAAATCACAGCTTCTAGAAGGTTTACATGGTTTCTTGAAAAACACGAGTTTTTAGAAAATGTGATTTATTTCTTAAATGGAATCAACAAAGTATGCTCATTCTATGTAATAACGACTTTCTAAAGTTTGCACATGCATCGGGAAATAAGAAAAGCTTACTTCCGCCAGTTTTTTAAAATCACAGCTTCTAGAAGGTTTACATGATTTCTTAAAAAACACTAGTTTTTAGAAAATGTGATTTATTTCATAAATGGAATCAACAAAGTATGCACATTTTATGTAATAACGACTTTCTAAAGTTTGCGCATGCGTCCGGAAAAATGAAAAGCTTACTTCCGCCAGTGTTTTAAAATCACAGCTTCTAGAAGGTTTAGATGAATTCTTAAAAAACAAGAGTTTTTAGAAAATGTGATTTATTTCATAAATGGAATCAGCAAACTATGCACATTCTTCGTAATAACGACTTTCTATAGTTTGCGCATGTGTCCGGAAATAAAAAAAGCTTCCTTCCACCAATTTTTAAAAACCACAGCTTCTAGAAGGTTTACATGATTTCTTAAAAAAACACTAGTTTTTAGAAAATGTGATTTTTTTCATGAATGGAATCAACAAAGTATGCATATTCTATGTAATAAAAAATTTCTCAAGTTTACGCATGCGTCCGGAAATATGAAAATCTTACTTCCGCAAGTTTTTTAAAATCACAGCTTCTAGAAGCTTTACATGATTTCTTAAAAAACACGAGTTTTTAGAAAATGTGATTTATTTCATAAATGGAATCAACAAAGTATGCACATTCTACGTTATAACAACTTTCTATAGTTTTTGTATCCGTCCGAAAATAAGAAAATCTAAATTCCCCCCGTTTTTTAAAATCACAACTTCTAGAAGGTTTACATGATGTCTTAAAAAACACGAGTTTTTAGGAAATGTGATTTATTTCATAAATGGAATCAACAAACTATGCACATTCCATGTCATAACGACTTTCTATAGTTTGCGCATGCGCAAACTATGCACATTCTACGTAATAACAACTTTTTATAGTTTGCGCATGCGTCCGGAAATAAGAAAAGCTTACTTCCCCCCTTTTTTCAAATTCACAGCTTCTAGAAGGTTTAGATGAATTCTTAAAAAACACGAGTTTTTAGAAAATGTGATTTATTTTATAAATGGAATCAACAAAGTATGCACATTCTACGTCATAACAACTCTCTATAGTTTGCACATGCATCCGGAAATAAGAAAAGCTTAATTCCCCCTGTTTTTTAAAATCACAGCTTCTAGAAGGTTTACATGATTTCTTAAAAAACACGAGTTTTTAGAAAATGTGATTTATTTCATAAATGGAATAAAAAAACTAAGCACATTCTACGTAATAACTACTTTCTATAGTTTGCGCATGCGTCCAGAAATAAGAAAAGCTTGCTTCCGCCGGTTTTTTAAAACCACAGCTTCTAGAAGGTTTACATGATTTCTTAAAAAACACGAGTTTTTAGAAAATGTGATTTATTTCATAAATGGAATCAACAAAGTATGCACATTCTATGTAATAACGATTTTCTAAAGTTTGCGCATGCGTCCGGAAATATGAAAAGCTTACTTCCGCCAGTTTTTTAAAATCACAGCTTCTAGAAGGTTTACATGATTTCTTAAAAAACACAAGTTTTTAGAAAATGTGATTTATTTCATAAATGGAATCAACAAAGTATGCAGATTCTACGTCATAACAACTTTCTATAGTTTGCGCATCCGTCCGAAAACAAGAAAATCTTAATTCCCCCCGTTTTTTAAAATCACAACATCTAGAAGGTTTACATGATGTCTTAAAAAACACGAGTTTTTAGGAAATGTGATTTATTTCATAAATGGAATCAACAAAGTATGCACATTCTATGTCATAACGACTTTCTATAGTTTGCGCATGCGCAAAATATGCACATTCTACGTAATAACAACTTTCTATAGTTTGCGCATGCGTCCGGAAATAAGAAAAGCTTACTTCCCCCCTTTTTTTAAATTCACAGCTCCTAGAAGGTTTAGATGAATTCTTAAAAAACATGACTTTTTATAAAATGTGATTTATTTCATAAATGGAATCAACAAAGTTTGCACATTCAACATCATAACGACTTTTTATAGTTTGCGCATGCGTCCGGAAATAAGAAAAGCTTAATTCCCCCAATTTTTTAATATCACAGCTTCAAGAAGGCTTACATGATTTCTTAAAAAACATGAGGTTTTAGAAAATGTGATTTATTTTATAAATGGAATCAACAAAGTATGCACATTCTATGTAATAACGACTTTCTAAAGTTTGCGCTTGCGTCCGGAAATAAGAAAAGCTTACTTCTGCCAGTTTTTTAAAATCACAGCTTGTAGAAGGTTTACATGATTTCTCAAAAAACACGAGTTTTTAGAAAATGTGATTTATTTCATAAATGGAATCAACAAAGTATGCACATTCTATGTCATAACGACTTTCTATATTTTGCGCATGCGGAAACTATGCACATTCTACGTAATAACGACTTTCTATAGTTTGCGCATGCATCCGGAAATAAGAAAAGCTTACTTCCCCCCTTTTTTTAAATTCACAGCTTCTAGAAGGTTTAGATGAATTCTTAAAAAACACAAGTTTTTAGAAAATGTGATTTATTTCATAAATGGAATCAACAAAGTATACACATTCTACGTAGTAACGACTTTCTATAGTTTGCGCATGCGTCCAGAAATAAGAAAAGCTTACTTCCGCCAGTTTTTTAAAATCACAGCTTCTAGAAGGTTTACATAATTTCTTAAAAAACACGAGTTTTTAGAAAATGTGATTTATTAAATAAATGGAATCAACAAAGTTTGCACATTCAATGTCATAACGACATTCTATAGTTTGCGCATGTTTCCGGAAATAAGAAAAGCTTAATTCCCCCCGTTTTTTAAAATCACAGCTTCTAGAAGGTTTACATGATTTCTTAAAAAACACGAGGTTTTAGAAAATGTTATTTATTTCATAAATGGAATCAACAAAGTATGCACATTCTATGTAATAACGACTTTCTAAAGTTTGTGCATGCGTCCGGAAATAAGAAAAGCTTACTTCCGCAAGTTTTTTAAGATCGCAGCTTCTAGAAGGTTTACATGATTTCTTAAAAAACACGAGTTTTTAGAAAATGTGATTTATTTCATAAATGGAATCAGCAAAGTATGCACATTCTATGTCATAACGACTTTCTATATTTTGCTCATGCGCAAACTATGCACATTCTACGTAGTAACGACTTTCTATAGTTTGCGCATGCGTCCGGAAACAAGAAAAGCTTACTTCCCCCCCTTTTTTTAAATTCACAGCTTCTAGAAGGTTTAGATGAATTCATAAAAAACAAGAGTTTTTTAGAAAAGGTGATTTATTTCCTAAATGGAATCAACGAACTATGCACATTCTACGTAATAATGACTTTCTATATTTTGCGCATATGTCCGGAAATAAGAAAAGCTTCCTTCCACCAGTTTTTAAAAACCACAGCTTCTAGAAGGTTTACATGATTTCTTAAAAAACACGAGTTTTTAGAAAATGTGATTTATTTCATAAATGGAATCAACAAAGTATGCATATTCTATGTAATAACGACTTTCTAAAGTTTGCGCATGCGCCCGGAAATATGAAAAGCTTACTTCCACCAGTTTTTTAAAATCACAGCTTCTAGAAGGTTTAAATGATTTCTTAAAAAACACGAGTTTTTAGAAAATGTGATTTATTTCATAAATGGAATCAACAAAGTATGCACATTCTACGTCATAACAACTTTCTATAGTTTGCACATCCGTCCGAAAATAAGAAAATCTTAATTCCCCCCGTTTTTTAAAATCACAACTTCTAGAAGGTTTACATGATGTCTTAAAAAACACGAGTTTTTAGGAAATGTGATTTATTTCATAGATGGAATAAAAAAAGTATGCACATTCCATGTAATAACGATTTTCTATAGTTTGCGCATGCGCAAACTATGCACATTCTACGTAATAACATCTTTTTATAGTTTGCGCATGCGTCCGGAAATAAGAAAAGCTTACATCCCCCCTTTTTTTAAATTCACAGCTTCTAGAAGGTTTAGATGAATTCTTAAAAAACACGAGTTTTTATAAAATGTGATTTATTTCATAAATGGAATCAACAAAGTATGCACATTCTACGTCATAACAACTCTCTATAGTTTGCGCATGCGTCCGGAAATAAGAAAAGCTTAATCCCCCCCGTTTTTTAAAATCACAGCTTCTAGAAGGTTTACATGATTTCTTAAAAAACATGAGTTTTTAGAAAATGTGATTTATTTCATAAATTGAATCATCAAACTAAGCACATTCTACGTAATAACTACTTTCTATAGTTTGCGCATGCGTCCGGAAATAAGAAAAGCTTCCTTCCGCCAGTTTTTAAAAACCACAGCTCCTAGAAGGTTTACATGATTTCTTAAAAAACATGAGTTTTTAGAAAATGTGATTTATGTCATAAATGGAATCTACAAAGTATGCACATTCTACGTCATAACGACTTTCTATAGTTTGCGCATGCATCCGGAAATAACAAAAGCTTACTTCCCCCGTTTTTTAAAATCACAGCTTCTGGAAGGTTTACATGATTTCTTAAAAAACACGAGTTTTTAGAAAATGTGTTTTATTTCATAAATGCAATCAACAAAGTATGCACATTCTACGTCATAATGACTTTCTATAGTTTGCGCATGCGTTTGGAAATAAAAAAATCTTACTTCCCCCGTTTTTTAAAATCACAGCTTATAGAAGGTTTACATGATTACTTAAAAAACACGAGTTTTTAGAAAATGTGTTTTATTTCATAAATGGAATCAACAAAGTATGCACATTCTACGTCATAACGACTTTCTATAGTTTGCGCATGCGTCCGGAAATAAGAAAAGCTTACTTCCACCGTTTTTTAAAATCACAGCTTCTAGAAGGTTTACATTATTTCTTAAAAAACAAGAGTTTTTAGAAAATGTGTTTTATTTCATAAATGGAATCAACAAAGTATACACATTCTATGTCATAACGACTTTCTATAGTTTGCGCATTCTTTTGGAAATAAGAAAAGCTTACTTAACCCGTTTTTTAAAATCACAACTTCTGGAAGGTTTACATGATTTCGTAAAAAACACGAGTTTTTAGAAAATGTGTTTTATTTCATAAATGGAATATACAAAGTATGCACATTCTACGTCATAACAACTTTCTATAGTTTACCCATGCGTTTGGAAATAAGAAAAGCTTACTTCCCCCGTTTTTTAAAATCACAGCTTCTAGAAGGCTTACATGATTTCTTAAAAAACACGAGTTTTTAGAAAATGTGTTTTATTTCATAAATGGAATCAACCAAGTATGCACATTCTACGTCATAACGACTTTCTATAGTTTGCGCATGCGTCCGGAAATAAGAAAAGCTTACTTCCACAATTTTTTAAAATCACAACTTCTAGACAGTTTACATGATTTCGTAAAAAACACGAGTTTTTAGAAAATGTGTTTTATTTCATAAATGGAATCAACAAAGTATGCACATTCTACGTCATAACGACTTTCTATAGTTTGCACATGCGTTTGGAAATAAGAAAAGCTTACTTCCCCCGTTTTTTAAAATCACATCTTCTAGGAGGTTTACATGATTTCTTAAAAAACACGAGTTTTTAGAAAATGTGTTTTATTTCATAAATGGAATAAACAAAGTATGCACATTCTACGTCATAACAACTTTCTATAGTTTGTGCATTCGTCCGGAAATAAGAAAAGCTTACTTCCCCTGTTTTTTAAAATCACAGCTTCTAGAAGGTTTACATGATTTCTTAAAAAACACGAGTTTTTAGAAAATGTGTTTTATTTCGTAAATGGAATCAACAAAGTATGCACATTCTACGATATAATGATTTTCTATAGTTTGCGCATGCGTCCGGAAATAAGAAAAGCTTACTTCCCCCGTTTTTAAAATCACAGCTTCTAGAAGGTTTACATGATTTCTTAAAAAACACGAGTTTTTAGAAAATGTGTTTTATTTCATAAATGGAATCAACCAAGTATGCACATTCTACGTCATAATGACTTTCTATAGTTTGCGCATGCGTCCGGAAATAAGAAAAGCTTACTTCCACTGTTTTTTAAAATCACAGCTTCTAGAAGGTTTACATGATTTCTTAAAAAACACGAGTTTTTAGAAAATGTGTTTTGTTTCATAAATGGAATCAACAAAGTATACACATTCCACGTCATAACGACTTTCTATAGTTTGCGCATTCGTTCGGAAATAAGAAAAGCTAACTTCCACCGTTTTTTAAAATCACAGCTTCTAGAAGGTTTACACGATTTCTTAAAAAACACGAGTTTTTAGAAAATGTGTTTTATTTCATAAATGGAATCTACAAAGTATGCACATTCTACGCCATAACTTCCACCATTTTTTAAAATCACAACTTCTAGAAGGTTTACATGATTTCGTAAAAAACACGAGTTTTTAGAAAATGTGTTTTATTTCATAAATGGAATCAACAAAGTATGCACATTCTACGTCATAACGACTTTCTATAGTTTGCACATGCGTTTGGAATTAAGAAAAGCTTACTTCCCCCGTTTTTTAAAATCACAGCGTCTAGAAGGTTTACATGATTTCGTAAAAAACACAAGTTTTTAGAAAATGTGTTCTATTTCATAAATGGAATCAACAAAGTATGCACATTCTACGTCATAACGACTTTCTATAGTTTGCGCATGCGTTCGGAAATAAGAAAAGCTTACTTCCCCCGTTTTTTAAAATCACAGCTTCTAGAAGGTTTACATGGTTTCTTAAAAAACACGAGTTTTTATAAAATGTGTTTTATTTCATAAATGGAAGCAACAAAGTATGCACATTCTACGTCATAACAACTTTCTATAGTTTGTGCATTCGTCCGGAAATAAGAAAAGCTTACTTCCCCCGTTTTTTAAAATCAACAAAGTATGCATATTCTATGTAATAACGACTTTATAAAGTTTGCGCATGCGTCTAGAAATATGAAAAGCTTACTTCCGTCAGTTTTTTAAAATCACAGCTTCTAGAAGGTTTACATGATTTCTTAAAAAACACGAGTTTTTAGAAAATGTGATTTATGTCATAAATGGAATCAACAAAGTATGCACATTCTACATTATAATAACTTTCTATAGTTTGCGCATCCGTCCGAAAATAAGAAAATCTTAATTCCCCCCGTTTTTTAAAATCACAACTTCTAGAAGGTTTACATGATGTCTTAAAAAACACGATTTTTTAGGAAATGTGATTTATTTCATAAATGGAATCAACAAAGTATGCACATTCTATGTCATAACGACTTTCTATAGTTTGCGCATGCGCAAAATATGCACATTCTATGTAATAACAACTTTCTCTAGTTTGCGCATGCGTCCGGAAATAAGAAAAGCTTACTTCCCCCCTTTTTTTAAATTCACAGCTTCTAGAAGGTTTAGATGAATTCTTAAAAAAGATGACTTTTTAGAAAATGTGATTTATTTCATAAATGGAATCAACAAAGTTTTCACATTCAACATCATAACGACATTCTATAGTTTACGCATGCGTCCGGAAATAAGAAAAGCTTAATTCCCTCCGTTTTTTAAAATCACAGCTTCTAGAAGGTTTACATGATTTCTTAAAAAACATGAGATTTTAGAAAATGTGATTTATTTCATAAATGGAATCAACAAAGTTTGCACATTCTACGTCATAACGAATTTCTATAGTTTGCGCATTCGTCCGGAAATAAGAAAAGCTTAATTCCCCCCGTTTTTTAAAATCACAGCTTCTAGAAGGTTTACATGATTTCTTAAAAAACACGAGGTTTTAGAAAATGTGATTTATTTCATAAATGGAATCAACAAAGTATGCACATTCTATGTCATAACGACTTTCTATATTTTGCGCATGGGCAAACTATGCACATTCTACGTAATAACAATTTTCTATAGTTTGCGCATGCGTACGGAAATAAGAAATGCTTACTTCCCCCCTTTTTTTAAATTCACAGCTTCTAGAAGGTTTAGATGAATTCTTAAAAAACACAAGTTTTTAGAAAATAAGATTTATTTCATAAATGGAATCAACAAAGTATGCACATTCTACGTAGTAACGACTTTCTATAGTTTGCGCATGCGTCCGGAAATAAGAAAAGCTTACTTCCGCCGGTTTTTTAAAATCACAGCTTCTAAAAGGTTTACATGATTTCTTAAAAAACACGAGTTTTTAGAAAATGTGATTTATTTCATCAATGGAATCATCAAACTATGCACATTCTATGTAATAACAACTTTCTATAGTTTGGGCATGCGTCCGGAAACAAGAAAAGCTTACTTCCCCCCTTTTTTTAAATTCACATCTTCTAGAAGGTTTAGATGAATTCATAAAATACAAGATTTTTTAGAAAATGTGATTTATTTCATAAATGGAATCAACAAACTATGCACATTCTACGTAATTACAATTTTCTATAGTTTGCGCATGCGTCCGGAAATAAGAAAAGCTTACTTCCCCCCTTTTTTTAAATTCACAGCTTCTAGAAGGTTTAGATGAATTCTTAAAAAACACAAGTTTTTAGAAAATGTGATTTATTTCATAAATGGAATCAACAAAGTATGCACAATCTACGTGATAACAACTTTCTATAGTTTGCGCATCCGTCCGAAAATAAGAAAATCTTAATTTCCCCCGTTTTTTAAAATCACAACTTCTTGAAGGTTTACATGATGTCTTAAAAAACACGAGTTTTTAGGAAATGTGATTTATTTCATAAATGGAATCAACAAAGTATGCACATTCTATGTCATAACGACTTTCTATAGTTTGTGCATGCGCAAACTATGCACATTCTACGTAATAACAACTTTTTATAGTTTCCGCATGCGTCCGAAAATAAAAAAGCTTACTTCCCCCCTTTTTTTAAATTCACAGCTTCTAGAAGGTTTAGATGAATTCTTAAAAAACACGAGTTTTTAGAAAATGTGATTTATTTCATAAATGGAATCAACAAAGTATGCACATTCTACGTCATAACAACTCTCTATAGTTTGCGCATGCGTCCGGAAATAAGAAAAGCTTAATTCCCCCCGTTTTTTAAAATCACAGCTTCTAGAAGGTTTACATGATTTATTAAAAAACACGAGTTTTTAGAAAATGTGATTTATTTCATAAATGGAATCAACAAACTAAGCACATTCTACGTAATAACGACTTTCTATAGTTTGCGCATGCGTCCGGAAATAAGAAAAGCTTCCTTCCACCAATTTTTTAAAACCACAGCTTCTAGAAGGTTTACATGATTTCTTAAAAAACACGAGTTTTTAGAAAATGTGATTTATTTCATAAATGGAATCAACAAAGTATGCATATTCTATGTAATAACGACTTTCTAAAGTTTGCGCATGCGTCCGAAAATATGAAAAGCTTACTTCCGCCAGTTTTTTAAAATCACAGCTTCTAGAAGGTTTACATGATTTCTTAAAAAACATGAGTTTTTAGAAAATGTGATTTATTTCATAAATGGAATCAACAAAGTATGCAGATTCTATGTCATAACGACTTTCTATAGTTTGCGCATGCTCAAACTATTGACATTCTACGTGATAACGACTTTCTATAGTTTGGGCATGCGTCTGGAAATAAGAAAAACTTAATTCCCCCTTTTTTTAAATTCACAGCTTTTAGAAGGTTTAGATGAAATCTTAAAAAAAACGAGTTTTTAGAAAATGAGATTAATTTCATAAATGGAATCAACAAACTATGCACATTCTACGTAATAACGATTTTCTATAGTTTGCGCATGCGTCAAAAAATAAGAAAAGCTTCCTTCCGCCAGTTTTTTAAAACCACATCTTCTAGAAGGTTTACATGATTTCTTAAAAAACATGAGGCTTTAGAAAATGTGATTTATTTCATAAATGGAATCAACAAACTATGCACATTCAATGTAATAACGACTTTCAAAAGTTTGCGCATGCGTCCGGAAATATGAAAAGCTTACTTCCACCAGTTTTTTAAAATCACAGCTTCTAGAAGGTTTACATGATTTGTTAAAAAACACGAGTTTTTTAGAAAATGTGATTTATTTCATAAATGGAATCAACAAAGTATGGACATTCTTCGTCATAACGACTTTCTATATTTTGCGCATGCGTCTGGAAATAAGAAAAGCTTAATTCCCCCCGTTTTTAAAAATCACAACTTCTAGAAGGTTTACATGATGTCTTAAAAAACACGAGTTTTTAGGAAATGTGATTTATTTCATAAATGGAATCAACAAAGTATGCACATTTTATGTCATAACGACTTTCTATAGTTTGCGCATGCACAAAATATGCACATTCTACGTAATAACAACCTTTTATAGTTTGCGCATGCGTCCGGAAATAAGAAAAGCTTACTTCCCCCCTTTTTTTAAATTCACAGCTTCTAGAAGGTTTAGATGAATTCTTAAAAAACAAGAGTTTTTAGAAAATGTGATTTATTTCATAAATGGAATCAACAAAGTATGCACATTCTACGTCATAAGAACTCTCTATAGTTTGCGCATGCGTCTGGAAATAAGAAAAGCCTAATTCCCCTCGTTTTTTAAAATCACAGCTTCTAGAAGGTTTACATGATTTCTTAAAAAACACGAGTTTTTAGAAAATGTGATTTATTTTATAAATAGAATCAACAAAGTATGCACATTCTATGTCATAACGACTTTCTATAGTTTGTGCATGCGCAAACTATGCACATTCTACGTCATAACGACTTTCTATAGTTTGCGCATGCGTCCGGAAATAAGAAAAGCTTACTTCCCCCATTTTTTTAAATTCACAGCTTCTAGAAGGTTTAGATGAATTCTTAAAAAACATGAGGTTTTAGAAAATGTAATTTATTTCATAAATGGAATCAACAAATTATACACATTCTACGTAATAACGACTTTCTATAGTTTGCGCATGTGTCCGGAAATAAGAAAAGCTTACTTCTGCCAGTTTTTTAAAACCACGGCTTCTAGAAGGTTTACATGATTTCCTAAAAAACGTGAGTTTTTAAAAAATGTGATTTATTTCATAAATGAAATCAACAAAGTATGCAAATTCTATGTAATAAGGACTTTCTAAAGTTTGCGTATGCGTCCGGACATATGAAAAGCTTACTTCTGCCAGTTTTTTAAAATCACAGCTTCTAGAAGGTTTACATGATTTCTTAAAAAACACAAGTTTTTAGAAAATGTGATTTATTTCATAAATGGAATCAACAAAGTATGCACATTCTATGTAATAACGACTTTCTAAAGTTTGCGCATGCGTCCGGAAATATGAAAAGCTTACTTCCGCCATTTTTTTAAAATCACAGCTTCTAGAAGGTTTACATGATTTCTTAAAAAACACGAGTTTTTAGAAAATGTGATTTATTTCATAAATGGAGTCAACAAAGTTTTCACATTCTACGTCATAACGACTTTCTATAGTTTGCGCATGCGTCCAGAAATAAGAAAAGCTTAATTCCCCCCGTTTTTTAAAATCACAGATTCTAGAAGGTTTACATGATTTCTTAAAAAACACGAGTTTTTAGAAAATGTGATTATTTCATAAATGGAATCAACAAAGTATGCACATTCTATGTCATAATGACTTTCTATAGTTTGCGCATGCGCAAACTATGCACATTGTACGTGATAACGACTTTCTATAGTTTGCGCATGCGTCCGGAAATAAGAAAAGCTTACTTCCCCCCTTTTTTTAAATTCACAGCTTCTAGAAGGTTTAGATGAATTCTTAAAAAACACGTGTTTTTAGAAAATGTGATTTATTTCATAAATGGAATCAACAAAGTATGCACATTCTATGTAATAACGACTTTCTAAAGTTTGCGCATGCGTCCGGAAATATGAAAAGCTTACTTCCGCCATTTTTTTAAAATCACAGCTTCTAGAAGGTTTACATGATTTCTTAAAAAACACGAGTTTTTAGAAAATGTGATTTATTTCATAAATGGAGTCAACAAAGTTTGCACATTCTACGTCATAACGACTTTCTATAGTTTGCGCATGCGTCCAGAAATAAGAAAAGCTTAATTCCCCCCGTTTTTTAAAATCACGGATTCTAGAAGGTTTACATGATTTCTTAAAAAACACGAGTTTTTAGAAAATGTGATTATTTCATAAATGGAATCAACAAAGTATGCACATTCTATGTCATAATGACTTTCTATAGTTTGCGCATGCGTAAACTATGCACATTCTACGTGATAACGACTTTCTATAGTTTGCGCATGCGTCCGGAAATAAGAAAAGCTTACTTCCCCCCTTTTTTTAAATTCACAGCTTCTAGAAGGTTTAGATGAATTCTTAAAAAACATGAGGTTTTAGAAAATGTGATTTATTTCATAAATGGAATCAACAAAGTATGCACATTCTACGTAATAACGACTTTCTATAGTTTGCGCATGTGTCCGGAAATAAGAAAAGCTTACTTCCGCCAGTTTTTTAAAACCACAGCTTCTAGAAGGTTTACATGATTTCCTAAAAAAACGTGAGTTTTTAGAAAATGTGATTTATTTCATAAATGGAATCAACAAAGTATGCACATTCTATGTAATAACGACTTTCTAAAGTTTGCGTACGCATCCGGAAATATGAAAAGCTTAATTCTGCCAGTTTTTTAAAATCACAGCTTCTAGAAGGTTTACATGATTTCTTAAAAAACACGAGTTTTTAGAAAATGTGATTTATTTCATAAATGGAATCAACAAAGTATGCACAATCTACGCCATAACGACTTTCTATAGTTTTGCGCATGCGTCTGGAAATAAGAAAAGCTTAATTCCCCCCATTTTTTAAAATCACAGCTTCTAGAAGGTTTACATGATTTCTTAAAAAATTTGAGTTTTTAGAAAATGTGATTTATTTCATAAATGGAATCAACAAAGTATGCGCATTCTATTTCATAACGACTTTCTATAGTTTGCGCATGTGCAAACTATGCACATTCTACGTAATAACGACTTTATATAGTTTGCGCATGCGTCCGGAAATAAGAAAAGCTTACTTCCCCGCTTTTTTTAAATTCACAGCTTCTAGAAGGTTTAGATGAATTCTTAAAATACAGGAGTTTTTAGAAAATTTTATTTATTTCATAAATGGAATCAACAAATTTTGCACATTCTACGTCATAACGACTTTCTATAGTTTGTGCATGCATCCGGAAATAAGAAAAGCTTAATTCCACCCGTTTTTTAAAATCACAGCTTCTAGAAGGTTTACATGATTTCTTAAAAAACATGAGGTTTTAAAAAATGTGATTTATTTCATAAATTAAATCAACAAAATATGCACACTCTATGTAATAACGACATTCTAAAGTTTGCGCATGCGTCCGGAAATAAGAAAAGCTTACTTCCCCCCTTTTTTTAAATAAACAACTTCTAGAAGGTTTAGATGAATTGTTAAAAAATACAACTTTTTAGAAAATGTGATTTATTTCATGAATGGAATCAAAAAAGTATGCACATTCTACGTAGTAACGACTTTCTATAGTTTGCGCATGCATCCGGAAATAAGAAAAGCTTACTTCCCCCAGTTTTTTAAAATCACAGCTTCTAGAAGGTTTACATAATTTCTCAAAAAACATGAGTTTTTAGAAAATGTGATTTATTTCATAAATGGAATAAACAAAGTATGCACATTCTATGTCATAACGACTTTCTAAAGTTTGCGCATGCGCATACTATGCACATTCTACGTGATAACGACTTTCTATAGTTTGCGCATGCGTCGGGAAATAAGAAAAGCTTACTTCCCCCCTTTTTTTTAAATTCACAGCTTCTAGAAGGTTTAGATGAATTCTTAAAAAACATGAATTTTTAGAAAATGTGATTTATTTCATAAATCGAATCCACAAACTATGCACATTCTACGTAATAACAACTTTCTATAGTTTGGGCATGCATCCGGAAACAAGAAAAGCTTACTTCCCCCCTTTTTTTAAATTCACAGCTTTTAGAAGGTTTAGATGAATTCATAAAAAACAAGAGTTTTTAGAAAATGTGATTTATTTCATAAATGGAATCAACAAACTATGCACATTCTACGTAATAACGACTTTCTATAGTTTGCGCATGCGTCCGGAAATAAGAAAAGCTTCCTTCCACCAGTTTTTAAAAACCACAGCTTCTAGAAGGTTTACATGATTTCTTAAAAAACACGAGTTTTTAGAAAATGTGATTTATTTCATAAATGGAATCAACAAAGTATGCATATTCTATGTCATAACGAATTTATATAGTTTGCGCATGCGCAAACTATGCACATTCTACGTGATAACGACTTTCTATAGTTTGCGCATGCGTCCGGAAATAAGAAAAGCTTACTTCCCCCCTTTTTTTAAATTCACAGCTTCTAGAAGGTTTAGATGAATTCTTAAAAAACACGTGTTTTTAGAAAATGTGATTTATTTCATAAATGGAATCAACAAAGTATGCACATTCTATGTAATAACGACTTTCTATAGTTTGCGCATGCGTCCGGAAATAAGAAAAGCTTCCTTCCGCCAGTTTTTTAAAATCACAGCTTCTAGAAGGTTTACATGATTTCTTAAAAAACACGAGTTTTTAGAAAATGTGATTTAATTCATAAATGCTATCAACAAAGTATGCACATTCTATCTCATAACAACTTTCTAAAGTTTGCGCATGCGTCTGGAAATATGAAAAGCTTACTTCCACCAGTCTTTTAAAATCACAGCTTCTAGAAGGTTTACATGATTTCTGAAAAAAACACAAGTTTTTAGAATATGTGATTTATTTCATAAATGGAATCAACAAAGTATGCACATTCTATGTAATAAAGACTTTCTAAAGTTTGCGCATGCGTCCCGAAATATGAAAAGCTTACTTCCGCCAGTTTTTTAAAATCACAGCTTCTAGAAGGTTTACATGGTTTCTTGAAAAACACGAGTTTTTAGAAAATGTGATTTATTTCTTAAATGGAATCAACAAAGTATGCTCATTCTATGTAATAACGACTTTCTAAAGTTTGCACATGCATCGGGAAATAAGAAAAGCTTACTTCCGCCAGTTTTTTAAAATCACAGCTTCTACAAGGTTTACATGATTTCTTACAAAACACTAGTTTTTAGAAAATGTGATTTATTTCATAAATGGAATCAACAAAGTATGCATATTTTATGTAATAACGACTTTCTAAAGTTTGCGCATGCGTCCGGAAAAATGAAAAGCTTACTTCCGCCAGTGTTTTAAAAATCACAGCTTCTAGAAGGTTTACATGGTTTCTTGAAAAACACGAGTTTTTAGAAAATGTGATTGATTTCTTAAATAGAATCAACAAGGTATGCTCATTCTATGTAATAACGACTTTCTAAAGTTTGCGCATGCGTCTGAAAATAAGAAAAGCTTACTTCCGCCAACTTTTTAAAATCACAGCTTCTAGAAGGTTTACATGATTTCTTAAACAACACGAGTTCTTAGAAAATGTGATTTATTTCATAAATGAAATCAACAAAGTATGCACATTCTATGTCATAACGAGTTTCTAAAGTTTGCGCATGCGTCCGGAAATATGAAAAGCTTACTTCCACCAGTTTTTTAAAATCACAGCTTCTAGAAGGTTTACATGATTTCTTAAAAAACACTAGTTTTTAGAAAATGTGATTTATTTCATAAATGGAATCAACAAAGTATGCACATTCTATGTAATAACGACTTTCTAAAGTTTGCGCATGCATCCGGAAATATGAAAAGCTTACTTCCGCCAGTTTTTTAAAATCACAGCTTCTAGAAGGTTTACATGGTTTCTTTAAAAACACGAGTTTTTAGAAAATGTGATTGATTTCTTAAATGGAATCAACAAAGTATGCTCATTCTATGTAACAACGACTTTCTAAAGTTTGCGCATGCGTCCGGAAATAAGAAAAGCTTACTTCCCCCCTTCTTTTAAATTCACAGCTTCTAGAAGGTTTAGATGAATTCTTAAAAAACACGTGTTTTTAGAAAATGTGATTTATTTCATAAATGGAATCAACAAAGTATGCACATTCTATGTAATAACGACTTTCTAAAGTTTGCGCATGCGTCTGGAAATAAGAAAAGCTTCCTTCCGCCAGTTTTTTAAAATCATAGCTTCTAGAAGGTTTACATGATTTCTTAAAAAACATGAGTTTTAAGAAAATGTGATTTAATTCATAAATGCAATCAACAAAGTATGCACATTCTATCTCATAACAACTTTCTAAAGTTTGCGCACGCGTCTGGAAATATGAAAAGCTTACTTCCACCAGTCTTTTAAAATCACAGCTTCTAGAAGGTTTACATGATTTCTGAAAAAACACAAGTTTTTAGAAAATGTGATTTATTTCATAAATGGAATCAACAAATTATGCACATTCTATGTAATAAAGACTTTCTAAAGTTTGCGCATGCGTCCGGAAATATGAAAAGCTTACTTCCGCTAGTTTTTTAAAATCACAGCTTCTAGAAGGTTTACATGGTTTCTTGAAAAACATGAGTTTTTAGAAAATGTGATTTATTTCTTAAATGGAATCAACAAAGTATGCTCATTCTATGTAATAACGACTTTCTAAAGTTTGCACATGCATCGGGAAATAAGAAAAGCTTACCTCCGCCAGTTTTTTAAAATCACAGCTTCTAGAAGGTTTACATGATTTCTTAAAAAACACGAGTTTTTAGAAAATGTGATTATTTCATAAATGGAATCAACAAAGTATGCACATTCTATGTCATAATGACTTTCTATAGTTTGCGCATGCGCAAACTATGCACATTGTACGTGATAACGACTTTCTATAGTTTGCGCATGCGTCCGGAAATAAGAAAAGCTTACTTCCCCCCTTTTTTTAAATTCACAGCTTCTAGAAGGTTTAGATGAATTCTTAAAAAACACGTGTTTTTAGAAAATGTGATTTATTTCATAAATGGAATCAACAAAGTATGCACATTCTATGTAATAACGACTTTCTCAAGTTTGCGCATGCGTCCGGAAATATGAAAAGCTTACTTCCGCCATTTTTTTAAAATCACAGCTTCTAGAAGGTTTACATGATTTCTTAAAAAACACGAGTTTTTAGAAAATGTGATTTATTTCATAAATGGAGTCAACAAAGTTTGCACATTCTACGTCATAACGACTTTCTATAGTTTGCGCATGCGTCCAGAAATAAGAAAAGCTTAATTCCCCCCGTTTTTTAAAATCACGGATTCTAGAAGGTTTACATGATTTCTTAAAAAACACGAGTTTTTAGAAAATGTGATTATTTCATAAATGGAATCAACAAAGTATGCACATTCTATGTCATAATGACTTTCTATAGTTTGCGCATGCGCAAACTATGCACATTCTACGTGATAACGACTTTCTATAGTTTGCGCATGCGTCCGGAAATAAGAAAAGCTTACTTCCCCCCTTTTTTTAAATTCACAGCTTCTAGAAGGTTTAGATGAATTCTTAAAAAACATGAGGTTTTAGAAAATGTGATTTATTTCATAAATGGAATCAACAAAGTATGCACATTCTACGTAATAACGACTTTCTATAGTTTGCGCATGTGTCCGGAAATAAGAAAAGCTTACTTCCGCCAGTTTTTTAAAACCACAGCTTCTAGAAGGTTTACATGATTTCCTAAAAAACGCGAGTTTTTAGAAAATGTGATTTATTTAATAAATGGAATCAACAAAGTATGCACATTCTATGTAATAACGACTTTCTAAAGTTTGCGTACGCGTCCGGAAATATGAAAAGCTTAATTCTGCCAGTTTTTTAAAATCACAGCTTCTAGAAGGTTTACATGATTTCTTAAAAAACACGAGTTTTTAGAAAATGTGATTTATTTCATAAATGGAATCAACAAAGTATGCACATTCTACGCCATAACGACTTTCTATAGTTTGCGCATGCGTCTGGAAATAAGAAAAGCTTAATTCCCGCCATTTTTTAAAATCACAGCTTCTAGAAGGTTTACATGATTTCTTAAAAAATTTGAGTTTTTAGAAAATGTGATTTATTTCATAAATGGAATCAACAAAGTATGCGCATTCTATTTCATAACGACTTTCTATAGTTTGCGCATGTGCAAACTATGCACATTCTACGTAATAACGACTTTATATAGTTTGCGCATGCGTCCGGAAATAAGAAAAGCTTACTTCCCCGCTTTTTTTAAATTCACAGCTTCTAGAAGGTTTAGATGAATTCTTAAAATACAGGAGTTTTTAGAAAATTTTATTTATTTCATAAATGGAATCAACAAATTTTGCACATTCTACGTCATAACGACTTTCTATAGTTTGTGCATGCATCCGGAAATAAGAAAAGCTTAATTCCACCCGTTTTTTAAAATCACAGCTTCTAGAAGGTTTACATGATTTCTTAAAAAACATGAGGTTTTAGAAAATGTGATTTATTTCATAAATTAAATCAACAAAATATGCACACTCTATGTAATAACGACATTCTAAAGTTTGCGCATGCGTCCGGAAATAAGAAAAGCTTACTTCCCCCCTTTTTTTAAATAAACAACTTCTAGAAGGTTTAGATGAATTGTTAAAAAATACAACTTTTTAGAAAATGTGATTTATTTCATGAATGGAATCAACAAAGTATGCACATTCTACGTAGTAACGACTTTTTATTGTTTGCGCATGCATCCGGAAAAAAGAAAAGCTTACTTCCCCCAGTTTTTTAAAATCACAGCTTCTAGAAGGTTTACATAATTTCTCAAAAAACACGAGTTTTTAGAAAATGTGATTTATTTCATAAATGGAATAAACAAAGTATGCACATTCTATGTCATAACGACTTTCTAAAGTTTGCGCATGCGCATACTATGCACATTCTACGTGATAACGACTTTCTATAGTTTGCGCATGCGTCGGGAAATAAGAAAAGCTTACTTCCCCCCTTTTTTTAAATTCACAGCTTCTAGAAGGTTTAGATGAATTCTTAAAAAACATGAATTTTTAGAAAATGTGATTTATTTCATAAATCGAATCCACAAACTATGCACATTCTACGTAATAACAACTTTCTATAGTTTGGGCATGCATCCGGAAACAAGAAAAGCTTACTTCCCCCCTTTTTTTAAATTCACAGCTTTTAGAAGGTTTAGATGAATTCATAAAAAACAAGAGTTTTTAGAAAATGTGATTTATTTCATAAATGGAATCAACAAACTATGCACATTCTACGTAATAACGACTTTCTATAGTTTGCGCATGCGTCCGGAAATAAGAAAAGCTTCCTTCCACCAGTTTTTTAAAACCACAGCTTCTAGAAGGTTTACATGATTTCTTAAAAAACACGAGTTTTTAGAAAATGTGATTTATTTCATAAATGGAATCAACAAAGTATGCATATTCTATGTCATAACGAATTTATATAGTTTGCGCATGCGCAAACTATGCACATTCTACGTGATAACGACTTTCTATAGTTTGCGCATGCGTCCGGAAATAAGAAAAGCTTACTTCCCCCCTTTTTTTAAATTCACAGCTTCTAGAAGGTTTAGATGAATTCTTAAAAACCACGTGTTTTTAGAAAATGTGATTTATTTCATAAATGGAATCAACAAAGTATGCACATTCTATGTAATAATGACTTTCTAAAGTTTGCGCATGCGTCCGGAAATAAGAAAAGCTTCCTTCCGCCAGTTTTTTAAAATCACAGCTTCTAGAAGGTTTACATGATTTCTTAAAAAACACGTGTTTTTAGAAAATGTGATTTAATTCATAAATGCTATCAACAAAGTATGCACATTCTATCTCATAACAACTTTCTAAAGTTTGCGCATGCGTCTGGAAATATGAAAAGCTTACTTCCACCAGTCTTTTAAAATCACAGCTTCTAGAAGGTTTACATGATTTCTGAAAAAACACAAGTTTTTAGAATATGTGATTTATTTCATAAATGGAATCAACAAAGTATGCACATTCTATGTAATAAATACTTTCTAAAGTTTGCGCATGCGTCCCGAAATATGAAAAGCTTACTTCCGCCAGTTTTTTAAAATCACAGCTTCTAGAAGGTTTACATGGTTTCTTGAAAAACACGAGTTTTTAGAAAATGTGATTTATTTCTTAAATGGAATCAACAAAGTATGCTCATTCTATGTAATAACGACTTTCTAAAGTTTGCACATGCATCGGGAAATAAGAAAAGCTTACTTCCGCCAGTTTTTTAAAATCACAGCTTCTACAAGGTTTACATGATTTCTTAAAAAACACTAGTTTTTAGAAAATGTGATTTATTTCAGAAATGGAATCAACAAAGTATGCACATTTTATGTAATAACGACTTTCTAAAGTTTGCGCATGCGTCCGGAAAAATGAAAAGCTTACTTCCGCCAGTGTTTTGAAATCACAGCTTCTAGAAGGTTTACATGGTTTCTTGAAAAACACGAGTTTTTAGAAAATGTGATTGATTTCTTAAATAGAATCAACAAGGTATGCTCATTCTATGTAATAACGACTTTCTAAAGTTTGCGCATGCGTCTGGAAATAAGAAAAGCTTACTTCCGCCAGTTTTTTAAAATCACAGCTTCTAGAAGGTTTACATGATTTCTTAAACAACACGAGTTCTTAGAAAATGTGATTTATTTCATAAATGCAATCAACAAAGTATGCACATTCTATGTCATAACGAGTTTCTAAAGTTTGCGCATGCGTCCGGAAATATGAAAAGCTTACTTCCACCAGTTTTTTAAAATCACAGCTTCTAGAAGGTTTACATGATTTCTTAAAAAACACTAGTTTTTAGAAAATGTGATTTATTTCATAAATGGAATCAACAAAGTATGCACATTCTATGTAATAACGACTTTCTAAAGTTTGCGCATGCATCCGGAAATATGAAAAGCTTACTTCCACCAGTTTTTAAAAACCACAGCTTCTAGAAGGTTTACATGGTTTCTTTAAAAACACGAGTTTTTAGAAAATGTGATTGATTTCTTAAATGGAATCAACAAAGTATGCTCATTCTATGTAACAACGACTTTCTAAAGTTTGCGCATGCGTCCGGAAATAAGAAAAGCTTACTTCCCCCCTTCTTTTAAATTCACAGCTTCTAGAAGGTTTAGATGAATTCTTAAAAAACACGTGTTTTTAGAAAATGTGATTTATTTCATAAATGGAATCAACAAAGTATGCACATTCTATGTAATAACGACTTTCTAAAGTTTGCGCATGCGTCCGGAAATAAGAAAAGCTTCGTTCCGCCAGTTTTTTAAAATCATAGCTTCTAGAAGGTTTACATGATTTCTTAAAAAACATGAGTTTTAAGAAAATGTGATTTAATTCATAAATGCAATCAACAAAGTATGCACATTCTATCTCATAACAACTTTCTAAAGTTTGCGCACGCGTCTGGAAATATGAAAAGCTTACTTCCACCAGTCTTTTAAAATCACAGCTTCTAGAAGGTTTACATGATTTCTGAAAAAACACAAGTTTTTAGAAAATGTGATTTATTTCATAAATGGAATCAACAAATTATGCACATTCTATGTAATAAAGACTTTCTAAAGTTTGCACATGCGTCCGGAAATATGAAAAGCTTACTTCCGCTAGTTTTTTAAAATCACAGCTTCTAGAAGGTTTACATGGTTTATTGAAAAACATGAGTTTTTAGAAAATGTGATTTATTTCTTAAATGGAATCAACAAAGTATGCTCATTCTATGTAATAACGACTTTCTAAAGTTTGCACATGCATCGGGAAATAAGAAAAGCTTACCTCCGCCAGTTTTTTAAAATCACAGCTTCTGGAAGGTTTACATGATTTCTTAAAAAACACGAGTTTTTAGAAAATGTGATTTATTTCGTAAATGCAATCAACAAAGTATGCACATTCTATGTCATAACAACTTTCTAAAGTTTGCGCATGCATCCGGAAATATGAAAAGCTTACTTCCACCAGTTTTTTAAAATCACAGCTTCTAGAAGGTTTACATGATTTCTTAAAAAACACTAGTTTTTAGAAAATGTGATTTATTTCATAAATGGAATCAACAAAGTATGCACATTCTATGTAATAACGACTTTCTAAAGTTTGCGCATGCGTCCGGAAATATGAAAAGCTTACTTCTGCCAGTTTTTTAAAATCACAGCTTCTAGAAGGTTTACATGGTTTCTTGAAGAACACGAGTTTTTAGAAAATGTGATTGATTTCTTAAATGGAATCAACAAAGTATGCTCATTCTATGTAATAACGACTTTCTAAAGTTTGCGCATGCGTCTGGAAATAAGAAAATCTTACTTCCGCCAGTTTTTTAAAATCACAGCTTCTAGAAGGTTTACATGATTTCTTAAACAACACGAGTTTTTAGAAAATGTGATTTATTTCATAAATGCAATTAACAAAGTATGCACATTCTATGTCATAACGAGTTTCTAAAGTTTGCGCATGCGTCCGGAAATATGAAAAGCTTACTTCTGCCAGTTTTTTAAAATCACAACTTCTAGAAGGTTTACATGATTTGTTAAAAAACGCGAGTTTTTAGAAAATGTGATTTATTTCATAAATGGAATCAACAAACTATGCACATTCTACGTAATAACGACTTTCTATAGTTTGCACATGTGTCCAGAAATAAGAGAAGCTTCCTTCCGCCAGTTTTTTAAAACCAAAGCTTCTAGAAGGTTTACATGATTTCTTAAAAAACACGAGTTTTTGGAAAATGTGATTTATTTCATAAATGGAATCAACAAAGTATGCACATTCTATGTAATAACGACTTTCGAAAGTTTGTGCATGCGTACGAAAATATGAAAAGCTTACTTCCGCCAGTTTTTTAAAATCACAGCTTCTAGAAGATTTACATGATTTCTTAAAAAACACGAGTTTTTAGAAAATGTGAATTATTTCATAAATGGAATCAACAAAGTATGCACATTCTACATAATATAGACTTTCTATAGTTTGCGCATGCGTATGGAAATAAGAAAAGCTTACTTCCGCCAGTTTTCTAAAACCGCAGCTTCTAGAAGGTTTACATGATTTCTTAAAAAACATGAGTTTTTAGAAAATGTGATTTATTTCATAAATGGAATCAACAAAGTATGCACATTCTATGTAATAACGACTTTCGAAAGTTTGCGCATGCATCTGAAAATATGAAAAGCTTACTTCCGCCAGTTTTTTAAAATCACAGCTTCTAGAAGGTTTACATGATTTCTTAAAAAACACGAGTTTTTAGAAAATGTGATTTATTTCATAAATGGAATCAACAAAGTATGCACATTCTACGTAATAACGCTTTTCTATAGTTTGTGCATGCGTCCGGAAATAAGAAAAGCTTCCTTCCACCAGTTTTTAAAAACCACAGCTTCTAGAAGGTTTACATGATTTCTTAAAAAACACGAGTTTTTAGAAAATGTGATTTATTTCATAAATGGAATCAACAAAACATGCACATTCTATGTCATAACGACTTTCTATAGTTTGCGCATGCGCAAGCTATGCACTTTCTACGTGCTAACGACTTTCTATAGTTTGCGCATGCGTCCGGAAATAAGAAAAGCTTACTTTCCCCCTTTTTTTAAATTCACAGATTCTAGAAGGTTTAGATGAATTCTTAAAAACCACGAGTTTTTAGAAAAAGTCATTTATTTCATAAATGGAATCAACAAGGTATGCACATTCTACGTAGTAGCGACTTTCTATAATTTGCGCATGCTTCCGGAAATAAGAAAAGCTTACTTCCGCCAGTTTTTTAAAACCACAACTTCTAGAAGGTTCACATGATTTCTTACAAAACATGAGTTTTTAGAAAATGTGATTTATTTCATAAATGGAATCAACAAAGTATGGACATTCTCTGTCATAACGACTTTCTATAGTTTGCGCATGTGCAAATTATGCACATTCTAAGTGATAACCACTTTCTATAGTTTGTGCATGCGTCCGGAAATATGAAGAGCTTACTTCCCCCCTTTTTTTAAATTCACAGATTCTCGAAGGTTTAGATGAATTCTTAAAAACCACGAGTTTTTAGAAAAAGTCATTTATTTCATAAATGGAATCAACAAGGTATGCACATTCTACGTAGTAGCGACTTTCTATAATTTGCGCATGCTTCCGGAAATAAGAAAAGCTTACTTCCGCCAGTTTTTTAAAACCACAACTTCTAGAAGGTTTACATGATTTCTTACAAAACATGAGTTTTTAGAAAATGTGATTTATTTCATAAATGGAATAAACAAAGTATGCACATTCTACGTAGTACTGACTTTCTATAGTTTGCGCATGCGTCCGGAAATAAGAAAAGCTTACTTCCACCAGTTTTTTAAAATCACAGCTTCTAGAAGGTTTACATGATTTCTTAAAAAACACGAGTTTTTAGAAAATGTGATTTATTTCATAAATGGAATCAACAAAGTATGTACATTCTCTGTCATAACGACTTTCTATAGTTTGCGCATGTGCAAATTATGCACATTCTATGTAATAACAACTTTCTAAAGTTTGCGCATGCGTCCGGAAATAAGAAAAGCTTACTTCCGCCAGTTTTTTAAAATCATAGCTTCTAGAGGGTTTACATGATTTGTTAAAAGACACGAGTTTTTAGAAAATGCGATTTATTTCATAAATGGAATCAACAAAGTATGCACATTCTATGTAATAACGACATTCTATAGTTTGTGCATGCGTCCAGAAAAAAGAAAAGCGAACTTGCCCCCGTTTTTTAAAATCACAGCTTCTAGAAGGGTTACATGAGTTCTTAAAAAAAACGAGTTTTTTAGAAAATGTCATTTATTTAATAAATGGAATCAACAAAGTATGCAGATTCTATGTCATAACGATTTTCTATAGCTTGCGGATGCGCAAACTATGCACATTCTACGTTATAACGACTTTCTATAGTTTGCGCATGCTTCGGAAATAAGAAAAACTAACTTCCCCCCATTTTTTAAAATCACAGCTTTTAGAAGGTTTACATAATTTCTTAAAAAACACGAGTTTTTAGAAAATGTGATTTAATTCATAAATTGAATCACAAAGTATGCGGATTCTATGTCATAACGACTTTCTATAGTTTGCGCATGCGCAAACTATGCACATTCTACGTAATAACGACATTCTATAGTTTGCGCATGCTTCGGAAATAAGAAAAGCTGACTTCCCCCTGTTTTTTAAAATCACAGCTTTTAGAAGGTTTACATGATTTCTTAAAAAACACGAGTTTTTAGAAAATGTGATTTACTTCATAAATGGAATCAACAAAGTATGCACATTATATGTCATAACGACTTTCTATAGTTTGCGCATGCGCAAACTACGAACATTCTACGTAATAACGACCATCTATAGTTTGCGCATGCGTCCATAAATAAGATTAGCTTACTTCCCCCCCCTTTTTAAAATCACATCTTCTAGAGGGTTTACATGATTTCTTAAAAAACACGAGTTTTTAGAAAATGTCATTTATTTAATAAATGGAATCAACAAAGTATGCAAATTCTATGTCATAACGACTTTCTATAGTTTGCGGATGCGCAAACTATGCACATTCTACGTAATAAATACTTTCTATAGTTTGCGCATGCTTCGGAAATAAGAAAAGCTGACTTCCCCCCTTTTTTTAAAATCACAGCTTTTAGAAGGTTTACATGATTTCTTAAAAAACACGAGTTTTTAGAAAATGTGATTTACTTCATAAATGGAATCAACAAAGTATGCACATTATATGTCATAACGACTTTCTATAGTTTGCGCATGCGCAAACTACGAACATTCTACGTAATAACGACCATATATAGTTTGCGCATGCGTCCATAAATAAGATTAGCTTACTTCCCCCCCCTTTTTAAAATCACATCTTCTAGAGGGTTTACATGATTTCTTAAAAAACACGAGTTTTTAGAAAATGTCATTCATTTAATAAATGGAATCAACAAAGTATGCGGATTCTATGTCATAACGACTTTCTATAGTTTGCGCATGCGCAAACTATGCACATTCTACGTAATAACGACTTTCTATAGTTTGCGCATGCTTCGGAAATAAGAAAAGCTGACTTCCCCCCTTTTTTTAAAATCACAGCTTTTAGAAGGTTTACATGATTTCTTAAAAAACACGAGTTTTTAGAAAATGTGATTTACTTCATAAATGGAATCAACAAAGTATGCACATTGTATGTCATAACGACTTTCTATAGTTTGCGCATGCGCAAACTACGAACATTCTACGTAATAACGACCATCTATAGTTTGCGCATGCGTCCATAAATAAGATTAGCTTACTTCCCCCCCCTTTTTAAAATCACATCTTCTAGAGGGTTTACATGATTTCTTAAAAAACACGAGTTTTTAGAAAATGTCATTTATTTAATAAATGGAATCAACAAAGTATGCAAATTCTATGTCATAACGACTTTCTATAGTTTGCGGATGCGCAAACTATGAACATTCTATGTAATAACGTCTATCTATAGTTTGTGCATGCGTCCGGAAATAAGAAAACTTTACTTCCCCTCGTTTTTAAAATCACAACTTCTAGAAGGTTTACATGATTTCTTAAAAAACATGAATTTTTAGAAAATGTGTTTTATTTCATAAATGGAATTAACAAAGTATGCACATTTTATGTAATAACGACTTTCTATAGTTTGTCCATGCGTCTAGAAATAAGAAAAGCGAACTTCCCTCCGTTTTTTAAAATCACAACTTCTAGAAGGTTTACATGATTTCTTAAAAAACACGAGTTTTTAGAAAATGTCATTTCTTTCCTAATTTTAATCAACAAAGTATGCACTTTCTATGTAATAACAAATTTCTATAGTTTGCGCATGCGTCCGGAAATAAGAAAAGCGAACTTCCCCCCGTTTTTTAAAATCACAGCTTCTAGAAAGTTTACATGATTTCTTAAAAAACACGAGTTTTTAGAAAATGTCCTTTCTTTAATAAACGTAATAAAAAAAGTATGCAGATTCTATGTCATAACGACTTTCTATAGTTTGCGGATGCGCAAACTATGCACATTCTACGTAATGATGACTTTCTATAGTTTGCGCATGCGTCCGAAAATAAGAAAAGCTTACTTCCCCCCTTTTTTTAAATTCACGGCTTCTAGAAGGTTTACATGATTTCTTAAAAAACAGGGGTTTTTAGAAAATGTGATTTATTTCATAAATGGAATCACCAAAGTATGCACATTCTATGTCATAACGACTTTCTATAGTTTGCGCATGCGTCCGGAAATAAGAAAAGCTTATTTCCGCCCATTTTTGAAAATCACAGCATCTATAAGGTTTACATGATTTCTTAAAAAACACGAGTTTTTAGAAAATGTGATTTATTTCATAAATGGAATCAACAAATAATGCAGATTCTATGTCATAACGACTTTCTATAGTTTGCGCATGCGCAAACTATGCACATTCTACGTAATAACGACTTTCTATAGTTTGCGCATGCGTCCGAAAATAAGAAAAGCTTACTTCCTACCGTTTTTTAAATTCACAACTTCTAGAAGCTTTACATGATTTCTTAAAAAACACGAGTTTTTACAAAATGTGATTTATTTCATAAATGCAATCAACAAAGAATGCACATTCTATGTAATAATTACTTTCCAAAGTTTGCGCATGCGTCCGGAAATAAGAAAAGCTTACTTCCGCCGGTTTTTTAAAATCACAACTTCTAGAAGGTTTACATGATTTCTTAAAAAACACGAGTTTTTAGAAAATGTGATTTATTTCATAAATGGAATCAACAAAGTATGCACATTCTATGTAATAATTACTTTCCAAAGTTTGCGCATGCGTCCGGAAATAAGAAAAGCTTACTTCCGCCGGTTTTTTAAAATCACAGCTTCTAGAAAGTTTACATGATTTCTTAAAAAACATGAGTTTTTAGAAAATGTGATTTATTTCATAAATGGAATCAACAAAGTATGCACATTCTATGTAATAACGACTTTCGAAAGTTTGCGCATGCGTCCGAAAATATGAAAAGCTTACTTCCACCAGTTTTTTAAAATCACAGTTTCTAGAAGGTTTACATGATTTCTTAAAAAACACGAGTTTTTAGAAAATGTGATTTATTTCATAAATGGAATCAACAAAGTATGCACATTCTACATAATAACGACTTTCTATAGTATGTGCATGCGTCCGGAAATATGAAAAGCTTATTATCGCCAGTTTTTTAAAACCACAGCTTCTAGAAGGTTTACATGACTTCTTAAAAAACACGATTTTTTAGAAAATGTGATTTATTTCATAATTGGAATCAACAAAGTATGCACATTCTATGTAATCAAGACTTTCTAAAGTTTGCGCATGCGTCCGGAAATAAGAAAAGCTTACTTCCACCAGGTTTTTAAAATCACAGCTTCTAGAAGGTTTACATGATTTCTTAAAAAACACGAGTTTTTAGAATATGTGATTTATTTCATAAATGGAATCAACAAAGTATGCACATTCTATGTAATAACGACTTTCGAAAGTTTGCGCATGCGTCTGAAAATATGAAAAGCTTACTTCCGCCAGTTTTTTAAAATCACAGCTTCTAGAAGGTTTACATGATTTCTTAAAAAACACGAATTTTCAGAAAATGTGATTTATTTCATAAATGGAATCAACAAAGTATACACATTCTATGTAATAACGACTTTGGAAACTTTGTGCATGTGTCCAAAAATATGAAAAGCTTACTTCCGCCAGTTTTTTAAAATCATAGCTTCTAGAAGGTTTACATGATTTCTTAAAAAAACGAGTTTTTAGAAAATGTGATTTATTTCATAAATGGAATCAACAAAGTATGCACATTCTACATAATAACGACTTTCTATAGTTTGCGCATGCGTCCGGAAGTAAGAAAAGCTTACTTCCGCCAGTTTTTTAAAATCACAGCTTCTAGAAGGTTTACATGATTTCTTAAAAAACACGTGTTTTTAGAAAATGTGATTTATTTCATAAATGGAATCAACAAAGTATGCACATTCTACATAGTAACGACTTTCTATAGTTTGCCATGCGTCCGGAAATATGAAAAGCTTACATCCACCAGTTTTTTAAACTCGTAGCTTCTAGAAGGTTTACATGATTTCTTAAAAAAGACGAGTTTTTACAAAATGTGGTTTATTTCATAAATGGGATCAACAAAGTATGCGCAAACTATGCACGAATTTCTATAGTTTGCGCATGCGCAAACTATGCACATTCTACGTGATAACGACTTTCTAGAAGGTTTAGAAGGTTTAGATGAATTCTTAAAAAACACGTGATTTTAGAAAATGTGATTTATTTCATAAATGGAATACGCAAGGTATGCACATTCTACGTAGTAACGACTTTCTATAGTTTGCGCATGCGTCCGGAAATAAGAAAAGCTTACTTCCGCCAGTTTTTTAAAACCACAGCTTCTAGAAGGTTTACATGATTTCTTAAAAAACACAAATTTTTAGAAAATGTGATTTATTTCATAAATGGAATCAACAAAGTATGCACATTCTACGTAGTAACGACTTTCTATAGTTTGCGCATGCGTCCGGAAATATGAAAACCTTCTTCCGCCAGTTTTTTAAACTCACAGCTTCTAGAAAGTTTACATGATTTCTTAAAAAACACGAGTTTTTAGAAAATGTGATTTATTTCATAAATGGAATCAACAAAGTATGCACATTCTATGTAATAACGACTTTCTAAAGTTTGCGCATGCATCCGGAAATAAGAAAAGCTTACTTCCGCCAGTTTTTTAAAATCACAGCTTCTAGAAGGTTTACATGATTTCTTAAAAAACACGAGTTTTTAGAAAATGTGATTTATTTCATAAATGAAATCAACAAAGTATGCACATTCTATGTCATAACAACTTTCTAAAGTCTGCGCACGCATCCAGAAATATGAAAAGCTTACTTCTGCCAGTTTTTTAAAATCACAGCTTCTAGAAGGTATACATGATTTCTTAAAAAACACGAGTTTTTAGAAAATGTGATTTATTTGATAAATGGAATCCACAAACTATGCACATTCTGTGTATTAACGACTTTCTATAGTTTGAACATGCATCCGGAAATAAGAAAAGCTCCCTTCCGTCAGTTTTTTAAAACCAAAGCTTCTAGAAGGTTTACATGATTTCTTAAAAAACACGAGTTTTTAGAAAATGTGATTTATTTCATAAATGGAATCAACAAAGTATGCACATTCTATGTAATAACGACTTTCTAAAGTTTGCGCATGCGTCCAGAAATAAGAAAAGCTTACTTCCGCCAGTTTTTTAAAATCACAGCTTCAAGAAGGTTTACATGATTTCTTAAAAAACGCGAGTTTTTAGAAAATGTGATTTATTTCATAAATGGAATCAACAAAGTATGCACATTCTATGTAATAACGACTTTCTAAAGTTTGCGCATGCGTCTGGAAATAAGAAAATCTTACTTCCGCCAGTTTTTTAAAATCACAGCTTCTAGAAGGTTTACATGATTTCTTAAACAACACGAGTTTTTAGAAAATGTGATTTATTTCATAAATGCAATTAACAAAGTATGCACATTCTATGTCATAACGAGTTTCTAAAGTTTGCGCATGCGTCCGGAAATATGAAAAGCTTACTTCTGCCAGTTTTTTAAAATCACAGCTTCTAGAAGGTTTACATGATTTCTTAAAAAACACGAGTTTTTAGAAAATGTGATTTATTTCATAAATGGAATCAACAAACTATGCACATTCTACGTAATAACGACTTTCTATAGTTTGCACATGCGTCCGGACATAAGAAAAGCTTACTTCCGCCAGTTTTTTAAAATCGCAGCTTCTAGAAGGTTTACATGATTTCTTAAAAAACACGAATTTTTAGAAAATGTGATTTATTTCATAAATGGAATCAACAAACTATGCACATTCTACGTAATAACGATTTTCTATAGTTTACGCATGCGTCCGGAAATAAGAAAAGCTTCCTTCCACCAGTTTTTAAAAACCACAGCTTCTAGAAGGTTTACATGATTTCTTAAAAAACACGAGTTTTTAGAAAATGTGATTTATTTCATCAATGGGATCAAATAAGTATGCACATTCTATGTCATAACGAATTTCTATAGTTTGCCCATGCGCAAACTATGCACATTCTACGTGATAACGACTTTCTATAGTTTGCGCATGCGTCCGGAAATAAGAAAAGCTTACTTCCCCCCTTTTTTTAAATTCACAGCTTCTAGAAGGTTTAGATGAATTCTAAAAAAACACGTGTTTTTAGAAAATGTGATTTATTTCATAAATGGAATCAACAAGGTATGCACTTTCTGCGTAGTAACGACTTTCTATAGTTTGCGCATGCGACCGGAAATAAGAAAAGCTTACTTCCGCCAGTTTTTTAAAATCACAGCTTCTAGAACTTTTACATGATTTCTTAAAAAACACGAGTTTTTAGAAAATGTGATTTATTTCATAAATGGTATCAACAAAGAATGCACATTCTATGTAATAACGACTTTCTAAAGTTTGCACATGCGTCCGGAAATAAGAAAAGCTTACTTCCGCCAGTTTTTTAAAATCACAGCTACTAGAAGGTTTACATGATTTCTTAAAAAACACGAGTTTTTAGAAAATGTGATTTATTTCATAAATTCAATCAACAAAGTATGCACATTCTATGTCATAACGACTTTCTAAAGTTTGCGCATGCGTCCGGAAATATGAAAAGCTTACTTCCACCAGTTTTTTAAAATCACAGCTTCTAGAAGGTTTACATGATTTCTTAAAAAACACGAGTTTTTAGAAAATGTGATTTATTTCATAAATGGAATCAACAAAGTATGCACATTATATGTAATAACGACTTTCTAAAGTTTGCGCATGCGTCCGGAAATATGAAAAGCTTACTTCCGCCAGTTTTTTAAAATCACAACTTCTAGAAGGTTTACATGATTTCTTAAAAAACACGAGTTTTTAGAAAATGTGATTTATTTCATAAATGGGATCAACAAAGTATGCACATTCTATGTCATAATAACTTTCTATAGTTTGCGCATGCGTCCGGAAATATGAAAACTTACTTCCGCTAGTTTTTTAAAATCACAGCTTCTAGAAGGTTTACATGATTTCTTAAAAAACACGAGTTTTTAGAAAATTTGATTTATTTCATAAATGCAATCAACAAATTATGCACATTCGATGTCATAACGACTTTCTAAAGTTTGCGCATGCGTCCGGAAATATGAAATGCTTACTTCTTCCAGTTTTTTAAAATCACGGCTTCTAGAAGGTTTACATGATTGCTTAAAAACACGAGTTTTTAGAAAATGTGATTTATTTCATAAATGGAATCAACAAACTATGCACATTCTATGTAATAACGACTTTCTATAGTTTGCACATGCGTCCGGAATTAAGAAAAGCTTCCTTCTGCCAGTTTTTTAAAACCAAAGCTTCTAGAAGGTTTACATGATTTCTTAAAAAACACGAGTTTTTAGAAAATGTGATTTATTTCATAAATGGAATCAAGAAAGTATGCACATTCTATGTAATAACGACTTTCGAAAGTTTGCGCATGCGTCCGAAAATATGAAAAGCTAAGTTCCGCCAGTTTCTTAAAATCACAGCTTCTAGAAGGTTTACATGATTTCTTAAAAACCATGAGTTTTTAGAAAATGTGATTTATTTCATAAATGGGATCAACAAAGTATGCACATTCTACGTAATATAGACTTTCTATAGTTTGTGCATGCATCCAGAAATAAGAAAATCTTACTTCCACCAGTTTTTTAAAATCACAGCTTCTAGAAGGTTTAAATGATTTCTTGAAAAACACGAGTTTTTAGAAAATGTGATTTATTTCATAAATGGGATGAACAAAGTATGCACATTCTATATCATAATGAATTTCTATAGTTTGTGCATGCGCAAACAATGCGCATTCTACGTGATAACCACTTTCTATACTTTGCGCATGCGTCCGGAAATAAGAAAAGCTTACTTCCCCCCTTTTTTTAAATTCACAGCTTCTAGAAGGTTTAGATGAATTCTTAAAAAACACGTGTTTTTAGAAAATGTGATTTATTTCATAAATGGAATCAACAAGGTATGCACATTCTACGTAGTAACGACTTTCTATAGTTTGTGCATGCGTCCAGAAATAAGAAAAGCGTACTTCCGCCCGTTTTTTAAAATCACAGCTTCTAGAAGGTTTACATGATTTCTTAAAAAATATGAGTTTTTAGAAAATGTGATTTATTTCATAAATGGTATCAACAAAGTATGCACATTCTATGTAATAACGACTTTCTAAAGTTTGCACATGCTTCCGGAAATAAGAAAAGCTTACTTCCGCCAGTTTTTTAAAATCACAGCTTCTAGAAGGTTTACATGATTTCTTAAAAAACACGAGTTTTTAGAAAATGTGATTTATTTCATTAATGGAATCAACAAACTATGCACATTCTACGTAATAACGACTTTCTAAAGTTTGCGCATGCATCCGGAAATATGAAAAGCTTACTTCTGCTAGTTTTTTAAAATCACAACTTCTAGAAGGTTTACATGATTTCTTAAAAAACACGAGTTTTTAGAAAATGTGATTTATTTCATTAATGGAATCAACAAACTATGCACATTCTACGTAATAACGACTTTCTATAGTTTGCACATGCGTCTGGAAATAAGAAAAGCTTCCTTCCGCCAGTTTTTTAAAACCAAAGCTTCTAGAAGGTTTACATGATTTCCTAAAAACCACGAGTTTTTAGAAAATGTGATTTATTTCATAAAGGGAATCAACAAAGTATGCACATTCTATGTAATAACGACTTTCGAAGGTTTGCGCATGCGTCTGAAAATATGAAAAGCTTACTTCCACCAGTTTTTTAAAATCACAGCTTCTAGAAGGTTTAGATGATTTCTTAAAAAACACGAGCTTTCAGAAAATGTGATTTATTTCATCAATGGAATCAACAAAGTATACACATTCTATGTAATAACGACTTTCGAAAGTTTGTGAATGCGTCCAAAAATATGAAAAGCTTACTTCCGCCAATTTTTTAAAATCATAGCTTCTAGAAGGTTTACATGATTTCTTAAAAAACACGAGTTTTTAGAAAATGTGATTTATTTCATAAATGGAATCAACAAAGTATGCACATTCTACGTAATAACGACTTTCTATAGTTTGCGCATGCGTCCGGAAATAAGAAAAGCTTACTTCCTCCAGTTTTTTAAAATCACAGCTTCTAGAAGGTTTACATGATTTCTTAAAAAACACGTGTTTTTAGAAAATGTGATTTATTTCATAAATGGAATCAACAAAGTATGCACATTCTACGTAGTAACGACTTTCTATAGTTTGCCATGCGTCCGAAAATATGAAAAGCTTACATCCACCAGTTTTTTAAACTCACAGCTTCTAGAAGGTTTACATGATTTCTTAAAAAACATAAGTTTTTACAAAAGGTGGTTTATTTCATAAATGGGATCAACAAAGTATGCACATTCTATGTCATAACGAATTTCTATAGTTTGCGCATGCGCAAACTATGCACATTCTACGTGATAACGACTTTCTAGAAGGTCTAGAAGGTTTAGATGAATTCTTAAAAAACACGTGATTTTAGAAAATGTGATTTATTTCATAAATGGAAAAAACAAGGTATGCACATTCTATGTAGTAACGACTTTCTATAGTTTGCGCATGCGTCGGGAAATAAGAAAAGCTTACTTCCGCCAGTTTTTTAAAACCACAGCTTCTAGAAGGTTTACATGATTTCTTAAAAAACACGAGTTTTTAGAAAATGTGATTTATATCATAAATGGAATCAACAACGTATTCACAATCTATATAATAACAACTTTCTAAAGTTTGCGCATGCGTCCGGAAATAAAAAAAGCTTACTTCCGCCAGTTTTTTAAAACCACAGCTTCTAGAAGGTTTACATGATTTCTTAAAAAACACAAGTTTTTAGAAAATGTGATTTATTTCATAAATGGAATCAACAAAGTATGCACATTCTACGTAGTAACGACTTTCTATAGTTTGCGCATGCGTCCGGAAATATGAAAACCTTCTTCCGCCAGTTTTTTGAACTCACAGCTTCTAGAAAGTTTACATGATTTCTTAAAAAACACAAGTTTTTAGAAAATGTGATTTATTTCATAAATGGAATCAACAAAGTATGCACATTCTATGTAATAACGATTTTCTAAAGTTTGCTCATGCGTCCGGAAATAAGAAAAGCTTACTTCCTCCAGTTTTTTAAAATCACAGCTTCTAGAAGGTTTACATGATTTCTTAAAAAACACGAGTTTTTAGAAAATGTGATTTATTTCATAAATGAAATCAACAAAGTATGCACATTCTATGTCATAAAAACTTTCTAAAGTTTGCGCACGCATCCAGAAATATGAAAATGTTACTTCTGCCAGTTTTTTAAAATCACAGCTTCTAGAAGGTTTACATGATTTCTTAAAAAACACGATTTTTAAAAAATGTGATTTATATCATAAATGGAATCAACAAACTATGCACATTCTATGTATTAACGACTTTCTATAGTTTGAACATGCGTCCGGAAATAAGAAAAGCTTCCTTCCGTCAGTTTTTTAAAACCAAAGCTTCTAGAAGGTTTACATGATTTCTTAAAAAACAAGAGTTTTTAGAAAATGTGATTTATTTCATAAATGGAATCAACAAAGTATGCACATTCTATGTAATAACGACTTTCTAAAGTTTGCGCATGCGTCCAGAAATAAGAAAAGCTTACTTCCGCCAGTTTTTTAAAATCACAGCTTCAAGAAGGTTTACATGATTTCTTAAAAAACACGAGTTTTTAGAAAATGTGATTTATTTCATAAATGCAATCAACAAAGTATGCACATTTTATGTCATAACGACTTTCTAAAGTTTGTGCATGCGTCCGGAAATATAAAAAGCTTACTTCCACCAGTTTTTTAAAATCACGGCTTCTAGAAGGTTTACATGATTTCTTAAAAAACACGAGTTTTTAGAAAATGTGATCTATTTCATAAATGGAATCAACAAAGTATTCACATTCTATGTAAAGATGACTTTCTGAAGTTTGCGCATGCGTCCGAAAATATGAAAAGCTTACTTCCGCCAATTTTTTAAAATCACAGCTTCTAGAAGGTTTACATGATTTCTTAAAAAACACGAGTTTTTAGAAAATGTGATTTATTTCATAAATGCAATCAACAAAGTATGCACATTCTATGTCATAACGACTTTCTAAAGTTTGCGCATGCATCCGGAAATATGAAAAGCTTACTTCTGCTAGTTTTTTAAAATCACAACTTCTAGAAGGTTTACATGATTTCTTAAAAAACACGAGTTTTTAGAAAATGTGATTTATTTCATTAATGGAATCAACAAACTATGCACATTCTACGTAATAACGACTTTCTATAGTTTGCACATGCGTCTGGAAATAAGAAAAGCTTCCTTCCGCCAGTTTTTTAAAACCAAAGCTTCTAGAAGGTTTACATGATTTCCTAAAAACCACGAGTTTTTAGAAAATGTGATTTATTTCATAAAGGGAATCAACAAAGTATGCACATTCTATGTAATAACGACTTTCGAAAGTTTGCGCATGCGTCTGAAAATATGAAAAGCTTACTTCCGCCAGTTTTTTAAAATCACAGCTTCTAGAAGGTTTACATGATTTCTTAAAAAACACGAGCTTTCAGAAAATGTGATTTATTTCATCAATGGAATCAACAAAGTATACACATTCTATGTAATAACGACTTTCGAAAGTTTGTGAATGCGTCCAAAAATATGAAAAGCTTACTTCCGCCAATTTTTTAAAATCATAGCTTCTAGAAGGTTTACATGATTTCTTAAAAAACACGAGTTTTTAGAAAATGTGATTTATTTCATAAATGGAATCAACAAAGTATGCACATTCTACGTAATAACGACTTTCTATAGTTTGCGCATGCGTCCGGAAATAAGAAAAGCTTACTTCCTCCAGTTTTTTAAAATCACAGCTTCTAGAAGGTTTACATGATTTCTTAAAAAACACGTGTTTTTAGAAAATGTGATTTATTTCATCAATGGAATCAACAAAGTATGCACATTCTACGTAGTAACGACTTTCTATAGTTTGCCATGCGTCCGAAAATATGAAAAGCTTACATCCACCAGTTTTTTAAACTCACAGCTTCTAGAAGGTTTACATGATTTCTTAAAAAACATAAGTTTTTACAAAAGGTGGTTTATTTCATAAATGGGATCAACAAAGTATGCACATTCTATGTCATAACGAATTTCTATAGTTTGCGCATGCGCAAACTATGCACATTCTACGTGATAACGACTTTCTAGAAGGTCTAGAAGGTTTAGATGAATTCTTAAAAAACACGTGATTTTAGAAAATGTGATTTATTTCATAAATGGAAAAAACAAGGTATGCACATTCTATGTAGTAACGACTTTCTATAGTTTGCGCATGCGTCGGGAAATAAGAAAAGCTTACTTCCGCCAATTTTTTAAAACCACAGCTTCTAGAAGGTTTACATGATTTCTTAAAAAACACGAGTTTTTAGAAAATGTGATTTATATCATAAATGGAATCAACAACGTATTCACAATCTATATAATAACAACTTTCTAAAGTTTGCGCATGCGTCCGGAAATAAAAAAAGCTTACTTCCGCCAGTTTTTTAAAACCACAGCTTCTAGAAGGTTTACATGATTTCTTAAAAAACACAAGTTTTTAGAAAATGTGATTTATTTCATAAATGGAATCAACAAAGTATGCACATTCTACGTAGTAACGACTTTCTATAGTTTGCGCATGCGTCCGGAAATATGAAAACCTTCTTCCGCCAGTTTTTTGAACTCACAGCTTCTAGAAAGTTTACATGATTTCTTAAAAAACACGAGTTTTTAGAAAATGTGATTTATTTCATAAATGGAATCAACAAAGTATGCACATTCTATGTAATAACGATTTTCTAAAGTTTGCGCATGCGTCCGGAAATAAGAAAAGCTTACTTCCTCCAGTTTTTTGAAATCACAGCTTCTAGAAGGTTTACATGATTTCTTAAAAAACACGAGTTTTTAGAAAATGTGATTTATTTCATAAATGAAATCAACAAAGTATGCACATTCTATGTCATAAAAACTTTCTAAAGTTTGCGCACGCATCCAGAAATATGAAAATGTTACTTCTGCCAGTTTTTTAAAATCACAGCTTCTAGAAGGTTTACATGATTTCTTAAAAAACACGATTTTTAAAAAATGTGATTTATATCATAAATGGAATCAACAAACTATGCACATTCTATGTATTAACGACTTTCTATAGTTTGAACATGCGTCCGGAAATAAGAAAAGCTTCCTTCCGTCAGTTTTTTAAAACCAAAGCTTCTAGAAGGTTTACATGATTTCTTAAAAAACAAGAGTTTTTAGAAAATGTGATTTATTTCATAAATGGAATCAACAAAGTATGCACATTCTATGTAATAACGACTTTCTAAAGTTTGCGCATGCGTCCAGAAATAAGAAAAGCTTACTTCCGCCAGTTTTTTAAAATCACAACTTCAAGAAGGTTTACATGATTTCTTGAAAAACACGAGTTTTTAGAAAATGTGATTTATTTCATAAATGCAATCAACAAAGTATGCACATTTTATGTCATAACGACTTTCTAAAGTTTGTGCATGCATCCGGAAATATAAAAAGCTTACTTCCACCAGTTTTTTAAAATCACAGCTTCTAGAAGGTTTACATGATTTCTTAAAAAACACGAGTTTTTAGAAAATGTGATCTATTTCATAAATGGAATCAACAAAGTATGCATATTCTATGTAAAGACGACTTTCTGAAGTTTGCGCATGCGTCCGAAAATATGAAAAGCTTACTTCCGCCAATTTTTTAAAATCACAGCTTCTAGAAGGTTTACATGATTTCTTAAAAAACACGAGTTTTTAGAAAATGTGATTTATTTCATAAATGCAATCAACAAAGTATGCACATTCATGTCATAACGACTTTCTAAAGTTTGCGCATGCATCCGGAAATATGAAAAGCTTACTTCTGCTAGTTTTTTAAAATCACAACTTCTAGAAGGTTTACATGATTTCTTAAAAAACAAGAGTTTTTAGAAAATGTGATTTATTTCATTAATGGAATCAACAAACTATGCACATTCTACGTAATAACGACTTTCTATAGTTTGCACATGCGTCTGGAAATAAGAAAAGCTTCCTTCCGCCAGTTTTTTAAAACCAAAGCTTCTAGAAGGTTTACATGATTTCCTAAAAACCACGAGTTTTTAGAAAATGTGATTTATTTCATAAAGGGAATCAACAAAGTATGCACATTCTATGTAATAACGACTTTCGAAAGTTTGCGCATGCGTCTGAAAATATGAAAAGCTTACTTCCGCCAGTTTTTTAAAATCACAGCTTCTAGAAGGTTTACATGATTTCTTAAAAAACACAAGCTTTCAGAAAATGTGATTTATTTCATCAATGGAATCAACAAAGTATACACATTCTATGTAATAACGACTTTCGAAAGTTTGTGAATGCGTCCAAAAATATGAAAAGCTTACTTCCGCCAATTTTTTAAAATCATAGCTTCTAGAAGGTTTACATGATTTCTTAAAAAACACGAGTTTTTAGAAAATGTGATTTATTTCATAAATGGAATCAACAAAGTATGCACATTCTACGTAATAACGACTTTCTATAGTTTGCGCATGCGTCCGGAAATAAGAAAAGCTTACTTCCTCCAGTTTTTTAAAATCACAGCTTCTAGAAGGTTTACATGATTTCTTAAAAAACACGTGTTTTTAGAAAATGTGATTTATTTCATAAATGGAATCAACAAAGTATGCACATTCTACGTAGTAACGACTTTCTATAGTTTGCCATGCGTCCGAAAATATGAAAAGCTTACATCCACTAGTTTTTTAAACTCACAGCTTCTAGAAGGTTTACATGATTTCTTAAAAAACATAAGTTTTTACAAAAGGTGGTTTATTTCATAAATGGGATCAACAAAGTATGCACATTCTATGTCATAACGAAATTCTATAGTTTGCGCATGCGCAAACTATGCACATTCTACGTGATAACGACTTTCTAGAAGGTCTAGAAGGTTTAGATGAATTCTTAAAAAACACGTGATTTTAGAAAATGTGATTTATTTCATAAATGGAAAAAACAAGGTATGCACATTCTATGTAGTAACGACTTTCTATAGTTTGCGCATGCGTCGGGAAATAAGAAAAGCTTACTTCCGCCAGTTTTTTAAAACCACAGCTTCTAGAAAGTTTACATGATTTCTTAAAAAACACGAGTTTTTAGAAAATGTGATTTATATCATAAATGGAATCAACAACGTATTCACAATCTATATAATAACAACTTTCTAAAGTTTGCGCATGCTTCCGGAAATAACAAAAGCTTACTTCCGCCAGTTTTTTAAAACCACAGCTTCTAGAAGGTTTACATGATTTCTTAAAAAACACAAGTTTTTAGAAAATGTGATTTATTTCATAAATGGAATCAACAAAGTATGCACATTCTACGTAGTAACGACTTTCTATAGTTTGCGCATGCGTCCGGAAATATGAAAACCTTCTTCCGCCAGTTTTTTAAACTCACAGCTTCTAGAAAGTTTACATGATTTCTTAAAAAACACGAGTTTTTAGAAAATGTGATTTATTTCATAAATGGAATCAACAAAGTATGCACATTCTATGTAATAACGATTTTCTAAAGTTTGCGCATGCGTCCGGAAATAAGAAAAGCTTACTTCCTCCAGTTTTTTAAAATCACAGCTTCTAGAAGGTTTACATGATTTCTTAAAAAACACGAGTTTTTAGAAAATGTGATTTATTTCATAAATGAAATCAACAAAGTATGCACATTCTATGTCATAAAAACTTTCTAAAGTTTGCGCACGCATCCAGAAATATGAAAATGTTACTTCTGCCAGTTTTTTAAAATCACAGCTTCTAGAAGGTTTACATGATTTCTTAAAAAACACGATTTTTAAAAAATGTGATTTATATCATAAATGGAATCAACAAACTATGCACATTCTATGTATTAACGACTTTCTATAGTTTGAACATGCGTCCGGAAATAAGAAAAGCTTTCTTCCGTCAGTTTTTTAAAACCAAAGCTTCTAGAAGGTTTACATGATTTCTTAAAAAACAAGAGTTTTTAGAAAATGTGATTTATTTCATAAATGGAATCAACAAAGTATGCACATTCTATGTAATAACGACTTTCTAAAGTTTGCGCATGCGTCCAGAAATAAGAAAAGCTTACTTCCGCCAGTTTTTTAAAATCACAGCTTCAAGAAGGTTTACATGATTTCTTAAAAAACATGAGTTTTTAGAAAATGTGATTTATTTCATAAATGGTATCAACAAAGTATGCACATTCTATGTAATAACGACTTTCTAAAGTTTGTGCATGTGTCCGGAAATAAGAAAAGCTTACTTCCGTCAGTTTTTTAAAAACAAACCTTCTAGAAGGTTTACATGATTTCTTAAAAAACACGAGTTTTTAGAAAATGTGATTTATTTCATAAATAGAATCAACAAAGTATGCACATTCTATGTAATAACGACTTTCTAAAGTTTGCGCATGCGTCCAGAAATAAGAAAAGCTTACTTCCGACAGTTTTTTAAAACCACGGCTTCTAGAAGGTTTAAATGATTTCTTAAAAAACACGAGTTTTTAGAAAATGTGATTTATTTCATCAATGGTATCAACAAAGTATGCAAATTCTATGTAACAACGACTTTCTCAAGTTTGCACATGCGTCCGGAAATAAGAAAAGCTTACTTCTGCAAGTTTTTTAAAATCACAGCTTCTAGAAGGTTTACATGATTTCTTAAAAAACATGAGTTTTTAGAAAATGTGATTTATTTCATAAATCGAATCAAAAATGAATGCACATTCTACGTAGTAACGACTTTCTATAGTTTGCGCATGCGTCTGGAAATAAGAAAGGCTTACTTCCGCCAGTTTTTTAAAATCACAGCTTCTAGAAGGTTTACATGATTGCTTAAAAACACGAGTTTTTAGAAAATGTGATTTATTTCATAAATGGAATCAACAAACTATGCACATTCTATGTAATAACGACTTTCTATAGTTTGCGCACGCGTCCGGAAATAAGAAAAGCTTACTTCCGCCAGTTTTTTAAAACCACCGCTTCTAGAAGGTTTACATGATTTCTAAAAAAAATGAGTTTTTAGAAAATGTGATTTATTTCATAAATGGAATCAACAAAGTATGCACATTCTATGTAATAACGACTTTCTAAAGTTTGCGCATGCATCCGGAAATATGAAAAGCTTACTTCCGCTAGTTTTTTAAAATCACAGCTTCTAGAAGGTTTACATGATTTCTTAAAAAACACGAGTTTTTAGAAAATGTGATTTAATTCATTAATGGAATCAACAAATTATGCACATTCTATGTCATAACGACTTTCTATAGTTTGCGCATGCGCAAACTATGCACATTCTATGTCATAAGGACTTTCTATAGTTTGCGCATGCGTCCGGAAATAAGAAAAGCTAAAGTCCCCCCTTTTTTAAAATTCACAGCTTCTAGAAGGTTTAGATGAATTCTTAAAAAACATGAGTTTTTTGAAAATGTGATTTATTTAATAAATGGAATGAACAAACTATGCACGTTCTACGTAATAACGAATTTCTATAGTTTGCGCATGCGTCCGGAAATAAGAAAAGCTTACTTCCGCCAATTTTTTAAAACCACAGCTTCTAGAAGGTTTACATGATTTCTAAGAAAAATGAGTTTTTAGAAAATGTGATTTATTTCATAATTGGAATCAACAAAGTATGCACATTCTATGTCATATCAACTTTCTAAAGTTTGCGCATGCGTCCGGAAATATGAAAAGCTTACTTCCGCCAGTTTTTTAAAATCACAGCTTCTAGAAGGTTTACATGATTTCTTAAAAAAGACGATTTTTTAGAAAATGTGATTTATTTCATAAATAAAATCAACAATGTATGCACATTCTACGTCATAACGACTTTCTATAGTTTGCGCATTCGTCTGGAAATAAGAAAAGCTTAATTCCCCCCGTTTTTTAAAATCACAGCTTCTCGAAGGTTTAGATGAGTTCTTAAAAAACATGAATTTTTAGAAAATGTGATTGATTTGATTAATACAATAAAAAAACTATGCACATTCTACGTAATAACGACTTTCTATAGGTTGCGCATGCTTCCGGAAAAAAGACAAGCTTCCTTCTGCAAGTTTTTTAAAACCACAGCATCTAGAAGGTTTACATGATTTCTTAAAAAACACGAGTTTTTAGAAAATGTGATTTATTTCATAAATGGAATCAACAAAGTATGCACATTCTATGTAACAACGACTTTCTAAATTTTGCGCATGCGTCCAGAAATATGAAAAGCTTACTTCCACTAGTTTTTTAAAATCACAGCTTCTAGAAGGTTTACATGATTTCTTAAAAACACGAGTTTTTAGAAAATGTGATTGATTTCAAAAATGGAATCAACAAAGTATGCACAATCTACGTCATAACGACATTCTATAGTATGCGCATGTCCAAACAATGCAAATTCTACGTAATAAAACTTTCTATAGTTTGCGCATGCGTCCGGATATAAGGAAAGCTTACTTCCCCCCTTTTTTCAAATTCACACCTTCTAGAAGGTTTAGATGAATTCTAAAAAAACATGAGTTTTTAGAAAATGTGATTTATATCATAAATGGAATCAAAAAAAATTTGCACATTCTACGTCATAACGACTTTCTATAGTTTGCGCATGCGTCCAGAAATAAGAAAAGCTTAATTCCCCCCATTTTTTAAAATCGCAGCTTCTAGAAGGCTTACATGATTTCTTAAAAAACACAAGTTTTCAGAAAATGTGATTTAATTCATTAATGGAATCAACAAAGTATGCTCAATCTATGTCATAACGACTTTCTATAGTTTGCACATGCGTAAACTATGCACATTCTATGTGATAAGGACTTTCTATAGTTTGCGCATGCGTCCAGAAATAAGAAAAGCTTACGTCCCCCCCTTTTTAAAATTCACAGCTTCTAGAAGGTTTAGATGAATTCTTAAAAAACACGAGTTTTTAGAAAATGTGATGTATTTCATAAATGGAATCAACAAACTATGCACATTCTATGTAATAACGAATTTCTATAGTTTGGGCATGCGTCCGGAAATAAGAAAAGCTTACTTCCGCCAATTTTTTAAAACCACAGCTTCTAGAAGGTTTACATGATTTCTGAAAAAACATGAGTTTTTAGAGAATGTGATTTATTTCATAAATGGAATCAACAAAGTATGCACATTCTATGTAATAACGACTTTCTAAAGTTTGCGCATGCGTCCGGAAATATGAAAAGCTTACTTCCGCCAGTTTTTTAAAATCACAGCTTCTAGAAGGTTTACATGATTTCTTAAAAAACATGAGTTTTTAGAAAATGTGATTTATTTCATAAATGGAATCAACAAAGTATGCACATTCTACGTCATAATGAATTTCTATAGTTTGCGCATGCGTCTGGAAAAAAGAAAAGCTTAATTCCCCCCGTTTTTTAAAATCACAGCTTCTAGAAGGTTTACATGATTTCTTAGAAAACACGAGTTTTTAGAAAATGTGATTTATTTCATAAATGGAATAAACAAAGTATGCACATTCTATGTCATAAAGAATTTCTATAGTTTGTGCATGCGCAAACTATGCACATTCTACGTGATAACGACTTTCTATAGTTTGCACATGCGTCCGGAAATATGAAAAGCTTACTTCCCTTTTTTTAAATTCACATGTTCTAGAAGGTTTAGATGAATTCTTAAAAAACACGAGTTTTTAGAAAATGTGATTTATTTCATAAATGGAATCAATAAACTATGCACATTCTACGTAATAACGACTTTATATAGTTTGCGCATGCGTCCGGAAAAAAGAAAAGCTTCCTTCCGCAAGTTTTTTAAAACCACAGCTTCTAGAAGGTTTACATGATTTCTTAAAAAACATGAGTTTTTATAAAATGTGATTCATTTCATAAATGGAATCAACAAAGTGTGCACATTCTATGTAATAACGACTTCCTAAAGTTTGCGCATGCGTCCGGAAATATGAAAAGCTTACTTCCGCCAGTTTTTTAAAATCACAGCTTCTAGAAGGTTTACATGATTTCTTAAAAAACATGAGTTTTTAGAAAATGTGATTTATTTCATAAATGGAATCAACAAAGTATGCACATTCTATGTAATAACGACTTTCTAAAGTTTGCGCATGCGTCCAGAAATAAGAAAAGCTTACTTCCGACAGTTTTTTAAAACCACGGCTTCTAGAAGGTTTAAATGATTTCTTAAAAAACACGAGTTTTTAGAAAATGTGATTTATTTCATAAATGGTATCAACAAAGTATGCACATTCTATGTAACAACGACTTTCTCAAGTTTGCACATGCGTCCGGAAATAAGAAAAGCTTACTTCTGCAAGTTTTTTAAAATCACAGCTTCTAGAAGGTTTACATGATTTCTTAAAAAACATGAGTTTTTAGAAAATGTGATTTATTTCATAAATCGAATCAAAAATGTATGCACATTCTACATAGTAACGACTTTCTATAGTTTGCGCATGCGTCTGGAAATAAGAAAGGCTTACTTCCGCCAGTTTTTTAAAATCACAGCTTCTAGAAGGTTTACATGATTGCTTAAAAACACGAGTTTTTATAAAATGTGATTTATTTCATAAATGGAATCAACAAACTATGCACATTCTATGTAATAACGACTTTCTATAGTTTGCGCACGCGTCCGGAAATAAGAAAAGCTTACTTCCGCCAGTTTTTTAAAACCACCGCTTCTAGAAGGTTTACATGATTTCTAAAAAAAATGAGTTTTTAGAAAATGTGATTTATTTCATAAATGGAATCAACAAAGTATGCACATTCTATGTAATAACGACTTTCTAAAGTTTGCGCATGCGTCCGGAAATATGAAAAGCTTACTTCCGCTAGTTTTTTAAAATCACAGCTTCTAGAAGGTTTACATGATTTCTTAAAAAACACGAGTTTTTAGAAAATGTGATTTAATTCATTAATGGAATCAACAAATTATGCACATTCTATGTCATAACGACTTTCTATAGTTTGCGCATGCGCAAACTATGCACATTCTATGTCATAAGGACTTTCTATAGTTTGCGCATGCGTCCGGAAATAAGAAAAGCTTACGTCCCCCCTTTTTTAAAATTCACAGCTTCTAGAAGGTTTAGATGAATTCTTAAAAAACATGAGTTTTTAGAAAATGTGATTTATTTAATAAATGGAATCAACAAACTATGCACGTTCTACGTAATATCGAATTTCTATAGTTTGCGCATGCGTCCGGAAATAAGAAAAGCTTACTTCCGCAAATTTTTTAAAACCACAGCTTCTAGAAGGTTTACATGATTTCTAAGAAAAATGAGTTTTTAGAAAATGTGATTTATTTAATAATTGGAATCAACAAAGTATGCACATTCTATGTCATATCGACTTTCTAAAGTTTGCGCATGCGTCCGGAAATATGAAAAGCTTACTTCCGCCAGTTTTTTAAAATTACAGCTTCTAGAAGGTTTACATGATTTCTTAAAAAACACGATTTTTTAGAAAATGTGATTTATTTCATAAATAAAATCAACAATGTATGCACATTCTACGTCATAACGACTTTCTATAGTTTGCGCATTCGTCCGGAAATAAGAAAAGCTTACTTCCGCAAATTTTTTAAAACCACAGCTTCTAGAAGGTTTACATGATTTCTAAGAAAAACGAGTTTTTAGAAAATGTGATTTATTTCATAAATGGAATCAACAAAGTATGCACATTCTATGTAACAACGACTTTCTAAATTTTGCGCATGCGTCCAGAAATATGAAAAGCTTACTTCCGCTAGTTTTTTAAAATCACAGCTTCTAGAAGGTTTACATGATTTCTTAAAAACACGAGTTTTTAGAAAATGTGATTGATTTCAAAAATGGAATCAACAAAGTATGCACATTCTACGTCATAACAACATTCTATTGTTTGCGCATGTCCAAACAATGCAAATTCTACGTAATAAAACTTTCTATAGTTTGCGCATGCGTCCGGATATAAGGAAAGCTTACTTCCCCCCTTTTTTCAAATTCACACCTTCTAGAAGGTTTAGATGAATTCTAAAAAAACACGAGTTTTTAGAAAATGTGATTTATATCATAAATGGAATCAAAACAATTTTGCACATTCTACGTCATAACGACTTTCTATAGTTTGCGCATGCGTCCAGAAATAAGAAAAGCTTAATTCCCCCCATTTTTTAAAATCGCAGCTTCTAGAAGGCTTACATGATTTCTTAAAAAACACGAGTTTTCAGAAAATGTGATTTAATTCATTAATGGAATCAACAAAGTATGCTCAATCTATGTCATAACGACTTTCTATAGTTTGCACATGCGCAAACTATGCACATTCTATGTGATAAGGACTTTCTATAGTTTGCGCATGCGTCCGGAAATAAGAAAAGCTTACGTCCCTCCCTTTTTAAAATTCACAGCTTCTAGAAGGTTTAGATGAATTCTTAAAAAACACGAGTTTTTAGAAAATGTGATTTATTTCATAAATGGAATCAACAAACTATGCACATTCTACGTAATAACGAATTTCTATAGTTTGGGCATGCGTCCGGAAATAAGAAAAGCTTACTTCCGCCAATTTTTTAAAACCACAGCTTCTAGAAGGTTTACATGATTTCTAAAAAAACATGAGTTTTTAGAGAATGTGATTTATTTCATAAATGGAATCACCAAAGTATGCACAGTCTATGTCATAGCGACTTTCTAAAGTTTGCGCATGCGTCCGGAAATATGAAAAGCTTACTTCCGCCAGTTTTTTAAAATCACAGCTTCTAGAAGGTTTACATGATTTCTTAAAAAACTTGAGTTTTTAGAAAATGTGATTTATTTCATAAATGGAATCAACAAAGTATGCACATTCTATGTCATAACGACTTTCTATAGTTTGCGCATGCGCAAACTATGCACATTCTATGTAATAACGACTTTCTATAATTTGCGCATGCATCCAGAAATAAGAAAAGCTTACTTCCCCCCTTTTTTTAAATTCACAGCTTCTAGAAGGTTTAGATGAATTCTTAAAAAACATGAGTTTTTAGAAAATGTGATTTATTTCATAACTGGAATCAACAAACTATGCACATTCTACGTAATAATGACTTTCTATAGTTTGCGCATGCGTCCGGAAAAACGAAAAGCTTCCTTTCGCAAGTTTTTTAAAACCACAGCTTCTAGAAGGTTTACATGATTTCTTAAAAAACACGAGTTTTTAGAAAATGTGATCTATTTCATAAATGGAATCAACAAAGTATGCACATTCTATGTAATAACGACTTTCTAAAGTTTGCGCATGCGTCCGGAAATATGAAAAGCTTACTTCCGCTAGTTTTTTAAAATCACAGCTTCTAGAAGGTCTACATGATTTCTTAAAAAACACAAGTTTTTAGAAAATGTGATTTATTTCATAAATGGAATCGACAAAGTATGCACATTCTACGCCATAACAACTTTCTATATTTGGCATATGCGTCCGGAAATAAGAAAAGCTTAATCCCCCCTGTTTTTTAAATTCACGGCTTCTAGAAGGTTTACATAATTTCTTAAAAAACACGAGTTTTTAGAAAATGTGATTTATTTCATAAATGGAATCAGCCAAGTATGCACATTCTATGTCATAACGACTATCTATAGTTTGCTAATGCGCAAACTATGCACATTCTACGTGATAACGACTTTCTATAGATTGCGTATGCGTCCGGAAATAAGCAATGCTTACTTCCCCCCTTTTTTCAAATTCACAGCTTCCAGAAGGTTTAGATGAATTCTTAAAAAACACGAGTTTTTAGAAAATGTGATTATTTCACAAATACAATCAACAAGGTATGCACATTCTACGTAGTAACGACTTTCTATAGTTTGCGCATGCGTTCGGAAATAAGAAAAGCTTACTTCTGCCAGTTTTTTAAAACCACAACTTTTAGAAGGTTTACATGATTTCTTAAAAAACACGAGTTTTTAGAAAATGTGATTTATTTCATAAATGGAATCAACAAAGTATGCACATTCTATATAATAACGACTTTCTAAACTTTGCGCATGCATATGGAAATAAGAAAAGTTTACTTCCGCCAGTTTTTTAAAATCACAGTTTCTAGAAGGTTTACATGACTTCTTAAAAAACACGAGTTTTTAGAAAATGTGATTTATTTCATAAATGGAATCAACAAAGTATGCACATTCTATGTAATAATGACTTTCTAAAGTTTGCGCATGCGTCCGGAAATAAGAAAAGCTTACTTCCGCCCGTTTTTTAAAACCACAGCTTCTAGAAGGTTTACATGATTTCTTAAAAAACACGAGTTTTTAGAAAATGTGTTTTATTTCATAAATGGTATCAGGAAAGTATGCACATTCTATGTCATAATGACTTTCTATATTTTGCACATGCGTCTCGAAATAAGAAAGGCTTACTTCCCCCCTTTTTTTAAATTCACAGATTCTAGAAGGTTTAGATGAATTCTTTTAAAAGATGAGTTTTTAGAAAATGTGATTTATTTCATAAATGGAATCAACAAAGTATGCATAGTCTATGTCATAACGACTTTCTAAAGTTTGCGCATGCATCCGGAAATATGAAAAGCTTACTTCCGCCAGTTTTTTAAAATCACAGCTTGTATAAGGTTTACATGATTTCTTAAAAAAGTTGAGTTTTTAGAAAATGTGATTTATTTCATAAATGGAATCAACAAAATATGCACATTATATGTAATAACGAATTTCTAAAGTTTGCGCATGCGTCCGGAAATATGAAAAGCTTACTTCCGCCAGTTTTTTAAAATCACAGCTTCTAGAAGGTTTACATGATTTCTTAAAAAACTTGAGTTTTTAGAAAATGTGATTTATTTCATAAATGGAATCAACAAAGTATGCACATTCTATGTAATAACGAATTTCTAAAGTTTGCGCATGCGTCCGGAAATATGAAAAGCTTACTTCCGCTAGTTTTTTAAAATCACAGCTTCTAGAAGGTTTACATGATTTCTTAAAAAACACGAGTTTTTAGAAAATGTGATTTATTTCATAAATGGAATCGACAAAGTATGCACATTCTACGTCATAACAACTTTCCATATTTGGCGTATGCATCCGGAAATAAGAAAAGCTTAATTCCCCCCGTTTTTTAAAATCACAGCTTCTAGAAGGTTTACAAGATTTCTTAAAAAACACGAGTTTTTAGGAAATGTGATTTATTTCATAAATGGAATCAAGAAAGTTTGCACATTCTATGTCATAACGACATTCTATAGTTTGCGCATGCGCAAACTATGCACATTCTACATGATAACGACTTTTTATAGTTTGCGCATGCGTCCGGAAATAAGAAAAGCTTAATTCCCCCCTGTTTTTTAAATTCACAACTTCTAGAAGGTTTACATAATTTCTTAAAAAACACGAGTTTTTAGAAAATGTGATTTATTTCATAAATGGAATCAGCCAGGTATGCACATTCTATGTCATAACGACTATCTATACTTTGCGCATGCGCAATCTATGCACATTCTACGTGATAACGACTTTCTATAGTTTGCGCATGCGTCCGGAAATAAGAAAAGCTTACTTCCCCCCTTTTTTCAAATTCACAGCTTCTAGAAGGTTTAGATGAATTCTTAAAAAACACGAGTTTTTAGAAAATGTGATTATTTCATAAATGGAATCAACAAGGTATGCACATTCTACGTAGTAACGACTTTCTATAGTTTGCGCATGCGTTCGGAAATAAGAAAAGCTTACTTCTGCCAGTTTTTTAAAACCACAGCTTTTAGAAGGTTTACATGATTTCTTAAAAAACACGAGTTTTTAGGAAATGTGATTTATTTCATAAATGGAATCAACAAAGTATGCACATTCTATGTCATAACGACATTCTATAGTTTGCATATGCGCAAACTATGCACATTCTACGTGATAACGACTTTCTATAGTTTGCGCATGCGTCCGGAAATAAGAAAAGCTTAATTCCCCCCTGTTTTTTAAATTCACAGCTTCTAGAAGGTTTAGATGAATTCTTAAAAAACACGAATTTTTAGAAAATGTGATTTATTTCATAAATGGAATCAACAAACTATGCACATTCTACGTAATAACGTCTTTTTATACTTTGTGCATGCGTCCGAAAATAAGAAAAGCTTACGTCCCCCCTTTTTTTAAATTCACGGCTTCTAGAAGGTTTAGATGAATTCTTAAAAAACATGAATTTTTAGAAAATGTGATTTATTCCATAAATGGAAACAACAAACTATGCACATTCTACGTAATAACGACTTTCTATAGTTTTCTCATGCGTCCAGAAATAAGAAAAGCTTCCTTCCGCCAGCTTTTTAAAACCACAGCTTATAGAAGGTTTAGATGAATTCTTAAAAAACACGAGTTTTTAGAAAATGTGATTTATTTCATAAATGGAATCAACAAGGTATGCACATTCTACGTAGTAACGACTTTCTATTGTTTGCGCATGCGTCCGGAAACAAGAAAAGCTTACTTCTGCAAGTTTTTTAAAACTACAGCTTTTAGAAGGTTTACATGATTTCTTAAAAAACACGAGTTTTTAGAAAATGTGATTTATTTCATAAATGGAATCAACAAATTATGCACATTCTATATAATAACGACTTTCTAAAGTTTGCGCATGCATCCGGAAATAAGAAAAGCTTACTTCCGCCACTTTTTTAAAATCACAGCTTCTAGAAGGTTTACATGATTTCTTAAAAAACATGAGTTGTTAGAAAATGTGATTTATTTCATAAATGGAATCAACAAAGTATGCACATTCTACGTCATAATGAATTTCTATAGTTTGCGCATGCGTCTGGAAATAAGAAAAGCTTAATTCCCCCCATTTTTTAAAATCACAGCTTCTAGAAGGTTTACATGATTTCTTAAAAAACTTGAGTTTTTAGAAAATGTGATGTATTTCATAAATGGAATCAACAAAGTATGCACATTCTATGTCATAACTAATTTCTATAGTTTGCACATGCGCAAAATATGCACATTCTACGTGATAACACCTTTCTATAGTTTGCACATGCCTCCGGAAATAAGAAAAGCTTAATTCCCCCCTGTTTTTTAATTTCACAGCTTCTAGAAGGTTTACATAATTTCTTAAAAAACACGAGTTTTTAGAAAATGTGATTTATTTCATAAATGGAATCAACCAAGTATGCACATTCTATGTCATAACGACTATCTATAGATTGCTCATGCGCAAACAATGCACATTCTACGTGATAACAACTTTCTATAGTTTGCGCATCCGTCCGGAAATAAGAAAAGCTTACTTCCCCCCTTTTTTTAAATTCACAGCTTCTAGAAGGTTTAGATGAAATCTTAAAAAACACGAGTTTTTAGAAAATGTGACTATTTCATAAATGGAACCAACAAGGTATGCACATTCTACGTTGTAACGACTTTGTATAGTTATCGCATGCGTCCAGAAATAAGAAAAGCTTACTTCCCCCCTTTTTTTAAATTCACAGCTTCTCGAATGTTTAGATGAATTCTTAAAAAACACAAGTTTTTAGAAAATGTGATTTATTTCATAAATGGAATCAACAAACTATGCACATTCTACGTAATAACGACTTTCTATAGTTTGCGCATACGTCCGGAAATAAGAAAAGCTTACTTCCGCCATTTTTTTAAAACCACAGCTTCTAGAAGGTTTACATGATTTCTTAAAAAACACAAGTTTTTAGAAAATGTGATTTATTTCATTAATGGATTCAACAAAGTATGCACATTCTATGCAATAACGACTTTATAAACTTTGCGTATGCGTCCCGAAATATGAAAAGCTTACTTCCGCCAGTTTTTTAAAATCACAGCTTCTAGAAGGTTTACATGATTTTTTAAAAAACACGAGTTTTTAGAAAATGTTATGTATTTCATAAATGGAATCAACAAAGTATGCACATTCTATGTCATAACGACTTTCTATAGTTTGCGCATGCGCAAACTATGCACATTCTACGTGATAACGACTTTCTATAGTTTGCGCATGCGTCCAGAGATAAGAAAAGCTTAGCTTCCCCCTTTTTTTAAATTCACAGCTTCTAGAAGGTTTAGATGAATTCTTAAAAAACACGAGTTTTTAGAAAATGTGATTTATTTCATAAATGGAATCAACAAAGTATGCACATTCTTCGTCATAACAACTTTCTATAGTTTGCGCATGCATTCGGAAATAAGAAAAGCTTAATTCCCCACCGTTTTTTTAAATCACAGCTTCTAGAAGGTTTACATAATTTCTTAAAAAACATGAGTTTTTACAAAATGTGATTTATTTCGTCAATGGAATCAACAAAGTATGCACATTCTATGTCATAACGACTTTCTATAGTTTGTGCATGCGCAAACTATGCACATTCTACGTGATAACGACTTTCTATAGTTTGTGCATGCGTCCGGAAATAAGAAAAGCTTACTTCCCCCCTTTTTTTAAATTCACAGCTTCTAGAAGGTTTAGATGAATTCTTAAAAAATACGAGTTTTTAGAAAATGTGATTTATTTCATAAATGGAATCAACAAGGTATGCACATTCTACGTAATAACGACATTCTATAGTTTGCGCATGCATCCGGAAATAAGAAAAGCTTACTTCCGCCAATTTTTTAAAATCACAGCTTCTAGAAGGTTTACATGATTTCTTTAAAAACATGACTTTTTAGAAAATGTGATTTATTTCATAAATGGAATCAACAAAGTATGCACATTCTACATCATAATGAATTTCTATAGTTTGCGCATGCGTCTGGAAATAAGAAAAGCTTAATTCCCCCCATTTTTTAAAATCACAGCTTCTAGAAGGTTTACATGATTTCTTAAAAAACTTGAGTTTTTAGAAAATGTGATTTATTTCATAAATGGAATCAACAAAGTATGCACATTCTATGTCATAACTAATTTCTATAGTTTGCACATGCGCAAACTATGCACATTCTACGTGATAACACCTTTCTATAGTTTGTGCATGCCTCCGGAAATAAGAAAAGCTTAATTCCCCCCTGTTTTTTAATTTCACAGCTTCTAGAAGGTTTACATAATTTCTTAAAAAACACGAGTTTTTAGAAAATGTGATTTATTTCATAAATGGAATCAACCAATTATGCACATTCTATGTCATAACGACTATCTATAGATTGCGCATGCGCAAACAATGCACATTCTACGTGATAACAACTTTCTATAGTTTGCGCATCCGTCCGGAAATAAGAAAAGCTTACTTCCCCCCTTTTTTTAAATTCACAGCTTCTAGAAGGTTTAGATGAAATCTTAAAAAACACGAGTTTTTAGAAAATGTGACTATTTCATAAATGGAATCAACAAGGTATGCACATTCTACGTTGTAACGACTTTGTATAGTTATCGCATGCGTCCAGAAATAAGAAAAGCTTACTTCCCCCCTTTTTTTAAATTCACAGCTTCTCGAATGTTTAGATCAATTCTTAAAAAACACAAGTTTTTAGAAAATGTGATTTATTTCATAAATGGAATCAACAAACTATGCACATTCTACGTAATAACGACTTTCTATAGTTTGCGCATGCGTCCGGAAATATGAAAAGCTTACTTCCGCCAGTTTTTTAAAATCGCAGCTTCTAGAAGGTTTACATGATTTCTTAAAAAACACGAGTTTTTAGAAAATGTTATTTATTTCATAAATGGAATCAACAAAGTATGCACATTCTATGTCATAACGACTTTCTATAGTTTGCGCATGCGTCCAGAGATAAGAAAACCTTAGTTTCCCCCTTTTTTTAAATTCACAGCTTCTAGAAGGTTTAGATGAATTCTTAAAAAACACGAGTTTTTAGAAAATGTGATTTATTTCATAAATGGAATCAACAAAGTATGCACATTCTTCGTCATAACGACTTTCTATAGTTTGCGCATGCATTCGGAAATAAGAAAAGCTTAATTCCCCACCGTTTTTTTAAATCACAGCTTCTAGAAGGTTTACATAATTTCTTAAAAAACATGAGTTTTTACAAAATGTGATTTATTTCATCAATGGAATCAACAAAGTATGCACATTCTATGTCATAACGACTTTCTATAGTTTGCGCATGCGCAAACTATGCACATTCTACGTGATAACGACTTTCTATAGTTTGTGCATGCGTCCGGAAATAAGAAAAGCTTACTTCCCCCCTTTTTTTAAATTCACAGCTTCTAGAAGGTTTAGATGAATTCTTAAAAAACACGAGTTTTTAGAAAATGTGATTTATTTCATAAATGGAATCAACAAGGTATGCACATTCTATGTGATAACAACTTTCTATAGTTTGTGCATGTGTCCGGAAATAAGAAAAGCTTAGTTCCCCCATTTTTTTAAATTTCACAGCTTCTAGAAGGTTTACATGATTTCTTAAAAAACAAGACTTTAAAAAAAATGTGATTTATTTTATATATGGAATCTACAAAGTATGCACATTCTATGTCATAACGACATTCTATAGTTTGCGCATGCGCAAACTATGCACATTCTACATAATAACAACTTTCTATAGTTTGCGCATGCGTCTGGAAATAAGAAAAGCTTACTTCCCCCCTTTTTTTAAATTCACAGCTTCTAGAATGTTTAGATGAATTCTTAAAAAACACGAGTTTTTAGAAAATGTGATTTATTTCGTAAATGGAATCAACAAAGTAAGCACATTCTACATCATAACAACTTTCTATAGTTTGCGCATGCTTTCGGAAATAAGAAAAGCTTAATTCCCCCCGTTTTTTAAAATCACAGCTTCTAGAAGGTTTACATGATTTCCTAAAAAACACGACTTTTTAGAAAATGTGATTTATTTCATAAATGGAATCAACAAAGTATGCACATTCTATGTCATAACGACTTTCTATAGTTTGTGCATGCGCAAACTATGCACATTCTACGTGATAACGAATTTCTATAGTTTGTGCATGCGTCCGGAAATAAGAAAAGCTTACTTCCCCCCTATTTTTAAATTCACAGCTTCTAGAAGGTTTAGATGAATTCTTAAAAACCATGAGTTTTTAGAAAATGTGATTTATTTCATAAATTGAATCAACAACCTATGCACATTCTACGTAATAACGACTTTCTATAGTTTGTGCATGCGTCCGGAAATAAGAAAAGCTTACTTCCACCAGTTTTTTAAAACCACAGCTTCTAGAAGGTTTACATGATTTCTTAAAAAACATGAATTTTTAGAAAATGTGATTTATTTCATAAATGGAATCAACAAAGTATGCACATTCTATGTAATAACGACTTTAGAAAGTTTGCGCATGCGTCCGGAAATATGAAAAGCTTACTTCCGCTAGTTTTTTAAAATCACAGCTTCTAGAAGGTTTGCATGATTTCTTAAAAAACACGAGTTTTTAGAAAATGTGATTTATTTCATAAATGGAATCAACAAAGTATGCACATTCTATGTCATAACGATTTTCTATAGTTTGCGCATGCGCAAACTATGCACATTCTACGTGATAACGACTTTCTATAGTTTGCACATGCGTCCGGAAATAAGAAAAGCTTACTTCCCCCCTTTTCTTAAATTCACAGCTTCTAGAAGGTTTAGATGAATTCTTAAAAAACACAAGTTTTTAAAAATGTGATTTATTTCATAAATGGAATCAACAAAGTATGCACATTCTACGTCATACCGACTTTCTATAGTCTGCGCATGCGTCCGGAAATAAGAAAAGCTTAATTCACCCCCGTTTTTTTAAATCACAGCTTCTAGAAGGTTTACATAATTTGTTAAAAAACATGAGTTTTTAGAAAATGTGATTTATTTCATCAATGGAATCAACAAAGTATGCACATTCTATGTCATAATGACTTTCTATAGTTTGCGCATGCGTTCGGAAATAAGAAAAGCTTACTTCCCCCGTTTTTTTAAATTCACAGATTCTAGAAGGTTTAGATGAATTCTTAAAAACCACGAGTTTTTAGAAAAATTCATTTATTTCATAAATGGAATCGACAAGGTATGCACATTCTATGTAGTAGCGACTTTCTATAGTTTGCGCATGCGTCCGAAAATAAGAAAAGCTTACTTCTGCCAGTTTTTTAAAATCACAGCTTCTAGAAGATTTAGATGATTTCTTACAAAACACGAGTTTTTAGAAAATGTGATTTATTTCATAAATGGAATCAACAAAGTATGCACATTCTATGTCATAACAACTTTCTATAGTTTGCGCATGCATCCGGAAATAAGAAAAGCTTCATTCTCCACGTGTTTTAAAATCACAGCTTCTAGAAGGTTTACATGATTTCTTAAAAAACACGAGTTTTTAGAAAGTGTGATTTATTTCATAAATGGAATCAACAAAGTATGTACATTATCTTTCATAACGACTTTCTATAGCTTGCGCATGTGCAAATTATGCACATTCTAAGTGATAACGACTTTCTATAGTTTGTGCATGCGTCCGGAAATAAGAAGAGCTTACTTCCCCCCTTTTTTTAAATTCACAGCTTCTAGAAGGTTTAGATGAATTCTTAAAAAACATGAGTTTTTAGAAAATTTGATTTATTTCATCAATGGAATAAACAAACTATGCACATTCTACGTAATAACGACTTTCTATAGTTTGCGCATCCGTCCGGAAATAAGAAAAGCTTACTTACGCCAGTTTTTTAAAAACAAAGCTTCTAGAAGGTTTAGATGAATTCTTAAAAAACACGACTTTTTAGAAAATGTGATTTATTTCATAAATGGAATCAACAAAGTTTCCACATTCTACGTCATAAAAACTTTCTATAGATTGCGCATGCGTCCGGAAATAAGACAAGCTTAATTCCCCCCGTTTTTTAAAATCACAGCTTCTAGAAGGTTTACATGATTTCGTAAAAAACACGAGTTTTTAGAAAATATAATTTATTTCATAAATGGAATCAACAAAGTATGCACATGCTATGTCATAACGACTTTATATAGTTTGCGTATGCGCAAACTAGGCACATTCTACGTGATAACGACTTTCTATAGTTTGCGCATGCGTCCAGAAATAAGAAAAGCTTACTTCCCCCCTTTTTTTAAATTCACAGCTTCTAGAAGGTTTAGATGAATTCTTAAAAAACACGAGTTTTTAGAAAATGTGATTTATTTCATAAATTGACTCAACAAACTATGCACATTCTACGTAATAACGACTTTCTATAGTTTGCACATGCGTCCGGAAATAAGAAAAGCTTACTTCCGCCAGTTTTTTAAAACCACAGCTTCTAGAAGGTTTACATGATTTCTTAAAAAACACGAGTTTTTAGAAAATGTGATTTATTTCATAAATGGAATCAATAGAGTATGCACATTCTATGTAATAACGACTTTCTAAAGTTTGTGCATGCGTCCGCAAATATGAAAAGCTTACTTCCGCCAGTTTTTTTAAAATCACAGCTTCTAGAAGGTTTACATGACTTCTTAAAAAACACGAGTTTTTAGAAAATGTGATTTATTTCATAAATGGAATCAACAAAGTATGCACATTCTACATCATAACGACTTTCTATAGTTTGCGCATCAGCAAACTATGCACATTCTACGTAATAACGACTTTGTATAGTTTACGCATGCGTCCGGAAATAAGAAAAGCTTACTTCCCCCCTTTTTTTAAATTCACAGCTTCTAGAAGGTTTAGATGAATTCTTAAAAAACACGATTTTTTAGAAAATGTAATTTATTTAAGAAATGGAATCAACAAACTATGCAAATTCTACGTAATAACGACTTTTTATAGTTTGCGCATGCGTCCGGAAATAAGAAAAGCTTACTTCCCCCCTTTTTTTAAATTCACAGCTTCTAGAAGGTTTACATAATTTTTTTAAAAACACGAGTTTTTAGAAAATGTGATTTATTTCATAAATGGAATCAACAAAGTATGCACATTCTATGTCATAACGACTTTGTATAGTTTGCGCATGCGCAAACTATGCACATTTTATGTGATAACGATTTTGTATAGTTTGCGCATGCGTCTGGAAATAAGGAAAGCTTACTTCCCCCCTTTTTTTAAATTCACAGCTTCTATAAGGTTTAAATGAATTCTTAAAAAACATGAGTTTTTAGAAAATTTGAGTTATTTCATCAACGGAATCAACAAACTATGCACATTCTATGTAATAACGACTTTCTATGGTTTGCGCATGTGTCCAGATATAAGAAAATCTTCCTTCCGCAAGTTTTTTAAAACCACAGCTTCTAGAAGGTTTACATGATTTCTTAAAAAACACAAGTTTTTAGATAATGTGATTTATTTCATAAATGGAATCAACAGAGTATGCACATTCTATGTAATAACGACTTTCTATAGTTTGCGCATGCGTCCGGAAATAAGAAAAGCTTACTTCCCCCCTTTTTTTAAATTCACGGCTTCTAGAAGGTTTAGATGATTTCATAAAAAGCACGAGTTTTTAGAAAATGTGATTTATTTCATAAATGGAATCAACAAACTATGCACATGATACGTAATAACGTCTTTCTATAGTTTGCGCATGCGTCCGGAAATAAGAAAAGCTTACTTCCGCCAGTTTTTTAAAACCACAGCTTCTAGAAGGTTTACATGATTTCTTACAAAACATGAGTTTTTAGAAAATGTGATTTATTTCATAAATGGAGTCAACAAAGTATGCACATTCTACGTAGTAACAACTTTCTATAGTTTGCGCATGCGTCCGGAAATAAGAAAAGCTTACTTCCGCCAATTTTTTAAAATCACAGCTTCTAGAAGGTTTACATGATTTCTTAAAAAACACGAGGTTTTAGAAAATGTGATTTATTTCATAAATGGAATCAACAAAGTATGCACATTCTATGTCATAACAACTTTCTATAGTTTGCGCATGCGCAAACTATGCACATTCTACGTAATAACAACTTTATATAGTTTGCGCATGCGTCCGGAAATAAGAAAAGCTTACTTCCACCCTTTTTTTAAATTCACAGCTTCTAGAAGGTTTAGATGAATCCTTAAAAAACACGAGTGGTTAGAAAATATCATTTATTTCATAAATGGAATCAACAAAGTTTGCACATTCTATGTCATAACGACTTTCTACAGTTTGCGCATGCGTCCGGAAAGAAGAAAAGCTTCATTCCCCCCGTTTCTTAAAATGACAACTTCGAGAAGGTTTACATGATCTCTTAAAAAACACGAGTTTTTAGAAAATGTGATTTAATTCATTAATGGAATCAACAAAGTATGCACATTCTATGCCATAACGACTTTCTATAGTTTCTGCATGCGCAAACTATGCACATTCTACGTGATAACGACTTTCTATAGTTTGCGCATGCGTCCGGAAATAAGAAAAGCTTACTTCCCCCCTTATTTTAAATTCACAGCTTCTAGAAGGTTTAACTGAATTCTTAAAAAGCATGAGTTTTTACAAAATGTGATTTATTTCACAAATGGAATCAACAAACTATGCACATTCTACATAATAACGACTTTCTATAGTTTGCGCATGCGTCCGGAAATAAGAAAAGCTTACTTCCCCCATTTTTTTAAATTCACAGCTTCTAGAAGGTTTAGATGAATTCTTAAAAAGCACGAGTTTTTAGAAAATGTGATTTATTTCACAAATGGAATCAACAAACTATGCACATTCTATGTAATAACGACTTTCTATAGTTTGCACATGCGTCCGGAAATAAGAAAAGCTTATTTCCGCCAGTTTTTTAAAACCACGGCTTCTAGAAGGTTTACATGATTTCTTAAAAAACACAAGTTTTTAGAAAATGTGATTTATTTCATAAATGGAATCAACAAAGTATGCACATTCTATGTAATAACGACTTTCTAAAGTTTGCGCAAGCGTCGGGAAATATGAAAAGCTTACTTCCGCCAGTTTTTTAAAATCACAGCTTCTAGAAGGTTTACATGATTTCTTAAAAAACTTGAGTTTTTAGAAAATGTGATTTATTTCATAAATGGAATCAACAAAGTATGCACATTCTATGTCATAACAACTTTCTATAGTTTGCGCATGCGCAAAGTATGCACATTCTACGTAATAACGACTTTCTATAGTTTGCGCATGCGTCCGGCAATAAGAAAAGCTTACTTCCCCCCTTTTTTTAAATTCACAGCTTCTAGAAGGTTTAGATGAATTCTCAAAAAACGCGAGTTTTTATAAAATGTGATTTATTTCATAAATGGAATCAACAAACTATGCACATTCTTCGTAATAACGACTTTCTATAGTTTGCGTATGTGTACGGAAATAAGAAAAGCTTCCTTCCACCAGTTTTTTAAAACCACGTCTTCTAGAAGGTTTACATGATTTCTTAAAAAACATGAGTTTTTAGAAATTGTGATTTATTTCATAAACGAAATCAACAAAGTATGCACATTCTATGTAATAGTGACTTTCGAAAGTTTGTGCATGCGTCCGGAAATATGAAAAGCTTACTTCCGCCAGTTTTTTAAAATCACAGCTTCTAGAAGGTTTACATGATTTCTTAAAAAACATGAGTTTTTAGAAAATGTGATTTATTTCATAAATGGAATCAACAAAGTATGCACATTCTACGTCATAACAACTTTCTATAGTTTGCGCATGCGTCCGGAAATAAGAAAAGCTTAATTCCCCTCGTTTTTTAAAATCACAGCTTCTAGAAGGTTTACATGATTTCTTAAAAAACACGAGTTTTTAGGAAATGTGATTTATTTCATAAATGGAATCAACAAAGTATGCACATTCTATTTCATAATGACTTTCTATAGTTTGCGCATGCACAAACTATGCACATTCTACGTGATAACGACTTTCCATAGTTTGCTCATGCATCCGGAAATAAGAAAAGCTTACTTCCCCCCTTTTTTTAAATTCACAGCTTCTAGAAGGTTTAGATGAATTCTTAAAAAACATGAGTTTTTAGAAAATGTGATTTATTTCATCAATGGAATAAACAAACTATGCACATTCTACGTAATAACGACTTTCTATAGTTTGCGCATGCGTCCGGAAATAAGAAAAGCTTACTTACGCCAGTTTTTTAAAAACACAGCTTCTAGAAGGATTACATGAATTCTTAAAAAACATGAGTTTTTAGAAAAAGTGATTTATTTCATAAATGGAATCAACAAAGTTTCCACATTCTACGTCATAACGACATTCTATAGTTTGCGCATGCGTCCGGAAATAAGACAAGCTTAATTCCCCCCTTTTTTTAAAATCACAGCTTCTAGAAGGTTTAGATGAATTCTTAAAAAACACGAGTTTTTAGAAAATGTGATTTATTTCATAAATGGACTCAACAAACTATGCACATTCTACGTAATAACGACTTTCTATAGTTTGCGCATGCGTCCGGAAATAAGAAAAGCTTACTTCCGCCAGTTTTTTAAAACCACAGCTTCTAGAAGGTTTACATGATTTCTTAAAAAACACGAGTTTTTAGAAAATGTGATTTATTTCATAAATGGAATCAACAGAGTATGCACATTCTATGTAATAATGACTTTCTAAATTTTGCGCATGCGTCCGCAAATATGAAAAGCTTACTTCCGCCAGTTTTTTAAAATCACAGCTTCTAGAAGGTTTACATGACTTCTTAAAAAACACGAGTTTTTAGAAAATGTGATTTATTTCATAAATGGAATCAACAAAGTATGCACATTCTACATCATAACGACTTTCTATCGTTTGCGCATCAGCAAACTATGCACATTCTACGTAATAACGACTTTGTATAGTTTACGCATGCGTCCGGAAATAAGAAAAGCTTACTTCGCCCCTTTTTTTAAATTCACAGCTTCTAGAAGGTTTAGATGAATTCTTAAAAAACACGATTTTTTAGAAAATGTAATTTATTTCAGAAATGGAATCAACAAACTATGCACATTCTACGTAATAATGATTTTTATAGTTTGCGCATGCGTCCGGAAATAAGAAAAGCTTACTTCCCCCCTTTTTTAAAATTCACAGCTTCTAGAAGGTTTACATGATTTTTTTAAAAACACGAGTTTTTAGAAAATGTGATTTATTTCATAAATGGAATCAACAAAGTATGCACATTCTATGTCATAACGACTTTGTATAGTTTGCGCATGCGCAAGCTATGCACATTCTATGTGATAACGATTTTGTATAGTTTGCGCATGCGTCCGGAAATAAGGAAAGCTTACTTCCCCCCTTTTTTTAAATTCACAGCTTCTAGAAGGTTTAGATGAATTCTTAAAAAACATGAGTTTTTAGAAAATTTGAGTTATTTCATCAACGGAATCAACAAACTATGCACATTCTATGTAATAACGACTTTCTATGGTTTGCGCATGCGTCCGGAAATATGAAAAGCTTACTTCCGCCAGTTTTTTAAAATCACAGCTTCTCGAAGGTTTACATGACTTCTTAAAAAGCACGAGTTTTTAGAAAATGTGATTTATTTCATAAATGGAATCAACAAAGTATGCACATTCTACATCATAACGACTTTCTATAGTTTAAGCATGCGTCCAGAAATAAGAAAAGATTAATTACCCCCGTTTTTTAAAATCATAGCTTCTAGAAGGTTTACATGATTTCTTAAAAAACACGAGTTTTTAGGAAATCTGATTTATTTCATAAATGGAATAAAGAAAGTATGCACATTCTATGTCATAACGACTTTCTATAGTTTGCGCATGCGCAAACTGTGCACATTCTACGTTGTAACGAATTTCTATAGTTTGCGCATGCGTTCGGAAATAAGAAAAGCTTACTTCCCCCCTTTTTTTAAATTCACAGCTTCTAGAAGGTTTAGAGGATTTCTTAAAAAACACGAGTTTTTAGAAAATGTGATTTATTTCATAAATGGAATCAAAAAGTATGCGCATTCTATGTCATAACGACTTTCTAATGCTTGTGCATGCACAAACTATGCACATTCTACGTGATAACGACTTTCCATAGTTTGCGCATGCGTCCGGAAATACGAAAAGCTTACTTCCCCCCTTTTTTTAAATTCACAGCTTCTAGAAGGTTTAGATGAATTCTTAAAAAACATGAGTTTTTAGAAAATGTGATTTATTTCATAAATCGACTCAACAAAGTATGCATATTCTACATCATAATGACTTTCTATAGTTTGAGCATGCGTCCATAAATAAGAAAAGCTTAATTCCCCCCGTTTTTTAAAATCACAGCTTCTAGAAAGTTTACATGATTTCTTAAAAAACACGAGTTTTTAGAAAATATGATTTATTTCATAAATGTAATCAACAAAGTATCCACATTCTATGTCATAACGACTTTCTATAGTTTGCACATGCGCAAAATATGCACATTCTACGTGATAACGACTTTCTATAGTTTGCGCATGCGTCCGGAAATAAGAAAAGCTTACTTCCCCCCTTTTTTTAAATTCACGGCTTCTAGAAGCTTTAGATGATTTCATAAAAAGCACGAGTTTTTAGAAAATGTGATTTATTTCATAAATGGAATCAACAAACTATGCACATGATACGTAATAACGTCTTTCTATAGTTTGCGCATGCGTCCGGAAATAAGAAAAGCTTACTTCCGCCAGTTTTTTAAAACCACAGCTTCTAGAAGGTTTACATGATTTCTTACAAAACATGAGTTTTTAGAAAATGTGATTTATTTCATAAATGGAATCAACAAAGTATGCACATTCTACGTAGTAACAACTTTCTATAGTTTGCGCATGCGTCCGGAAATAAGAAAAGCTTACTTCCACCAGTTTTTTAAAATCACAGCTTCTAGAAGGTTTACATGATTTCTTAAAAAACACGAGTTTTTAGAAAATGTGATTTATTTCATAAATGGAATCAACAAAGTATGCACATTCTATGTCATAACGACTTTCTATAGTTTGCGCATGCGCAAACTATGCACATTCTACGTGATAACGACTTTCTATAGTTTGCGCATGCGTCCGGAAATAAGAAAAGCTTACTTCCCCCATTTTTTTAAATTCACAGCTTCTAGAAGGTTTAGATGAATTCTTAAAAAGCACGAGTTTTTAGAAAATGTGATTTATTTAACAAATGGAATCAACAAACTATGCACATTCTACGTAATAACGACTTTCTATAGTTTGCGCATGCGTCCGGAAATAAGAAAAGCTTACTTCCCCCATTTTTTTAAATTCACAGCTTCTAGAAGGTTTAGATGAATTCTTAAAAAGCACGAGTTTTTAGAAAATGTGATTTATTTCATAAATGGAATCAACAAACTATGCACATTCTACGTAATAACGACTTTCTATAGTTTGCACATGCGTCCGGAAATAAGAAAAGCTTATTTCCGCCAGTTTTTTAAAACCACGGCTTCTAGAAGGTTTACATGATTTCTTAAAAAACACAAGTTTTTAGAAAATGTGATTTATTTCATAAATGGAATCAACAAAGTATGCACATTCTATGTAATAACAAATTTCTAAAGTTTGCGCAAGCGTCGGGAAATATGAAAAGCTTACTTCCGCCAGTTTTTTAAAATCACAGCTTCTAGAAGGTTTACATGATTTCTTAAAAAACTTGAGTTTTTAGAAAATGTGATTTATTTCATAAATAGAATCAACAAAGTATGCACATTCTATGTCATAACAACTTTCTATAGTTTGCGCATGCGCAAAGTATGCACATTCTAAGTAATAACGACTTTCTATAGTTTGCGCATGCGTCCGGAAATAAGAAAAGCTTACTTCCCCCCTTTTTTAAAATTCACAGCTTCTAGAAGGTTTAGATGAATTCTCAAAAAACACGAGTTTTTAGAAAATGTGATTTATTTCATAAATGGAATCAACAAACTATGCACATTCTACGTAATAACGACTTTCTATAGTTTGCGTATGTGTACGGAAATAAGAAAAGCTTCCTTCCACCAGTTTTTTAAAACCACGGCTTCTAGAAGGTTTACATGATTTCTTAAAAAACACGAGTTTTTAGAAATTGTGATTTATTTCATAAACGAAATCAACAAAGTATGCACATTCTATGTAATAGTGACTTTCGAAAGTTTGTGCATGCGTCCGGAAATATGAAAAGCTTACTTCCGCCAGTTTTTTAAAATCACAGCTTCTAGAAGGTTTACATGATTTCTTAAAAAACATGAGTTTTTAGAAAATGTGATTTATTTCATAAATGGAATCAACAAAGTATGCACATTCTACGTGATAACAACTTTCTATAGTTTGGGCATGCGTCCGGAAATAAGAAAAGCTTAATTCCCCTCGTTTTTTAAAATCACAGCTTCTAGAAGGTTTACATGATTTCTTAAAAAACACGAGTTTTTAGGAAATGTGATTTATTTCATAAATGGAATCAACAAAGTATGCACATTCTATGTCATAATGACTTTCTATAGTTTGCGCATGCGCAAACTATGCACATTCTACGTGATAACGACTTTCCATAGTTTGCTCATGCATCCGGAAATAAGAAAAGCTTACTTCCCCCCTTTTTTTAAATTCACAGCTTCTAGAAGGTTTAGATGAATTCTTAAAAAACATGAGTTTTTAGAAAATGTGATTTATTTCATCAATGGAATAAACAAACTCTGCACATTCTACGTAATAACGACTTTCTATAGTTTGCGCATGCGTCCGGAAATAAGAAAAGCTTACTTACGCCAGTTTTTTAAAAACACAGCTTCTAGAAGGATTACATGAATTCTTAAAAAACATGACTTTTTAGAAAAAGTGATTTATTTCATAAATGGAATCAACAAAGTTTCCACATTCTACGTCATAACGACATTCTATAGTTTGCGCATGCGTCCGGAAATAAGACAAGCTTAATTCCCCCCGTTTTTTAAAATCACAGCTTCTAGAAGGTTTACATGATTTCGTAAAAAACACGAGTTTTTAGAAAATATAATTTATTTCATAAATGGAATCAACAAAGTATGCACATGCTATGTCATAACGACTTTCTATAGTTTGCGTATGCGCAAACTATGCACATTCTACGTGATAACGACTTTCTATAGTTTGCGCATGCGTCCGGAAATAAGAAAAGCTTACTTCCCCCCTTTTTTTAAATTCACAGCTTCTAGAAGGTTTAGATGAATTCTTAAAAAACACGAGTTTTTAGAAAATGTGATTTATTTCATAAATGGACTCAACAAACTATGCACATTCTACGTAATAACGACTTTCTATAGTTTGCGCATGCGTCCGGAAATAAGAAAAGCTTACTTCCGCCAGTTTTTTAAAACCACAGCTTCTAGAAGGTTTACATGATTTCTTAAAAAACACGAGTTTTCAGAAAATGTGATTTATTTCATAAATGGAATCAACAGAGTATGCACATTCTATGTAATAATGAATTTCTAAAGTTTGCGCATGCGTCCGCAAATATGAAAAGCTTACTTCTGCCAGTTTTTTAAAATCACAGCTTCTAGAAGGTTTACATGACTTCTTAAAAAACACGAGTTTTTAGAAAATGTGATTTATTTCATAAATGGAATCAACAAAGTATGCACATTCTACATCATAACGACTTTCTATCGTTTGCGCATCCGCAAACTATGCACATTCTACGTAATAACGACTTTGTATAGTTTACGCATGCGTCCGGAAATAAGAAAAGCTTACTTCCCCCCTTTTTTTAAATTCACAGCTTCTAGAAGAATTAGATGAATTCTTAAAAAACACGATTTTTTAGAAAATGTAATTTATTTGAGAAATGGAATCAACAAACTATGCACATTCTACGTAATAACGACTTTTTATAGTTTGCGCATGCGTCCGGAAATAAGAAAAGCTTACTTCCCCCCTTTTTTTAAATTCACAGCTTCTAGAAGGTTTACATGATTTTTTTAAAAACACGAGTTTTTAGAAAATGTGATTTATTTCATAAATGGAATCAACAAAGTATGCACATTCTATGTCATAACGACTTTGTATAGTTTGCGCATGCGCAAACTATGCACATTCTATGTGATAACGATTTTGTATAGTTTGCGCATGCGTCCGGAAATAAGGAAAGCTTACTTCCCCCCTTTTTTTAAATTCACAGCTTCTAGAAGGTTTAGATGAATTCTTAAAAAACATGAGTTTTTAGAAAATTTGAGTTATTTCATCAACGGAATCAACAAACTATGCACATTCTATGTAATAACGACTTTCTATGGTTTGCGCATGCGTCCGGAAATATGAAAAGCTTACTTCCGCCAGTTTTTTAAAATCACAGCTTCTAGAAGGTTTACATGACTTCTTAAAAAGCACGAGTTTTTAGAAAATGTGATTTATTTCATAAATGGAATCAACAAAGTATGCACATTCTACATCATAACGACTTTCTATAGTTTAAGCATGCGTCCAGAAATAAGAAAAGATTAATTACCCCCGTTTTTTAAAATCATAGCTTCTAGAAGGTTTACATGATTTCTTAAAAAACACGAGTTTTTAGGAAATTTGATTTATTTCATAAATGGAATAAAGAAAGTATGCACATTCTATGTCATAACGACTTTCTATAGTTTGCGCATGCGCAAACTATGCACATTCTACGTGATAACGAATTTCTATAGTTTGCACATGCGTTCGGAAATAAGAAAAGCTTACTTCCCCCCTTTTTTTAAATTCACAGCTTCTAGAAGGTTTAGAGGAATTCTTAAAAAACACGAGTTTTTAGAAAATGTGATTTATTTCATAAATGGAATCAACAAAGTATGCGCATTCTATGTCATAACGACTTTCTAATGCTTGTGCATCCACAAACTATGCACATTCTACGTGATAACGACTTTCCATAGTTTGCGCATGCGTCCGGAAATACGAAAAGCTTACTTCCCCCATTTTTTTAAATTCACAGCTTCTAGAAGGTTTAGATGAATTCTTAAAAAACATGAGTTTTTAGAAAATGTGATTTATTTCATAAATCGAATCAACAAAGTATGCACATTCTACATCATAACGACTTTCTATAGTTTGAGCATGCGTCCAGAAATAAGAAAAGCTTAATTCCTCCCTTTTTTTAAAATCACAGCTTCTAGAAAGTTTACATGATTTCTTAAAAAACATGAGTTTTTAGAAAATATGATTTATTTCATAAATGTAATCAACAAAGTATCCACATTCTATGTCATAACGACTTTCTATAGTTTGCACATGCGCAAACTATGCACATTCTACGTGATAACGACTTTCTATAGTTTGCGCATGCGTCCGGAAATAAGAAAAGCTTACTTCCCCCCTTTTTTTAAATTCACAGCTTCTAGAAGGTTTAGATGATTTATTAAAAAGCACGAGTTTTTAGAAAATGTGATTTATTTAATAAATGGAATCAACAAACTATGCACATGATACGTAATAACGTCTTTCTATAGTTTGCGCATGCGTCCGGAAATAAGAAAAGCTTACTTCCGCCAGTTTTTTAAAACCACAGCTTCTAGAAGGTTTACATGATTTCTTACAAAACATGAGTTTTTAGAAAATGCGATTTATTTTATAAATGGAATCAACAAAGTATGCACATTCTACGTAGTAACAACTTTCTATAGTTTGCGCATGCGTCCGGAAATAAGAAAAGCTTACTTCCGCCAGTTTTTTAAAATCACAGCTTCTAGAAGGTTTACATGATTTCTTAAAAAACACGAGTTTTTAGAAAATGTGATTTATTTCATAAATGGAATCAACAAAGTATGCACATTCTATGTCATAACGACTTTCTATAATTTGCGCATGCGCAAACTATGCACATTCTACGTGATAACGACTTTCTATAGTTTGCGCATGCGTCCGGAAATAAGGAAAGCTTACTTCCCCCCCTTTTTTAAATTCACAGCTTCTAGAAGGTTTAGATGAATTCTTAAAAAACACGAGTTTTTAGAAAATTTGAGTTATTTCATCAATGGAATCAACAAACTATGCACATTATACGTAATAACAACTTTCTATAGTTTGCGCATGCGTCCGGAAATAAGAAAAGCTTACTTCCGCCAGTTTTTTAAAACCACAGCTTCTAGAAGGTTTACATGATTTCTTACAAAACACGAGTTTTTAGAAATTGTGATTTATTTCATAAATGGAATCAACAAAGTATGCATATTCTATGTAATAGCGACTTTCTATAGTTTGCGCATGCGTCCGGAAATAAGAAAAGCTTCATTCCCCACGTTTTTTAAAATCACAGCTTCTAGAAGGTTTACATGATTTCTTAAAAAACACGAGTTTTTAGGAAATGTGATTTATTTCATAAATGGAATCAACAAAGTATGCACATTCTATGTCATAACGACTTGCTATAGTTTGCGCATGCGCAAACTATGCACATTCTACGTAATAACAACTTTGTATAGTTTGTGCATGCGTCCGGAAATAAGAAAAGCTTACTTCCGCCCTTTTTTTAAATTCACAGCTTCTAGAAGGTTTAGATGAATTCTTAAAAAACACGAGTGTTTAGAAAATATCATTTATTTCATAAATGGAATCAACAAAGTTTGCACATTCTATGTCATAACGACTTTCTACAGTTTGTGCATGCTTCCGGAAAGAAGAAAAGCTTCATTCCCCCCGTTTCTTAAAATGACAACTTCTAGAAGGTTTACATGATCTCTTAAAAAACACGAGTTTTTAGAAAATGTGATTTAATTCATTAATGGAATCAACAAAGTATGCACATTCTATGCCATAACGACTTTCTATAGTTTGTGCATGCGCAAACTATGCACATTCTACGTGATAACGACTTTCTATAGTTTGCGCATGCGTCCGGAAATAAGAAAAGCTTACTTCCCCCCTTTTTTTAAATTCACAGCTTCTAGAAGGTTTAGATGAATTCTTAAAAAGCATGAGTTTTTACAAAATGTGATTTATTTCTCAAATGGAATCAACAAACTATGCACATTCTACGTAATAACGACTTTCTATAGTTTGCGCATGCGTCCGGAAATAAGAAAAGCTTACTTCCCCCATTTTTTTAAATTCACAGCTTCTAGAAGGTTTAGATGAATTCTTAAAAAGCACGAGTTTTTAGAAAATGTGATTTATTTCACAAATGGAATCAACAAACTATGCACATTCTACGTAATAACGACTTTCTATAGTTTGCACATGCGTCCGGAAATAAGAAAAGCTTATTTCCGCCAGTTTTTTAAAACCACGGCTTCTAGAAGGTTTACATGATTTCTTAAAAAACACAAGTTTTTAGAAAATGTGATTTATTTCATAAATGGAATCAACAAAGTATGCACATTCTATGTAATCACGACTTTCTAAAGTTTGCGCAAGCGTCGGGAAATATGAAAAGCTTACTTCCGCCAGTTTTTTAAAATCACAGCTTCTAGAAGGTTTACATGATTTCTTTAAAAACTTGAGTTTTTAGAAAATGTGATTTATTTCATAAATGGAATCAACAAAGTATGCACATTCTATGTCATAACGACTTTCTATAGTTTGCACATGCGCAAAGTATGCACATTCTACGTAATAACGACTTTCTATAGTTTTGCGCATGCGTCCGGAAATAAGAAAAGCTTACTTCCCCCCTTTTTTTAAATTCACAGCTTCTAGAAGGTTTAGATGAATTCTCAAAAAATACGACTTTTTCGAAAATGTGATTTATTTCATAAATGGAATCATCAAACTATGCACATTCTACGTAATAACGACTTTCTATTGTTTGCGTATGTGTCCGGAAATAAGAAAAGCTTCCTTCCACCAGTTTTTTAAAACCACGGCTTCTAGAAGGTTTACATGATTTCTTAAAAAACACGAGTTTTTAGAAATTGTGATTTATTTCATAAACGAAATCAACAAAGTATGCACATTCTATGTAATAGTGACTTTCGAAAGTTTGTGCATGCGTCCGGAAATATGAAAAGCTTACTTCCGCTAGTTTTTTAAAATCACAGCTTCTAGAAGGTTTACATGATTTCTTAAAAAACATGAGTTTTTAGAAAATGTGATTTATTTCATAAATGGAATCAACAAAGTATGCACATTCTACGTCGTAACAACTTTCTATAGTTTGCGCATGCGTCCGGAAATAAGAAAAGCTTAATTCCCCTCGTTTTTTAAAATCACAGCTTCTAGAAGGTTTACATGATTTCTTAAAAAACACGAGTTTTTAGGAAATGTGATTTATTTCATAAATGGAATCAACAAAGTATGCACATTCTATGTCATAATGACTTTCTATAGTTTGCGCATGCGCAAACTATGCACATTCTACGTGATAACGACTTTCCATAGTTTGCTCATGCATCTGGAAATAAGAAAAGCTTACTTCCCCCCTTTTTTTAAATTCACAGCTTCTATAGTTTGCGCATGCGTCCGGAAATAAGAAAAGCTTACTTCCGCCAGTTCTTTAAAACCACAGCTTCTAGAAGGTTTACATGATTTCCTAAAAAACACGAGTTTTTAGAAAATGTGATTTATTTCATAAATGGAATCAACAGAGTATGCACATTCTATGTAATAACGACTTTCTAAAGTTTGTGCATGCGTCCAGAAATATGAAAAGCTTACTTCCGCCAGTTTTTTAAAATCACAGCTTCTAGAAGGTTTACATGACTTCTTAAAAAATACGAGTTTTTAGAAAATGTGATTTATTTCATAAATCGAATCAACAAAGTATGCACATTCTACATCATAACGACTTTCTATAGTTTGAGCATGCGTCCGAAAATAAGAAAAGCTTAATTGCCCCCGTTTTTTAAAATCACAGCTTCTAGAATGTTTACATTATTTCTTAAAAAACACGAGTTTTTAGGAAATATGATTTATTTCATAAATGGAATCAACAAAGTATGCACATTCTATGTCATAACGACTTTCTATAGTTTCCGAATCCCCAAACTATGCACATTCTACATGATAACGACTTTCTATAGTTTGCGCATGCGTCCGGAAATAAGAAAATCTTACTTCCCCCCTTTTTTTAAATTCACAGCTTCTAGAAGGTTTAGATGAATCCTTAAAAAAAACAATTTTTTAGAAAATGTGATTTATTTCATAAATGGAATCAACAAACTATGCACATTCTACGTAATAACGACTTTTTATAGTTTGCGCATGCGTTCGGAAATAAAAAAGCTTAATTCCCCCCTTTTTTTAAATTCACAGCTTCTAGAAGGTTTAGATGAATTCTTAAAAAACATGAGTTTTTAGAAAATGTGGTTTATTTCATCAATGGAATCAACAAACTATGCTAATTTTACGTAGTAACAACTTTCTATAGTTTGCGCATACGTCCTGAAATAAGAAAAGCTTACTTCCGCCATTTTTTTAAAACCACATCTTCTTGAAGGTTTACATGATTTCTTAAAAAACACAAGTTTTTAGAAAATGTGATTTATTTCATAAATGGAATCAACAAAGTATGCACATTCTATGTCATAAAGATTTTCTATAGTTTGCGCATGCGCAAACTATGCACATTCTACGTGATAACGACTTTCTGTAGTTTGCACATGCGTCCGGAAAGAAGAAAAGCTTACTTCCCCCCTTTTCTTAAATTCACAGCTTCTAGAAGGTTTAGATGAATTCTTAAAAAACACAAGTTTTTAAAAATGTGATTTATTTCATAAATGGAATCGACAAAGTATGCACATTCTACATCATAACGACTTTCTATAGTCTGCGCATGCGTCCAGAAACAAGAAAAGCTTAATTCACCCCCGTTTTTTTAAATCACAGCTTCTAGAAGGTTTACATAATTTCTTAAAAAACATGAGTTTTTAGAAAATGTGATTTATTTCATCAATGGAATCAACAAAATATGCACATTCTATGTCAAAACGACTTTCTATAGTTTGCGCATGCGCAAGCTATGCACTTTCTACGTGATAACGACTCTCTATAGTTTGCACATGCGTCCGGAAATAAGAAAAGCTTACTTCCCCCCTTTTTTTAAATTCACAGCTTCTAGAAGGTTTAGATGAATTATTAAAAAACACGAGTTTTTAGAAAATGTGATTTATTTCATAAATGGAATCAACAAACTATGCACATTCTACGTAATAACGACTTTCTATAGTTTGCGCATGCGTCCGGAAATAAGAAAAGCTTACTTCCACCAGTTTTTTAAAATCACAACTTCTAGAAGGTTTACATGATTTCTTAAAAAACACGAGTTTTTAGAAAATGTGATTTATTTCATAAATGGAATCAACAAAGTATGTACATTCTCTGTCATAATGACTTTCTATAGTTTGCGCATGTGCAAATTATGTACATTCTAAGTGATAACCACTTTCTATAGTTTGTACATGCGTCCGGAAATAAGAAGAGCTTACTTCCCCCCTTTTTTTAAATTCACTGCTTCTAGAAGGTTTAGATGAATTCTTAAAAAACATGAGTTTTTAGAAAATGTGATTTATTTCATCAATGGAATCAACAAAATATGCACATTCTACGTAATAACGACTTTCTATAGTTTGCGCATGTGTCCGGAAATAAGAAAAGCTTACTTCCGCCAGTTTTTTAAAACCACAGCTTCTAGAAGGTTTAGATCAATTCTTAAAAAACACGAGTTTTTAGAAAATGTGATTTATTTCATAAATGGAATCAACAAAGTTTCCATATTCTATGTCATAACGACTTTCTATAGTTTGCGCATGCGTCCGGAAATAAGACAAGCTTAATTCCCCCTGTTTTTCAAAATCACAGCTTCTAGAAGGTTTACATGATTTCTTAAAAAACACGAGTTTTTAGAAAATATGATTGATTTCATAAATGGAATCAACAAAGTATGCACATGCTATGTCATAACGACTTTCTATAGTTTGTGCATGCGCAAACTATGCACATTCTACGTGATAACGACTTTCTATAGTTTGCGCATGCGTCCGGAAATAAGAAAAGCTTACTTCCCCCCTTTTTTTAAATTCACAGCTTCTAGAAGGTTTAGATGAATTCTTAAAAAACATGAGTTTTTAGAAAATGTAATTTATTTCATAAATGGAATCAACAGAGTATGCCCATTCTATGTAATAACGACTTTCTAAAGTTTACGCATGCGTCCGCAAATATGAAAAGCTTACTTCCGCCAGTTTTTTAAAATCACAGCTTCTAGAAGGTTTACATGACTTCTTAAAAAACACGAGTTTTTAGAAAATGTGATTTATTTCATAAATCGAATCAACAAAGTATGCACATTCTACATCATAACGACTTTCTATAGTTTGCGCATGCGCAAACTATGCACATTCTACGTAATAACGACTTTGTATAGTTTGCGCATGCGTCCGGAAATAAGAAAAGCTTATTCCCCACTTTTTTTAAATTCACAGCTTCTAGAAGGTTTAGATGAATCCTTAAAAAACACGAGTTTTTAGAAAATGTGATTTATTTCATAAATGGAATCAAAAAACTATGCACATTCTACGTAATAACGACTTTTTATAGTTTGCGCACGCGTCTGGAAATAAGAAAAGCTTACTTCACCCCTTTTTTTAAATTCACAGCTTCTAGAAGGTTTAGATGAATTCTTAAAAAACACGAGTTTTTAGAAAATGTGATTTATTTCATAAATGGAATCAACAAACTATGCACATTCTACGTAATAACGACTTTCTATAGTTTCCGCATGCGTTCGGAAATAAGAAAAGCTTCCTTCCGCCAGTTTTTTAAAACCACAGCTTCTAGAAGGTTTACATGATTTCTTAACAAACACGAGTTTTTAGAAAATATGATTTATTTCAAAAATGGAATCAACAAACTATGCACATTCTACGTAATAACGACTTTCTATAGTTTGCGCATGCGTCCGGAAATAAGAAAAGCTTCCCTCCGCCAGTTTTTTAAAACCACAGCTTCTATAAGGTTTACATGATTTCTTAAAAAACACAATTTTTAGAAAAATGTGATTTATTTCATAAATGGAATCAACAAAGTATGCACATTCTATGTAATAATGACTTTCTAAAGTTTGTGCATGCGTCCGGAAATATGAAAAGCTTACTTCCGCCAGTTTTTTAAAATCACAGCTTCTAGAAGGTTTACATGATTTTTTAAAAAACCCGAGTTTTTAGAAAATGTGATTTATTTCATAAATGGAATCAACAAAGTATGCACATTCTACGTCATAACAGCTTTTTATAGTTTGCACACCCGTCCGGAAATAAGAAAAGCTTAATATCCCCCGTTTTTTAAAATCACAGCTTCTAGAAGGTTTACATGATGTCTTAAAAAACACGAGTTTTTAGGAAATGTGATTTATTTCATAAATGGAATCAACAAAATATGCATATTCTATGTCATAACGACTTTCTATAGTTTGCGCATGCGCAAACTATGCACATTCTAATTAATAACAACTTTCTATAGTTTGCGCATGCGTCCGGAAATAAGAAAAGCTTACTTCCCCCCTTTTTTTAAATTCACAGCTTCTAGAAGGTTTAGATGAATTCTTATAAAACACGAGTTTTTAGAAAATGTGATTTATTTCATAAATGGAATCAACAAAGTGTGCACATTCTACGTCATAACAACTTTTTATAGTTTGCGCATGCGTCCGGAAATAAGAAAAGCTTAATTCCCCCCATTTTTTAAAATCACAGCTTCTAGAGGGTTTACATGATTTTTTAAAAAACATGAGTTTTTAGAAAATGTTATTTATTTCATAAATGGAATCAACAAAGTATGCATATTCTATGTCATAACGACTTTCTATAGTTTGCGCATGCGCAAACTATGCACATTCTACGTGATAACGACTTTCTATAGTTTGCGCATGCGTCCGGAAATAAGGAAAGCTTACTTCCCCCCTTTTTTTAAATTCACAGCTTCTAGAAGGTTTAGATGAATTCTTAAAAAATACGATTTTTTAGAAAATGTGAGTTATTTCATCAATGGAAATAACAAACTATGCACATTCTACGTAATAACGACTTTCTATAGTTTGCGCATGCGTCCAGATATAAGAAAAGCTTCCTTCCGCCAGTTTTTTAAAACCACAACTTCTAGAAGGTTTACATGATTTCTTAAAAAACACGAGTTTTTAGATAATGTGATTTATTTCATAAATTGAATCAGCAAAGTATGCACATTCTATGTAATAACGACTTTATAAAGTTTGCGCATGCGTCCGGAAATATGAAAAGCTTACTTCCGCCAGTTTTTTAAAATCACAGCTTCTAGAAGGTTTACATGACTTCTTAAAAAACCCGAGTTTTTAGTAAATGTGATTTATTTCATAAATGGAATCAACAAAGTATGCACATTCTACATCATAACGACTTTCTATAGTTTGAGCATGCGTCCAGAAATAAGAAAAGATTAATTCCCCCTGTTTTTTCAAATCACAGCTTCTAGAAGGTTTACATGATTTCTAAAAAAACAGGAGTTTTTAGGAAATCTGATTTATTTCATAAATGGAATCAAGAAGTATGCACATTCTATGTAATAACGACTTTCTATAGTTTGCGCATGCGTCCAGAAATAAGAAAAGCTTACTTCCACCAGTTTTTTAAAACCACTGCTTCTAGAAGGTATACATGATTTCTTAAAAAACACGAGGTTTTAGATAATTGTGATTTATTTCATAAATGGAATCAACAGAGTATGCACATTCTATGTAATAACGACTTTCTAAAGTTTGCGCATGCGTCCGGAAATATGAAAAGCTTACTTCCACCAGTTTTTTAAAATCACAGCTTCTAGAAGGTTTACATGACTTCTTAAAAAACACGAGTTTTTAGAAAATGTGATTTATTTCATAAATGGAATAAACAAAGTATGCACATTCTACATCATAACGACTTTCCAAAGTTTGAGCATGCATCCAGAAATAAGAAAATCTTAATTCCCCATGTTTTTTAAAATCACAGCTTCTAGAAGGTTTACATGATTTCTTAAAAAACATGAGTTTTTAGGAAATCTGATTTATTTCATAAATGGAATCAACAAAGTATGCACATTCTATGTCATAACGACTTTCTATATTTTGCGCATGCGCAAACTATGCACATTCTAAGTAATAACAACTTTGTATAGTTTGCGCATGCGTCCGGAAATAAGAAAAGCTTACTTCCGCCCTTATTTTAAATTCACAGCTTCTAGAAGGTTTAGATGAATTCTTAAAAAACAGGAGTTTTTAGAAAATGTGATTTATTTCATAAATGGAATCAACAAAGTATGCACATTCTATGTAGTAACGATTTTCTATAGTTTGCGCATGCGTCCGGAAATAAGAAAAGCTTACTTCCGCCAGTTTTTTAAAACCACGGCTTCTAGAAGGTTTACATGATTTCTTAAAAAGCACGAGTTTTTAGAAAATGTGATTTATTTCATAACTGGAATCAACAAAGTATGCACATTCTATGTCATAACAACTTTCTATAGTTTGCGCATCCGTTCGGAAATAAGAAAAACTTAATATCCCCCGTTTTTTAAAATCACAACTTCTAGAAGGTTTACATGATGTCTTAAAAAACAGGAGTTTTTAGGAAATGTGATTTATTACATAAATGGAATCAACAAAGTATGCACATTCTATGTCATAACGACTTTCTATGGTTTGCGCATGTGCACACTATGCACATTCTACGTAATAACAACTTTGTATAGTTTGCGCATGCGTCCGGAAATAAGAAAAGCTTACTTCCCCCCTTTTTTTAAATTCACAGCTTCTAGAAGGTTTAGATGAATTCTTAAAAAACAGGAGTTTTTAGAAAGTGTGATTTATTTCATAAATGGAATCAACAAAGTATGCACATTCTATGTACTAACGATTTTCTATAGTTTGCGCATGCGTCCGGAAATAAGAAAAGCTTACTTCCGCCAGTTTTTTAAAATCACAGCTTCTAGAAGGTTTACATGATGTTTTAAAAAACACGAGTTTTTAGGAAATGTGATTTATTTCATCAATGGAATCAACAAAGTATGCACATTCTATGTCATAACGACTTTCTATAGTTTGCGCATGTGCAAACTAAGCACATTCCACGTAATAACAACTTTCTATAGTTTGCGCATTCTTCTGGAAATAAGAAAAGCTTACTTCCCCCCTTTTTTTAAATTCACAGCTTCTAGAAGGTTTAGATGAATTCTTAAAAAACACGAGTTTTTAGAAAACGTGATTTATTTCATAAATGGAATCAACAAAGTATGCACATTCTACGTCATAACAACTTTCTATAGTTTGCGCATGCGTCCGGAAATAAGAAAAGCTTAATTCCCCCCGTTTTTTAAAATCACAGCTTCTACAAGGTTTACATGATTTCTTAAAAAACACGAGTTTTTAGAACATGTGATTTATTTCATAAATGGAATCAACAAAGTATGCACATTCTACGTCATAACAACTTTCTATAGTTTGCGCATGCGTCCGGAAATAAGAAAAGCTTAATTCCCCCGGTTTTTTAAAATCACAGCTTCTACAAGGTTTAGATGAATTCTTAAAAAACAGGAGTTTTTAGAACATGTGATTTATTTCATAAATGGAATCAACAAAGTACGCACATTCTATGTCATAACGAATTTCTAAAATTTGCGCATGCGCAAACTATGCATATTCTACGTGATAACGACTTTCTATAGTTTGCGCATCCGTCTGGAAATAAGAAAAGCTCACTTCCCCCCTTTTTTTAAATTCACAGCTTCTAGAAGGTTTAGATGAATTCTTAAAAAACACGAGTTTTTAGAAAATGTGATTTATTTCATAAATGGAATCAACAAACTATGCACATTCTACGTAATAACGACTTTCTATAGTTTCCGCATGCGTTCGGAAATAAGAAAACCTTCCTTCCGCCAGTTTTTTAAAACCACAGCTTCTAGAAGGTTTACATCATTTCTTAAAAAACACAAGTTTTTAGAAAATATGATTTATTTCAAAAATGGAATCAACAAACTATGCACATTCTACGTAATAACGACTTTCTATAGTTTGCGCATGCGTCCGGAAATAAGAAAAGCTTCCTTCCGCCAGTTTTTTAAAACCACAGCTTCTAGAAGGTTTACATGATTTCTTAAAAAACACGAGTTTTTAGAAAATGTGATTTATTTCATAAATGGAATCAACAAAGTATGCACATTCTATGTAATAATGACTTTCTAAAGTTTCTGCATGCATCCGGAAATATGAAAAGCTTACTTCCGCCAGTTTTTTAAAATCACAGCTTCTAGAAGGTTTACCTGATTTTTTAAAAAACCCGAGTTTATAGAAAATGTGATTTATTTCATAAATGGAATCAACAAAGTATGCACATTCTACGTCATAACAACTTTCTATAGTTTGCACATCCGTCCGGAAATAAGAAAAGCTTAATATCCCCCGTTTTTTAAAATCACAGCTTCTAGAAGGTTTACATGATGTCTTAAAAAACACGAGTTTTTAGAAAATGTGATTTATTTCATAAATGGAATCAACAAAGTATGCACATTCTATGTCATAACGACTTTCTATAGTTTGTCCATGCGCAAACTATGCACATTCTACGTAATACCAACTTTCTATAGTTTGCGCATGCGTCCGGAAATAAGAAAAGCTTACTTCCCCCCTTTTTTTAAATTCATAGCTTCTAGAAGGCTTAGATGATTTCTTTAAAAACACGAGTTTTCAGAAAATGTGATTTATTTCATAAATGGAATCAACAAAGTATGCACATTATAAGTCATAACAACTTTCTATAGTTTGCGCATGCGTCCAGAAATAAGAAAAGCTTAATTCCCCCCGTTTTTTAAAATCACAGCTTCTATAAGGTTTACATGATTTTTTAAAAAACACGAGTTTTTAGAAAATGTGATTTATTTCATAAATGGAATCAACAAAGTATGCACATTCCACGTGATAACGACTCTCTATAGTTTGCGCATGCGTCCGGAAATAAGGAAAGCTTACTTCCCCCCTTTTTTTAAATTCACAGCTTCTAGAAGGTTTAGATGAATTCTTAAAAAACACAAGTTTTTAGAAAATGTGAGTTATTTCATCAATGGAATCAACAAACTATGCACATTCTACGTAATAACGACTTTCTATAGTTTGCGCATGCGTCCAGATATAAGAAAAGCTTCCTTCCGCCAGTTTTTTAAATCCACAGCTTCTAGAAGGTTTACATGATTTCTTAAGAAACATGAGTTTTTAGATAATGTGATTTATTTCATAAATGGAATCAAAAGAGTATGCACATTCTATGTAATAACGACTTTCTAAAGTTTGCGCATGCGTCCGGAAATATGAAAAGCTTACTTCCGCCAGTTTTTTAAAATCACAGCTTCTAGAAGGTTTACATGACTTCTTAAAAAACATGAGTTTTTAGAAAATGTGATTTATTTCATAAATGGAATCACAAAGTATGCACATTATACATCATAACGACTTTCTATAGTTTGAGCATGCGTCCAGAAATAAGAAAAGCTTAATTCCCCCCGTTTTTTAATATCACAGCTTCTAGAAGGTTTACATGATTTCTTAAAAAACACGAGTTTTTAGGAAATCTGATTTATTTCATAAATGGAATCAAGAAAGTATGCACATTCTATGTCATAACGACTTTCTACAGTTTGCGCATGCGCAAACTATGCACATTCTACGTGATAACGAATTTCTATAGTTTGCGCATGCGTTCGGAAATAAGAAAAGCTTACTTCCCCCCTTTTTTTAAATTCACAGCTTCTAGAAGGTTTAGAGGAATTCCTAAAAAACACGAGTTTTTAGAAAATGTGATTTATTTCATAAATGGAATCAACAAAGTATGCACATTCTACGTAGTAACGACTTTCTATGGTTTGCGCATGCGTCCGGAAATAAGAAAAGCTTACTTCCGCCAGTTTTTTAAAATCACAGCTTCTAGAAGGTTTACATGATTTCTTAAAAAACAAGAGTTTTTAGAAAATGTGATTTATTTCATAAATGGAATCAACAAAGTGTGCACATTCTATGTCATAACGACTTTCTAAAGTTTGCGCATGCGCAAACTATGCACATTCTACGTGATAACGACTTTCTATAGTTTGCGCATGCGTCCGGAAATAAGAAAAGCTTAATTCCCCCCGTTTTTTAAAATCACAGCTTCTAGAAGGTTTACATGATTTCTTAAAAAACACGAGTTTTTAGGAAATCTGATTTATTTCATAAATGGAATCAACAAAGTATGCACATTCTATGTCATAACAACTTTCTATAGTTTGCGAATGCGCAAACTATGCACATTCTACGTGATAACGACTTTCTATAGTTTGCGCATGCGTTCGGAAATAAGAAAAGCTTACTTCCCCACTTTTTTTTAAATTCACAGCTTCTAGAATGTTTAGATGAATTCTTAAAAAACACGAGTTTTTAGAAAATGTGATTTATTTCATAAATGGAATCAACAAAGTATGCACATTCTACGTAGTAACGATTTTCTATAGTTTGCGCATGCGTCCGGAAATAAGAAAAGCTTACTTCCGCCATTTTTTTAAAATCACAGCTTCTAGAAGGTTTACATGATTTCTTAAAAAACAAGAGCTTTTAGAAAATGTGATTTATTTCATAAATGGAATCAACAAAGTATGCACATTCTATGTCATAACGAATTTCTAAAGTTTGCGCATGCGCAAACTATGCACATTCTATGTGATAACGACTTTCTATATTTTGCGCATGCGTCCGGAAATAAGAAAAGCTTACTTCCCCCCTTTTTTTAAATTCACAACTTCTAGAAGGTTTAGATGAATTCTTAAAAAACACGAGTTTTTAGAAAATGTGATTTATTTCATAAATGGAATCAACAAACTATGCATATTCTACGTAATAACGACTTTTTATAGTTTGCGCATGCGTCCGGAAATAAGAAAAGCTTACTTCCCCCCTTTTTTTAAATTCACAGCTTCTAGAAGGTTTAGATGAATTCTTAAAAAACACGAGTTTTTAGAAAATGTGATTTATTTCATAAATGGAATCAACAAACTATGCACATTCTACGTAATAACGACTTTCTATAGTTTGCGCATGCGTCCGGTAATAAGAAAAGCTTCCTTCCGCCAGTTTTTTAAAACCACAGCTTCTAGAAGGTTTACATGATTTCTTAAAAAACACAAGTTTTTAGAAAATGTGATCTATTTCATAAATGGAATCAACAAAGTATGCATATTCTATGTAATAATGACTTTCTAAAGTTTTTGCATGCGTCCGGAAATATGAAAAGCTTACTTCCGCCAGTTTTTTAAAATCACAGCTTCTAGAAGGTTTACATGATTTCTTAAAAAACACGAGTTTTTAGAAAATGTGATTCATTTCATAAATGGAATCAACAAAGTATGCACATTCTACGTGATAACAACTTTCTATAGTTTGCGCATCCGTCCGGAAATAAGACAAGCTTAATATCCCCCGTTTTTTAAAATCACAGCTTCTAGAAGGTTTACATGATGTCTTAAAAAACACGAGTTTTTAGGAAATGTGATTTATTTCATAAATGGAATCAACAAAGTATGCACATTCTATGTCATAACGACTTTCTATAGTTTGTGCATTCGCAAACTATGCACATTCTAAGTAATAACAACTTTCTATAGTTTGCGGATGCGTCCGGAAATAAGAAAAGCTTACTTCCCCCCTTTTTTTAAATTCACAGCTTCTAGAAGGTTTAGATGAATTCTTAAAAAACACGAGTTTTTAGAAAATGTGATTTATTTCATAAATGCAATCAACAAAGTGTGCACGTTCTACGTCATAACAACTTTCTATAGTTTGCGCATGCGTCCGGAAATAAGAAAAGTTTAATTCCCCCCGTTTTTTAAAATCACAGCTTCTAGAAGGTTTACATGATTTTTTAAAAAACACGAGTTTTTAGAAAATGTTATTTATTTCATAAATGGAATCAACAAAGTATGCATATTCTATGTCATAACGACTTTCTATAGTTTGCGCATGCGCAAACTATGCACATTCTACGTGATAACGACTTTCTATAGTTTGCCCATGCGTCCGGAAATAACGAAAGCTTACTTCCCCCCTTTTTTTAAATTCACAGCTTCTAGAAGGTTTAGATGAATTCTTAAAAAATACGAGTTTTTAGAAAATGTGAGTTATTTCATCAATGGAATCAACAAACTATGCACATTCTACGTAATAACGACTTTCTATAGTTTGCGCATGCGTCCAGATATAATAAAAGCTTCATTCCGCCAGTTCTTTAAAACCACAACTTCTAGAAGGTTTACATGATTTCTTAAAAAACACGAGTTTTTAGATAATGTGATTTATTTCATAAATGGAATCAGCAAAGTATGCACATTCTATGTAATAACGACTTTCTAAAGTTTGCGCATGCGTCCAGAAATATGAAAAGCTTACTTCCGCCAGTTTGTTAAAATCACAGCTTCTAGAAGGTTTACATGACTTCTTAAAAACACGAGTTTTTAGAAAATGTGATTTATTTCATAAATGGAATCAACAAAGTATGCACATTCTACATCATAACGACTTTCTATAGTTTGAGCATGCGTCCAGAAATAAGAAAAGATTAATTCCCCCTCTTTTTTCAAATCACAGCTTCTAGAAGGTTTACATGATTTCTTAAAAAACATGAGTTTTTAGGAAATCTGATTTATTTCATAAATGGAATCAAGAAAGTATGCACATTCTACGTAATAACGACTTTCTATAGTTTGCACATGCGTCCAGAAATAAGAAAAGCTTACTTCCGCCAGTTTTTTAAAACCACAGCTTCTAGAAGGTATACATGATTTCTTAAAAGACACGAGTTTTTAGAAAATGTGATTTATTTCATAAATGGAATCAACAGAGTATGCACATTCTATGTAATAACGACTTTCTAAAGTTTGCGCATGCGTCCGGAAATATGAAAAGCTTACTTCCACCAGTTTTTTAAAATCACAGCTTCTAGAAGGTTTACATGACTTCTTAAAAAACACGAGTTTTTAGAAAATGTGATTTATTTCATAAATGGAATCAACAAAGTATAAACATTCTACATCATAACGACTTTCCATAGTTTGAGCATGCGTCCAGAAATAAGAAAATCTTAATTCCCCATGTTTTTTAAAATCACAGCTTCTAGAAGGTTTACATGATTTCTTAAAAAACATGAGTTTTTAGGAAATCTGATTTATTTCATAAATGGAATCAACAAAGTATGCACATTCTATGTCATAACGACTTTCTATAGTTTGCGCATGCGCAAACTATGCACATTCTAAGTGATAATGACTTTCTATAGTTTGTGCATGCGTCCAGAAATAAGAAAAGCTTACTTCCCCCCTTTTTTTAAATTCACAGCTTCTAGAAGGTTTAGATGAATTCTTAAAAAACACAAGTTTTAGAAAATGTGATTTATTTCATAAATGGAATCAACAAACTATGCACATTCTACGTAATAACGACTTTGTATAGTTTGCGCATGCGTCCGGAAATAAGAAAAGCTTACATCCGCCAGTTTTTTAAAACCACGGCTTCTAGAAGGTTTACATGATTTCTTAAAAAACACGAGTTTTTAGAAAATGTGATTTATTTCATAAATGGAATCAATAGAGTATGCACATTCTATGTCATAACGACTTTCTAAAGTTTGCGCATGCGTCCAGAAATATGAAAAGCTTACTTCCGCCAGTTTTTTAAAATCACAGCTTCTAGAAAGTTTACATGACTTCTTAAAAAACACGAGTTCTTAGAAAATGTGATTTATTTCATAAATTGAATCAACAAAGTATGCACATTCTACATCATAACGACTTTCTATAGTTTGAGCATGCGTCCGGAAATAAGAAAAGCTTAATTCCCCCCGTTTTTTAAAATCACAGCTTCTAGAAGGTTTACATGATTTCTTAAAAAACACGAATTTTTAGGAAATGTGATTTATTTCATAAATGGAATCAACAAAGTATGCACATTCTATGTCATAACGACTTTCTATATTTTGCGCATGCGCAAACTATGAACATTCTAAGTAATAACAACTTTGTATAGTTTGCGCATGCGTCCGGAAATAAGAAAAGCTTACTTCCCCCCTATTTTTAAATTCACAGCTTCTAGAAGGTTTAGATGAATTCTTAAAAAACATGATTTTTTAGAAAATGTAATTTATTTCATAAAATCAAACCAACAAACTATGCACATTCTACGTAATAACGACTTTCTATAGTTTGCGCATGCGTCCGGAAATAAGAAAAGCTTACTTCCGCCAGTTTTTTAAAACCACGTCTTCTAGAAGGTTTACATGATTTCTTAAAAAACACGAGTTTTTAGAAAATGTGATTTATTTCATAAATGGAATCAGCAGAGTATGCACATTCTATGTAATAACGACTCTCTAAAGTTTGCGCATGCGTCCGGAAATATGAAAAGCTTACTTCCACCAGTTTTTTAAAATCACAGCTTCTAGAAGGTTTACATGACTTCTTAAAAAACACGAGTTTTTAGAAAATGTGATTTATTTCATAAATGGAATAAAAAAAGTATGCACATTCTACATCATAACGACTTTCGATAGTTTGAGCATGCGTCCAGAAATAAGGAAAGCTTAATTCACCCCGTTTTTTAAAATCACAGCTTCTAGAAGGTTTACATGAGTTCTTAAAAAACACGAGTTTTTAGGAAATCTGATTTATTTCATAAATGGAATCAACAAAGTATGCACATTCTATGTGATAACGACTTTCTATAGTTTGCGAATGCGCAAACTATGCACATTCCACGTGATAACAATTTTCTATAGTTTGCGCATGCGTTCGGAAATAAGAAGAGCTTACTTCCCCACTTTTTTTAAATTCACAGCTTCTAGAAGGTTTAGATGAATTCTTAAAAAACACGAGTTTTTAGAAAATGTGATTTATTTCATAAATGGAATCAACAAAGTATGCACATTCTACGTAGTAACGATTTTCTATAGTTTGCGCATGCGTCCGGAAATAAGAAAAGCTTACTTCCGCCAGTTTTTTAAAATCACAGCTTCTAGAAGGTTTACATGATTTCTTAAAAAACAAGAGTTTTTAGAAAATGTGATTTATTTCATAAATGGAATTAACAAAGTATGCACATTCTATGTCATAACGACTTTCTAAAGTTTGCGCATGCGCAAACTATGCACATTCTACGTGATAACGACTTTGTATAGTTTGCGGATGCGTCCGAAAATAAGAAAAGCTTACTTCCCCCCTTTTTTTAAATTCACAGCTTCTAGAAGGTTTAGATGAATTCTTAAAAAACACGAGTTTTTAGAAAATGTGATTTATTTCATAAATGGAATCAACAAACTATGCACATTCTATGTAATAACGACTTTTTATAGTTTGTGCATGCGTCCGGAAATAAGAAGAGCTTACTTCCCAACTTATTTTAAATTCACAGCTTCTAGAAGGTTTAGATGAATTCTTAAAAAACACAAGTTTTTAGAAAATGTGATTTATTTCATAAATGGAATCAACAAATTATGCACATTCTACGTAATAACGACTTTCTATAGTTTGCGCATGCGTCCGGAAATAAGAAAAGCTTCCTTCCGCCAGTTTTTTAAAACCACGGCTTCTAGAAGGTTTACATGATTTCTTAAAAAACACGAGTTTTTAGAAAATGTGATTTATTTCATAAATGGAATCAACAAAGTATGCACATTCTATGTAATAACGACTTTCTAAAGTTTGTGCATGCGTCCGGAAATATGAAAAGCTTACTTCCGCCAGTTTTTTAAAATCACAGCTTCTAGAAGGTTTACATGATTTCTTAAAAAGCACGAGTTTTTAGAAAATGTGATTTATTTCATAAATGGAATCAACAAAGTATGCACATTCTATGTCATAACAACTTTCTATAGTTTGCGCATCCGTCCGGAAATAAGAAAAACTTAATATCCCCCGTTTTTTAAAATCACAGCTTCTACAAGGTTTACATGATGTCTTAAAAAACAGGAGTTTTTAGGAAATGTTATTTATTTCATAAATGGAATCAACAAACTATGCACATTCTAAGTAATAACAACTTTCTATAGTTTGCGCATGCATCCGGAACTAAGAAAAGCTTACTTCCCCTCTTTTTTTAAATTCACAGCTTCTAGAAGGTTTAGATGAATTCTTAAAAAACACGAGTTTTTAGAAAATGTGATTTATTTCATAAATGGAATCAACAAAGTGTGAACATTCTACCTCATAACAACTTTCTATAGTTTGAGCATGCGTCCGGAAATAAGAAAAGCTTAATTCCCCCCGTTTTTTAAAATCACAGCTTCTAGAAGGTTTACATGATTTCTTAAAAAACACGAGTTTTTAGGAAATGTGATTTATTTCATAAATGGAATCAACAAAGTATGCACATTCTATGTCATAACGACGTTCTATATTTTGCGCATGCGCAAACTATGCACATTCTAAGTAATAAAAACTTTGTATAGTTTGCGCATGCGTCCGGAAATAAGAAAAGCTTACTTCCCCCCTATTTTTAAATTCACAGCTTCTAGAAGGTTTAGATGAATTCTTAAAAAACATGATTTTTTAGAAAATGTAATTTATTTCATAAAATAAAACGAACAAACTATGCACATTCTACGTAATAACGACTTTCTATAGTTTGCGCATGCGTCCGGAAATAAGAAAAGCTTACTTCCGCCAGTTTTTTAAAACCACGTCTTCTAGAAGGTTTACATGATTTCTTAAAAAACACGAGTTTTTAGAAAATGTGATTTATTTCATAAATGGAATCAACAGAGTATGCACATTCTATGTAATAACGACTTTCTAAAGTTTGCGAATGCGTCTGGAAATATGAAAAGCTTACTTCCACCAGTTTTTTGAAATCACAGCTTCTAGAAGGTTTACATGACTTCTTAAAAAACACGAGTTTTTAGAAAATGTGATTTATTTCATAAATGGAATAAAAAAAGTATGCACATTCTACATCATAACGACTTTCCATAGTTTGAGCAAGCGTCCAGAAATAAGAAAAGCTTAATTCCCCCCGTTTTTTAGAATCACAGCTTCTAGAAGGTTTACATGATTTCTTAAAAAACACGAGTTTTTAGGAAATCTGATTTATTTCATAAATGGAATCAACAAAGTATGCACATTCTATGTGATAACGACTTTCTATAGTTTGCGAATGCGCAAACTATGCACATTCCACGTGATAACAATTTTCTATAGTTTGCGCATGCGTTCGGAAATAAGAAGAGCTTACTTCCCCACTTTTTTTAAATTCACAGCTTCTAGAAGGTTTAGATGAATTCTTAAAAAACACGAGTTTTTAGAAAATGTGATTTATTTCATAAATGGAATCAACAAAGTATGCACATTCTACGTAGTAACGATTTTCTATAGTTTGCGCATGCGTCCGGAAATAAGAAAAGCTTACTTCCGCCAGTTTTTTAAAATCACAGCTTCTAGAAGGTTTACATGATTTCTTAAAAAACAAGAGTTTTTAGAAAATGTGATTTATTTCATAAATGGAATCAACAAAGTATGCACATTCTATGTCATAACGACTTTCTAAAGTTTGCGCATGCGCAAACTATGCACATTCTACGTGATAACGACTTTGTATAGTTTGCGGATGCGTCCGAAAATAAGAAAAGCTTACTTCCCCCCTTTTTTTTAAATTCACAGCTTCTAGAAGGTTTAGATGAATTCTTAAAAAACACGAGTTTTTAGAAAATGTGATTTATTTCATAAATGGAATCAACAAACTATGCACATTCTTCGTAATAACGACTTTTTATATTTTGCGCATGCGTCCGGAAATAAGAAAAGCTTATTTCCCAACTTATTTTAAATTCACAGCTTCTAGAAGGTTTAGATGAATTCTTAAAAAACACAAGTTTTTAGAAAATGTGATTTATTTCATAAATGGAATCAACAAATTATGCACATTCTACGTAATAACGACTTTCTATAGTTTGCGCATGCGTCCGGAAATAAGAAAAGCTTCCTTCCGCCAGTTTTTTAAAACCACGGCTTCTAGAAGGTTTACATGATTTCTTAAAAAACACGAGTTTTTAGAAAATGTGATTTATTTCATAAATGGAATCAACAAAGTATGCACATTCTATGTAATAACGACTTTCTAATGTTTGTGCATGTGTCCGGAAATATGAAAAGCTTACTTCCGCCAGTTTTTTAAAATCACAGCTTCTAGAAGGTTTACATGATTTCTTAGAAAGCACGAGTTTTTAGAAAATGTGATTTATTTCATAAATGGAATCAACAAAGTATGCACATTCTATGTCATAACAACTTTCTATAGTTTGCGCATCCGTCCGGAAATAAGAAAAACTTAATATCCCCCGTTTTTTAAAATCACAGCTTCTAGAAGGTTTACATGATGTCTTAAAAAACAGGAGTTTTTAGAAAATGTGATTTATTTCATAAATGGAATCAACAAAGTATGCACATTCTATGTCATAACGACTTTCTATAGTTTGCGCATGTGCAAACTATGCACATTCTACGTAATAACAACTTTGTATAGTTTGCGCATGCGTCCGGAAATAAGAAAAGCTTACTTCCCCCCTTTTTTTAAATTCACAGCTTCTACAAGGTTTAGATGAATTCTTAAAAAACATAATTTTTTAGAAAATGTAATTTATTTCATAAATGGAATCAACAAACTATGCACATTCTACGTAATAACCACTTTCTATAGTTTGCGCATACGTCCAAAAATAAGAAAACCTTACTTCCGCCAGTTTTTTAAATCCACAGCTTCTAGAAGGTTTACATGATTTCTTAAAAAACACGAGTTTTTAGAAAATGTGATTTATTTCATAAATGGAATCAATAGAGTATGCACATTCTATGTAATAACGACTTTCTAAAGTTTGCGCATGCGTCCGGAAATATGAAAAGCTTACTTCCACCAGTTTTTTAAAATCACAGCTTTTAGAAGGTTTACATGACTTCTTAAAAAACATGAGTTTTTAGAAAATGTGATTTATTTCATAAATGGAATCAACAAAGTATGCACATTCTACATCATAACGAATTTCCATAGTTTGAGCATGCGTCCAGAAATAAGAAAAGCTTAATTTCCCTCGTTTTTTAAAATCACGGCTTCTAGAAGGTTTACATGATTTCTTAAAAAACACGAGTTTTTAGGAAATCTGATTTATTTCATAAATGGAATCAACAAAGATTGCACATTCTATGTCATAACGACTTTCTATAGTTTGCGAATGCGCAAACTATGCACATTCTACGTGATAACGATCTTCTATAGTTTGCTCATGCGTTCGGAAATAAGAAAAGCTTACTTCCCCACTTTTTTTAAATTCACAGCTTCTAGAAGGTTTAGATGAATTCTTAAAAAACACGAGTTTTTAGAAAATGTGATTTATTTCATAAATCGAATCAACAAAGTATGCACATTCTATGTAGTAACGATTTTCTATAGTTTGCGCATGCGTCCGGAAATAAGAAAAGCTTACTTCCGCCAGTTTTTTAAAATCACAGCTTCTAGAAGGTTTACATGATGTCTTAAAAAACACGAGTTTTTAGGAAATGTGATTTATTTCATAAATGGAATCAACAAAGTATGCACATTCTATGTCATAACGAATTTCTATAGTTTGCGCATGTGCAAACTATTCACATTCCATGTAATAACAACTTTCTATAGTTTGCGCATTCTTCTGGAAATAAGAAAAGCTTACTTCCCCCCTTTTTTTAAATTCACAGCTTCTAGAAGGTTTAGATGAATTCTTAAAAAACACGAGTTTTTAGAAAATGTGATTTATTTCATAAATGGAATCAACAAAGTATGCACATTCTACGTCATAACAACTTTCTATAGTTTGCGCATGCGTCCGGAAATAAGAAAAGCTTAATTCCCCCCGTTTTTTAAAATCACAGCTTCTACAAGGTTTACATGATTTCTTAAAAAACACGAGTTTTTAGAACATGTGATTTATTTCATAAATGGAATCAACAAAGTATGCACATTCTATGTCATAACGAATTTCTAAAGTTTGCGCATGCGCAAACTATGCATATTCTACGTGATAACGACTTTCTATAGTTTGCGCATCCGTCTGGAAATAAGAAAAGCTTACTTCCCCCCTTTTTTTAAATTCACAGCTTCTAGAAGGTTTAGATGAATTCTTAAAAAACACGAGTTTTCAGAAAATGTGATTTATTTCATAAATGGAATCAACAAACTATGCACATTCTACGTAATAACGACTTTTTATAGTTTGCGCATGCGTCCGGAAATAAGAAAAGCTTACTTCCCCCCTTTTTTTAAATTCACAGCTTCTAGAAGGTTTAGATGAATTCTTAAAAAACACGAGTTTTTAGAAAATGTGATTTATTTCATAAATGGAATCAACAAATTATGCACATTCTACGTAATAACGACTTTCTATAGTTTGCGCATTCGTCCGGAAATAAGAAAAGCTTCCTTCCACCAGTTTTTTAAAACCACAGCTTCTAGAAGGTTTACATGATTTCTTTAAAAACACGAGTTTTTAGAAAATGTGATTTATTTCATAAATGGAATCAACAAAGTATGCACATTCGATGTAATAACGACTTTCTAAAGTTTGTGCATGTGTCCGGAAATATGAAAAGCTTACTTCCGCCAGTTTTTTAAAATCATAGCTTCTAGAAGGTTTACGTGATTTCTTAAAAAACACGAGTTTTCCGAAAATGTGATTTATTTCATAAATGGAATCAAAAAAGTATGCACATTCTACGTCATAACCACTTTCTATAGTTTGCGCATCCGTCCGGAAATAAGAAAAGCTTAATATCCCCCGTTTTTTAAAATCACAGCTTCTAGAAGGTTTACATGATGTCTTAAAAAACACGAGTTTTTAGGAAATGTGATTTATTTCATAAATGGAATCAACAAAGTATGCACATTCTATGTCATAACAACTTTCTATAGTTTGTGAATGCGCAAGCTATGCACATTCTACGTGATAACGATTTTCTATAGTTTGCGCATGCGTTCGGAAATAAGAAAAGCTTACTTCCCCACTTTTTTTAAATTCACAGCTTCTAGAAGGTTTAGATGAATTCTTAAAAAACACGAGTTTTTAGAAAATGTGATTTATTTCATAAATGGAATCAACAAAGTATGCACATTCTACATCATAACGAATTTCCATAGTTTGAGCATGCGTCCAGAAATAAGAAAAGCTTAATTTCCCTCGTTTTTTAAAATCACAGCTTCTAGAAGGTTTACATGATTTCTTAAAAAACACGAGTTTTTAGGAAATCTGATTTATTTCATAAATGGAATCAACAAAGATTGCACATTCTATGTCATAACGACTTTCTATAGTTTGCGAATGCGCAAACTATGCACATTCTACGTGATAACGATTTTCTATAGTTTGCTCATGCGTTCGGAAATAAGAAAAGCTTACTTCCCCACTTTTTTTAAATTCACAGCTTCTAGAAGGTTTAGATGAATTCTTAAAAAACACGAGTTTTTAGAAAATGTGATTTATTTCATAAATGGAATCAACAAAGTAAGCACATTCTATGTAGTAACGATTTTCTATAGTTTGCGCATGCGTCCGGAAATAAGAAAAGCTTACTTCCGCCAGTTTTTTAAAATCACAGCTTCTAGAAGGTTTACATGATGTCTTAAAAAACACGAGTTTTTAGGAAATGTGATTTATTTCATAAATGGAATCAACAAAGTATGCACATTCTATGTCATAACGACTTTCTATAGTTTGCGCATGTGCAAACTATTCACATTCCACGTAATAACAACTTTCTATAGTTTGCGCATTCTTCTGGAAATAAGAAAAGCTTACTTCCCCCCTTTTTTTAAATTCACAGCTTCTAGAAGGTTTAGATGAATTCTTAAAAAACACGAGTTTTTAGAAAATGTGATTTATTTCATAAATGGAATCAACAAAGTATGCACATTCTACGTCATAACAACTTTCTATAGTTTGCGCATGCGTCCGGAAATAAGAAAAGCTTAATTCCCCCCGTTTTTTAAAATCACAACTTCTACAAGGTTTACATGATTTCTTAAAAAACACGAGTTTTTAGAACATGTGATTTATTTCATAAATGGAATCAGCAAAGTATGCACATTGTATGTCATAACGAATTTCTAAAGTTTGCGCATGCGCAAACTATGCATATTCTACGTGATAACGACTTTCTATAGTTTGCGCATCCGTCTGGAAATAAGAAAAGCTTACTTCCCCCCTTTTTTTAAATTCACAGCTTCTAGAAGGTTTAGATGAATTCTTAAAAAACATGAGTTTTTAGAAAATCTGATTTATTTCATAAATGGAATCAACAAACTATGCACATTCTACGTAATAACGACTTTTTATAGTTTGCGCATGCGTCCGGAAATAAGAAAAGCTTACTTCCCCCCTTTTTTTAAATTCACAGCTTCTAGAAGGTTTAGATGAATTCTTAAAAAACACGAGTTTTTAGAAAATGTGATTTATTTCATAAATGGAATCAACAAATTATGCACATTCTACGTAATAACGACTTTCTATAGTTTGCGCATTCGTCCGGAAATAAGAAAAGCTTCCTTCCGCCAGTTTTTTAAAACCACAGCTTCTAGAAGGTTTACATGATTTCTTTAAAAACACGAGTTTTTAGAAAATGTGATTTATTTCATAAATGGAATCAACAAAGTATGCACATTCTATGTAATAATGACTTTCTAAAGTTTGTGCATGTGTCCCGAAATATGAAAAGCTTACTTCCGCCAGTTTTTTAAAATCATAGCTTCTAGAAGGTTTACGTGATTTCTTAAAAAACACGAGTTTTCAGAAAATGTGATTTATTTCATAAATGGAATAAAAAAAGTATGCACATTTTACGTCATAACAACTTTCTATAGTTTGCGCATCCGTCCGGAAATAAGAAAAGCTTAATATCCCCCGTTTTTTAAAATCACAGCTTCTAGAAGGTTTACATGATGTCTTAAAAAACACGAGTTTTTAGGAAATGTGATTTATTTCATAAATGGAATCAACAAAGTATGCACATTCTATGTCATAACGACTTTCTATAGTTTGTGAATGCGCAAGCTATGCACATTCTATGTGATAACGATTTTCTATAGTTTGCGCATGCGTTCGGAAATAAGAAAAGCTTACTTCCCCACTTTTTTTAAATTCACAACTTCTAGAAGGTTTAGATGAATTCTTAAAAAACACGAGTTTTTAGAAAATATGATTTATTTCATAAATGGAATCAACAAAGTATGCACATTCTATGTAGTAACGATTTTCTATAGTTTGCGCATGCGTCCGGAAATAAGAAAAGCTTACTTCCGCCAGTTTTTTAAAATCACAGCTTCTAGAAGGTTTACATGATGTCTTAAAAAACACGAGTTTTTAGGAAATGTGATTTATTTTATAAATGGAATCAACAAAGTATGCACATTCTATGTCATAACGACTTTCTATAGTTCTCGCATGTGCAAACTATGCACATTCTACGTAATAACAACTTTCTATAGTTTGCGCATGCGTCCGGAAATAAGAAAAGCTTACTTCCCCCCTTTTTTTAAATTCACAGCTTCTAGAAGGTTTAGATGAATTCTTAAAAAACACGAGTTTTTAGAAAATGTGATTTATTTCATAAATGGAAGCAACAAAGTATGCACATTCTACGTCGTAACAACTTTCTATAGTTTGCGCATGCGTTCGGAAATAAGAAAAGCTTATTTCCCCCCGTTTTTTAAAATCACAGCTTCTACAAGGTTTACATTATTTCTTAAAAAACACGAGTTTTTAGAACATGTGATTTATTTCATAAATGGAATCAACAAAGTATGCACATTCTATGTCATAACGACTTTCTATAGTTGGCGCATGTGCAAACTATGCACATTCTACGTGATAACGACTTTCTATAGTTTGCGTATGCGTCCGGAAATAAGGAAAGCTTACTTCCCCACTTTTTTTAAATTCACAGCTTCTAGAAGGTTTAGATGAATTCTTAAAAAACACAAGTTTTTAGGAAATGTGAGTTATTTCATCAATGGAATCAACAAACTATGCACATTCTACGTAATAACGACTTTCTATAGTTTGCGCATGCATCCAGATATAAGAAAAGCTTCCTTCCGCCAGGCTTTTAAAACCACAGCTTCTAGAAGGTTTACATGATTTCTTAAAAAACATGAGTTTTTAGATAATGTGATTTATTTCATAAATGGAATCAACAGAGTATGTGTTGAATATTGTAACTTCTAAGAATATTATATTTGTATATTATTTATTCCGGAGATCTTCCATACCTCCGATGTGATTATACTATGAATCCGGAGATGTTTACTCCTCCGAATTGGTTGTGGTAACTAGGGTTATTAGACCCACCATGTGGGGGTCGGCCCAATCAGTTATAATAGGGTATATAACCTAATGGTTAAATACGAGCCTACATGTACTTGTGTAAAATACATGTCAGTGTAGTGTATAAATAGAGGAGGTATGTTCCTCATTTGACACACACACACACTTGAGAGAGGCGCACTTATGGAGGAGAAGTCTGCTATGGTGGAGAAGGAGATCATGTCTTTGGTTTGCATCTTTATATATTGCTGGTCATCTATATTGAGGAAGCTTTACTGGGTTTTCTACCCCATGAGGGTTTCCCAGGATAAATCTGTGTCTCTTGTGTTTATGCTATGCTTGTTGTTTCTTCAGTGATCCTGTATATGCTATTATTGTGAAATGGAATGTAATGCTGCTATTTTCGATCTTAGCATATTAAATTTTAACATGGTATCAGAGCTAACCTGAAGGAAGACAAGGTATGGCACTTACGACACTTGCTTTACTTACGACAATTTGAAGGTTAGGGTTTTACATAGCAAAAAAAACCAGTCATCGTGGAACTTTCGCTATAAATCCATTTCTGCAAAGTTTCAGGGTCTGAACAGTTTACAGGTCGAAGATAACATCCCCAGGTACCTTGTTTCCGAAGGGCACCCTCAGATTCGTTGTACTTTATAAGTTATGATCAGTACAAGTTAGGGTTACTGCCTCTTCCAGATCTCAGTCAAAATTAGGTCACCTTGGCAAAAAGTTCATAACTTGGGATAGGAAGCTCCAAATGAAATTTCGTAAAAAGTGACAGGTAGTACACAGACTGTACTATCTCAGAAAAAAATTTCAAAGGCCGAAGGTGAACCAGTGACACGTGGCACGCCGTACAAGTTCACTCTCCTGTTTTATCCCATAAACAGGTCATGTTGCGACACTTGGCATAACTCTCTCTCAGAGAGTCCAATTGAGGTCAGACCTATCAATATGGAAAGATAATAGGGCGAGCTATCTCAGGAAAAGTTTTTAGAGGCTGAAGTTCAAACAGTGACACGTGGCACTCCGTACAAGTTCGCTCTCCTGTTTTATCTCATAAACAGGTCACGTTGCAACACTTGGCATAACTCTCTCTCAGAAAATCCAATTGAGGTCAGACCTATCAGGATGGAAAGATGACAGGTCAGGCTACTGCCGAAAAAGTTTTCAGACCCTGTAGAAAATAAATTTCAGAGTTATATCAGAAACAATCAGGTGCATATTTTTGTCAAAATAGAATTATTTTTGGAGCACCTTTATTCATGGCTTCCGGAATTTAGGGTTTCGGAGAAAGTTAGAATTTTTGGAATCGGAGTCCACGGCTGAATGCTACTCAGGAAAATTGAAATTTAGAGACCAAGATCGAATTTTTTGGTTGGCTAGAAGACCGGGCTTCATCAAACCCTAGTTCGGGTTCCTGTCTAGAAGATCCAGAAGTTTCGAAGGCAATTTTGAGGGGTCAAATTTTGCAGATTTCAAAATTGAAGAATGCTAGGTTGATCAGCTCAGCAAGACACATTCTTCCATCCATTCAGAAGTGTGAAAGTCAAAGATTGAATTTTTAGGGTTTCTCTAGCAAACCCTAATCAAGCTCCAGATCAAGTTTCAGGGGGAGTTGAGGCTAAGGCCTTACATAAGAAGACTACAAAAGGTCTCGACAAGTATGACTTAAGGAGGTTCAGGTATGCCTTGAAATATGATTCTTGATTAAGTTCATAATGTGTTTGTCTTCATGTTATTTATTAGTACAATCTTGATTAATTGTCTTATCACCCTAGTAACAATATGAATGCATGTGAATGATCGAAGACATTCATTGATTAGGGCTATATGATTGTACTTATGCATTATGGTGTTGTGTAAGGTTGATGTTGTCTGCTAACAAGACACAGGTACATCACAAAAGACAAATCAAGTTCCATGACCATGACAACATGAAGACAAAGACTCATGAGGTATGTATGACTTTGTTACATTATGTTTAACCTACGAGACATGCAGGTTCTAGCTCAGGATCTCTAAATCATTGAAGAGATTGTTTAGGTATGTTGTACATAACTAAGCAGGTATACTAATCCAGGTATGTTTTCCTATGTCAAAATAGAATCTTACCTTGTGTAAGTATACTTGGTATGATTGGTTAGTAATCAAGGGTTTATGCATACTAGATCCAACAATAATATGCATGAGTAAAAGAAGACTTCCTTGAAACCCTAAATACTAATGATCATGACTGTACATATTCAAGATTATTTAGAATTAGAATGTTTTGATAATATTGAGAATATACTAATGAATGTATGTTTGTGTATGAGATCATGAGGATGACACTAGTGTACACTTGAGCATGCACAATGGTACAGAATGAATAGAAGTTCAGAAGACATACAGAAGATCAAGCGGGAGACAACCACACAAACATAAAAGATAAGTATTTGAGTTGTTATTAGAAATAGTAAATGATATTGCTTGTATGCATATTTGTATTCCTAGGATATATCATGCTGAGTGTAAACATTCATAAAGCATTGAACAATATACTACTAATATGCATATGATTGGTAAATTGGACAAACATTTCATTGTTGCTTGTCTAGAATGAAACCTCTTTGCTGACATACTGAGAGCTGTGCACACTCTCGATAGTATGTTCTAGTAGAGATGGAAGGCATCTAGATAGCCACTGTATGCATACAGGATATGGGAAAGTGTTGTGCCAAAGTATTGGTCAAAATAGTTGCATAACTATGGATATCTATATGCATAATAGGTTATCATTTAAATATGATTTGATGATTATGAAGTATTACTAATCATGTACTTAATTTTGATTTGTAGGAAAGATCATGATGAATGATGAACTCTGAAAAAGCGATGGATGTTCAACAAAAGATTTACAAATCAAACACACTATAGAAAGCTTGTGGTTAAGAGATTCTCTTAGAAAGAGGAAGAGAATCATGATGAGATGTTTTGCTCCAAGGGACTAGATAAGACCATTCTCTTAATAATGTAATCAGGTTCTGTATGGGTTCCCAGGATTGGTAGTCAATTGATGAGCTTAATGATCATCATGGGTGATGTGGATCTCAACCTTTTCTACAAGGTTGAATATGGGTTCTATACACATATGACATGGGTGCAAGAAGGAACTCACCACAGAGTTCGAATGATTTTGAGGCTCATATTAGTAGACCCATATGACGAGAGATGGCACAGATAGATATGCAGAAGATCACTCAATGCTAAGTGTGAATAATGGACAATTGACAGCTTCATGACAAAGCTTAGGCTTTACCAGAAATAAAACTGTTCCTAACCTTTACCTTAAGGTTGTGGATGATGAACCTATCATACCATTATTGTATGACTATGATCTCTTTCTGACAAGGAATGAGAAACAGGTCATGAAAATGGCTGCATAAATGAAAATGAAAGATCTCGGATTAATGCACTACTTCTTAGGTCTAGAAGTATGGCAAGATCCAAAAGGAATCTTTTAAATCAAGGTAAGTATGCTGTGAAGTTTCTAAAAAAGATTTGATATGTTGGAGTATAAAGCCATGGCCACTCCCATGGACTCCAACTTGAAGTTGTTAGTTAATGACTCATCGTATTTAGTGGACCTAACCCTATATAGACAAATCATTGGGTCATTGATGTATTTAACAAATACTAGGCCAGATATATGCTTTGTTGTAAATACCCTAAGTCAGTATCTAGTAGAACCTAGAAAGGTTCACTTAATAGCTACAAAGCATGTAGTGAGGTACCTAAAAGGTACATTAGATTTTTGGTCTATGTTATCTTGGAGGTCATGAACTCCGTTTACATGGTTACTCAGATTTTGATTGGGCAGGAAGTGTCTCAGACAGAAAGAGTACATCAGGTGGATGTTATAGTCTTGAATCTGCCATGATCTCATGGTTTAGCAAGAAACATTCTAGAGTGGCTCTCAGTACTGCTGAAGTAGAATATATGGATGTCTGCTCTGCCAACTGTGAAGCAGTATGGCTTCAGAAGCTTTTATATGGAGTGTTTGACTTAGAAATGGATCCCACTGTGATTATGTGTGATAATCAAAGCTGCATTAAGATGACTAAAAATCCTGTGTTCCATGATAAGTCAAAACACATTGAGATCCGTTACTTCTATATACGAGACATGGTGCAGAGAGGAGCTATCAAGCTCGAGTATATAAGCACTGAGGATCAGATTGCCAATATCCTAACTAAACATTTGTCTCGAGTAAAGTTTGAATACTTCCGAGACAAGCTTGGTATAGTCTAGAAGGACCCTCCTCGAAAGGGGGAGTAGTATAGTATTTGATAACAATTATGTCCCTTAAATTTTATTTTGTTGTACTTAGCTACTTACAATTATTTAGATTTAGAACTCCTATATATCTTTTATTTTAGATGTATACATGTTTTGATGTTAGATGTATTAGTGAGAATACATGCTAGATGTATACATGTTTTGAGGTGATGTATACATGCTTTGATGTTAGATGTATTAGTGAGAATACATGCTAGATGTATACATGTTTTGAGGTGATGTATACATTCTTTGATGTTAGATGTATTAGTGAGAATACATGCTAGATGTATACATGTTTTGATGTTAGATGTATTAGTGAGAATACATGCTAGATGTATACATGTTTTGATGTGATACATGCTCTTGGACATTTGTACCTGTATAGATGTGAATACAGATGAGGATTGGATCATCCTTGAACTTAAGTTCTAAAGTGAGCCGTAGACGTGAGGTCTCCGAGAATGAAGTCCTTAGTGGACAGTTGAGGGGATTGGATCAACCCTGGACTTTCAGTCCTAAAGAGAGCCGTAGAAGTGAGGTCTCCGAAAATGAAGTCCTTAGTGGACAGTTGAGGGGATTGGATCATCCCTGTACTTTCAGTCCTAAAGAGAGCCGTAGACGTGAGGTCTCCGAGAATGAAGTCCTTGGTGGACTTGAGGGGATTGGATCATCCCTGGAATTTCAGTCCTAAAGAGAGCCGTAGACGTGAGGTCTCCGAGAATGAAGTCCTTGGTGGACTTGAGGGGATTGGATCATCCCTGGACTTTCAGTCCTAAAGAGAGCCGTAGACGTGAGGTATCCGAGAATGAAGTCCTTGGTGGACTTGAGGGGATTGGATCATCCCTGGACTTTTGGTCCTAAAGAGAGCCATAGACGTGAGGTCTCCGAGAATGAAGTCCTTGGTGGACTTGAGGGGATTGGATCATCCCTGGACTTTCCATCCTAAAGAGAGCCGTAGACGTGAGGTCTCCGAGAATGAAGTCCTTGGTGGACTTGAGGGGATTGGATCATCCCTGGACTTTCAGTCCTAAAGAGAGCCGTAGACGTGAGGTCTCCGAGAATGAAGTCCTTGGTGGACTTGAGAGGATTGGATCATCCTTGAACTCAAGTTCTAAAGTGAGCCGTAGACAGGTGTCTCCGAGAATAGAGGATAGGACTGCATCGTCCCTGGACCTTGGTTCAAAATGCACGTGATTAGATTAATCATCCTTAGACAGTAAATCCAAGAAGGATAGTCTTAAATGTGATTGTGATTGGATTAATCATCCTTAGACAGTAAATCCAGGAAGGATAGTCTTAAATGCGATTGTGGTTGGATTAATCATCCTTAGACAGTAAATCCAGGAAGGATAGTCTTAAATGCGATTGTGGTTGGATTAATCATCCTTAGACAGTAAATCCAGGAAGGATAGTCTTAAATGCGATTGTGGTTGGATTAATCATCCTTAGACAGTAAATCCAGGAAGGATAGTCTTAAATGCGATTGTGGTTGGATTAATCATCCTTAGACAGTAAATCCAGGAAGGATAGTCTTAAATGCGATTGTGGTTGGATTGATCATCCTTAGACAGTAAATCCAGTAATTCCGAAAGGAAGGATAGTCTTAAATATGATTGTGGTTGGACTAATCATCCTTAGACAGTAAATCCAGTAATTCCAAAAGGAAGGATAGTCTTAAATATGATTGTGGTTGGACTAATCATCCTTAGACGGTAAATCTAGTAATTTCGAAAGGAAGGATAGTCTTAAATATGATTATGATGAGATTGATCCAGTAATTCTGAAAGGAAGGATCATGTATATAGATGACGATGCTGATGATCGTGTGATGACGATGCTACTAATCGTGTGATGACGATGCTGCTGATCGTGTGAGGATGATGCTGATGATCGTGTGATGACGATGCTGCTGATCGTGTGATGACGATGCTGCTAATCGTGATATGACGATGCTGATGATCGTGTGATGACGATGCTAATGATCGTGTGATGACGATGCTGATGATCGTGTGATGATGATGCTGATGATCGTGTGATGACAATGTTGCTGATCGTGTGATGATGATGCTGTTGATCGTGAGATGACGATGCTGATGATCATGTGATGACGATGCTGATGATCGTGAGATGACGATGCTGATGATCGTGTAATGACGATGCTGATGATCATGTAATGAAGATGCTGATGATCGTATGATGACGATGATGCTAATCGTGATGGTCTAGATGACGATGTTGATGATCGTGAGGATCCAGACGTTGATGTTGCTATAGTTGTTCGAGTGCTGCAGAAGATAAAGACTCAGTACTGAAGATGTTGATGTTCCAGTAACTGGTTGAGTTACTGATGATGTTAAGAAAGCTTCCAATGATTTATAGATGTATCATGTATGATGTATGACTCGTTGCTCCTGCAGATGTTGTTATAATATCATTCTTGTTAAGGGGGAGTGTTGAATATTGTAACTTCTAATAATATTATATTTGTATATTATTTATTCCGGAGATGTTCCATACCTCCGATGTGATTATACTATGAATCCGGAGATGTTTATTCCTCCGAATTGGTTGTGGTAACTAGGGTTATTAGACCCACCATGTGGGGGTCGGCCCAGTCAGTTATAATAGGGTATTTAACCTAATGGTTAAATACGAGCCTACATGTACTTGTGTAAAATGCATGTCAGTGTAGTGTATAAATAGAGGAGGTATGTTCCTCATTTGACACACACACACACTTGAGAGAGGCGCACTTATGGAGGAGAGGTTTGCTATGGTGGAGAAGGAGATCATGTCTTTGGTTTGCATCTTTGTATATTGCTGGTCATCTATATTGAGGAAGCTTTACTGGGTTTTCTACCCCATGAGGGTTTCCCAGGATAAATCTGTGTCTCTTTTGTTTATGCTATGCTTGTTGTTTCTTCAGTGATCCTGTATATGCTATTATTGTGAAATGGAATGTAATGATGTTGTTTTCTATCTTAGCATATTAAATTTTAACAGTATGCACATTCTATGTAATAACGACTTTCTAAAGTTTGTGCATGCGTCCGGAAATATGAAAAGCTTACTTCCGCCAGTTTTTTAAAATCACAGCTTCTAGAAGGTTTACATGACTTCTTAAAAAACACGAGTTTTTAGAAAAAGTGATTTATTTCATAAATGGAATCAACAAAGTATGCACATTCTACATCATAACGACTTTCTATAGTTTGAGCATGCGTCCACAAATAAGAAAAGCATAATTCCCCCCGTTTTTTAAAATCACACCTTCTAGAAGGTTTACATGATTTCTTAAAAAACACAGGTTTTTAGGAAATCTGATTTATTTCATAAATGGAATCAAGAAAGTATGCACATTCTATGTCATAACGACTTTATATAGTTTGCGCATGCGCAAACTATAAACATTCTACGTGATAACGAATTTCTATAGTTTGCGCATGCGTTCAGAAATAAGAAAAGCTTACTTACACCCTTTTTTTAAATTCACTGCTTCTAGAAGGTTTAGATGAATTCTTAAAAAACACGAGTTTTTAGAAAATGTGATTTATTTCATAAATGGAATCAACAAAGTATGCACATTCTACGTAGTAACAATTTTCTATAGTTTGCACATGCGTCCGGAAATAAGAAAAGCTTACTTCCGCCAGTTTTTTAAAATCACAGCTTCTAGAAGGTTTACATGATTTCTTAAAAAACAAGAGTTTTTAGAAAATGTGATTTATTTCATAAATGGAATCAACAAAGTATGCACATTCTATGCCATAATGACTTTCTAAAGTTTGCGCATGCGCAAACTATGCACATTATACGTGATAACGACTTTCTATAGTTTGCGCATGCGTCCGGAAATAAGAAAAGCTTACTTCCCCCCTTTTTTTAAATTCACAACTTCTAGAAGGTTTAGATGAATTCTTAAAAAACACGATTTTTTAGAAAATGTGATTTATTTCATAAATGGAATCAACAAACTATGCACATTCTACGTAATAACGACTTTTTATAGTTTGCGCATACGTCCGGAAATAAGAAAAGCTTACTTCCCCCCTTTTTTTAAATTCACAGCTTCTAGAAGGTTTAGATGAATTCTTAAAAAACATGAGTTTTTAGAAAATGTGATTTATTTCATAAATGGAATCAACAAATTATGCACATTCTACGTAATAACGACTTTCTATAGTTTGCGCATGCGTCCGGAAATAAGAAAAGCTTCCTTCCGCCAGTTTTTTAAAACCACAGCTTCTAGAAGGTTTGCATGATTTCTTAAAAAACATGAGTTTTTAGAAAATGTGATTTATTTCATAAATGGAATCAACAACGTATGCACATTCTATGTAATAACGACTTTCTAAAGTTTGTGCATGTGTCCGGAAATATGAAAAGCTTAGTTCCGCCAGTTTTCTAAAATCACAGCTTCTAGAAGGTTTACATGATTTCTTAAAAAACACGAGTTTTTATAAAATGTGATTTATTTCATAAATGGAATCAACAAAGTTTACACATTCTATGTCATAACAACTTCCTATAGTTTGCGCATCCGTCCGGAAATAAGCAAAGCTTAATATCCCCCGTTTTTTAAAATCACAGCTTCTAGAAGGTTTACATGATGACTTAAAAAACACGAGTTTTCAGGAAATGTGATTTATTTCATAAATAGAATCAACAAAGTATGCACATTCTATGTACTAACGACTTTCTATGGTTTGCGCATGCGTCCGGAAATAAGAAAAGCTTACTTCCGCCAGTTTTTTAAAATCACAGCTTCTAGAAAGTTTACATGATTTCTTAAAAAACATGAGTTTTTAGAAAATGTGATTTATTTCATAAATGGAATCAACAAAGTATGCGCATTCTATGTCATAACGACTTTGTAAAGTTCGCGCATGCACAAACTATGCAAATTCTACGTGATAACGACTTTCTATAGTTTGCGCATGCGTCCGGAAATAAGAAAAGCTTACTTCCCCCCTTTTTTTAAATTCACAGCTTCTAGAAGGTTTAGATGAATTCTTAAAAAACACGATTTTTTAGAAAATGTGATTTATTTCATAAATGGAATCAACAAAGTTTACACATTCTACGTCATAACAACTTTCTATGGTTTCCGCATCCGTCCGGAAATAAGCAAAGCTTAATATCCCCCGTTTTTTAAAATCACAGCTTCTAGAAAGTTTACATGATTTCTTAAAAAACATGAGTTTTTAGAAAATGTGATTTATTTCATAAATGGAATCAACAAAGTATGCGCATTCTATGTCATAACGACTTTGTAAAGTTTGCGCATGCACAAACTATGCAAATTCTACGTGATAACGACTTTCTATAGTTTGCGCATGCGTCCGGAAATAAGAAAAGCCTACTTCCGCCAGTTTTTTAAAATCACAGCTTCTAGAAGGTTTAGATGAATTCTTAAAAAACACGAGTTTTTAGAAAATGTGATTTATTTCATCAATGGAATCAACAAACTATGCACATTATACGTAATAACGACTTTCTATAGTTTGCGCATGCGTCCGGAAGTAACAAAAGCTTACCTCTGCCAGTTTTTTAAAACCACAGCTTCTAGAAGGTTTACATGATTTCTTACAAAACATGAGTTTTTAGAAAATGTGATTTATTTCATAAATGGAATCAACAAAGTATGCACATTCTACGTAGTAACGACTTTCTATAGTTTGCGCATGCGTCCGGAAATAAGAAAAGCTTACTTCCGCCAGTTTTTTAAAATCACAGCTTCTAGAAGGTTTACATGATTTCTTAAAAAACACGAGTTTTTAGAAAATGTGATTTATTTCATAAATGGAATCAGCAAAGTATGCACATTCTACGTCATAACAACTTTCTATAGTTTGCGCATGTGTCCGGAAATAAGAAAAGCTTCATTCCCCACGTTTTTTAAAATCACATCTTCTAGAAGGTTTACATGATTTCTTAAAAAACACGAGTTTTTAGGAAATGTGATTTATTTCATAAATGGAATCAACAAAGTATGCACATTCTATGTCATAACGACTATCTATAGTTTGCGCATGCGCAAACTATGCACATTCTACATAAAAACAACTTTCTATAGTTTGCGCATGCGTCCGGAAATAAGAAAAGCTTACTTCCGCCCTATTTTTAAATTCACAGCTTCTAGAAGGTTTAGATGAATTCTTAAAAAACATGAGTTTTTAGAAAATATCATCTATTTCATAAATGGAATCAACAAAGTATGTACATTCTACGTCATAACAACTTTCTATAGTTTGCGCATGCGTCCGGAAATAAGGAAAGCTTACTTCCCCCCTTTTTTTAAATTCACAGCTTCTGGAAGGTTTAGATGAATTCTTAAAAAACACGCGTTTTTAGGAAATGTGATTTATTTCATCAATGGAATCAACAAACTATCCACATTCTACGTAATAACGACTTTCTATAGTTTGCGCATGCATCCAGATATAAGAAAAGCTTCTTCCGCCAGTTTTTTAAAACCACAGCTTCTAGAAGGTTTACATGATTTCTTAAAAAACACAAGTTTTTAGATAATGTGATTTATTCTATAATTGGAATGAACAGAGTATGCACATTCTATGTAATAACGACTTTCTAAAGTTTGCGCATGCGTCCGGAAATATGAAAAGCTTACTTCCGCCAGTTTTTTAAAATCACAGCTTCTAGAAGGTTTACATGACTTCTTAAAAAACACGAGTTTTTAGAAAATGTGATTTATTTCATAAATGGAATCAACAAAGTATGCACATTCTACATCATAATGACTTTCTATAGTTTGAGCATGCGTCCACAAATAAGAAAAGCGTAATTCCCCCCGTTTTTTAAAATCACAGCTTCTAGAAGGTTTACATGATTTCTTAAAAAACACGGGTTTTTAGGAAATCTGATTTATTTCATAAATGGAATCAAGAAAGTATGCACATTCTATGTCATAACGACTTTCTATAGTTTGCGCATGCGCAAACTATGGACATTCTACGTGATAACGAATTTCTATAGTTTGCGCGTGCGTTCGGAAATAAGAACAACTTACTTACCCCCTTTTTTTAAATTCACTGTTTCTAGAAGGGTTAGATGAATTCTTGAAAAACACGAGTTGTTAGAAAATATGATTTATTTCATAAATGGAATCAACAAAGTATGCACATTCTACGTAGTAACGATTTTCTATAGTTTGTGCATGCGTCCGGAAATAAGAAAAGCTTACTTCCGTTAGTTTTTTAAAATCACAGCTTCTAGAAGGTTTACATGATTTCTTAAAAAGCAAGAGTTTTTAGAAAATGTGATTTATTTAATAAATGCAATCAAGAAAGTATGCACATTCTATGTCATAACGACTTTCTAAAGTTTGCGCATGCGCAAACTATGCACATTCTACGTGATAACGACTTTCTATAGTTTGCGCATGTGTCCGGAAATAAGAAAAGCTTACTTCCCCCCTTTTTTTAAATTCACAGCTTCTAGAAGGTTTACATGATTTCTTAAAAACCAAGAGTTTTTAGAAAAATTGATTTATTTCATAAATGCAATCAACAAAGTATGCACATTCTATGTAATAACGACTTTCTAAAGTTTGTGCATGTGTCTGGAAATATGAAAAGCTTACTTCCGCCAGTTTTTTAAAATCACAGCTTCTAGAAGGTTTACGTGATTTCTTAAAAAACACGAGTTTTTAGAAAATGTGATTTATTTCATAAATGGAATAAAAAAAGTATGCACATTTTACGTCATAACAACTTTCTATAGTTTGCGCATCCGTCCGGAAATAAGAAAAGCTTAATATCCTCCGTTTTTTAAAATCACAGCTTCTAGAAGGTTTACATGATGACTTAAAAAACATGAGTTTTTAGGAAATGTGATTTATTTCATAAATGGAATCAACAAAGTATGCACATTCTACGTACTAACGACTTTCTATGATTTGCGCATGCGTCCAAAAATAAGAAAAGCTTACTTCCGCCAGTTTTTTGAAATCACAGCTTCTAGAAGGTTTACATGATTTCTTAAAAAACATGAGTTTTTAGAAAATGTGATTTATTTCATAAATGGAATCAACAAAGTATGCGCATTCTATGTCATAATGACTTTCTATAGTTTGAGCATGTGTCCAGAAATAAGAAAAGCTTAATTCCCCCCGTTTTTTAAAATCACAGCTTCTAGAAGGTTTACATGATTTCTTAAAAAACATGAGTTTTTAGAAAATATGATTTATTTCATAAATGGAATCAACAAAGTATGCACATTCTATGTCATAACGACTTTCTATAGTGTGCACATGCGCAAACTATGCACATTCTACGTGATAACGACTTTCTATAGTTTGCGCATGCGTCCGGAAATAAGAAAAGCTTACTTCCCCCCTTTTTTTAAATTCACAGCTTCTAGAAGGTTTAGATGAATTCTCAAAAAACACGAGTTTTTAGAAAATGTGATTTCTTTCATAAATAGAATCAACAAAGTATGCACATTCTACATCATAACGACTTTCTATAGTTTGAGCATGCGTCCAGAAATAAGAAAAGCTTAATTCCCCCCGTTTTCTAAAATCACAGCTTCTAGAAGGTTTACATGATTTCTTAAAAAACATGAGTTTTTAGAAAATATGATTTATTTCATAAATGGAATCAACAGAGTATGCACATTCTATGTCATAACGAGTTTCTATAGTTTGCGCATGCGCAAACTATGCACATTCTACGTGATAACGACTTTCTATAGTTTGCGCATGCGTCCGGAAATAAGAAAAGCTTACTTCCCCCCTTTTTTTAAATTCATAGCTTCTAGAAGGTTTAGATGAATTCTCAAAAAACACGATTTTTTAGAAAATGTGATTTATTTCATCATTGGAATCGACAAACTATGCACATTATACGTAATAATGACTTTCTATAGTTTGTGCATGCGTCCGGAAATAAGAAAAGCTTACCTCTGCCAGTTTTTTAAAACCACAGCTTCTAGAAGGTTTACATGATTTCTTACAAATCATGAGTTTTTAGAAAATTTGATTAATTTCATAAATGGAATAAACAAAGTATGCATATTCTACGTAGTAATGACTTTCTATAGTTTGCGCATGCGTCCGGAAATAAGAAAAGCTTACTTCCAACAGTTTTTTAAAATCACAGCTTCTAGAAGGTTTACATCATTTTTTTAAAAACAAGAGTTTTTAGAAAATGTGATTTATTTCATAAATGGAATCAACAAAGTATGCACATTCTACGTCATAACAATTTTCTATAGTTTGCGCATGTGTCCGGAAATAAGAAAAGCTTCATTTCCCACGTTTTTTAAAATCACAACTTCTAGAAGGTTTACATGATTTCTTAAAAAACACGAGTTTTTAGGAAATGTGGTTTATTTCATAAATGGAATCAACAAAGTATGCACATTCTATGTCATAACGACTTTCTATAGTTTGTGCATGCGCAAACTATGCACATTCTACGTAAAAACAAATTTCTATAGCTTGCGCATGTGTCCGGAAATAAGAAAAGATAACTTCTGCCTTTTTTTTAAATTCACAGCTTCTAGAAGGTTTAGATGAATTCTTAAAAAACATGAGTTTTTAGAAAATGTGATTTATTTCATAAATGGAATCAACAAACTATGCACATTCTACGTAATAACGACTCTTTATAGTTTGCGCATGCGTCCGGAAATAAGGAAAGCTTACTTCCCCCCTTTTTTTAAATTCACAGCTTCTAGAAGGTTTAGATGAATTCTTAAAAAACACGAGTTTTTAGGAAATGTGAGTTATTTCATCAATGGAATCAACAAAGTATGCACATTCTATATCATAACGACTTTTTATAGTTTGCGCATGCGTCCGCCAGTTTTTTAAAACCACAGCTTCTAGAAGGTTTACATGATTTCTTAAAAAAGACGAGTTTTTAGATAATGTGATTTATTTCACAAATGGAATCAACAAAGTATGCACATTCTATATCATAACGACTTTCTATAGTTTTAGCATGCGTCCACAAATAAGAAAAGCATAATTGCCCCCGTTTTTTAAAATCACAGCTTCTAGAAGGTTTACATGATTTCTTAAAAAACACGGGTTTTTAGGAAATATGATTTATTTCATAAATGGAATCAAGAAAGTATGCACATTCTATGTCATAACGACTTTCTATAGTTTACGCATGCGCAAACTATGGACATTCTACGTGATAACGAATTTCTATAGTTTGCGCATGCATTCGGAAATAAGAAAAGCTTACTTACCGCCTTTTTTTAAATTCATTGCTTCTAGAAGGTTTAGATGAATTCTTAAAAAACACGAGTTTTTAGAAAATGTAATTTATTTCATAAATGGAATCAACAAAGTATGCACATTCTATGTAGTAACGATTTTCTATAGTTTGCGCATGCGCCCGGAAATAAGAAAAGCTTACTTCCACTAGTTTTTTAAAATCACAGCTTCTAGAAGGTTTACATGATTTCTTAAAAAACAAGAGTTTTTAGAAAATGCGATTTATTTCATAAATGGAATCAACAAAGTATGCACATTCTATGTCATAACGACTTTCTAAAGTTTGCGCATGCGCAAACTATGCACATTCTATGTGATAACTACTTTCTATAGTTTGCGCATGCGTCCGGAAATAAGAAAAGCTTACTTCCCCCCTTTTTTTTAATTCACAGCTTCTAGAACGTTTAGATGAATTCTTAGAAAACACGAGTTTTTAGAGAATGTGATTTATTTCATAAATGGAATCAACAAACTATGCACATTCTACGTAATAACGAATTTTTATAGTTTGCGCATGCGTCCGGAAATAAGAAAAGCTTACTTCCCCCCTTTTTTTAAATTCACAGCTTCTAGAAGGTTTAGATGAATTCTCAAAAAACACGAGTTTTTAGAAAATGTGATTTCTTTCATAAATAGAATCAACAAAGTATGCACATTCTACATCATAACGACTTTCTACAGTTTGAGCATGCGTCCAGAAATAAGAAAAGCTTAATTCCCCCCGTTTTTTAAAATCACAGCTTCTAGAAGGTTTACATGATTTCTTAAAAAACATGAGTTTTTAGGAAATCTGATTTATTTCATAAATGGAATCAACAAAGTATGCACATTCTATGTCATAACGACTTTCTAAAGTTTACACATGCGGAAACTATGCACATTCTACGTGATAACGACTTTCTATAGTTTGCACATGCGTCCGGAAATAAGAAAAGCTTATTTCCCCCCTTTTTTTAAATTCACATCTTCTAGAAGGTTTAGATGAATTCTTAAAAAACACGAGTTTTTAGAAAATGTGATTTATTTCATAAATGGAATCAACAAACTATGCACATTCTACGTAATAACGACTTTTCATAGTTTGCGCATGCGTCCGGAAATAAGAAAAGCTTACTTCCCCCCTTTTTCTAAATTCACAGCTTCTAGAAGGTTCAGATGAATTCTTAAAAAACACGAGTTTTTAGAAAATGTGATTTATTTCATAAATGGAATCAACAAACTATGCAGATTCTACGTAATAACGACTTTTTATAGTTTGCGCATGCGTCCGGAAATAAGAAAAGCTTACTTTCGCCAGTTTTTTAAAACCATAGCTTCTAGAAGGTTTACATGATTTCTTAAAAAACACGAGTTTTTAGAAAATGTTATTTATTTCATAAATGGAATCAACAGAGTATGCACATTCTATGTAATAACGACTTTCAAAACTTTGTGCATGCGTCCCGAAATATGAAAAGCTTACTTCCGCCAGTTTTTTAAAATCACAGCTTCTAGAAGGTTTACATGACTTCTTAAAAAACACAAGTTTTTTGAAAATGTGATTTATTTCATAAATGGCATCAACAAAGTATGCACATTCTACATCATAACGACTTTCTATAGTTTGAGCATGCGTCCAGAAATAAGAAAAGCTTAATTCCCCCCATTTTTTAAAATCACAGCTTCTAGAAGGTTTACATGATTTCTTAAAAAACACGCGTTTTTAGAAAAATTCATTTATTTCATAAATGGAATCAACAATGTATGCACATTCTATGTCATAACGACTTTCTATAGATTGCGCATGCGCAAACTATGCACATTCTACGTGATAACGACTTTCTATAGTTTGCGCATGCGTTCGGAAATAAGAAAAGCTTACTTCCCCCCTTTTTTTAAATTCACAGCTTCTAGAAGGTTTAGATGAATTCTTAAAAAACACGAGTTTTTAGAAAATGTGATTTATTTCATAAATGGAATCAACAAAGTATGCACATTCTACGTAGTAACGAGTTTCTATGGTTTGCGCATGCGTCTGGAAATAAGAAAAGCTTACTTCCACCAGTTTTTTAAAAGCACAGCTTCTAGAAGGTTTACATGATTTCTTAAAAAACACGAGTTTTTAGAAAATGTGATTTAAATCAAATCAACAAAGTATGCACATTCTATGTAATAACGACTTTTTATAGTTTGCGCATGCGTCCGGAAATAAGAAAAGCTTACTTCGCCCCTTTTTTTAAATTCACAGCTTCTAGAAGGTTTAGATGAATTCTTAAAATACACGAGTTTTTAGAAAATGTGATTTATCTCATAAATGGAATCAACAAACTATGCACATTCTACATCATAACGACTTTCTATAGTTTGCGCATGCGTCCGGAAATAAGAAAAGCTTCCTTCCGCCAGTTTTTTAAAACCACAGCTTCTAGAAGGTTTACATGGTTTCTTAAAAAACAAGAGTTTTTAGAAAATGTGATTTATTTCATAAATGGAATCAACAAAGTATGCACATTCTATGTCATAACGACTTTCTAAAGTTTGCGCATGCGGAAACTATGCACATTCTACGTGGTAACGACTTTCTATAGTTTGCGCATGCGTCCGGAAATAAGAAAAGCTTACTTCCCCCCTTTTTTTAAATTCACAGCTTCTAGAAGGTTTAGATGAATTCTTAAAAAACATGAATTTTTAGAAAATGTGATTTATTTCATAAATGGAATCAAAAAACTATGCACATTCTACGTAATAACGACTTTTTATAGTTTGCGCATGCGTTCGGAAATAAGAAAAGCTTACTTCCCCCCTTTTTTTAAATTCACATCTTCTAGAAGGTTTAGATGAATTCTTAAAAAACATGAGTTTTTAAAAAATGTGATTTATTTCATAAATGGAATCAACAAACTATGCACATTCTACGTAATAACGACTTTTTATAGTTTGCGCATGCGTCCGGAAATAAGAAAAGTTTACTTCCGCCAGTTTTTTAAAACCACAACTTCTAGAAGGTTTACATGATTTCTTAAAAAGCACGAGTTTTTAGAAAATGTTATTTATTTCATTAATGTAATCAACAAAGTATGCACATTCTATGTAATAACGACTATCTAAATTTGCGCATGCATCCGGAAATATGAAAAGCTTACTTCCGCTAGTTTTTTAAAATCACGGCTTCTAGAAGTTTTACATGATTTCTTAAAAAACACGAGTTTTTAGAAAATGTGATTTATTTCATAAATGGAATCAACAAAGTATGCACATTCTACGTCATAACAACTTTCTATAGTTTGCTCATGCGTCCGAAAATAAGAAAAGCTTAATTCCCCCCGTTTTTTAAAATCACAGCTTCTAGAAGGTTTACATGATTTCTTAAAAAAGACGAGTTTTTAGCAAATTTGATTTATTTCATAAATGGAATCAACAAAGTATGCACATTCTATGTCATAAAGACTTTCTATACTTTGCACATGCGCAAACTATGCACATTCTACGTAATAACAACTTTCTATAGTTTGTGCATACGTCCGGAAATAAGAAAAGCTTAATTCCCCTCTTTTTTTAAATTCACAGCTTCTAGAAGGTTTAGATGAATTCTTAAAAAACATGAGTTTTTAGAAAATGTGATTTATTTCATAAATGGAATCAACAGAGTATGCACATTCTACATCATAACAACTTTTTATAGTTTGTGCATGCGTCTGGAAATAAAAAAAAGCTTAATTGCCCCCGTTTTTCAAAACCACAGCTTCTAGAAGGCTTACATGATTTCTTAAAAAACACGAGTTTTTAGAAAATGTGATTTATTTCATAAATGGAATCAACAAAGTATGGACATTCCATGTCATAACGAGTTACTATAGTTTGCGCATGCGCAAACTATGCACATTCTACGTGATAACGACTTTCTATAGTTTGCGCATGCGTCCGGAAATAAGAAAAGCTTACTTACCCGCATTTTTTTAAATTCACAGCTTCTAGAAGGTTAAGATGAATTCTTAAAAAACACGAGTTTTTAGAAAATGTGATTTATTTCATAAATGGAATCAACAAACTATGCACATTCTACGTAATAACGACTTTCTATAGTTTGCGCATGTGTCCGGAAATAAGAAAAGCTTACCTCCCCCCTTTTTTTAAATTCATAGCTTCTAAAATGTTTAGATGAATTCTTAAAAAAAATGAGTTATTAGAAAATGTGATTTATTTCATAAATGGAATCAACAAAGTTTCCACATTCTACGTCATAACGACTTTCTATAGTTTGCGCATGCGTTCGGAAATAAAAAAAGCTTAATTCCCTCCGTTTTTTAAAATCACAACTTCCAGAAGGTTTACATGATTTCTCAAAAAACACGAGTTTTTAGAAAATGTGATTTATTTCATAAAAACTTTCTATTGTTTGCGCATGCGTCCGGAAATAAGAAAAGCTTAATTCCCCCCTTTTTTTAAGATCACAGCTTCTAGAAGGTTTACATGATTTTTTTAAAAACACGATTTTTTAGAAAATGTAATTTATTTCATAAATGGAATCAACAAACTATGCACATTCTATGTCATATCGACTTTCTATAGTTTGCGCATGCGCAAAGTATGCACATTCTACATGATAACGACTTTCTATAGTTTGCGCATGCGTCCGGAAATAAGGAAAGCTTACTTCCCCCCTTTTTTTAAATTCACAGCTTCTAGAAGGTTTAGATGAATTCTTAAAAAACATGAGTTTTTACAAAATGTGAGTTATTTCATCAATGGAATCAACAAACTATGCACATTCTACGTAATAACGACTTTCTATAGTTTGCGCATGCGTCCAGATATAAGAAAAGTTTCCTTTCGCCAGTTTTTTAAAACCACAGCTTCTAGAAGGTTTACATGATTTCTTAATAAACACGAGTTCTTAGATAATGTGATTTATTTCATAAATGGAATCAACAGAGTATGTACATTCTATGTAATAACGACTTTCTGAAGTTTGCGCATGTGTCCGGAAATATGAAAACCTTACTTCCGCCAGTTTTTTAAAATCACAGCTTCTAGAAGGTTTACATGACTTCTTAAAAAACACGAGTTTTTAGAAAATCTGATTTATTTCATAAATGGTATCAACAAAGTATGCACATTCTACATCATAACAACTTTCTATAGTTTGAGCATGCGTCCAGAAATAAGAAAAGATTAATTCCCCCCGTTTTTTTAAATCACAGCTTCTAGAAGGTTTACATGATTTCTTAAAAAACACGAGTTTTTAGGAAATCTGATTTATTTCATAAATGGAATCAAGAAAGTATGCACATTCTATGTCATAACGACTTTCTATAGTTTGCGCATGCGCAAAATATGCACATTCTACGTGATATCGAATTTCTATAGTTTGCGCATGCGTTCGGAAATAAGAAAAGATTACTTCCCCCCTTTTTTTAAATTCACAGCTTCTAGAAGGTTTAGAGGAATTCTTAAAAAACACGAGTTTTTAGAAAATGTGATTTATTTCATAAATGGAATCAACAAAGTATGCACATTCTACGTAGTAATGAATTTCTATGGTTTGCGCATGCGTCCGGAAATAAGAAAAGCTTACTTCCGCCAGTTTTTTAAAATCACAGCTTCTAGAAGGTTTACATGATTTCTTAAAAAAACATGAGTTTTTAGAAAATGTGATTTATTTCATAAATGGAATCAACAAAGTATGCGCATTCTATGTCATAACTACTTTCTAAAGTTTGCGCATGCACAAACTATGCACATTCTACGTGATAACGACTTTCTATAGTTTGCGCATGCGTCCGGAAATAAGAAAAGCTTACTTCCCCCCTTTTTTTAAATTCAGAGCTTCTAGAAGGTTTAGATGTTTTCTTAAAAAACATGAGTTTTTAGAAAATGTGATTTATTTCATAAATGGAATCAACAAAGTATGCACATTCTACGTAGTAACGATTTTCTATAGTTTGCGCATGCATCCGGAAATAAGAAAAGCTTACTTCCGCCAGTTTTTTAAAATCACAGCTTCTAGAAGGTTTACATGATTTATTAAAAAAGAAGAGTTTTTAGAAAATGTGATTTATTTCATAAATGGAATCAACAAAGTATGCACATTCTATGTCATAACGACTTTCTATAGTTTGTGCACGCGCAAACTATGTACATTCTACGTGATAACGACTTTCTATGGTTTGCGCATGCGTCCGGAAATAAGAAAAGCTTACTTCCCCCCTTTTTTTAAATTCACAGGTTCTATAAGGATTAGATGAATTTTTAGAAAACACGAGTTTTTAGAAAATGTGATTTATTTCATTAATGGAATCAACAAACTATGCACATTCTACATAATAACGACTTTCTATAGTTTGCGCATGCGTCCGGAAATAAGAAAAGCTTACTTTAGCCAGTTTTTTAAAACCACATCTTCTAGAAGGTTTACATGATTTCTTAAAAAACACGAGTTATTAGAAAATGTGATTTATTTCATAAATGGAATCAACAAAGTATGCACATTCTACGTCATAACGACTTTCTATAGTTTGCGCATGCGTCAGGAAATAAGAAAAGCTTAATTCCCCCTGTTTTTTAAAATCACTGCTTCTAGAAGGTTTACATGATTTCTTAAAAAACTTGAGTTTTTAGAAAATGTGATTTATTTCATAAAAGGAATCAACAAAATATGCACATTCTATGTCATAAAGACTTTCTATACTTTGTGCATGTGCAAACTATGCACATTCTACGTAATAACGACTTTCTATAGTTTGCGCATGCGTCTGGAAATAAGAAAAGCTTACTTCCCCCCTTTTTTTAAATTCATAGCTTCTAGAAGGTGTAGATGAATTCTTAAAAAACACGAGTTTTTAGAAAATGTGATTTATTTCATAAATGGAATCAATAAAGTTTCCACATTCTACGTAGTAAGGACTTTCTATAGTTTGCGCATGCGTCCCGAAATAAGAAAAGCCTACTTCCGCCAGTTTTTTAAAATCACAGCTTCTAGAAGGTTTAGATGAATTCTTAAAAAACACGAGTTTTTAGAAAATGTGATTTATTTCATAAATGTAATCAACAAACTATGCACATTCTACATAATAACGACTTTCTATAGTTTGCGCATGCGTACGGAAATAAGAAAAGCTTACTTCCGCCAGTTTTTTAAAACCACAGCCTCTAGAAGGTTTACTTGATTTCTTAAAAAACATTTGTTTTTAGAAAATGTGATTTATTTCATAAATGGAATCAACACAGTATGCGAATTCTATGTAATAACGACTTTCTAAAGTTTGCGTATGCGTGCGGAAATATGAAAAGCTTACTTCCGCCAGTTTTTTAAAATCACAGCTTCTAGAAGGTTTACATGACTTCTTAAAAAACACAAGTTTTTTTAAAATGTGATTTATTTCATAAATGGAATCAACAAAGTATGCACATTCTACATCATAACGACTTTCTATAGTTCTAGCATGCGTCCAGAAATAAGAAAAGCTTAATTCCCCCCGTTTTTTAAAATCACAGCTTCTAGAAGGTTTACATGATTTCTTAAAAACACACGTTTTTAGGAAATTTCATTTATTTCATAAATGGAATCAACAAAGTATGCACATTCTATGTCATAACGACTTTCTAAAGTTTGCACATGCGGAAACTATGCACATTCTACGTGATAACGACTTTCTATAGTTTGCGCATGCGTCCGGAAATAAGAAAAGTTTATTTCCCCCCTTTTTTTAAATTCACAGCTTCTAGAAGGTTTAGATGAATTCTTAAAAAACACGATTTTTTAGAAAATGTGATTTATTTCATAAATGGAATCAACAAACTATGCACATTCTACGTAATAACAACTTTTCATAGTTTGCGCATGCGTCCGGAAATAAGAAAAGCTTACTTCCCCCCTTTTTCTAAATTCACAGCTTCTAGAAGGTTCAGATGAATTCTTAAAAAACACGACTTTTTAGAAAATGTGATTTATTTCATAAATGGAATCAACAAACTATGCAGATACGTAATAACGACTTTTTATAGTTTGCGCATGCGTCCGGAAATAAGAAAAGCTTACTTCCGCCAGTTTTTTAAAACCACAGCTTCTAGAAGGTTTACATGATTTCTTAAAAAACATGAGTTTTTAGAAAATTTTATTTATTTCATAAATTGAATCAACAGAGTATGCACATTCTATGTAATAACGACTTTCTAAACTTTGTGCATGCGTCCCGAAATATGAAAAGCTTACTTCCGCCAGTTTTTTAAAATCACAGCTTCTAGAAGGTTTACATGACTTCTTAAAAAACACAAGTTTTTTGAAAATGTGATTTATTTCATAAATGGAATCAACAAAGTATGCACATTCTACATCATAAAGACTTTCTATAGTTTGAGCATGCGTCGAGAAATAAGAAAAGCTTAATTCCCCCCGTTTTTTAAAATCACAGCTTCTAGAATGTTTACATGATTTCTTAGAAAACACGCGTTTTTAGGAAATTTCATTTATTTCATAAATGGAATCAACAACGTATGCACATTCTATGTCATAACGACTTTCTATAGATTGCGCATGCGCAAACTATGCACATTCTACGTGATAACGACTTTCTATAGTTTGCGCATGCGTTCGGAAATAAGAAAAGCTTACTTCCCCCCTTTTTTTAAATTCACAGCTTCTAGAAGGTTTAGATGAATTCTTAAAAAACACGAGTTTTTAGAAAATGTGATTTATTTCATAAATGGAATCAACAAAGTATGCACATTCTACGTAGTAACGAGTTTCTATGGTTTGCGCATGCGTCCGGAAATAAGAAAAGCTTACTTCTGCCAGTTTTTTAAAAGCACAGCTTCTAGAAGGTTTACATGATTTCTTAAAAAACACGAGTTTTTAGAAAATGTGATTTATTTCATCAATGAAATCAACAAAGTATGCACATTCTATGTAATAACGACTTTTTATAGTTTGCGCATGCGTCCGGAAATAAGAAAAGCTTACTTCCCCCCTTTTTTTAAATTCACAGCTTCTGGAAGGTTTAGATGAATTCTTAAAAAACACGAGTTTTTAGAAAATGTGATTTATTTCATCAATGGAATCAACAAACTATGCACATTATACGTAATAACGACTTTCTATAGTTTGCGCATGCGTCCGGAAGTAACAAAAGCTTACCTCTGCCAGTTTTTTAAAACCACAGCTTTTAGAAGGTTTACATGATTTCTTAAAAAACACGAGTTTTTAGAAAATGTGATTTATTTCATAAATGGAATCAACAAAGTATGCACATTCTACGTCATAACAACTTTCTACAGTTTGCGCATGTGTCCGGAAATAAGAAAAGCTTCATTCCCCACGTTTTTTAAAATCACAGCTTCTAGAAGGTTTACATGATTTCTTAAAAACACAATTTTTTAGGAAATGTGATTTATTTCATAAATGGAATCAACAAAGTATGCACATTCTATGTCATAACGACTATCTATAGTTTGCGCATGCGCTAACTATGCACATTCTACATAAAAACAACTTTCTATAGTTTGCTCATGCGTCCGGAAATAAGAAAAGCTTACTTCCGCCCTTTTTTTAAATTCACAGCTTCTAGAAGGTTTAGATGAATTCTTAAAAAACATGAGTTTTTAGAAAATATCATTTATTTCATAAATGGAATCAACAAAGTATGCACATTCTACGTCATAACAACTTTCTATTGTTTGCGCATGCGTCTGGAAATAAGGAAAGCTTACTTCCCCCCTTTTTTTAAATTCACAACTTCCATAAGGTTTAGATGAATTCTTAAAAAACACGAGTTTTTAGGAAATGTGAGTTATTTCATCAATGGAATCAACAAACTATGCACATTCTACGTAATAACGACTTTCTATAGTTTGCGCATGCATCCAGATATAAGAAAAGCTTCTTCCGCCAGTTTTTTAAAACCACAGCTTCTAGAAGGTTTACATGATTTCTTAAAAAACACGAGTTTTTAGATAATGTGATTTATTTTATAATTGGAATCAACAGAGTATGCACATTCTATGTCATAACGACTTTCTATAGTTTGCGCATGTGCAAACTATGCACATTCTACATAATATCCACTTTCTATAGTTTCTGCATGTGTCCGAAAATAAGAAAAGCTTACTTCCCCCTTTTTTTTAAATTCACAGCTTCTAGAAGGTTTAGATGAATTCTTAAAAAACACGAGATTTTAGAAAATGTGATTTATTTCATAAATAGAATCAACAAAGTTTTCACATTCTACGTCAGAACGATTTTCTATAGTTTGCGCATGCGTCCGGAAATAAGAAAAGCTTATTTCCCCCCGTTTTTTAAAATCACAGCTTCTAGAAGGTTTACATGATTTCTTTAAAAACTTGAGTTTTTAGAAAATTTGATTTTTTTCATAAATGGAATCAACAAAGTTTGCACATTCTACGTCATAACGACTTTCTATAGTTTGCGCATGCGTCCGGAAATAAGAAAAGCTTAATTTCCCCCGTTTTTTAAAATCACAGCTTCTAGAAGGTTTACATGATTTCTTAAAAAACACGAGTTTTTAGAAAATGTGATTTATTTGATAAATGGAATCAACAAAGTATGCACATTCTATGTCATAACGACTTTCTATAATTTGCGCATGCGCAAACTATGCACATTCTACGTGATAACGTCTTTCTATAGTTTGCGCATGCGTCCGGAAATAAGAAAAGCTTAATTCCCCCCGTTTTTTAAAATCACAGCTTCTAGAAGGTTTACATGATTTCTTAAAAAACACGAATTTTTAGAAAATATGATTTATTTCATAAATGGAATCAACAAAGTATGCACATTCTATTTCATAACGACTTTATATAGTTTGCGCATGCGCAAACTATGCACATTCTACATGATAACGACTTTCTATAGTTTGCGCATGCGTCCGGAAATAAGAAAAGCCTACTTCCCCCCTTTTTTTAAATTCACAGCTTCTGGAAGGTTTAGATGAATTCTTAAAAAACATGAAGCTTTAGAAAATGTGATTTATTTCATAAATGGAATCAACAAACTATGCACATTCTACGTAATAACGACTTTCTATAGTTTGCGCATGTGTCCGGAAATAAGAAAAGCTTACTTCCGCCAGTTTTTTAAAACCACAGCTTCTAGAAGGTTTACATCATTTCTTAAAAAACACGAGTTTTTAGAAAATGTGATTTATTTCATAAATGGAATCAACAGAGTATGCACATTCTATGTAATAACGACGTTCTAAAGTTTGCGCATGCGTCCGGAAATATGAAAAGCTTACTTCTGCCAGTTTTTTAAAATCACAGCTTCTAGTAGGTTTACATGACTGCTTAAAAAACATGAGTTTTTAGAAAATGTGATTTCTTTCATAAATAGAATCAACAAAGTATGCACATTCGACATCATAATCACTTTCTATAGCTTGAGCATGCGTCCAGAAATAAGAAAAGCTTAATTCCCCCCGTTTTTTAAAATCACAGCTTCTAGAAGGTTTACATGATTTCTTAAAAAACAAGAGTTTTTAGGAAATGTGATTTATTTCATAAATGGAATCAACAAAGTACGCATGTTCTATGTCATAACGACTTTCTATAGTTTGCGCATGCGCAAACTATGCACATTCTAGGTAATAACAAGTTTCTATAGTTTGCGCATGCATCCGGAAATAAGAAAAGCTTACTTCCCCGCTTTTTTAAAATTCACAGCTTCTAGAAGGTTTAGATGAATTCTTAAAAAACACGAGTTTTTAGAAAATGTGATTTATTTCATAAATGGAATCAACAAAGTGCGCACATTCTACGTCATAACAAGTTTCTATAGTTTGCGCATGTGTCCGGAATTAAGAAAAGCTTAGTTCCCCCCGTTTTTTAAAATCACAGCTTCTAGAAGGCTTACATGATTTCTTAAAAAACACGAGCTTTTAGAAAATGTGATTTATTTCATAAATGGAATCAACAAAGTATGCACATTCTATGTCATAACGACTTTCTATAGTTTGCGCATGAGCAAACTATGCATATTCAACGTCATAACGACTTTCTATAGTTTGCGCATGCGTCCGGAAATAAGAAAAGCGTACTTCCCCCCTTTTTTTAAATTCACAGCTTCTAGAAGGTTTAGATGAATTCTTAAAAAACACGAGTTTTTAGAAAATGTGATTTATTTCATAAATGGAATCAACAAAGTTTCCACATTCTACGTCATAACGTCTTTCTATAGTTTGCGCATGCGTCCGGAAATAAGAAAAGCTTAATTTCCTCCGTTTTTTAAAATCACAGCTCCTAGAAGGTTTACATGATTTGTTAAAAAACACGAGTTTTTAGAAAATATGATTTATTTCATAAATGGAATCAACAAAGTATGCACATTCTATTTCATAATGACTTTTTATAGTTTGCGCATGCGCAAACTATTCACATTCTACGTGATAACGACTTTCTATAGTTTGCGCATGGGTCCGGAAATAAGAAAAGCCTACTTCCCCCCTTTTTTTAAATTCACAGCTCCTGGAAGGTTTAGATGAATTCTTAAAAAACACGAAGTTTTAGAAAATGTGATTTATTTCATAAATGGAATCAACAAACTATGCACATTCTACGTAATAACGACTTTCTATAGTTTGCGCATGCGTCCGCAAATATGAAAAGCTTACTTCCGCCAGTTTTTTAAAATCACAGCTTCTAGTAGGTTTACATGACTGCTTAAAAAACATGAGTTTTTAGAAAATGTGATTTCTTTCATAAATGGAATCAATAAAGTATGCACATTCTACATCATAACGACTTTCTATAGTTTGAGCATGCGTCCAGAAATAAGAAAAGCTTAATTCCCTCCCGTTTTTAAAATCACAGCTTCTAGAAGTTTTACATGATTTCATAAAAAACATGAGTTTTTAGGAAATCTGATTTATTTCATAAATGGAATCAACAAAGTATGCACATTCTATGTCATAACGACTTTCTATAGTTTGCGCATGCGCAAACTATCCGCATTCTATGTCATAACGACTTTCTATAGTTTGCGCATGCGTTCGGAAATAAGAAAAGCTTACTTCCCCACTTTTTTTAAATTCACAGCTTCTAGAAGGTTTAGATGAATTCTTAAAAAACATGAGTTTTTATAAAATATGATTTATTTCATAAATGGAATGAACAAACTATGCACATTCTACGTAATAACGACTTTTTATAGTTTGCCCATGCGTCCGGAAATAAGAAAAGCTTACTTCCCCCCTTTTTTTAAATTCACTGCTTCTAGAAGGTTTACATGAATTCTTAAAAAACATGAGTTTTTAGAAAATGTGATTTATTTCATAAATGGAATCAACAAACTATGCACATTCTACGTGCTAACGACTTTCTATAGTTTGCGCATGCGTCCGGAAATAAGAAAAGCTTACTTCCCCCCTTTTTTTAAATTCACAACTTCTAGAAGGTTTAGATGAATTGTTAAAAAACGCGAGTTTTTAGAAAATGTGATTTATTTCATAAATGGAATCAACAAACTATGCACATTCTACAGAATAACGACTTTCTATAGTTTGCGCATGCGTCCAGATAGAAGAAAAGCTTCCTTCCGCCAGTTTTTTAAAACCATAGCTTCTAGAATGTTTACATGATTTCTTAAAAAACACGAGTTTTTAGAAAATGTGATTTATTTCATAGATGGAATCAACATAGTATGCACATTCTATGTATAACGACTTTCTAAAGTTTGCGCATGCGTCCGAAAATATGAAAAGCTTACTTCCGCCAGTTTTTTAAAACCACAGCTTCTAGAAGGTTTACATGATTTCTTAAAAAACATGAGTTTTTAGAAAATGTGATTTATTTCATAAATTGAATCAATAGAGTATGCACATTCTATGTAATAATGACTTTCTAAAGTTTGCGCATGCATCCGGAAATATGAAAAGCTTACTTCCGCCAGTTTTTTAAAATCACAGCTTCTAGAAGGTTTACATGACTTCTTAAAAACACGAGTTTTTAGAAAATGTGATTTATTTCATAAATGGAATCAACAAAGTATGCACATTATACATCATAACGAATTTCTATAGTTTGAGCATGCGTCCAGAAATAAGAAAAGCTTAATTCCCCCCGTTTTTTAAAATCACAGCTTCTAGAAGGTTTACATGATTTCTTAAAAAACACGAGTTTTTAGGAAATCTGATTTATTTCATAAATCGAATCAAGAAAGTATGCACATTCTATGTCATAACGACTTTCTATAGTTTCCACATGCGCAAACTATGCACATTCTACATGATAACGACTTTCTATAGTTTGCGCATGCGTTCGGAAATAAGAAAAGCTTATTTCCCCCCTTTTTTTAAATTCACAGCTTCTAGAAGGTATAGATGAATTCTTAAAAAACACGAGTTTTTAGAAAATGTGATTTATTTCATAGATGGAATCAACATAGTATGCAGATTCTATGTAATAACGACTTTCTAAAGTTTGCGCATGTGTCCGGAAATATGAAAAGCTTAATTCCACCAGTCTTTTAAAACCACAGCTTCTAGAAGGTTTACATGATTTCTTAAAAAACATGAGTTTTTAGAAAATGTGATTTATTTCATAAATGGAATCAACAGAATATGCACATTCTATGTAATAACGAATTTCTAAAGGTTGCGCATGCATCCAGAAATATGAAAAGCTTACTTCTGCCAGTTTTTTAAAATCACAGCTTCTAGAAGGTTTACATGATTTCTTAAAAAACACGAGTTTTTAGAAAATGTGATTTATTTCATAAATGGAATTAAAAAACTAAGCACATTCTACGTAATAACGACTTTCTATCGTATGCGCATGCGTCCGGAAATAAGAAAAGCTTCCTTCCGCCAATTTTTTAAAACCACAGTTTCTAGAAGGTTTACATGATTTCTTAAAAAACACGAGTTTTTAGAAAATGTGATTTATTTCATAAATGGAATCAACAAAGTATGCACATTCTACGTAGTAACGATTTTCTATAGTTTGCGCACGTGTCCGAAAATAAGAAAAGCTTACTTCCGCCAGATTTTTAAAATCGCAGCTTCTAGAAGGTTTACATGATTTCTTAAAAAACATGAGTTTTTAGAAAATGTGATTTATTTCATAAATGGAATCAACAAAGTATGCACATTCGATGTAATATCGACTTTCTAAAGTTTGCACATGCGTCTGGAAATAAGAAAAGCTTACTTTCGCCAGTTTTTTAAAATCACAGCTTCTAGATCGTTTACATGATTTCTTAAAAAACATGAGTTTTTAGAAAATGTGATTTATTTCATAAATGGAATCAACAAAGTATGCACATTCTATGTCATAACGACTTTCTATAGTTTGCGCATGCGCAAACTATGCACATTCTACGTGATAACGACTTTCTATAGTTTGCGCATGCGTCAGGAAATAAGAAAAGCTTACTTCCCCCCTTTTTTTAAATTCACAGCTTCTAGAAGATTTAGATGAATTCTTAAAAAACACGAGTTTTTAGAAAATGTGATTTATTTCATAAATGGAATCAACAAACTATGCTCGATCTACGTAATAACGACTTTCTATAGTTTGCGCATGCGTCCGTAAATGAGAAAAGCTTACTTCCGCCAGTTTTTTAAAACCACAGCTTCTAGAAGGTTTACATGATTTCTTAAAAAACACGAGTTTTTAGAAAATGTGATTTATTTCATCAGTGGAATCAACAAAGTATGCACATTCTATGTCATAACGACTTTTTATAGTTTGCGCATGTGCAAACTATGCACATTCTACGTAATAACGACTTTCTATAGTTTGCGCATGCGTCCGGAAATAAGAAAAGCTTACTTCCCCCCTTTTTTTAAATTCATGGCTTCTAGAAGGTTTAGATGAATTCTTAAAAAACACGAGTTTTTAGAAAATGTGATTTATTTCATAAATGGAATCAACAAACTATGCACATTCTACGTAATAACGACTTTCTATTCTTTGCGCATGCGTCCGGAAGTAAGAAAAGCTTACTTCCGTCAGTTTTTTAAAACCACAGCTTCTAGAAGGTTTACATGATTTCTTAAAAAACACCAGTTTTTAGAAAATGTCATTTATTTCATAAATGGAATCAACAAAGTATGCAAATTCTATGTAATAAAGACTTTCTATAGTTTGCGCATGCGTCCGGAAATAAGAAAAGCTTACTTCCCCCCTTTTTTTAAATTCACAGCTTCTAGAAGGTTTAGATGAATTCTTAAAAAACACGAGTTTTTAGAAAATGTGATTTATTTCATAAATGGAATCAACAAAGTATGCACATTCTATGTAATAACGACTTTCTAAAGTTTGCGCATGCGTCCGGAAATAAGAAAAGCTTACTTCCGGCAGTTTTTTAAAATCACAGCATCTAGAAGGTTTACATGATTTCTTAAAAAACACGAGTTTTTAGAAAATGTGATTTATTTCATAAATGGAATCAACAAAGTATGCACATTCTACGTCATAACGACTTTCTATAGTTTTTGCATGTGCAAACTATGCACATTCTACGTAATAACGACTTTCTATAGTTTCCGCATGCGTCCGGAAATAAGAAAAGCTTACTTCCCCCGTTTTTTTAAATTCACAGCTTCTAGAAGGTTTAGATGAATTCTTAAAAAACACGAGTTTTTAGAAAATGTGATTTATTTCATAAATGGAATCAACAAACTATTCACATTCTACGTAAAAACGACTTTCTATAGTTTGTGCATGCGCAAACTATGCACATTCTACGTAATAACGACTTTCTATAGTTTCCGCATGCGTCCGGAAATAAGAAAAGCTTACTTCCCCCTTTTTTTAAATTCACAGCTTCTAGAAGGTTTAGAAGAATTCTTAAAAAACACGAGTTTTTAGAAAATGTTATTTATTTCATCAATAGAATCAACAAATTTTGCACATTCTACGTGATAACGACTTTCTCTAGTTTCCGCATGCGTCCAGAAATAAGAGAAGCTTACTTCCCCCCTTTTTTTAAATTCACAGCTTCTAGAAGGTTTAGATGAATTCTTAAAAAACACGAGTTTTTAGAAAATGTGATTTATTTCATAAATGGAATCAACAAAGTATGCACATTCTATGTAATAACGACTTTCTAAAGTTTGCACATGCGTCCGGAAATAAGAAAAGCTTACTTCCGCCAGTTTTTTAAAATCACAGCTTCTTGAAGGTTTACATGATTTCTTAAAAAACACGACTTTTTAGAAATGTGATTTATTTCATAAATGGAATCAACAAAGTATGCACATTCTATGTCATAACGACATTCCATAGTTTGCGCATGCTCAAACTATGCACATTCTACGTAATAAGGACTTTCTATAGTTTCCGCATGCGTCCGTAAATAAGAAAAGATTACTTCCCCACTTTTTTTAAATTCACGGCTTCTAGAAGGTTTAGATGAATTCTTAAAAAACATGAGTTTTTAGAAAATGTGATTTATTTCATAAATAGAATCAACAAAGTTTGCACATTCAACGTCATAACGACTTTCTATAGTTTGCGCATGCGTCAGAAAATAAGAAAAGCTTACTTCCCCCCTTTTTTTAAATTCACAGCTTCTAGAAGATTTAGATGAATTCTTAAAAAACACGAGTTTTTAGAAAATGTGATTTATTTCATAAATGGAATCAACAAACTATGCACATTCTACGTGATAACGACTTTCTATAGTTTGCGCATGCGTCCAGAAATAAGATGAGCTTACTTCCCCCCTTTTTTTAAATTCACAGCTTCTAGAAGGTTTAGATGAATTCTTAAAAAACACGAGTTTTTAGAAAATGTGATTTATTTCATAAATGGAATCAACAAACTATGCTCATTCTACGTAATAACGACTTTCTATAGTTTGCGCATGCGTCCGTAAATGAGAAAAGCTTACTTCCGCCAGTTTTTTAAAACCACAGCTTCTAGAAGGTTTACATGATTTCTTAAAAAACATGAGTTTTTAGAAAATGTGATTTATTTCATCAGTGGAATCAACAAAGTATGCACATTCTATGTCATAACGACTTTCTATAGTTTGCGCATGTGCAAACTATGCACATTCTACGTAATAACGACTTTCTATAGTTTGCGCATGCGTCCGGAAATAAGAAAAGCTTACTTCCCCCCTTTTTTTAAATTCATGGCTTCTAGAAGGTTTAGATGAATTCTTAAAAAACACGAGTTTTTAGAAAATGTGATTTATTTCATAAATGGAATCAACAAACTATGCACATTCTACGTAATAACGACTTTCTATTCTTTGCGCATGCGTCCGGAAGTAAGAAAAGCTTACTTCCGTCAGTTTTTTAAAACCACGGCTTCTAGAAGGTTTACATGATTTCTTAAAAAACACCAGTTTTTAGAAAATGTCATTTATTTCATAAATGGAATCAACAAAGTATGCACATTCTATGTAATAACGACTTTCTATAGTTTGCGCATGCGTCCGGAAATAAGAAAAGCTTACTTCCCCCCTTTTTTTAAATTCACAGCTTCTAGAAGATTTAGATGAATTCTTAAAAAACACGAGTTTTTAGAAAATGTTATTTATTTCATCTATAGAATCAACAAATTTTGCACATTATACGTGATAACGACTTTCTATAGTTTCCGCATGCATCCAGAAATAAGAGAAGCTTACTTCCCCCCTTTTTTTAAATTCACAGCTTCTAGAAGGTTTAGATGAATTCTTAAAAAACACGAGTTTTTAGAAAATGTGATTTATTTCATAAATGGAATCAACAAAGTATGCACATTCTATGTAATAACGACTTTCTAAAGTTTGCACATGCGTCCGGAAATAAGAAAAGCTTACTTCCGCCAGTTTTTTAAAATCACAGCTTCTTGAAGGTTTACATGATTTCTTAAAAAACACGAGTTTTTAGAAATGTGATTTATTTCATAAATGGAATCAACAAAGTATGCACATTCTATGTCATAACGACATTCCATAGTTTGTGCATGCGCAAACTATGCACATTCTACGTAATAAGGACTTTCTATAGTTTCCGCATGCGTCCGTAAATAAGAAAAGATTACTTCCCCCCTTTTTTTAAATTCACGGCTTCTAGAAGGTTTAGATGAATTCTTAAAAAACACGAGTTTTTAGAAAATGTGATTTATTTCATAAATAGAATCAACAAAGTTTGCACATTCAACGTCATAACGACTTTCTATAGTTTGCGCATGCGTCCGGAAATAAGAAAAGCTTTATTCCCCCCGTTTTTTAAAATCATAGCTTCTAGAAGGTTTACATGATTTCTTAAAAAACTTGAGTTTTTAGAAAATGTGATTTTTTTCATAAATGGAATCGACAAAGTTTGCACATTGTACGTCATAACGACTTGCTATAGTTTGCACATGCGTCCGGAAATAAGAAAAGCTTAATTCCCCACGTTTTTTAAAATCAAAGCTTCTAGAAGGTTTACATGATTTCTTAAAAAACACGAGTTTTTAGAAAATGTGATTTATTTCAAAAATGGAATCAACAAATTATGCACATTCTATGTCATAACGACTTTCTATAGTTTGCGCATGCGCAAACTGTGCACATTCTACGTGATAACGACTTTCTATAGTTTGCGCATGCGTCCGGAAATAAGAAAAGCTTACTTCCCCCCTTTTTTTAAATTCACAGCTTCTAGAAGGTTTAGATGAATTCTTAAAAAAACGAGTTTTTAGAAAATGTGATTTATTTCATAAATGGAATCAACAAAATATGCACATTCTACGTAATAACGACTTTCTAAAGTTTGCGCATGCGTCCGGAAATAAGAAAAGCTTACTTCCGCCAGTTTTTTAAAACCACAGCTTCTAGAAGGCTTACATGATTTCTTACAAAACACGATTTTTTAGAAAATGTGATTTATTTCATAAATGGAATCAACAAAGTATGCACATTCTATGTAATAACGACTTTCTAATATTTGCGCATGCGTCCGGAAATATGAAAAGCTTACTTCCGCCAGTTTTTTAAAATCACAGCTTCCAGAAGGTTTACATGATTTCTTACAAAACACGAGTTTTTAGAAAATGTGATTTATTTCATAAATGGAATGAACAAAGTATGCACATTCTTCGTCATAACGACTTTCAATAGTTTGCGCATACGCAAACTATGCATATTCTAGGTAATAACAACTTTCTATAGTTTGCGCATGCGTCCAGAAATAAGAAAAGCTTACTTCCCCCCTTTTTTTAAATTCACAGCTTCAAGAAGGTTTAGATGAATTCTTAAAAAGCATGAGTTTTTAGAAAATGTGATTTATTTCATAAATGGAATCAACAAAGTATTCACATTCTATTGAATAACGACTTTCTAAAGTTTGCACATGCGTCCAGAAATAAGAAAAGCTTACTTCCGCCAGTTTTTTAAAATCACAGCTTCTAGAAGGTTTACATGATTTCTTAAAAAACATGACTTTTTAGAAAATGAGATTTATTTCATAAATGGAATCAGCAAAGTATGCACATTCTATGTCATAACGACTTTCTATAGTTTGCGCATGCGCAATCTATGCACATTCTACGTAATAACGACTTTCTATAGTTTCCGCATGCGTCCGGGAATAAGAAAAGCTTACTTCCCCCCTTTTTTTACATTCACGGCTTCTAGAAGGTTTAGATGAATTCTTAAAAAACACGAGTTTTTAGAAAATGTGATTTATTTCATAAATATAATCAACAAAGTTTGCACATTCTACGTCATAACGACTTTCTATAGTTTGCGCATGCGTCCGGAAATAAGAAAAGCTTAATTCCCCCCCGTTTTTTAAAATCATAGCTTCTAGAAGGTTTACATGATATCTTAAAAAACTTGAGTTTTTAGAAAATGTGATTTTTTTCATAAATGGAATCAACAAAATTTGCACATTCTACGTCATAACGACTTTCTATAGTTTGCACATGCGTCCGGAAATAAGAAAAGCTTAATTCCCCCCGTTTTTTAAAATCAAAGTTTCTAGAAGGTTTACATGATTTCTTAAAAAACACAAGTTTTTAGAAAATGTGATTTATTTCATAAATGGAATCAACAGAGTATGCACATTCTATGTCATAACGACTTTCTAATATTTGCACATCCGTCCGGAAATATGAAAAGCTTACTTCCGTCAGTTTTTTAAAATCACAGCTTCTAGAAGGTTTACATGATTTCTTACAAAACACGAGTTTTTAGAAAATGTGATTTATTTCATAAATGGAATGAACAAAGTATGCACATTCTTCGTCATAACGACTTTCTATAGTTTGCGCATGCGCAAACTATGCACATTCTAGGTAATAACAACATTCTATAGTTTGCGCATGCGTCCGGAAATAAGAAAAGCTTACTTCCCCCCTTTTTTTAAATTCACAGCTTCTAGAAGGTTTAGATGAATTCTTAAAAAACACGAGTTTTTAGAAAATGTGATTTATTTCATAAATGGAATCAACAAAGTATGCACATTCTATGTCATAACAACTTTCTATAGTTTGCGCATGTGTCCGGAAATAAGAAAAGCTTATTTCCCCCCGTTTTTTAAAATCATAGCTTCTAGAAGGCTTACATTATTTCTTAAAAACCACGAGTCTTTAGAAAATGTGATTTATTTCATAAATGGAATCAACAAAGTATGCACATTCTATGTCATAACGACTTTCTATAGTTTGCGCATGCGCAAACTATGCACATTCTACATGTAACGACTTTCTATAGTTTGCGCATGCGTCCAGAAATAAGAAGAGCTTACTTCCCCCCTTTTATTAAATTCACAGCTTCTAGAAGGTTTAGATGAATTCTTAAAAAACACGAGTTCTTAGAAAATGTGACTTATTTCATAAATGGAATGAACAAACTATGCACATTCTACGTAATAACGACTTTCTATAGTTTGCGCATGCTTCTGTAAATTAGAAAACCTTACTTCCGCCAGTTTTTTAAAACCCCAGCTTCTAGAAGGTTTACATGACTTCATAAAAAACACGAGTTTTTAGAAAATGTGATTTATTTCATAAATGGAATCAACAAAGTATGCACATTCTATGTCATAACGACTTTCTATATTTTGCTCATGCGCAAACTATGCACATTCTACGTGATAACGACTTTCTATAGTTTGCGCATGGGTCCGGAAATAAGAAAAGCTTACTTCCCCCCTTTTTCTAAATTCACAGCTTCTAGAAGGCTTAGATGAATTTTTAAAAAACACGGGTTTTTAGAAAATGTGATTTATTTCATAAATGGAATCAACAAAGTATGCACTTTCTACGTCATAACGACTTTCTATAGTTTGCGCATGCGTCCGGAAATAAGAAAAGCTTAATTCCCCCCGTTTTTAAAAATCACAGCTTCTAGAAGGTTTACATGATTTCTTAAAAAACACGAGTTTTTAGAAAATGTGATTTATTTCATAAATGGAATCAACAAAGTATGCACATTCTATGTCATAACGACTTTCTATATTTTGCTCATGCGCAAACTATGCAGATTCTACGTGATAACGACTTTCTATAGTTTGGGCATGCGTCCGGAAATAAGAAAAGCTTACTTCCCCCCTTTTTTTTAAATCATAGCTTCTAGAAGGTTTAGTTGAATTCTTAAAAAACACGAGTTTTTAGAAAATGTGATTTATTTCAAAAATGAAATCAACAAAGTATGCACATTCTATGTCATAACGACTTTCTATAGTTTGCGCATGCGCAGACTATGCACATTCTACGTCATAACGAGTTTCTATAGTTTGCGCATGCGTCTGGAAATAAGAAAAGCTTACTTCCCCCCTTTTTTTATATTCACAGCTTCTAGAAGGTTTAAATGAATTCTTAAAAAACACGAGTTTTTAGAAAATGTGATTTATTTCATAAATGGAATCAACAAACTATACACATTCTACGTAATAACAACTTTCTATAGTTTGCGCATCTGTCCGGAAATAAGAAAAGCTTCCTTCGGCTAGTTTTTTAAAACCACAGCCTGTAGAAGGTTTAAATGATTTCTTAAAAAACATGAGTTTTTAGAAAATGTGATTTATTTCATAAATGGAATCAACCAAGTATGGACATTCTACGTAGTAACGAATTTCTATCGTTTGCGCACGCGTCCGCAAATAAGAAAAGCTTACTTCCGCCAGTTTTTTAAAATCACAGCTTCTAGAAGGTTTGCATGATTTCTTAAAAAACACGAGTTTTTAGAAAATGTGATTTATTTCATAAATGGAATCAACAAATTATGCACATTCGAATTCATAACATCTTTCTATAGTTTGCGCATCCGTCCGGAAATAAGAAAATCTTAATTCCCCCCGTTTTTTAAAATCACAACTTCTAGAAGGTTTACATGATGTCTTAAAAAACACGAGTTTTTAGGAAATGTGATTTATTTCATAAATGGAATCAACAAAGTATGCACATTCTATGTCATAACGACTTTTTGTAGTTTGCGAATGCGTAAACTATGCACATTCTACGTAATAACAACTTTTTATAGTTTGCGCATGCATCCGGAAATAAGAAAAGCTTACTTCCCCCCTTTTTTTAAATTCACGGCTTCTAGAAGGTTTAGATGAATTCTTAAAAAACACTAGTTTTTAGAAAATGTGATTTATTTCATAAATGGAATCAACAAAGTATGCAAATTCTACGTCATAACAACTTTCTATAGGTTACGCATGCGTCCGGAAATAAGAAAAGCTAATTCCCCATGTTTTTTAAAATCACGGCTTCTAGAAGGTTTACATGATTTTAAAAAACACGAGTTTTTAGAAAATGTGATTTATTTCATAAATGGAATTAACAAACTAAGCACATTCTACGTAATAACGACTTTCTATAGTTTGCGTATGCATCCGGAAATAAGAAAAGCTTCCTTCCATCAGTTTTCTAAAACCACAGCTTCTAGAAGGTTTACATGATTTCTTAAAAAACACGAGTTTTTAGAAAATGTCATTTATTTCATAAATGGAATCAAAAAAATATGCACATTCTACGTAATAACGACTTTCTATAGTTTGCGCTTGCGTCTGGAAATATGAAAAGCTTACTTCCCCCCTTTTATTAAATTCAAAGCTTCTATAAGGTTTAGATGAATTCTTAAAAAACACAAGCATTTAGAAAATGTGATTTATTTCATAAATGGAATCAACAAAGTTTGCACATTCTATGTCATAACAACTTTCTATAGTTTGTGCATACGTCCGGAAATAAGAAAAACTTAATTCCCCCCGTTTTTTAAAATCAAAGCTTCTAGAAGGTTTACATGATGTCTTAAAAAACACGAGTTTTTAGGAAATGTGATTTATTTCATAAATGGAATCAACAAAGTATGGACATTCTATGTCATAACGACTTTCTATAGTTTGTGCATGCGCAAACTATGCACATTCTACGTCATAACGAGTTTCTATAGTTTGCGCATGCATCCGGAAATAAGAAAAGCTTACTTCCCCCCTTTTTTTAAATTCACAGGTTCTAGAAGGTTTAGATGAATTCTTAAAAAACACGAGTTTTTAGAAAATGTGATTTATTTCATAAATGTAATCAACAAAGTATGCACATTCTATGTAATAACGACTTTCTAAAGTTTGCACATGCGTCCGGAAATAAGAAAAGGTTACTTCCGCCAGTTTTTTAAAATCACGGCTTCTAGAAGTTTTACATGATTTCTTAAAAAACACAAGTTTTTAGAAAATGTGATTTATTTCATAAATGGAATCAACAAAGTATGCACATTCTATGTCATAACGACTTTCTATAGTTTGCGCATGCGCAAACTATGCGCATTCTACGTAATAACGACTTTCTATAGTTTCCGCATTCGTCCGGAAATAAGAAAAGCTTACTTCCCCCCCTTTTTTTAAATTCACAGCTTCTAGAAGGTTTAGATGAATTCCTAAAAAACACGAGTTTTTAGAAAATGTGATTTATTTCATAAATAGAATCAACAAAGTTTGGACATTCTACGTCATAACGACTTTCTATAGTTTGCGCATGCGTCCGAAAATAAGAAAAGCTTAATTCCCCCCGTTTTTTAAAATCACAGCTTCTAGGAGGTTTACATGATTTCTTAAAAAACTTTAGTTTTTAGAAAATGTGATTTTTTTCATAAATGGAATCAACAAAGTTTGCACATTCTACGTCATACCGACTTGCTATAGTTTGCGCATGCGTCCGGAAATAAGAAAAGCTTAATTCCCCCCGTTTTTTAAAATCACAGCTTCTAGAAGGTTTACATGATTTCTCAAAAAACACGAGTTTTTAGAAAATGTGATTTATTTCATAAATGGAATCAAAAAAGTATGCACATTCTACATCATAACGACTTTCTATAGTTTGCGCATGCGCAAACTATGTACATTCTACGTAATAACAACTTTTTATAGTTTGCGCATGCGTCCGGAAATAAGAAAAGCTTAATTCCCCCCTTCTTTTAAATTCACAGCTTCTAGAAGCTTTAGATGAATTCTTAAAAAATGAGTTTTTAGAAAATGTGATTTATTTCATAAATGGAATCAACAAAGTACGCAAATTCTACGTCATAACAACTTTCTATAGTTTGCGCATGCGTCCGGAAATAAGAAAAGCTTAATTCCCCACGTTTTTTAAAATCACAGCTTCTAGAAGGTTTACATGATTTCTTAAAAAACACAAGTTTTTAGAAAATGTGATTTATTTCATAAATGGAATTAAAAAACTAAGCACATTCTACGTAATAACGACTTTATATAGTTTGCGCATGCATCCGGAAATAAGAAAAGCTTCCTTCCGCCAGTTTTTTAAAACCACAGCTTCTAGAAGGTTTACATGATTTCTTAAAAAACACGAGTTTTTAGAAAATGTGATTTATTTCATAAATGGAATCAACAAAGTATGCACATTCTACGTAGTAACGATTTTCTATAGTTTGCGCATGCGTCCGGAAATAAGAAAAGCTTACTTCCGCCAGTTTTTTAAAATCACAACTTCTAGAAGGTTTACATGATTTCTTAAAAAACACCAGTTTTTAGAAAATGTGATTTATTTCATAAATGGAATCAACAAAGTATGCAAATTTTATGTTATAACGACTTTCTAAAGTTTGCGCATGCGTCTGGAAATATGAAAAGCTTACTTCCGCCAGTTTTTTAAAATCACAGCTTCTAGAAGGTTTACATGATTTCTTAAAAAACAGGAGTTTTTAGAAAATGTGATTTATTTCATCAATGGAATCAACAAAGTATGCACATTCTATGTCATAACGAATTTCTATAGTTTGCGCATGCGCAAACTATGCACATTCTACGTAATAACGACTTTCTATAGTTTCCGGATGCGTCCAGAAATAAGAAAAGCTTGCTTCCCCCCTTTTTTTAAATTCACAGCTTCTAGAAGGTTTAGATGAATTCTTAAAAAACACAAGTTTAGAAAATGTGATTTATTTCATAAATAGAATCAACAAAGTTTGCACATTCTACGTCATAACGACTTTCTATAGTTTCCGCATGCGTCCGGAAATAAGAAAAGCTTAATTCCCCCCGTTTTTTAAAATCACAGCTTCTAGAAGGTTTACATGATTTCTTAAAAAACTTGACTTTTTAGAAAATGTGATTTATTTCATAATGGAATCAAGAAAGTGTGCACATTCCACGTCATAACGACTTGCTATAGTTTGCACATGCTTCCGGAAATAAGAAAAGCTTAATTCCCCCCGTTTTTTAAAATCAAAAGCTTCTAGAAGGTTTACATGATTTCTTAAAAAACATGAGTTTTTAGAAAATGTGATTTATTTCATAAATGGAATCAACAAAGTATGCGCATTCTATGTCATAACGACTTTCTATAGTTTGCGCATGCGGAAACTATGATTATTCTACGTGATAACGACTTTCTATAGTTTTGCGCATGCGTCCGGAAATAAGAAAAGCTTACATCCCCCCTTTTTTTAAATTCACAGCTTCTAGAAGGTTTTGATGAATTCTTAAAAAACCCGAGTTTTTAGAAAATTTGATTTATTTCATAAATGGATTCAACAAACTATGCACATTCTATGTAATAACGACTATCTATTCTTTGCGCATGCATCCAAAAGTAAGAAAAGCTTACTTCCGCCAGTTTTTTAAAACCACAGCTTCTAGAAGGTTTACATGATTTCTTAAAAAACACAAGTTTTTAGAAAATGTGATTTATTTCATAAATGGAATCAACAAAGTATGCAAATTCTATGTTATAACGACTTTCTAAAGTTTGCGCATGCGTCCGAAAATATGAAAAGCTTACTTCCGCCAGTTTTTTAAAATCACAACTTCTAGAAGGTTTACATGATTTCTTAAAAAACACGAGTTTTTAGAAAATGTGATTTATTTCATAAATGGAATCAACAAAGTATGCAAATTCTATGTCATAACGACTTTCCATAGTTTGCGCATGCACAAACTATGCACATTCTACGTCATAACGACTTTCTATAGTTTGCGCATGCGTCCGGAAATAAGAAAAGCTTACTTCCCCCCATTTTTTAAATTCACAACTTCTAGAAGGTTTAGATGAATTCTTAAAAAACACGAGTTTTTAGAAAATGTGATTTATTTCATAAATGGAATCAACAAAGTATGCACATTCTACGTAGTAACGACTTTCTATAGTTTGCGCATGCGTTCGGAAATATGAAAAGCTTACTTCCCCCTTTTTAAAAATTCACAACTTCTAGAAGGTTTAGATGATTTCTTAAAAAACATGAGCTTTTAGAAAATGTGATTTATTTCATAAATGGAATCAACAAACTATGCACATTCTACGTCTTAACGACTTTCTATAGTTTTGCGCATGCATACAGAAATAAGAAAAGCTTACTTCCCCCCTTTTTCTAAATTCACAGCTTCTAGAAGGTTTAGATGAATTCTTAAAAAACACGAGTTTTTAGAAAATGTGATTTATTTCGTAAATGGAATCAACAAAGTTTGCACATTCTACGTCATAATGACTTTCTATAGTTTTCGCATGCGTCCGGAAATAAGAAAAGCTTAATTCCCCCCATTTTTTAAAATCACAGCTTTTACAAGGTTTAGATGATTTCTTAAAAAACACGAGTTTTTAGAAAATCTGATTTATTTCATAAATGGAATCAAGAAAGTATGCACATTTTACGTGATAACGACTTTCTATAGTTTGCGCATGCGTCCGGAAATAAGAAAAGCTTACTTCCCCCCTTTTTTTAAATTCACAGCTTCTAGAAGGTTTAGATGAATTCTTAAAAAACACGAGTTTTTAGAAAATGTGATTTATTTCATAAATGGAATCAACAAAGTATGCACATTCTATGTAATAAAGACTTTCTAAAGTTTGCACATGCGTCCAGAAATAAGAAAAGCTTACTTCTGCCAGTTTTTTAAAATCACAGCTTCTAGAAGGTTTACATGATTTCTTAAAAAACACGAGTTTTTAGAAAATGTGATTTATTTCATAAATGGAATCAACAAAGTATGCACATTCTACGTCATAAGGACTTTCTATAGGTTGCGCATGCGCAAACTATGCACATTCTATGTAATAACGACTTTCTATAGTTTGCGCATGCGTCGGGAAATAAGAAAAGCTTACTTCCCCCCTTTTTTTAAATTCACAGCTTCTAGAAGGTTTAGATGAATTCTTAAAAAACACAAGTTTTTAGAAAATGTGATTTATTTCATAAATGGAATCAACAAAGTATGCACATTCTACATAGTAACGACTTTCTATAGTTTTTGCATGCGTCCGGAAATAAGAAAAGCTTTCTTCCGCCAGTTTTTTAAAATCACAGCTTTTAGAAGGTTTACACGATTTCTTAAAAAACACGAGTTTTTGGAAAATGTGATTTATTTCATAAATGGAATCAACAAAGTATGCACATTCTATGTTATAACGACTTTCTAAAGTTTGCGCATGCGAATACTGCACATTCTACGTGATAACGACTTATTATAGTTTGCGCATGCGTCCGGAAATAAGAAAAGCTTAATTCCCCCCGTTTTTTAAAATCACAGCTTCTAGAAGGTTTACATGATTTCTTAAAAAACTTGACTTTTTAGAAAATGTGATTTATTTCGTAAATGGAATCAACAAAGTGTGCACATTCTACGTCATAACGACTTGCTATAGTTTGCACATGCGTCCGGAAATAAGAAAAGCTTAATTCTCCCCGTTTTTTAAAATCAAAGCTTCTAGAAGGTTTACATGATTTCTTAAAAAACACGAGTTTTTAGAAATGTGATTTATTTCATAAATGGAATCAACAAAGTATGCGCATTCTATGTCATAACGACTTTCTATAGTTTGCGCATGCGGAAACTATGATCATTCTACGTGATAACGACTTTCTATAGTTTGCGCATGCATCCGGAAATAAGAAAAGCTTACATCCCCCCTTTTTTTAAATTCACAGCTTCTAGAAGGTTTTGATGAATTCTTAAAAAACACGAGTTTTTAGAAAATTTGATTTATTTCATAAATGGAATCAACAAACTATGCACATTCTATGTAATAACGACTTTCTATTCTTTGCGCATGCATCCGAAAGTAAGAAAAGCTTACTTCCGCCAGTTTTTTAAAATCACAGCTTTTAGAAGGTTTACACGATTTCTTAAAAACACGAGTTTTTGGAAAATGTGATTTATTTCATAAATGGAATCAACAAAGTATGCACATTCTATGTTATAACGACTTTCTAAAGTTTGCGCATGCGCATACTATGCACATTCTACGTGATAACGACTTATTATAGTTTGCGCATGCGTTCAGAAATATGAAAAGCTTACTTCCCCCCTTTTTTTAAATTCACAGCTTCTAGAAGGTTTAGATGAATTCTTAAAAAACACAAGTTTTTAGAAAATGTGATTTATTTCATAAATGGAATCAACAAAGTATGCAAATTCTATGTAATAACGACTTTCTAAAGTTTGCCGCATGTGTCCGGAACTATGAAAAGCTTACTTCTGCCAGTTTTTTAAAATCACAGCTTCTAGAAGGTTTACATGATTTCTTAAAAAACACGAGGTTTTAGAAAATGTGATTTATTTCATAAATGGAATCAACAAAGTATGCACATTCTATGTCATAACGACTTTCTATAGTTTGCGCATGCGCAAACTATGCACATTCTACGTAATAACGACTTTCTATAGTTTCTGCATGCGTCCGGAAATAAGAAAAGCTTACTTCCGCCAGTTTTTTAAAATCACAGCTTCTAGAAGGTTTACATGATTTCTTAAAAAACACGAGTTTTTAGAAAATGTGATTTATTTCATAAATGGAATCAACAAAGTATGCACATTCTAGGTCATAACGACTTTCTATAGTTTGCGCATGCGGAAACTATGCACATTCTACGTAATAACAACTTTATATAGTTTGCACATGCGTCCGGAAATAAGAAAAGCTTACTTTCCCCCTTTTCTAAATTCACAGCTTCTAGAAGGTTTAGATGAATTCTTAAAAAACACGAGTTTTTAGAAAATGTGATTTATTTCATAAATGGAATCAACAAAGTTTGCACATTCTACGTCATAACGCCTTTCTATAGTTTGTGCATGCGTCCATAAATAAGAAAAGCTTAGTTCCCCCCATTTTTTAAAATCACACCTTCTAGAAGGTTTACATGATTTCTTAAAAAACATGAGCTTTTAGAAAATGTGATTTATTTCATAAATGGAATCAACAAAGTATGCACATTCTATGTCATAACGACTTTCTATACTTTGCGCATGCGCAAACTATGCACATTCTACGTGATAACGACTTTCTATAGTTTGCGCATGCGTCCATAAATAAGAAAAGCTTACTTTCCCCCTTTTTTTAAATTCACAGCTTCTAGAAGGTTTAGATGAATTCTTAAAAGACGCGAGTTTTTAGAAAATGTGATTTATTTCATAAATGGAATAAACAAAGTATGCACATTCTACGTCATAACAAATTTCTATAGTTTGCGCATGGGTCCGGAAATAAGAAAAGCTTACTTTCCCCCTTTTTTTAAATTCACAGCTTCTAGAAGGTTTACATGATTTCTTAAAAAACTTGAGTTTTTAGAAAATGTGATTTGTTTCATAAATGGAATCAAAAAAGTATGCACATTCTATGTCATAACGACTTTCTATAGTTTTCGCATACGCAAACTATGCACATTCTATGTCATAACGAATTTCTATAGTTTGCGCATGCGTCCCGAAATAAGAAAAGCTTACTTCCCCCCTTTTTTTAAATTCACAGCTTCTAGAAGGTTTAGATGAATTCTTAAAAAACACGAGTTTTTAGAAAATGTGATTTATTTCATAAATGGAATCAACAAATTATGCACATTCTCCATAATAACGACTTTCTATAGTTTGCGCATGTGTCCGGAAATAAGAAAAGCTTCCTTCGGCAGGTTTTTGAAAACCACAGCTTCTAGAAGGTTTACATGATTTCTTAAAAAACACGAGTTTTTAGAAAATGTTATTTATTTCATCAATGGAATCAACAAAGTATGCACATTCTATGTAATAACGACTTTCGAAAGTTTGCGCATGCGTCCAGAAATATGAAAAGCTTACTTCCCCCCTTTTTTTAAATTCACAGATTCTAGAAGGTTTACATGATTTCTTAAAAAACACATGTTTTTAGAAAATGTGATTTATTTCATAAATGGAATCAACAAAGTATGCACATTCTACGTCATAACAACTTTCTATCGTTTGCGCATGCATCCGGAAATAAGAAAAGCTTACTTCCCCCCTTTTTTTAAAATCACAGCTTCTAGAAGGTTTAGATGAATTCTTAAAAAACATGAGTTTTTAGAAAATGTGATTTATTTCATAAATGGAATCAACAAAGTATGCACATTCTATGTCATAACGACATTCTATAGTTTGCGCATGCGCAAACTATGCACATTCTACGTAATAACGACTTTCTATAGTTTGCACATGCGTCCAGAAATAAGAAAAGCTTACTTCCGCCAGTTTTTTAAAATCACAGCTTCTAGAAGGTTTACATGATTTCTTAAAAAATACGAGTTTTTAGAAAATGTGATTTATTTCATAAATGGAATCAACGAAGTATGCACATTCTATATCATAACGACTTTCTATAGTTTACGCATGCGCAAACTATGCACATTCTACGTAATAACGACTTTCTATAGTTTGCACATGCGTCCGGAAATAAGAAAAGCTTACTTCCCCCCTTTTTTTAAATTCACAGCTTCTAGAAGGTTTAGATGAATTCTTAAAAAACACGAGTTTTTAGAAAATGTGATTTATTTCATAAATGGAATCAACAAATTTTGCACATTGTACGTAATAACGACTTTCTATAGTTTGCGCATGCGTCCAGAAATAAGAAAAGCTTCCTTCCGCCAGTTTTTAAAAACCACAGCTTCTAGAAGGTTTACATGATTTCTTAAAAAACACGAGTTTTTAGAAAATGCGATTTATTTCATAAATGGAATCAACAAAGTATGCACATTCTATGTAATAACGACTTTCTAAAGTTTGTGCATGCGTCTGGAAATATGAAAAGCTTACCTCCGCCAGTTTTTTAAAACCACAGCTTCTAGAAGGTATACATGATTTCTTAAAAAACATGAGTTTTTAGAAAATGTGATTTATTTCATAAATGGAATCAACAAACTATGCACATTCTACGTAATAACGACTTTCTATAGTTTGCACATGCGTCCGGAAATAAGAAAAGATTCCTTCTGCCAGTTTTTTAAAACCACAGCTTCTAGAAGGTTTACATGATTTCTGAAAAAGCACGAGTTTTTAGAAAATGTGATTTATTTCATAAATGGAATCAACAAAGTATGCACATTCAATGTAATAACGACTTTTGAAAGTTTGCGCATGCGTCTGGAAATATGAAAAGCTTACTTCCGCCAGTTTTTTAAAATCACAGCTTCTAGAAGGTTTACATGATTTCTTAAAAAACACGAGTTTTTAGAAAATGGGATTTATTTCATCGATGGAATCAATAAAGTATGCACATTCTATGTAATAACGACTTTCTATAGTTTGCGCATGCGTCCAGAAATAAGAAAAGCTTCCTTCCGCCAGTTTTTAAAAACCACAGCTTCTAGAAGGTTTACATGATTTCTTAAAAAACACGAGTTTTTAGAAAATGCGATTTATTTCATAAATGGAATCAACAAAGTATGCACATTCTATGTAATAACGACTTTCTAAAGTTTGTGCATGCGTCTGGAAATATGAAAAGCTTACCTCCGCCAGTTTTTTAAAACCACAGCTTCTAGAAGGTTTACATGATTTCTTAAAAAACACGAGTTTTTAGAAAATGCGATTTATTTCATAAATGGAATCAACAAAGTATGCACATTCTATGTAATAACGACTTTCTAAAGTTTGTGCATGCGTCTGGAAATATGAAAAGCTTACCTCCGCCAGTTTTTTAAAACCACAGCTTCTAGAAGGTATACATGATTTCTTAAAAAACATGAGTTTTTAGAAAATGTGATTTATTTCATAAATGGAATCAACAAACTATGCACATTCTACGTAATAACGACTTTCTATAGTTTGCACATGCGTCCGGAAATAAGAAAAGATTCCTTCTGCCAGTTTTTTAAAACCACAGCTTCTAGAAGGTTTACATGATTTCTGAAAAAGCACGAGTTTTTAGAAAATGTGATTTATTTCATAAATGGAATCAACAAAGTATGCAAATTCTATGTTATAACGACTTTCTAAAGTTTGCGCATGCGTCCGAAAATATGAAAAGCTTACTTCCGCCAGTTTTTTAAAATCACAACTTCTAGAAGGTTTACATGATTTCTTAAAAAACACGAGTTTTTAGAAAATGTGATTTATTTCATAAATGGAATCAACAAAGTATGCACATTCAATGTAATAACGACTTTCTAAAGTTTGCGCATGTGTCCGAAAATATGAAAAGCTTACTTCCGCCAGTTTTTTAAAATCACAGCTTCTAGAAGGTTTACATGATTTCTTAAAAAGCACGAGTTTTTAGAAAATGTGATTTATTTCATAAATGGAATCAAAAAGTATCCACATTCTATGTCATAACGACTTTCAACAGTTTACGCATGTGCAAACTATGCACATTCTACGTAGGAACGAATTTCTATAGTTTGCGCATGCGTCCGGAAATAAGAAAAGCTTACTTCCGCCAGTTTTTTAAAATCACAGCTTCTAGAAGGTTTACATGATTTCTTAAAAAACATGAGTTTTTAGAAAATGTGATTTATTTCATAATTGGAATCAACAAAGAATTCACATTCTACGTAACAACAACTTTTTATAGTTTGTGCATGCGTCCGGAAATAAGAAAAGCTTACTTCCCCCCTTTTTTTAAATTCACGGCTCCTAGAAGGTTTAGATGAATTCTTAAAAAACACGAGTTTTTAGGAAATGTTATTTATTTCATAAATGGAATCAACAAAGTTTGCACATTCTACGTCATAACGACTTTCTATAGTTTGCGCATGTGTCCCGAAATCAGAAAAGCTTAATTCCCCCCGTTTTTTAAAATCACAGCTTCTAGAAGGTTTACATGATTTCTTAAAAAACACGAGTTTTTAGAAAATGTGATTTATTTCATAAATGGAATCAATAAAGTATGCACATTCTATGTCATAACGACTTTCTATAGTTTGCACATGCGCAAACTATGCACATTCTACGTAATAACGACTTTCTACAGTTTGCACATGTGTCCGGAAATAAGAAAAGCTTACTTCCACCAGTTTTTTAAAATCACAGCTTCTAGAAGGTTTACATGATTTCTTAAAAAACACGAATTTTGAGAAAATGTGATTTATTGATAAATGGAATCAACAAAGTATGCACATTCTATGTAATAACGACTTTCTAAAGTTTGCGCATGCGTCCGGAAATAAGAAAAGTTTACTTCAGCCAGTTTTTTAAAATCACAGCTTATAGAAGGTTTACATGATTTCTTAAAAAGCACGAGTTTTTAGAAAATGTGATTTATTTAATAAATGGAATCAAAAAGTATGCACATTCTATGTCATAACGACTTTCTATAGTTTGCGCATGCGCAAACTATGCACATTCTATGTAGTAACGACTTTCTATAGTTTGCGCATGCGTCCGGAAATAAGAAAAGCTTACTTCCGCCAGTTTTTTAAAATCACAGCTTCTAGAAGGTTTACATGATTTCTTAAAAAACACGAGTTTTTAGAAAATGTGATTTATTTCATAATTGGAATCAACAAATAATGCACATTCTACGTCATAACAACTTTCTATAGTTTGCGCATCCGTCCGGAAATAAGAAAAGCTTAATTCCCACCGTTTTTTAAAATCACAACTTCTAGAAGGTTTACATGAGGTCTTAAAAAACACGAGTTTTTAGGAAATGTTATTTATTTCATAAATGGAATCAACAAAGTATCCACATTCTATGTCATAACGACTTTCTATAGTTTGCGCATGCGCAAACTATGCACATTCTACGTAATAACAACTTTTTATAGTTTGCGCATGCGTCTGGAAATAAGAAAAGCTTACTTCCCCCCTTTTTTTAAATTCACGGCTTCTAGAAGGTTTAGATGAATTCTTAAAAAACACAAGTTTTTAGAAAATGTGATTTATTTAATAAATGGAATCAACAAACAAAGCACATTCTACGTAATAACGACTTTCTATAGTTTGCGCATGCGTCCGGAAATAAGAAAAGATTCCTTCCGCGAGTTTTTTAAAACCACAGCTTCTAGAAGGTTTACATGATTTCTTAAAAAACACGAGTTTTTAGAAAATGTGATTTATTTCATAAATGGAATCAACAAAGTATGCACATTCAATGTAATAACGATTTTCGAAAGTTTGCGCATGCGTCCAGAAATATGAAAAGCTTACTTCCGCCAGTTTTTTAAAATCACAGCTTCTAGAGGGTTTACATGATTTCTTAAAAAACACGAGTTTTTAGAAAATGTGATTTATTTCATTAATGGAATCAATAAAGTATGCACATTCTACGTAATAACGACTTTCTATAGTTTGCGCATGCATCCGGAAATAAGAAAAGTTACATCCGCCAGTTTTTTAAAACCACAGCTTCTAGAAGGTTTACATGATTTCTTAAAAAACACGAGTTTTTCGAAAATGTGATTTATCGCATAAATGGAATCAACAAAGTATGCACATTCTATGTAATAACGACTTTCTAAAGTTTGCGCATGCGTCCGAAAATATGAAAAGCATACTTCCACCAGTTTTTTAAAATCACAGCTTCTAGAAGGTTTACATGATTTCTTAAAAAACACGACTTTTTAGAAAATGTGATTTATTTCATAAATGGAATAAACAAAGTATGCACATTCTATGTCATAACGACTTTCTATAGTTTGCACATGCGCAAACTATGCACATTCTACGTAATAACGACTTTCTACAATTTGCGCATGCATCCGGAAATAAGAAAAGCTTACTTCCACCAGTTTTTTAAAATCACAGCTTCTAGAAGGTTTACATGATTTCTTAAAAAACACGAGTTTTTAGAAAATGTGATTTATTTCATAATGGAATCAACAAAGTATGCACATTCTATGTCATAACGACTTTCTAAAGTTTGCGCATGCGTCCGGAAATAAGAAAAGCTTACTTCCTCCAGTTTTTTAAAATCACAGCTTCTAGAAGGTTTACATGATTTCTTAAAAAGCACGAGTTTTTAGAAAATGTGATTTATTTCAAAAATGGAATTAAAAAGTATGCACATTCTATGTCATAACGAATTTCTATAGTTTGCGCATGCGCAAACTATGCACATTCTACGTAGTAACAACTTTCTATAGTTTGCGCATGCGTCCGGAAATAAGAAAAGCTTACTTCCACCAATTTTTTAAAATCACACCTTCTAGAACGTTTACATGATTTCTTAAAAAACACGAGTTTTTAGAAAATGTGATTTATTTCATAATTGGAATCAACAAAGAATGCACATTCTATGTCATAACAACTTTCTATAGTTTGCGCATCCGTCTGGAAGAAAGAAAAGCTTAATTCCCCCCGTTTTTTAAAATCACAACTTCTAGAAGGTTTACATGATGTCTTAAAAAACATGAGTTTTTAGGAAATGTTATTTATTTCATAAATGGAATCAACAAAGTATGTACATTCTATGTCATAACGACTTTCTATAGTCCGCGCATGCGCAAACTATGCACATTCTACGTAATAACAACTTTTTATAGTTTGCGCATGCATCCAGAAATAAGAAAAGCTTACTTCCCCCCTTTTTTTAAATTCACAGCTTCTAGAGGGTTTAGATGAATTCTTAAAAAACACGAGTTTTTAGAAAATGTGATTTATTTCATAAATGGAATCAACAAAGTATGCACATTCTACATAATAATGACTTTCTATAGTTTGCGCATGCATCCGGAAATAAGAAAAGCTTACTTCCTCCAGTTTTTTAAAATCACACCTTCTAGAAGGTTTACATGATTTCTTAAAAAACACGAGTTTTTAGAAAATGTGATTTATTTGATAAATGGAATCAACAAAGTATGCACATTCTATGTAATAACAACTTTCTAAAGTTTGATCATGCGTCCGGAAATAAGAAAAGCTTACTTCCGCCAGCTTTTTAAAATAACAGCTTCTAGAAGGTTTACATGATTTCTTAAAAAGCATGAGTTTTTATAAAATGTGATTTATTTCATAAATGGAATCAAAAAGTATGCAAATTATATGTCATAAAGACTTTCTATAGTTTACGGATGTGCAAACTATGCACATTCTACGTAATAACGACTTTCTATAGTTTGCGCATGCATCCGGAAATAAGAAAAGCTCATTTCCCCTCTTTTTTAAATTCACAGCTTCTAGAAGGTTTAGATGAATTCTTAAAAAACACGAGTTTTTTAGAAAATGTGATTTACTTCATAAATGGAATCAACAAACTATGCACATTCTACGTAATAACAACTTTGTCCGGAAATAAGAAAAGCTTACTTCCGCCAGTATTTTAAAATCACATCTGCTAGACGGTTTACATGATTTCTTAAAAACACGAGTTTTTAGAAAATGTGATTTATTTCATAAATGGAATCAACAAAGTATGCACATTCTATGTCATAACGACTTTCTAAAGTTTGCGCATGTGCATACTATGCACATTCTACGTGATAACGGCTTTCTATAGTTTGCGCATGCATCCGGAAATAAGAAGAGCTTACTTCCCCCCTTTTTTTAAATTCACAGCTACTAGAAGGTTTAGATGAATTCTTAAAAAACACAAGTTTTTAGAAAATGTGATTTATTTCATAAATGGAATCAACAATCTATGTACATTCTACGTAATAACGACTTTCTATAGTTTGCGCATGCATCCGGATCTAAGAAAAGCTTACTTCCCCCCTGTTTTTTAATTCACAGCTTCTAGAAGGTTTAGATGAATTCTTAAAAAACACGAGTTTTTAGAAAATGTGATTTATTTCATAAATGGAATCAACAAAGTATGCACATTCTACGTCATAACAATCTATAGTTTGCGCATCCATCCGAAAATAAGAAAAGCTTAATTCCCCCCGTTTTTTAAAATCACAGCTTCTAGAAGGTTTACATGATGTCTTAAAAAACACGATTTTTTAGGAAATGTGATTTATTTCATAAATGGAATCAACAAAGTATGCACATTCTATGTCATAACGACTTTCTATAGTTTGCGCATGCACAAACTATGCCCATTCTACGTAATAACAACTTTCTCTAGTTTGCACATGCGTCGAGAAATAAGAAAAGCTTACTTCCCCCCTTTTTTTAAATTCACAGCTTCTAGAAGGTTTAGATGAATTCTTAAAAAACACGAGTTTTTAGAAAATGTGATTTACTTCATAAATGGAATCAACAAAGTATGCACATTCTACGTCATAACAACTTTCTATGGTTTGCGGATGCGTCCGGAAATAAGAAAAGCTTAATTCCCCCCGTTTTTTTAAAATCACAGCTTCTAGAAGGTTTACATGATTTCTTAAAAAACTTGAGTTTTTAGAAAATGTGATTTATTTCATAAATGGAACCAACAAACTATGCACATTCTACGTAATAACGACTTTCTAAAGTTTGCGCATGCGTCCGTAAATATGAAAAGCTTACTTCCGCCAGTTTTTTAAAATCACAGCTTCTAGAAGGTTTACATGATTTCTTAAAAAACACGAGTTTTTAGAAAATGTTATTTATTTCATAAATGGAATCAACAAAGTATGCACATTCTATGTCATAACGACATTCTATAGTTTGTGCATGCGCAAACTATGCACATTCTACGTAATAACTACTTTCTATAGTTTGTGCATGTGTCCCGAAATATGAAAAGCTTACTTCCCCCATTTTTTTAAATTCACAGCTACTAGAAGGTTTAGATGAATTCTTAAAAAACATGAGTTTTTAGAAAATGTGATTTATTTCATAAATGGAATCAACAATCTATGTACATTCTACATAATAACGACTTTCTATAGTTTGCGCATGCGTCCGTATATAAGAAAAGCTTACTTCCCCCTTTTTTTTAAATTCACAGCTTCTAGAAGGTTTAGATGAATTCTTAAAAAACACGAGTTTTTAGAAAATGTGATTTATTTTATAAATGGAACCAATAAAATATGCACATTCTACGTAATAACGACATTCTATAGTTTGTGCATGCGTCCGGAATAAGAAAAGCTTCCTTCCGCCAGTTTTTAAAAACCACAGCTTCTACAAGGTTTACATGATTTCTTAAAAAACACAAGTTTTTAGAAAATGTGATTTATTTCATATATTGTATCAACAATGTATGCACATTCTATGTAATAACGACATTCTAAAGTTTGCGTATGCGTCCGTAAATATGAAAAGCTTACTTCCGCCAGTTTTTTAAAATCAATGCTTCTAGAAGGTTTACATGATTTCTTAAAAAACATGAGTTTTTAGAAAATATGATTTATTTCATAAATGGAATCAACAAAGTATGCATATTCTACGTTATAACAACTTTCTATAGTCTGCGCATACGTCCGGAAATAAGAAAAGCTTAATTCCCCCCGTTTTTTAAAAACACAACTTGTAGAAGGTTTACATGATGTCTTAAAAAACACGAGTTTTTAGGAAATGTGATTTATTTCATAAATGGAATCAACAAAGTATGCACATTCTATGTAGTAACGAATTTCGAAGGATTGCGCATGCGTCCGAAAATATGAAAAGCTTACTTCCACCAGTATTTTTAAATCACAGCTTCTAGAAGGTTCACATGATTTATTAAAAAACACGAGTTTTTAGAAAATGTGATTTATTTCATAAATGGAATCAACAACGTATGCACCTTCTACATAATAAGGAATTCTATAGTTTGCGCATGCGTTCGGAAATAAGAAAAGCTTGCTTCCGCCAGTTTTTTAAAACCACAGCTTCTAGAAGGTTTACATGATTTCTTAAAAAACACGAGTTTTTAGAAAATGTGATTTATTTCATAAATGGAATCAACAACGTATGTACATTCTATATAATTACGACTTTCTAAAGTTTGCGCATGCGTCCGGAAATATGAAAAGCTTACTTCCGCCAGTTTTTTAAAATCACAGCTTCTAGAAGGTTTACATGATTTCTTAAAAAACACGAGTTTTTAGAAAATGTGATTTATTTCATAAACGGAATCAACAAAGTATGCACATTCTATGTTATAACGACTTTCTATAGTTTGCACATGTGTCTGGAAATAAGAAAAGCTTACATCCGCCAGTTTTTTAAAACCACAGCTTCTAGAAGGTTTACATGATTTCTTAAAAAACACAAGTTTTTAGAAAATGTTATTTATTTCATAAATGGAATCAACAAAGTATGCACATGCTATGTAATAACGACTTTCTAAAGTTTGCGCATGCATCCGAAAATATGAAAAGCTTACTTCCGCTAGTTTTTTAAAATCACAGCTTCTAGAAGGTTTACATGATTTCTTAAAAAACACGAGTTTTTAGAAAATGTGATTTATTTCATAAATGGAATCAACAATCTATGTACATTCTACGTAATAACGACTTTCTATAGTTTGCGCATGCATCCGGATCTAAGAAAAGCTTACTTCCCCCCTGTTTTTAAATTCACAGCTTCTAGAAGGTTTAGATGAATTCTTTAAAAACACGAGTTTTTAGAAAATGTGAGCTATTTCATAAATGGAATCAAAAAAGTATGCACATTCTACGTCATTACAATCTATAGTTTGCGCATCCGTCCGGAAATAAGAAAAGCTTACTTCCGCCAGTTTTTTAAAATCACACCTTCTAGAAGGTTTACATGATTTCTTAAAAAACACGAGTTTTTAGAAAATGTGATTTATTTCATAAATGGAATCAACAATCTATGTACATTCTACGTAATAACGACTTTCTATAGTTTGCGCATGCATCCGGATCTAAGAAAAGCTTACTTCCCCCCTGTTTTTAAATTCACAGCTTCTAGAAGGTTTAGATGAATTCTTTAAAAACACGAGTTTTTAGAAAATGTGAGCTATTTCATAAATGGAATCAAAAAAGTATGCACATTCTACGTCATTACAATCTATAGTTTGCGCATCCGTCCGGAAATAAGAAAAGCTTACTTCCGCCAGTTTTTTAAAATCACACCTTCTAGAAGGTTTACATGATTTCTTAAAAAACAAGAGTTTTTAGAAAATGTGATTTATTTCATAAATGGAATCAACAAAGTATGCACATTCTATGTCATAACGATTTCTATAGTTTGCGCATGCGCAAACTATGCACATTCTACGTAATAACAACTTTCTATAGTTTGCGCATGCGTCCGGAAATAAGAAAAGCTTACTTCCGCCAGTTTTTTAAAATCACAGCTTCTAGAAGGTTTACATGATTTGTTAAAAAACACGAGCTTTTAGAAAATTTGATTTATTTCATAAATGGAATCAACAAAGTATGCACATTCTATGCAATAACGACTTTCTAAACTTTGCGCATGCGTCCGGAAATAAGAAAAGCTTACTTCCGCTAGTTTTTTAAAATCACAGCTTCTAGAAGGTTTACATGATTTCTTAAAAAACATGAGTTTTTAGAAAATGTGATTTATTTCATAAATGGAATCAACAAAGTATGCACATTCTATGTAGTAACGACTTTCTAAAGTTTGCACATGCGTCCGGAAATAAGAAAAGCTTACTTCCGCCGGTTTTTTAAAATCACAGCTTCTAGAAGCTTTACATGATTTCTTAAAAAGTACGAGTTTTTAGAAAATGTGATTTATTTCATAAATGGAATAAAAGGGATGCACATCCTATGTCATAACGACTTTCTATAGTTTACGCATGCGCAAACTATGCACATTCTACGTAATAACGAATTTCTATAGTTTGCGCATGCATCCGGAAATAAGAAAAGCTTATTTCCCCCCTTTTTTTAAATTCACAGCTTCTAGAAGGTTTAGATGAATTCTTAAAAAACAAAAGTTTTTAGAAAATGTGATTTATGTCATAAATGGAATCAACAAAGTTTGCACATTCTACGTCATAACGACTTTCTATAGTTTGCACATGCGTCCCGAAATAAGAAAAGCTTAATTTCCCCCGTTTTTTAAAATCACAACTACTAGAAGGTTTACATGATTTCTTAAAAAACACGAGTTTTTAGAAAATGTGATTTATTTCATAAATGGAATCAACAAACTATGCACATTCTATGTCATAACGACTTTCTATAGTTTGCGCATGCGCAAACTATGCACATTCTACATGATAACGACCTTCTATAGTTTGTGCATTCGTCTGGAAATAAGAAAAGCTTACTTCCCCCCTTTTTTTAAATTCAAAGCTTCTAGAAGGTTTAGATGAATTCTTGAAAAACACGAGTTTCTAGAAAATGTGATTTAGTTCATAAATGGAATCAACAAAGCATGCACATTCTACGTAGTAACGACTTTCTATAGTTTCCGCATGCGTCCGGAAATAAGAAAAGCTTACTTCCGCCAGTTTTTTAATATCACAGCTTCTAGAAGGTTTACATGATTTCTTAAAAAACACAAGTTTTTAGAAAATGTGATTTATTTCATAAATGGAATCAAAAAAGTATGCACATTCTACATCATAAAAACTTTCTATAGTTTGCGCATCTGTCCGGAAATAAGAAAAGCTTAATTTCCCCCGTTTTTTAAAATCACAGCTTCTAGAAGGTTTACATGATGTCTTAAAAAACACGAGTTTTTAGGAAATGTGATTTATTTCATAAATGGAATAAACAAAGTTTACACATTCTATGTCATAACGACTTTCTATAGTTTGCGAATGGACAAACTATGCACATTCTACGTAATAACGACTTTCTATAGTTTGCACATGCGTCCGGAAATAAGAAAAGCTTAATTCCCCCCGTTTTTTAAAAGCACAACTTCTAGAAGGTTTACATGATTTCTTAAAAAACACGAGTTTTTAGAAAATTTGATTTATTTCATCAATGGAATCAACAAAGTATGCACATTCTATGTCATAACAACTTTCTATAGTTTGCGCATGCGCAAACTATGCACATTCTACGTGATAACGAGTTTCTATAGTTTGCGCATGTGTCCGGAAATAAGAAAAGCTTACTTCCCCCCTTTTTTTAAATTCACAACTTCTAGAAGGTTTAGATGAATTCTTAAAAAACACGAGTTTTTAGAAAATGTGATTTATTTCATAAATGGAATCAACAAACTATGCACATTCTACGTAATAACGACTTTCTATAGTTTGCGCATGCGTCCGGAAATAAGAAAAGCTTCCTTCCGCCAGTTTTTTAAAACCACAGCATCTAGAAGGTTTACATGATTTCTTAAAAAACACGAGTTTTTAGAAAATGTGATTTACTTCATAAATGGAATCAACAAAGTATGCACAATCAATGTAATAACGACTTTCGAAAGTTTGCGCATGCGTCCGGAAATATGAAAAGCTTACTTCTGCCAGTTTTTTAAAATCACAGCTTCTAGAAGGTTTACATGATTTCATAAAAAACACGAGTTCTTAGAAAATGTGATTTATTTCATAAATGGATTCAAAAAGTATGCACATTCTATGTCATATCGACTTTCTATAGTTTGCGCATGCATCCGGAAATAAGAAAAGCTTATTTCCCCCCTTTTTTTAAATTCACAGCTTCTAGAAGGTTTAGATGAATTCTTAAAAAACATGAGTTTTTAGAAAATGTGAGTTATTTCATAAATAGAATCAACAAAGTTTGCACATTCTACATCATAACGTCTTTCTATAGTTTGTGCATCCGTCCGGAAATAAGAGAAGCTTAATTCCCCCCGTTTTTTAAAATCACAGCTTCTAGAAGGTTTACATGATTTCTTAAAAAACACGAGTTTTTAGAAACTGTGATTTATTTCATAAATGGAATCAACAAACTATGCACATTCTATGTAATAATGACTTTCTATAGTCTGCGCATGAGTCCGGAAATAAGAAAAGCTTCCCTCCGACAGGTTTTTAAAACCACAGCTTCTAGAAGGTTTACATGCTTTCTTAAAAAACACGAGTTTTTAGAAAATATGATATATTTCATAAATGGAATCAATAAAGTATGCACATTCTACGTAATAACGACTTTCTATTGTTTGCGCATGTGTCCGGAAATAAGAAAAGCTTACATCCGCCAGTTTTTTAAAACCACAGCTTTTAGAAGGTTTACATGATTTCTTAAAAAACACGAGTTTTCAGAAAATGTGATTTATTTCATAAATGGAATCAAAAAGTATGCACATTTTATGTCATATCGACTTTCTATAGTTTGCGCATGCGCAAACTATGCACATTCCACATAATAACGAATTTCTATAGTTTGCGCATGCATCCGGAAATAAGAAAAGCTTATTTCCCACCCTTTTTTAAATTCACAGCTTCTAGAAGGTTTAGATGAATTCTTAAAAAACACGAGTTTTTAGAAAATGTGAGTTATTTCATAAATGGAATCAATAAAGTTTGCACATTCTACGTCATAACGACTTTCTATAGTTTGCGCATGTGTCCGAAAATAAGAAAAGCTTACATCCGCCAGTTTTTTAAAACCACAGCTTCTAGAAGGTTTACATGATTTCTTAAAAAACACGAGTTTTCAGAAAATGTGATTTATTGCATAAATGGAATCAATAAAGTATGCACATTCTATGTAATAACGACTTTCTAAAGTTTGCACATGCGTCCGGAAATAAGAAAAGCTTCCTTCCGCCAGGTTTTTAAAACCACATCTTCTAGAAGGTTTACATGATTTCTTAAAAAACACGAGTTTTTAGAAAACTTGATTTATTTCATAAATGGAATCAACAAACTATGCACATTCAATGTAATAACGACTTTCGAAAGTTTGTGCATGCGTCCAGAAATATGAAAAGCTTACTTCCGCAAGTTTTTTAAAATCACAGCTTCTAGAAGGTTTACGTGATTTCTTAAAAAACACGAGTTCATAGAAAATGTGATTTATTTCATAAATGGAATCAATAAAGTATGCACATTCTACGTAATAACGACTTTCTATAGTTTGCGCATGCGTCCGGAAATAAGAAAATCTTACAACCGCCAGTTTTTTAAAACCACAACTTCTAGAAGGTTTACATCATTTCTTAAAAAACATGAGTTTTTCGAAAATGTGATTTATTGCATAAATGGAATCAAAAAAGTATGCACATTCTATGTAATAACAAATTTCTAAAGTTTGCACATGCGTCCGAAAATATGAAAAGCTTACTTCCGCCAGTTTTTTAAAATCACAGCTTCTAGAAGGTTTACATGATTTCTTAAAAAACACGACTTTTTGGAAAATGTGATTTATTTCATAAATGGAATAAACAAAGTATGCACATTCTATGTCATAACGACTTTCTATAGTTTGCACATGCGCAAACTATGCACATTCTACGTAATAACGACTTTCTACAGTTTGCGCATGCGTCCGGAAATAAGAAAAGCTTACTTCCACCAGTTTTTTAAAATCACAGCTTCTAGAAGGTTTACATGATTTCTTAAAAAACACGAGTTTTTAGAAAATGTGATTTATTTCATAAATGGAATCAACAAAGTATGCACATTCTATGTCATAACGACTTTCTAAAGTTTGCACATGCGTCCGGAAATAAGAAAAGCTTATATTCGCCAGTTTTTTAAAATCACAGCTTCTAGAAGGTTTACATGATTTCTTAAAAAGCACGAGTTTTTAGAAAATGCGATTTATTTAATAAATGGAATAAAAAAGTATGCACACGCTATGTCATAACGACTTTCTATAGTTTGCGCATGCGCAAACTATGCACATTCTACGTAGTAACGACATTCTATAGTTTGCGCATGCGTCCGGAAATAACAAAAGCTTACTTCCGCCAGTTTTTTAAAATCACAGCTTCTAGAAGGTTTACATGATTTCTTAAAAAACACGAGTTTTTAGAAAATGTGATTTATTTCATAATTGGAATCAACAAAGAATGCACATTCTACGTCATAACAACTTTCTATAGTTTGCGCATCCGTCCGGAAATAAGAAAAGCTTAATTCCCCCCGTTTTTTAAAATCACAACTTCTAGAAGGTTTACATGATGTCTTAAAAAACACGAGTTTTTAGGAATTGTTATTTATTTCATAAATGGAATCAACAAAGTATGCATATTCTATGTCAAAACGACTTTCTATAGTTTGCACATGCACAAACTATGCACATTGTACGTAATAACAACTTTTTATAGTTTGCGCATGCGTCCGGAAATAAGAAAAGCTTACTTCCTTTTTTTAAATTCACGGCTTCTAGAAGGTTTAGATGAATTCTTAAAAAACACGAGTTTTTAGAAAATGTGATTTATTTCATAAATGGAATCAACAAATTTTGCACATTCTACGTCATAACGACTTTCTATAGTTTGCGCATGCGTCCCGAAATAAGAAAAGCTTAATTCCCCCCGTTTTTTAAAATCACAGCTTCTAGAATGTTTACATGATTTCCTAAAAAACACAAGTTTTTAGAAAATGTGATTTATTTCATAAATGGAATCAATAAAGTATGCACATTCTATGCCATAACGACTTTCTATCGTTTGCGCATGCGCAAACTATGCACATTCTACGTAGTAACGACTTTCTATAGTTTGCGCATGCGTCCGGAAATAAGAAAAGCTTACTTCCGCCAGTTTTTTAAAATCACACCTTCTAGAAGGTTTACACGATTTCTTAAAAAACACGAGTTTTTAGAAAATGTGATTTATTTCATAAATGGAATCAACAAAGTATGCACATTCTATATAATAACAACTTTCTAAAGTTTGCGCATGCGTCCGGAAATAAGAAAAGCTTACTTCCGCAAGTTTTTTAAAATCACAGCTTCTAGAAGGTTTACATGATTTCATAAAAAACACGATTTTTTAGAAAATGTGATTTATTTCATAAACGGAATCAACAAAGTATGCACATTCTATGTCATAACGACTTTCTATAGTTTGCGCATGCGTAAACTATGCACATTCTACGTAATAACTACTTTCTATAGTTTGCGCATGCGTTTGGAAATATTAAAAGCTTACTTCCCCCCTTTTTTTAAATTCACAGATTCTAGAAGGTTTAGATGAATTCTTAAAAAACACGCGTTTTTATAAAATGTGATTTATTTCATCAATGGAATCAACAAAGTATACACATTCTACGTAGTAACGACTTTCTATAGTTTGCGCATGCGCAAACTATGCACATTCTACGTAGTAACGACTTTCTATAGTTTGTGCATGCGTCCGGAAATAAGAAAACCTTACTTCCGCCAGTTTTTTAAAATCACACCTTCTAGAAGGTTTACATGATTTCTTAAAAAACACGAGTTTTTAGAAAATGTGATTTATTTCATAAATGGAATCAACAAAGTATGCACATTCTATATAATAACAACTTTCTAAAGTTTGCGCATGCGTCCGGAAATAAGAAAAACTTACTTCCGCAAGTTTTTTAAAATCACAGCTTCTAGAAGGTTTACATGATTTCATAAAAAACACGAGTTTTTAGAAAATGTGATTTATTTCATAAACGGAATCAACAAAGTATGCACATTCTATGTCATAACGACTTTCTATAGTTTGCGCATGCGTAAACTATGCACATTCTACGTAATAACTACTTTCTATAGTTTGCGCATGCGTCTGGAAATATTAAAAGCTTACTTCCCCCCTTTTTTTAAATTCACAGCTTCTAGAAGGTTTACATGATTTCTTTAAAAACTTGAGTTTTTAGAAAATGTGATTTATTTCATAAATGGAACCAACAAACTATGCACATTCTACGTAATAATGACTTTCTATAGTTTGCGCACGCGTCCGGAAATAAGAAAAGCTTCCTTCTGCCAGTTTTTAAAAACCACAGCTTCTAGATGGTTTACATGATTTCTTAAAAAACACAAGTTTTTAGAAATTGTGATTTATTTCATAAATGGAATCAACAAAGTATGTACATTCTATGTAATAACAACTTTCTAAAGTTTGCGCATGCATCCGTAAATATGAAAAGCTTACTTCCGCCAGTTTTTTAAAATCACAGCTTCTAGAAGGTTTACATGATTTCTTAAAAAACACGAGTTTTTAGAAAATGTGATTTATTTCGTAAATGGAATCAACAAAGTATGCACATTCTATGTCATAAGAACTTTCTATAGTTTGCGCATGCGCAAACTATGCACATTCTACGTAATAACTACTTTCTATAGTTTGCGCATGTGTCCGTAAATAAGAAAAGCTTACTTCCGCCAGTTTTTAAAAACCACAGCTTCTAGAAGGTTTACATGATTTCTTAAAAAACACAAGTTTTTAGAAAATGTGATTTATTTCATAAATGGAACCAATAAACTATGCACATTCTACGTTATAACAACTTTCTATAGTCTACGCATACGTCCGGAAATAAGAAAAGCTTAATTCCCCCCGTTTTTTAAAATCACAACTTGTAGAAGGTTTACATGATGTCTTAAAAAACACGAGTTTTTAAAAAATGTGATTTATTTCGTAAATGGAATCAACAAAGTATGCACATTCTATGTAATAACGAATTTCGAAGGTTTGCGCATGCGTCCGGAAATATGAAAAGCTTACTTCCGCTAGTTTTTTAAAATCACAGCTTCTAGAAGGTTTACATGATTTCTTAAAAAACACGAGTTTTTAGAAAATGTGATTTATTTCATAAATGGAATCAACAAAGTATGCACATTCTATGTCATAATGTCTTTCTATAGTTTGCGCATGCGCAAAATATACACATTCTACCTAATAACGACTTTCTATAGTTTTCGCATGCGTCCGAAAATAAGAAAAGCTTTCTTCCGCCAGTTTTTTAAAATCACAGCTTCTACATGGTTTACATGATTTCTTAAAAACCACGAGTTTTTAGAAAATGTTATTTATTTCATAAATGTTATCAACAAAGTATGCACATTCTATGTCATAACGACTTTCTATAGTTTGCGCATGCGCAAACTATGCAAATTCTACGTAATAACTACTTTCTATAGTTTGCGCATGTGTCCGGAAATATGAAAAGCTTACTTCCCGCATTTTTTTAAATTCACAGCTACTAGAAGGTTTAGATGAATTCTTAAAAAACACGAGTTTTTAGAAAATGTTATTTATTTCATAAATGGAATCAACAATCTATGTACATTCTACGTAATAACGACTTTCTATAGTTTGCGCATGCGTCCGGATATAAGAAAAGCTTACTTCCCCCTTTTTTTTAAATTCACATCTTCTAGAAGGTTTAGATGAATTCTTAAAAAACACGAGTTTTTAGAAAATGTGATTTATTTCATAAATGGAGCCAATAAACTATGCACATTCTACGTAATAACGACTTTCTATAGTTTGCGCATGCGTCCGGAAATAAGAAAAGCTTCCTTCCGCAAGTTTTTAAAAACCACAGCTTCTAGAAGGTTTACATGATTTCTTAAAAAACACAAGTTTTTAGAAAATGTGATTTATTTCATAAATGGAATCAACAAAGTATGCACATTCTATGTAATAACGACTTTCTGAAGTTTGCGCATGCGTCCGTAAATATGAAAAGCTTACTTCCGCCAGTTTTTTAAAATCACTGCTTCTAGAAGGTTTACATGATTTCTTAAAAAACACAAGTTTTTAGAAAATGTCATTTATTTCATAAATGGAATCAACAAAGTATGCATAGTCTACGTTATAACAACTATCTATAGTCTGCGCATATGTCCGAAAATAAGAAAAGCTTAATTCCCCCCGTTTTTTAAAATCACAACTTGTAGAAGGCTTACATGATGTCTTAAAAAACACGAGTTTTCAGGAAATGTGATTTATTTCATAAATGGAATCAACAAAGTATGCACATTCTATGTAATAACGAATTTCGAAGGTTTGCGCATGCGTCCGAAAATATGAAAAGCTTACTTCCGCCAGTTTTTTAAATCACAGCTTCTAGAAGGTTTACATGATTTCTTAAAAAACATGAGTTTTTGGAAAATGTGATTTATTTCATAAATGGAATCAACAAAGTATGCATATTCTACGTACTAAGGAATTCTATAGTTTTCGCATGCGTCCGAAAATAAGAAAAGCTTTCTTCCGCCAGTTTTTTAAAATCACAGCTTCTAGAAGGTTTACATGATTTCTTAAAAAACACGAGTTTTTAGAAAATGTGATTTATTTCATAAATGGAATCAACAAAGTATGCACATTCTATGTCATAACGACTTTCCATAGTTTGCGCATGCGCAAACTATGCACATTCTACGTAATAACAACTTTTTATAGTTTGCGCATGCGTCCGGAAATAAGAAAAGCTTACTTCCCCCCTTTTTTTAAATTCACATCTTCTAGAAGGTTTAGATGAATTCTTAAAAAACACGAGTTTTTAGAAAATGTGATTTATTTCATAAATGGAATCACCAAAGTATGCACATTCTATGTAATAACGACTTTCTAAAGTTTCGCATGCGTCAGGAAATAAGAAAAGCTTACTTCCGCCAGTTTTTTAAAATCACACCTTCTAGAATGTTTACATGATTTCTTAAAAAACACGAGATTTTAGAAAATGTGATTTATTTCATAAATGGAATCAACAAAGAATGCACATTCTACGTCATAACAACTTTCTATAGTTTGCGCATCCGTCCGGAAATAAGAAAAGCTTAATTCCCCCCGTTTTTTAAAATCACAACTTCTAGAAGGTTTACATGATGTCTTAAAAAACACGAGTTTTTAGGAATTGTTATTTATTTCATAAATGGAATCAACAAAGTATGCATATTCTATGTCAAAACGACTTTCTATAGTTTGCACATGCGCAAACTATGCACATTGTACGTAATAACAACTTTTTATAGTTTGCGCATGCGTCCGGAAATAAGAAAAGCTTACTTCCTTTTTTTAAATTCACGGCTTCTAGAAGGTTTAGATGAATTCTTAAAAAACACGAGTTTTTAGAAAATGTGATTTATTTCATAAATGGAATCAACAAATTTTGCACATTCTACGTCATAACGACTTTCTATAGTTTGCGCATGCGTCCCGAAATAAGAAAAGCTTAATTCCCCCCGTTTTTTAAAATCACAGCTTCTAGAAGGTTTACATGATTTCCTAAAAAACACAAGTTTTTAGAAAATGTGATTTATTTCATAAATGGAATCAATAAAGTATGCACATTCTATGCCATAACGACTTTCTATCGTTTGCGCATGCGCAAACTATGCACATTCTACGTAGTAACGACTTTCTATAGTTTGCGCATGCGTCCGGAAATAAGAAAAGCTTACTTCCGCCAGTTTTTTAAAATCACACCTTCTAGAAGGTTTACACGATTTCTTAAAAACCACGAGTTTTTAGAAAATGTGATTTATTTCATAAATGGAATCAACAAAGTATGCACATTCTATATAATAACAACTTTCTAAAGTTTGCGCATGCGTCCGGAAATAAGAAAAGCTTACTTCCGCAAGTTTTTTAAAATCACAGCTTCTAGAAGGTTTACATGATTTCATAAAAAACACGATTTTTTAGAAAATGTGATTTATTTCATAAACGGAATCAACAAAGTATGCACATTCTATGTCATAACGACTTTCTATAGTTTGCGCATGCGTAAACTATGCACATTCTACGTAATAACTACTTTCTATAGTTTGCGCATGCGTTTGGAAATATTAAAAGCTTACTTCCCCCCTTTTTTTAAATTCACAGCTTCTAGAAGGTTTAGATGAATTCTTAAAAAACACGAGTTTTTATAAAATGTGATTTATTTCATCAATGGAATCAACAAAGTATACACATTCTACGTAGTAACGACTTTCTATAGTTTGCGCATGCGCAAACTATGCACATTCTACGTAGTAACGACTTTCTATAGTTTGCGCATGCGTCCGGAAATAAGAAAAGCTTACTTCCGCCAGTTTTTTAAAATCACACCTTCTAGAAGGTTTACATGATTTCTTAAAAAACACGAGTTTTTAGAAAATGTGATTTATTTCATAAATGGAATCAACAAAGTATGCACATTCTATATAATAACAACTTTCTAAAGTTTGCGCATGCGTCCGGAAATAAGAAAAACTTACTTCCGCAAGTTTTTTAAAATCACAGCTTCTAGAAGGTTTACATGATTTCATAAAAAACACGAGTTTTTAGAAAATGTGATTTATTTCATAAACGGAATCAACAAAGTATGCACATTCTATGTCATAACGACTTTCTATAGTTTGCGCATGCGTAAACTATGCACATTCTACGTAATAACTACTTTCTATAGTTTGCGCATGCGTCTGGAAATATTAAAAGCTTACTTCCCCCCTTTTTTTAAATTCACAGCTTCTAGAAGGTTTACATGATTTCTTTAAAAACTTGAGTTTTTAGAAAATGTGATTTATTTCATAAATGGAACCAACAAACTATGCACATTCTACGTAATAATGACTTTCTATAGTTTGCGCACGCGTCCGGAAATAAGAAAAGCTTCCTTCTGCCAGTTTTTAAAAACCACAGCTTCTAGATGGTTTACATGATTTCTTAAAAAACACAAGTTTTTAGAAATTGTGATTTATTTCATAAATGGAATCAACAAAGTATGTACATTCTATGTAATAACAACTTTCTAAAGTTTGCGCATGCGTCCGTAAATATGAAAAGCTTACTTACGCCAGTTTTTTAAAATCACAGCTTCTAGAAGGTTTACATGATTTCTTAAAAAACACGAGTTTTTAGAAAATGTGATTTATTTCGTAAATGGAATCAACAAAGTATGCACATTCTATGTCATAAGAACTTTCTATAGTTTGCGCATGCGCAAACTATGCACATTCTACGTAATAACTACTTTCTATAGTTTGCGCATGTGTCCGTAAATAAGAAAAGCTTACTTCCGCCAGTTTTTAAAAACCACAGCTTCTAGAAGGTTTACATGATTTCTTAAAAAACACAAGTTTTTAGAAAATGTGATTTATTTCATAAATGGAACCAATAAACTATGCACATTCTACGTTATAACAACTTTCTATAGTCTACGCATACGTCCGGAAATAAGAAAAGCTTAATTCCCCCCGTTTTTTAAAATCACAACTTGTAGAAGGTTTACATGATGTCTTAAAAAACACGAGTTTTTAGGAAATGTGATTTATTTCGTAAATGGAATCAACAAAGTATGCACATTCTATGTAATAACGAATTTCGAAGGTTTGCGCATGCGTCCGGAAATATGAAAAGCTTACTTCCGCTAGTTTTTTAAAATCACAGCTTCTAGAAGGTTTACATGATTTCTTAAAAAACACGAGTTTTTAGAAAATGTGATTTATTTCATAAATGGAATCAACAAAGTATGCACATTCTATGTCATAATGTCTTTCTATAGTTTGCGCATGCGCAAAATATACACATTCTACCTAATAACGACTTTCTATAGTTTTCGCATGCGTCCGAAAATAAGAAAAGCTTTCTTCCGCCAGTTTTTTAAAATCACAGCTTCTACATGGTTTACATGATTTCTTAAAAACCACGAGTTTTTAGAAAATGTTATTTATTTCATAAATGTTATCAACAAAGTATGCACATTCTATGTCATAACGACTTTCTATAGTTTGCGCATGCGCAAACTATGCAAATTCTACGTAATAACTACTTTCTATAGTTTGCGCATGTGTCCGGAAATATGAAAAGCTTACTTCCCGCATTTTTTTAAATTCACAGCTACTAGAAGGTTTAGATGAATTCTTAAAAAACACGAGTTTTTAGAAAATGTTATTTATTTCATAAATGGAATCAACAATCTATGTACATTCTACGTAATAACGACTTTCTATAGTTTGCGCATGCGTCCGGATATAAGAAAAGCTTACTTCCCCCTTTTTTTTAAATTCACATCTTCTAGAAGGTTTAGATGAATTCTTAAAAAACACGAGTTTTTAGAAAATGTGATTTATTTCATAAATGGAGCCAATAAACTATGCACATTCTACGTAATAACGACTTTCTATAGTTTGCGCATGCGTCCGGAAATAAGAAAAGCTTCCTTCCGCAAGTTTTTAAAAACCACAGCTTCTAGAAGGTTTACATGATTTCTTAAAAAACACAAGTTTTTAGAAAATGTGATTTATTTCATAAATGGAATCAACAAAGTATGCACATTCTATGTAATAACGACTTTCTGAAGTTTGCGCATGCGTCCGTAAATATGAAAAGCTTACTTCCGCCAGTTTTTTAAAATCACTGCTTCTAGAAGGTTTACATGATTTCTTAAAAAACACAAGTTTTTAGAAAATGTCATTTATTTCATAAATGGAATCAACAAAGTATGCATAGTCTACGTTATAACAACTATCTATAGTCTGCGCATATGTCCGAAAATAAGAAAAGCTTAATTCCCCCCGTTTTTTAAAATCACATCTTGTAGAAGGCTTACATGATGTCTTAAAAAACACGAGTTTTCAGGAAATGTGATTTATTTCATAAATGGAATCAACAAAGTATGCACATTCTATGTAATAACGAATTTCGAAGGTTTGCGCATGCGTCCGAAAATATGAAAAGCTTACTTCCGCCAGTTTTTTAAATCACAGCTTCTAGAAGGTTTACATGATTTCTTAAAAAACATGAGTTTTTGGAAAATGTGATTTATTTCATAAATGGAATCAACAAAGTATGCATATTCTACGTACTAAGGAATTCTATAGTTTTCGCATGCGTCCGAAAATAAGAAAAGCTTTCTTCCGCCAGTTTTTTAAAATCACAACTTCTAGAAGGTTTACATGATTTCTTAAAAAACACGAGTTTTTAGAAAATGTGATTTATTTCATAAATGGAATCAACAAAGTATGCACATTCTATGTCATAACGACTTTCCATAGTTTGCGCATGCGCAAACTATGCACATTCTACGTAATAACAACTTTTTATAGTTTGCGCATGCGTCCGGAAATAAGAAAAGCTTACTTCCCCCCTTTTTTTAAATTCACATCTTCTAGAAGGTTTAGATGAATTCTTAAAAAACACGAGTTTTTAGAAAATGTGATTTATTTCATAAATGGAATCACCAAAGTATGCACATTCTATGTAATAACGACTTTCTAAAGTTTCGCATGCGTCAGGAAATAAGAAAAGCTTACTTCCGCCAGTTTTTTAAAATCACACCTTCTAGAATGTTTACATGATTTCTTAAAAAACACGAGATTTTAGAAAATGTGATTTATTTCATAAATGGAATCAACAAACTCTGCACTTTCTATGTAATAACGACTTTCTAAAGTTTGCGCATGCGTCCGAAACTATGACAAGCTTACTTCCGCCAGTTTTTTAAAATCACAGCTTCTAGAAGGTTTACGTGATTTCTTAAAAAACACGAGTTTTTAGAAAATGTGATTTATTTCATAAATGGAATCAATAAAGTATACACATTCTACGTAATAACGACTTTCTATAGTTTGCGCATGTGTCCGAAAATAAGAAAAGCTTACATCCTCCAGTTTTTTAAAACCACAGCTTCTAGAAGGTTTACATGATTTCTTAAAAAACACGAGTTTTCCGAAAATGTGATTTATTGCATAAATGGAATCAACAAAGTATGCACATTCTATGTAATAACGACTTTCTAAAGTTTGCGCATGCGTCCGGAAATAAGAAAAGCTTCCTTCCGCCAGGTTTTTAAAACCACAGCTTCTAGAAGGTTTACATGATTTCTTAAAAAACACGAGTTTTTAGAAAATGTGATTTATTTCATAAATGGAATCAACAAAGTATGCAGAGTCAATGTAATAACGACTTTCGAAAGTTTGCACATGCGTCCGGAAATATGAAAAGCTTACTTCCGCCAGTTTTTTAAAATCACAGCTTCTAGAAGGTTTACATGATTTCTTAAAAAACACGAGTTCTTAGAAAATGTGATTTATTTCATAAATGGAATCAATAAAGTATGCACATTCTACGTAATAACGACTTTCTATAGTTTGTGCATGCGTCCGGAAATAAGAAAATTTTACATCCGCCAGTTTTTTAAAACCACAGCTTCTAGAAGGTTTACATGATTTCTTAAAAAACACGAGTTTTTAGAAAATGGGATTTATTTCATAAATGGAATCAACAAACTATGCACATTCTATGTAATAACGACTTTATAAAGTTTGCGCATGCGTCGGGAAATATGAAAAGCTTACTTTCACCATTTTTTTAAAATGACAGCTTCTAGAAGGTTTACATGATTTCTTAAAAAACACGAGTTTTTAGAAAATGTGATTTATTTCATAAATGGAATCAAAAAAGTATGCACATTCTATGTCGTAACGACTTTCTATAGTTTGCGCATGTGCAAACTATGCACATTCTAGGTAATAACAACATTTTATAGTTTGCGCATGCGTTCGGAAATAAGAAAAGCTTACTTCCCCCCTTTTTTTAAATTCACAGCTTCTAGAAGGTTTAGATGAATTATTAAAAAACACGAGTTTTTAGAAAATGTGATTTATTTCATAAATGGAATCAACAAAGTATGCACATTCTACGTCATAACAACTTTCTATAGTTTGCGCATTCGTCCGGAAATAAGAAAAGCTTAATTCCCCCCATTTTTTAAAATCACAGCTTTTAGAAGGTTTACATGATTTCTTAAAAAACACGAGTTTTTAGAAAATGTGATTTATTTCATAAATGGAATCATCAAACTAAACACATTCTACGTAATAACAACTTTCTATAGTTTGCGCATGCATCCGGAAATAAGAAAAGCTTTCTTCTGCCAGTTTTTTAAATCCACAGCTTCTAGAAGGTTTACATGATTTCTTAAAAAACACAAGTTTTTAGAAAATGTGATTTATTTCATAAATGGAATCAACAAAGTATGCACATTCTACGTAGTAACGACTTTCTATAGTTTGCGCATGCGTCCGTAAATAAGAAAAGCTTACTTCCGCCAGTTTTTTAAAATCACACCTTCTAGAAGGTTTACATGATTTCTAAAAATAGACGAGTTTTTAGAAAATGTGATTTATTTCATAAATGGAATCAACAAAGTATGCACATTCTATGTAATAACGTTTTTCTAAAGTTTGTGCATGTGTCGGGAAATAAGAAAAGCTTACTTCCACTAGTTTTTTAAAATCACAGCTTCTAGAAGGTTTACACGATTTCTTAAAAAACACGAGTTTTTAGAAAATGTGATTTATTTCATATATGGAATCAACAAAGTATGCACATTCTATGTCATAACGACTTTCTATAGTTTGCGCATGCGCAAACTATGCACATTCTACGTGATAACGACTTTCTATAGTTTGCGCATGCGTCCGGAAATAACAAAATCTTACTTCCCCCGTTTTTTTAAATTCACAGCTTCTAGAAGGTTTAGATGAATTCTTAAAAAACACGAGTTTTTAGAAAATGTGATTTATTTCATAAATAGAATCCACAAAGTTTTCACATTCTACATCATAACGACTTTCTATAGTTTGCGCATGCATCCGGAAATAAGAGAAGCTTAATTCCCCCCGTTTTTTAAAATCACAGCTTCTAGAAGGTTTACATGATTTCTTAAAAAACACGAGTTTTTAGAAAATGTGATATATTTCATCAATGGAATCAATAAAGTATGCACATTCTATGTAATAACGACTTTCTATAGTTTGCGCATGTGTCCGGAAATAAGAAAAGCTTACATCCGCCAGTTTTTTAAAACCACAGCTTCTAGAAGGTTTATATGATTTCTTAACAAACACGAGTTTTCAGAAAATGTGATTTATTGCATGAATGGAATCGACAAAGTATGCACATTCTATGTAATAACGACTTTCTATAGTTTGCGCATGTGTCCGGAAATAAGAAAAGCTTACAACCGCTAGTTTTTTAAAACCACAGCTTCTAGAAGGTTTACATTATTTCTTAAAAAACATGAGTTTTCAGAAAATGAGATTTATTGCATAAATGGAATCAACAAAGTATGCACATTCTATGTAATAACGACTTTCTAAAGTTTGCGCATGCGTCTGAAAATATGAAAAGCTTACTTCCGCCAGTTTTTTAAAATCACAGCTTCTAGAAGGTTTACATGATTTCTTAAAAAACACGAGTTTTTAGAAAATTTGATTTATTTCATAAATGGAATCAAAAAGTATGCACATTCTATGTCATAACGACTTTCTATAGTTTGCACATGCGTCTAGAAATATGAATAGCTTACATCTGCCAATTTTTTGAAACCACAGCTTCTAGAAGGTTTACATGATTTCTTAAAAAACACAAGTTTTTAGAAAATGTTATTTATTTCATAAATGGAATCAACAAAGTATGCACATTCTATGTTATAACGACTTTCTAAAGTTTGCGCATGCGTCCGGAAATATGAAAAGCTTACTTCCGCTAGTTTTTTAAAATCACAGCTTCTAGAAGGTTTACATGATTTCTTAAAAAACACGAGTTTTTAGAAAATGTGATTTATTTCATAAATGGAATCAACAAAGTATGCACATTCTATGTCATAATGTCTTTCTATAGTTTGCGCATGCGCAAAATATACACATTCTACCTAATAACGACTTTCTATAGTTTTCGCATGCGTCCGAAAATAAGAAAAGCTTTCTTCCGCCAGTTTTTTAAAATCACAGCTTCTACATGGTTTACATGATTTCTTAAAAACCACGAGTTTTTAGAAAATGTTATTTATTTCATAAATGTTATCAACAAAGTATGCACATTCTATGTCATAACGACTTTCGATAGTTTGCGCATGCGCAAACTATGCAAATTCTACGTAATAACTACTTTCTATAGTTTGCGCATGTGTCCGGAAATATGAAAAGCTTACTTCCCGCATTTTTTTAAATTCACAGCTACTAGAAGGTTTAGATGAATTCTTAAAAAACACGAGTTTTTAGAAAATGTTATTTATTTCATAAATGGAATCAACAATCTATGTACATTCTACGTAATAACGACTTTCTATAGTTTGCGCATGCGTCCGGATATAAGAAAAGCTTACTTCCCCCTTTTTTTTAAATTCACATCTTCTAGAAGGTTTAGATGAATTCTTAAAAAACACGAGTTTTTAGAAAATGTGATTTATTTCATAAATGGAGCCAATAAACTATGCACATTCTACGTAATAACGACTTTCTATAGTTTGCGCATGCGTCCGGAAATAAGAAAAGCTTCCTTCCGCAAGTTTTTAAAAACCACAGCTTCTAGAAGGTTTACATGATTTCTTAAAAAACACAAGTTTTTAGAAAATGTGATTTATTTCATAAATGGAATCAACAAAGTATGCACATTCTATGTAATAACGACTTTCTGAAGTTTGCGCATGTGTCCGTAAATATGAAAAGCTTACTTCCGCCAGTTTTTTAAAATCACTGCTTCTAGAAGGTTTACATGATTTCTTAAAAAACACAAGTTTTTAGAAAATGTCATTTATTTCATAAATGGAATCAACAAAGTATGCATAGTCTACGTTATAACAACTATCTATAGTCTGCGCATATGTCCGAAAATAAGAAAAGCTTAATTCCCCCCGTTTTTTAAAATCACAACTTGTAGAAGGCTTACATGATGTCTTAAAAAACACGAGTTTTCAGGAAATGTGATTTATTTCATAAATGGAATCAACAAAGTATGCACATTCTATGTAATAACGAATTTCGAAGGTTTGCGCATGCGTCCGAAAATATGAAAAGCTTACTTCCGCCAGTTTTTTAAATCACAGCTTCTAGAAGGTTTACATGATTTCTTAAAAAACATGAGTTTTTGGAAAATGTGATTTATTTCATAAATGGAATCAACAAAGTATGCACATTCTATGTCATAACGACTTTCTATAGTTTGCGCATGCGCAAACTATGCACATTCTACGTAATAACGACTTTCTATAGTTTGCGCATGCATCCGGAAATACTAAAAGCTTTCTTCCGCAAGTTTTTTAAAATCACAGCTTCTAGAAGGTTTACATGATTTCTTAAAAAACGCGAGTTTTTAGAAAATGTGATTTATTTCATAAATGGTATCAACAAAGTATGCACATTCTATGTAATAACGACTTTCTAAAGTTTGCGCATGCGTCCGGAAATAAGAAAAGCTTACGTCCGCCAGTTTTTTAAAATCACACCTTCTAGAAGGTTTACATGATTTGTTAAAAAACACGAGTTTTTAGAAAATGTGATTTATTTCATAAATGGAATCAACAAAATATGCACATCCTATTTAATAACGACTTTCTAAAGTTTGTGCATGCGTCCGGAAAAAAGAAAAGCTTACTTCCGCCAGTTTTTTAAAATCACAGCTTCTAGAAGGTTTACATGATTTCTTAAAAAGCAAAAGTTTTTAGAAAATGTGATTAATTCATAAATGGAATAAAAAGGTATGCACATTTTCTGTCATAACGACTTTCTATAATTTGCGCATGCACAAACTATGCACATTCTACGTAATAACGACTTTCTATAGTTTGTGCATGCATCCCGAAATAAGAAAAGCCTACTTCCCCCCTTTTTTTAAATTCACAGCTTCTAGAAGGTTTAGATGAATTCTTAAAAAACACGAGTTTTTAGAAAATGTGATTTATTTCATAAATGGAATCAACAATCTATGTACATTCTACGTAATAACGACTTTCTATAGTTTGCGCATGCGTCCAGAAATAAGAAAAGCTTACTTCCCCCATTTTTTTAAATTCACAGCTTCTAGAAGGTTTAGATGAATTCTTAAAATACACGAGTTTTTAGAAAATGTGATTTATTTCATAAATTTAATCAATAAACTATGCACATTCTACGTAATAACGACTTTCTATAGTTTGCGCATGCGTCCGGAAATAAGAAAAGCTTCCTTCCGCCAGTTTTTAAAAACCACAGCTTCTAGAAGGTTTACATGATTTCTTAAAAAACACGAGTTTTTAGAAAATGTGATTTATTTCATAAATGGAATCAACAAAGTGTGAACATTCTATGTCATAAGGACTTTCTATAGTTTGCGCATGCGCAAACTACGCACATTCTACGTAATAACAACTTTTTATAGTTTGCACATGCGTCCGGAAATAAGAAAAGCTTACTTCCCCCCTTTTTTTAAATACGCATCTTCTAGAAGATTTAGATGAATTCTTAAAAAACATGAGTTTTTAGAAAATGTGATTTTTTTCATAAATGGAATCAACAAAGTATGCACATTCTACGTCATAACAACTTTCTATAGTTTGCGCATGCGTCCGGAAATAAGAAAAGCTTAATTCCCCCCGTTTTTTTAAATCACAGCTTTTAGAAGGTTTACATGATTTCTTAAAAAACACGAGTTTTTAGAAAATGTGATTTATTTCATAAATGGAATCAACAAACTAAGCACATTCTACGTAATAACAACTTTCAAAAGTTTGCGCATGCGTCCGGAAATAAGAAAAGCTTAATTCCCCCCATTTTTTAAAACCATAGCTTCTAGAAGGTTTACATGATTTCTTAAAAAACACGAGTTTTTAGAAAATGTGATTTATTTCATAAATGGAATCAACAAAGTATGCACATTCTATGTAATAACGACTTTCTAAAGTTTGCGCATGCGTCCGGAAATAAGAAAAGCTTACTTCCGCAAGTTTTTTAAGATCACAGCTTCTAGAAGGTTTACATGATTTCTTAAAAAACATGAGTTTTTAGAAAATGTGATTTATTTCATAAATGTAATCAACAAAGTATGCACATTCTATGTCATAACGACTTTCTATACTTTGCACATGCGCAAACTATGCACATCCTACGTAATAACGACTTTCTACAGTTTGCGCATGCGTCTGGAAATAAGAAAGGCTTACCTCCGCCAGTTTTTTAAAATCACAGCTTCTAGAAGGTTTACATGATTTCTTAAAAAACACGAGCTTTTAGAAAATGTGATTTATTTCATAAATGGAATCAACAAAGTACGCACATTCTATGTAATAACGACTTTCTAAAGTTTGTGCATGCGTCCAGAAATAAGAAAAGCTTACTTCCGCCAGTTTTTTAAAATCACAGCTTCTAGAAGGTTTACATGAATTCTTAAAAAACACAAGTTTTTAGAAAATGTCATTTATTTCATAAATGGAATCAACAAAGTATGCACATTCTATGTCATAACGACTTTCTAAAGTTTGCGCATGCGGCCCGAAATAAGAAAAGCTTACTTCCGCCAGTTTTCTAAACTCACACCTTCTAGAAGGTTTACATGATTTCTAAAAAAACACGAGTTTTTAGAAAATGTGATTTATTTCATAAATGGAATCAACAAAGTATGCACATTCAATGTAATAACGACTTTCTAAAGTTTGTGCATGCGTCCGGAAATAAGAAAAGCTTACTTCCGCCAGTTTTTTAAAATCACAGCTTCTAGAAGGTTTACATGATTTCTTAAAAAACACTAGTTTTTAGAAAATGCGATTTATTTCATAATTGGAATCAACAAAGAATGCACATTCTACGTCATAACAACTTTCTATAGTTTGCGCATCCGTCTGGAAATAAAAAAAGCTTAATTCCCCCCGTTTTTTAAAATCACAACTTCTAGAACGTTTACATGATGTCTTAAAAAACACGAGTTTTTAGGAAATGTGATTTATTTCATAAATGGAATCAACAAAGTATACACATTCTATGTCATAACGACTTTCTATAGTTTGCGAATGCGCAAACTATGCACATTCTAAGTAATAACAACTTTTTATAGTTTGTGCATGCGTCCGGAAATAAGAAAAGCTTACTTCCCCCCTTTTTTTAAATTCACAGCTTCTAGAAGGTTTAGATGAATTCTTAAAAAACACGAGTTTTTAGAAAATGTGATTTATTTCATAAATGGAATCAACAAACTATGCACATTCAACGTAATAACGACTTTCTATCGTTTGCGCATGCGTCCGGAAATAAGAAAAGCTTCCTTCGGCCAGTTTTTTAAAACCACAGCTTCTAGAAGGTTTACATGATTTCTTAAAAAACGCGAGTTTTTAGAAAATGTGATTTATTTCATAAATGGACTCAACAAAGTATGCACATTCTATGTAATAACGACTTTCGAAAGTTTGCGCATGCGTCTGGAAATATGAAAAGCTTACTTCCACCAGTTTTTTAAAAATCACAGCTTCTAGAAGGCTTACATGATTATTTAAAAAACATGAGTTTTTAGAAAATGTGATTTATTTTATAAATGGAATCAACAAAGTATGCACATTCTACGTCATAACGACTTTCTATAGTTTGCACATGCCCAAACTATGCACATTCTATGTAATAACAACTTTCTATAGTTTGCACATTCGTCCGGAAATAAGAAAAGCTTACTTCCCCCCTTTTTTTAAATTCACAGCTTCGGGAAGGTTTAGATGAATTCTTAAAAGACACGAGTTTTTAGATAATGTGATTTATTTCATAAATGGAATCAACAAAGTATGCACATTCTACGTCATAACAACTTTCTATATGTTGCGCATACGTCCGGAAATAAGAAAAGCTTAATTCCCCCCTTTTTTTAAAATCACAGCTTCTAGAAGGTTTACACGATTTCTTAAAAACACGATTATTTTTAAAATAAGAAAAGCTTACTTCCGCCAGTTTTCTAAAATCACACCTTCTAGAAGGTTTACATGATTTCTAAAAAAACACGAGTTTTTAGAAAATGTGATTTATTTCATAAATGGAATCAACAAAGTATGCACATTCTATGTAATAACGACTTTCTAAAGTTTGCGCATGCGTCCGGAAATAAGAAAAGCTTACTTCCGCCAGTTTTTTAAAATCACATCTTCTAGAAGGTTTACATGATTTCTTAAAAAACACGAGTTTTTAGAAAATGTGATTTATTTCATAAATGGAATCAACAAAGTATGCACATTCTACGTCATAACGACTTTCTATAGTTTGCGCATGCGCAAACTATGCACATTCTACGTAATAACGACTTTCTATAGTTTGCGCATGCATCCGGAAATACTAAAAGCTTTCTTCCGCAAGTTTTTTAAAATCACAGCTTCTAGAAGGTTTACATGATTTCTTAAAAAACGCGAGTTTTTAGAAAATGTGATTTATTTCATAAATGGTATCAACAAAGTATGCACATTCTATGTAATAACGACTTTCTAAATTATGCGCATGCGTCTGGAAATAAGAAAAGCTTACGTCCGCCAGTTTTTTAAAATCACACCTTCTAGAAGGTCTACATGATTTGTTAAAAAACACGAGTTTTTAGAAAATGTGATTTATTTCATAAATGTAATCAACAAAGTATGCACATTCTATGTCATAACGACTTTCTATACTTTGCACATGCGCAAACTATGCACATTCTACGTAATAACGACTTTCTACAGTTTGCGCATGCGTCTGGAAATAAGAAAGGCTTACTTCCGCCAGTTTTTTAAAATCACAGCTTCTAGAAGGTTTACATGATTTCTTAAAAAACACGAGCTTTTAGAAAATGTCATTTATTTCATAAATGGAATCAACAAAGTACGCACATTCTATGTAATAACGACTTTCTAAAGTTTGTGCATGCGTCCAGAAATAAGAAAAGCTTACTTCCGCCAGTTTTTTAAAATCACAGCTTCTAGAAGGTTTACATGAATTCTTAAAAAACACAAGTTTTTAGAAAATGTCATTTATTTCATAAATGGAATCAACAAAGTATGCACATTCTATGTCATAACGACTTTCTAAAGTTTGCGCATGCGGCCCGAAATAAGAAAAGCTTACTTCCGCCAGTTTTCTAAAATCACACCTTCTAGAAGGTTTACATGATTTCTAAAAAAACACGAGTTTTTAGAAAATGTGATTTATTTCATAAATGGAATCAACAAAGTATGCACATTCTATGTAATAACGACTTTCTAAAGTTTGTGCATGCGTCCGGAAATAAGAAAAGCTTACTTCCGCCAGTTTTTTAAAATCACAGCTTCTAGAAGGTTTACATGATTTCTTAAAAAACACTAGTTTTTAGAAAATGCGATTTATTTCATAATTGGAATCAACAAAGAATGCACATTCTACGTCATAACAACTTTCTATAGTTTGCGCATCCATCCGGAAATAAAAAAAGCTTAATTCCCCCCGTTTTTTAAAATCACAACTTCTAGAACGTTTACATGATGTCTTAAAAAACACGAGTTTTTAGGAAATGTGATTTATTTCATAAATGGAATCAACAAAGTATACACATTCTATGTCATAACGACTTTCTATAGTTTGCGAATGCGCAAACTATGCACATTCTACGTAATAACAACTTTTTATAGTTTGTGCATGCGTCCGGAAATAAGAAAAGCTTACTTCCCCCCTTTTTTTAAATTCACAGCTTCTAGAAGGTTTAGATGAATTCTTAAAAAACACGAGTTTTTAGAAAATGTGATTTATTTCATAAATGGAATCAACAAACTATGCACATTCTACGTAATAACGACTTTCTATCGTTTGCGCATGCGTCCGGAAATAAGAAAAGCTTCCTTCGGCCAGTTTTTTAAAACCACAGCTTCTAGAAGGTTTATATGATTTCTTAAAAAACGCGAGTTTTTAGAAAATGTGATTTATTTCATAAATGGACTCAACAAAGTATGCACATTCTATGTAATAACGACTTTCGAAAGTTTGCGCATGCGTCTGGAAATATGAAAAGCTTACTTCCACCAGTTTTTTAAAAATCACAGCTTCTAGAAGGCTTACATGATTATTTAAAAAACATGAGTTTTTAGAAAATGTGATTTATTTTATAAATGGAATCAACAAAGTATGCACATTCTACGTCATAACGACTTTCTATAGTTTGCACATGCCCAAACTATGCACATTCTATGTAATAACAACTTTCTATAGTTTGCACATTCGTCCGGAAATAAGAAAAGCTTACTTCCCCCCTTTTTTTAAATTCACAGCGTCGGGAAGGTTTAGATGAATTCTTAAAAGACACGAGTTTTTAGATAATGTGATTTATTTCATAAATGGAATCAACAAAGTATGCACATTCTAGGTCAGAACAACTTTCTATATGTTGCGCATACGTCCGGAAATAAGAAAAGCTTAATTCCCCCCTTTTTTTAAAATCACAGCTTCTAGAAGGTTTACATGATTTCTTAAAAACACGATTATTTTGAAAATAAGAAAATCTTACTTCCGCCAGTTTTCTAAAATCACACCTTCTAGAAGGTTTACATGATTTCTAAAAAAACACGAGTTTTTAGAAAATGTGATTTATTTCATAAATGGAATCAACAAAGTATGCACATTCTATGTAATAAAGACTTTCTAAAGTTTGCGCATGCGTCCGGAAATAAGAAAAGCTTACTTCCGCCAGTTTTTTAAAATCACATCTTCTAGAAGGTTTACATGATTTCTTAAAAAACACGAGTTTTTAGAAAATGTGATTTATTTCATAAATGGAATCAACAAAGTATGCACATTCTATGTCATAACGACTTTCTATAGTTTGCGCATGCGCAAACTATGCACATTCTACGTAATAACGACTTTCTATAGTTTGCGCATGCATCCGGAAATAAGAAAAGCTTTCTTCCGCAAGTTTTTTAAAATCACAGCTTCTAGAAGGTTTACATGATTTCTTAAAAAACACGAGTTTTTAGAAAATGTGATTTATTTCATAAATGGTATCAACAAAGTATGCACATTCTATGTAATAACGACTTTCTAAAGTTTGCGTATGCGTCCGGAAATAAGAAAAGCTTACGTCCGCGAGGTTTTTAAAATCACACCTTCTAGAAGGTTTACATGATTTGTTAAAAAACACGAGTTTTTAGAAAATGTGATTTATTTCATAAATGGAATCAACAAAATATGCACATTCTATTTAATAACGACTTTCTAAAGTTTGTGCATGCGTCCGGAAAAAAGAAAAGCTTACTTCCGCCAGTTTTTTAAAATCACAGCTTCTAGAAGGTTTACATGATTTCTTAAAAAGCACAAGTTTTTAGAAAATGTGATTTATTTCATAAATGGAATAAAAAGGTATGCACATTTTCTGTCATAACGACTTTCTATAATTTGCGCATGCACAAACTATGCACATTCTACGTAATAACGACTTTCTATAGTTTGTGCATGCATCCCGAAATAAGAAAAGCCTACTTCCCCCCTTTTTTTAAATTCACAGCTTCTAGAAGGTTTAGATGAATTCTTAAAAAACACGAGTTTTTAGAAAATGTTATTTATTTCATAAATGGAATCAACAATCTATGTACATTCTACGTAATAACGACTTTCTATAGTTTGCGCATGCGTCCAGAAATAAGAAAAGCTTACTTCCCCCATTTTTTTAAATTCACAGCTTCTAGAAGGTTTAGATGAATTCTTAAAATACACGAGTTTTTAGAAAATGTGATTTATTTCATAAATTTAATCAATAAACTATGCACATTCTACGTAATAACGACTTTCTATAGTTTGCGCATGCGTCCGGAAATAAGAAAAGCTTCCTTCCGCCAGTTTTTAAAAACCACAGCTTCTAGAAGGTTTACATGATTTCTTAAAAAACACAAGTTTTTAGAAAATGTGATTTATTTCATAAATGGAATCAACAAAGTGTGAACATTCTATGTCATAACCACTTTCTATAGTTTGCGCATGCGCAAACTACGCACATTCTACGTAATAACAACTTTTTATAGTTTGCACATGCGTCCGGAAATAAGAAAAGCTTACTTCCCCCCTTTTTTTAAATTCGCATCTTCTAGAAGATTTAGATGAATTCTTAAAAAACATGAGTTTTTAGAATATGTGATTTTTTTCATAAATGGAATCAACAAAGTATGCACATTCTACGTCATAACAACTTTCTATAGTTTGCGCATGCGTCCGGAAATAAGAAAAGCTTAATTCCCCCCGTTTTTTTAAATCACAGCTTTTAGAAGGTTTACATGATTTCTTAAAAAACACGAGTTTTTAGAAAATGTGATTTATTTCATAAATTGAATCAACAAACTAAGCACATTCTACGTAATAACAACTTTCAAAAGTTTGCGCATGCGTCCGGAAATAAGAAAAGCTTAATTCCCCCCATTTTTTAAAACCATAGCTTCTAGAAGGTTTACATGATTTCTTAAAAAACACGAGTTTTTAGAAAATGTGATTTATTTCATAAATGGAATCAACAAAGTATGCACATTCTATGTAATAACGACTTTCTAAAGTTTGCGCATGCGTCCGGAAATAAGAAAAGCTTACTTCCGCAAGTTTTTTAAGATCACAGCTTCTAGAAGGTTTACATGATTTCTTAAAAAACATGAGTTTTTAGAAAATGTGATTTATTTCATAAATGTAATCAACAAAGTATGCACATTCTATGTCATAACGAATTTCTATACTTTGCACATGCGCAAACTATGCACATTCTACGTAATAACGACTTTCTACAGTTTGCGCATGCGTCTGGAAATAAGAAAGGCTTACTTCCGCCAGTTTTTTAAAATCACAGCTTCTAGAAGGTTTACATGATTTCTTAAAAAACACGAGCTTTTAGAAAATGTGATTTATTTCATGAATGGAATCAACAAAGTACGCACATTCTATGTAATAACGACTTTCTAAAGTTTGTGCATGCGTCCAGAAATAAGAAAAGCTTACTTCCGCCAGTTTTTTAAAATCACAGCTTCTAGAAGGTTTACATGAATTCTTAAAAAACACAAGTTTTTAGAAAATGTCATTTATTTCATAAATGGAATCAACAAAGTATGCACATTCTATGTCATAACGACTTTCTAAAGTTTGCGCATGCGGCCCGAAATAAGAAAAGCTTACTTCCGCCAGTTTTCTAAAATCACACCTTCTAGAAGGTTTACATGATTTCTAAAAAAACACGAGTTTTTAGAAAATGTGATTTATTTCATAAATGGAATCAACAAAGTATGCACATTCTATGTAATAACGACTTTCTAAAGTTTGTGCATGCGTCCGGAAATAAGAAAAGCTTACTTCCGCCAGTTTTTTAAAATCACAGCTTCTAGAAGGTTTACATGATTTCTTAAAAAACACTAGTTTTTAGAAAATGCGATTTATTTCATAATTGGAATCAACAAAGAATGCACATTCTACGTCATAACAACTTTCTATAGTTTGCGCATCCGTCCGGAAATAAAAAAAGCTTAATTCCCCCCGTTTTTTAAAATCACAACTTCTAGAACGTTTACATGATGTCTTAAAAAACACGAGTTTTTAGGAAATGTGATTTATTTCATAAATGGAATCAACAAAGTATACACATTCTATGTCATAACGACTTTCTATAGTTTGCGAATGCGCAAACTATGCACATTCTAAGTAATAACAACTTTTTATAGTTTGTGCATGCGTCCGGAAATAAGAAAAGCTTACTTCCCCCCTTTTTTTAAATTCACAGCTTCTAGAAGGTTTAGATGAATTCTTAAAAAACACGAGTTTTTAGAAAATGTGATTTATTTCATAAATGGAATCAACAAACTATGCACATTCTACGTAATAACGACTTTCTATCGTTTGCGCATGCGTCCGGAAATAAGAAAAGCTTCCTTCGGCCAGTTTTTTAAAACCACAGCTTCTAGAAGGTTTACATGATTTCTTAAAAAACGCGAGTTTTTAGAAAATGTGATTTATTTCATAAATGGACTCAACAAAGTATGCACATTCTATGTAATAACGACTTTCGAAAGTTTGCGCATGCGTCTGGAAATATGAAAAGCTTACTTCCACCAGTTTTTTAAAAATCACAGCTTCTAGAAGGCTTACATGATTATTTAAAAAACATGAGTTTTTAGAAAATGTGATTTATTTTATAAATGGAATCAACAAAGTATGCACATTCTACGTCATAACGACTTTCTATAGTTTGCACATGCCCAAACTATGCACATTCTATGTAATAACAACTTTCTATAGTTTGCACATTCGTCCGGAAATAAGAAAAGCTTACTTCCCCCCTTTTTTTAAATTCACAGCTTCGGGAAGGTTTAGATGAATTCTTAAAAGACACGAGTTTTTAGATAATGTGATTTATTTCATAAATGGAATCAACAAAGTATGCACATTCTACGTCATAACAACTTTCTATATGTTGCGCATACGTCCGGAAATAAGAAAAGCTTAATTCCCCCCTTTTTTTAAAATCACAGCTTCTAGAAGGTTTACATGATTTCTTAAAAACACGATTATTTTGAAAATAAGAAAAGCTTACTTCCGCCAGTTTTCTAAAATCACACCTTCTAGAAGGTTTACATGATTTCTAAAAAACACGAGTTTTTAGAAAATGTGATTTATTTCATAAATGGAATCAACAAAGTATGCACATTCTTTGTAATAACGACCTTCTAAAGTTTGCGCATGTGTCCGGAAATATGAAAAGCTTACTTCCGCCAGTTTTTTAAAATCACAGCTTCTAGAATGTTTACATGATTTCTTAAAAAACACGAGTTTTTAGAAAATGTGATTTATTTCATAAATGGAATCAACAAAGTATGCACATTCTATGTCATAACGACTTTCTATAGTTTGCGCATGCGCAAACTATGCACATTCTACGTAATAACGACTTTCTATAGTTTGCGCATGCATCCGGAAATAAGAAAAGCTTTCTTCCGCAAGTTTTTTAAAATCACAGCTTCTAGAAGGTTTACATGATTTCTTAAAAAACACGATTTTTTAGAAAATGTGATTTATTTCATAAATGGTATCAACAAAGTATGCACATTCTATGTAATAACGACTTTCTAAAGTTTGCGCATGCGTCCGGAAATAAGAAAAGCTTACGTCCGCCAGTTTTTTAAAATCACACCTTCTAGAAGGTTTACATGATTTGTTAAAAAACACGAGTTTTTAGAAAATGTGATTTATTTCATAAATGGAATCAACAAAATATGCACATTCTATTTAATAACGACTTTCTAAAGTTTGTGCATGCGTCCGGAAAAAAGAAAAGCTTACTTCCGCCAGTTTTTTAAAATCACAGCTTCTAGAAGGTTTACATGATTTCTTAAAAAGCACAAGTTTTTAGAAAATGTGATTTATTTCATAAATGGAATAAAAAGGTATGCACATTTTCTGTCATAACGACTTTCTATAATTTGCGCATGCACAAACTATGCACATTCTACGTAATAACGACTTTCTATAGTTTGTGCATGCATCCCGAAATAAGAAAAGCCTACTTCCCCCCTTTTTTTAAATTCACAGCTTCTAGAAGGTTTAGATGAATTCTTAAAAAACACGAGTTTTTAGAAAATGTGATTTATTTCATAAATGGAATCAACAATCTATGTACATTCTACGTAATAGCGACTTTCTATAGTTTGCGCATGCGTCCAGAAATAAGAAAAGCTTACTTCCCCCATTTTTTTAAATTCACAGCTTCTAGAAGGTTTAGATGAATTCTTAAAATACACGAGTTTTTAGAAAATGTGATTTATTTCATAAATTTAATCAATAAACTATGCACATTCTACGTAATAACGACTTTCTATAGTTTGCGCATGCGTCCGGAAATAAGAAAAGCTTCCTTCCGCCAGTTTTTAAAAACCATAGCTTCTAGAAGGTTTACATGATTTCTTAAAAAACACGAGTTTTTAGAAAATGTGATTTATTTCATAAATGGAATCAACAAAGTGTGAACATTCTATGTCATAAGGACTTTCTATAGTTTGGGCATGCGCAAACTACGCACATTCTACGTAATAACAACTTTTTATAGTTTGCACATGCGTCCGGAAATAAGAAAAGCTTACTTCCCCCCTTTTTTTAAATTCGCATCTTCTAGAAGATTTAGATGAATTCTTAAAAAACATGAGTTTTTAGAAAATGTGATTTTTTTCATAAATGGAATCAACAAAGTATGCACATTCTACGTCATAACAACTTTCTATAGTTTGCGCATGCGTCCGGAAATAAGAAAAGCTTAATTCCCCCCGTTTTTTTAAATCACAGCTTTTAGAAGGTTTACATGATTTCTTAAAAAACACGAGTTTTTAGAAAATGTGATTTATTTCATAAATGGAATCAACAAACTAAGCACATTCTACGTAATAACAACTTTCAAAAGTTTGCGCATGCGTCCGGAAATAAGAAAAGCTTAATTCCCCCCATTTTTTAAAACCATAGCTTCTAGAAGGTTTACATGATTTCTTAAAAAACACGAGTTTTTAGAAAATGTGATTTATTTCATAAATGGAATCAACAAAGTATGCACATTCTATGTAATAACGACTTTCTAAAGTTTGCGCATGCGTCCGGAAATAAGAAAAGCTTACTTCCGCAAGTTTTTTAAGATCACAGCTTCTAGAAGGTTTACATGATTTCTTAAAAAACATGAGTTTTTAGAAAATGTGATTTATTTCATAAATGTAATCAACAAAGTATGCACATTCTATGTCATAACGACTTTCTATACTTTGCACATGCGCAAACTATGCACATTCTACGTAATAACGACTTTCTACAGTTTGCGCATGCGTCTGGAAATAAGAAAGGCTTACTTCCGCCAGTTTTTTAAAATCACAGCTTCTAGAAGGTTTACATGATTTCTTAAAAAACACGAGCTTTTAGAAAATGTGATTTATTTCATAAATGGAATCAACAAAGTACGCACATTCTATGTAATAACGACTTTCTAAAGTTTGTGCATGCGTCCAGAAATAAGAAAAGCTTACTTCCGCCAGTTTTTTAAAATCACAGCTTCTAGAAGGTTTACATGAATTCTTAAAAAACACAAGTTTTTAGAAAATGTCATTTATTTCATAAATGGAATCAACAAAGTATGCACATTCTATGTCATAACGACTTTCTAAAGTTTGCGCATGCGGCCCGAAATAAGAAAAGCTTACTTCCGCCAGTTTTCTAAAATCACACCTTCTAGAAGGTTTACATGATTTCTAAAAAAACACGAGTTTTTAGAAAATGTGATTTATTTCATAAATGGAATCAACAAAGTATGCACATTCTATGTAATAACGAATTTCTAAAGTTTGTGCATGCGTCCGGAAATAAGAAAAGCTTACTTCCGCCAGTTTTTTAAAATCACAGCTTCTAGAAGGTTTACATGATTTCTTAAAAAACACTAGTTTTTAGAAAATGCGATTTATTTCATAATTGGAATCAACAAAGAATGCACATTCTACGTCATAACAACTTTCTATAGTTTGCGCATCCGTCCGGAAATAAAAAAAGCTTAATTCCCCCCGTTTTTTAAAATCACAACTTCTAGAACGTTTACATGATGTCTTAAAAAACACGAGTTTTTAGGAAATGTGATTTATTTCATAAATGGAATCAACAAAGTATACACATTCTATGTCATAACGACTTTCTATAGTTTGCGAATGCGCAAACTATGCACATTCTACGTAATAACAACTTTTTATAGTTTGTGCATGCGTCCGGAAATAAGAAAAGCTTACTTCCCCCCTTTTTTTAAATTCACAGCTTCTAGAAGGTTTAGATGAATTCTTAAAAAACACGAGTTTTTAGAAAATGTGATTTATTTCATAAATGGAATCAACAAACTATGCACATTCTACGTAATAACGACTTTCTATCGTTTGCGCATGCGTCCGGAAATAAGAAAAGCTTCCTTCGGCCAGTTTTTTAAAACCACAGCTTCTAGAAGGTTTACATGATTTCTTAAAAAACGCGAGTTTTTAGAAAATGTGATTTATTTCATAAATGGACTCAACAAAGTATGCACATTCTATGTAATAACGACTTTCGAAAGTTTGCGCATGCGTCTGGAAATATGAAAAGCTTACTTCCACCAGTTTTTTAAAAATCACAGCTTCTAGAAGGCTTACATGATTATTTAAAAAACATGAGTTTTTAGAAAATGTGATTTATTTTATAAATGGAATCAACAAAGTATGCACATTCTACGTCATAACGACTTTCTATAGTTTGCACATGCCCAAACTATGCACATTCTATGTAATAACAACTTTCTATAGTTTGCACATTCGTCCGGAAATAAGAAAAGCTTACTTCCCCCCTTTTTTTAAATTCACAGCTTCGGGAAGGTTTAGATGAATTCTTAAAAGACACGAGTTTTTAGATAATGTGATTTATTTCATAAATGGAATCAACAAAGTATGCACATTCTACGTCATAACAACTTTCTATATGTTGCGCATACGTCCGGAAATAAGAAAAGCTTAATTCCCCCCTTTTTTTAAAATCACAGCTTCTAGAAGGTTTACATGATTTCTTAAAAACACGATTATTTTGAAAATAAGAAAAGCTTACTTCCGCCAGTTTTCTAAAATCACACCTTCTAGAAGGTTTACATGATTTCTAAAAAAACACGAGTTTTTAGAAAATGTGATTTATTTCATAAATGGAATCAACAAAGTATGCACATTCTATGTAATAACGACTTTCTAAAGTTTGCGCATGCGTCCGGAAATAAGAAAAGCTTACTTCCGCCAGTTTTTTAAAATCACATCTTCTAGAAGGTTCACATGATTTCTTAAAAAACACGAGTTTTTAGAAAATGTGATTTATTTCATAAATGGAATCAACAAAGTATGCACATTCTATGTCATAACGACTTTCTATAGTTTGCGCATGCGCAAACTATGCACATTCTACGTAATAACGACTTTCTATAGTTTGCGCATGCATCCGGAAATAAGAAAAGCTTTCTTCCGCAAGTTTTTTAAAATCACAGCTTCTAGAAGGTTTACATGATTTCTTAAAAAACACGAGTTTTTAGAAAATGTGATTTATTTCATAAATGGTATCAACAAAGTATGCACATTCTATGTAATAACGACTTTCTAAAGTTTGCGCATGCGTCCGGAAATAAGAAAAGCTTACGTCCGCCAGTTTTTTAAAATCACACCTTCTAGAAGGTTTACATGATTTGTTAAAAAACACGAGTTTTTAGAAAATGTGATTTATTTCATAAATGGAATCAACAAAATATGCACATTCTATTTAATAACGACTTTCTAAAGTTTGTGCATGCGTCCGGAAAAAAGAAAAGCTTACTTCCGCCAGTTTTTTAAAATCACAGCTTCTAGAAGGTTTACATGATTTCTTAAAAAGCACAAGTTTTTAGAAAATGTGATTTATTTCATAAATGGAATAAAAAGGTATGCACATTTTCTGTCATAACGACTTTCTATAATTTGCGCATGCACAAACTATGCACATTCTACGTAATAACGACTTTCTATAGTTTGTGCATGCATCCCGAAATAAGAAAAGCCTACTTCCCCCCTTTTTTTAAATTCACAGCTTCTAGAAGGTTTAGATGAATTCTTAAAAAACACGAGTTTTTAGAAAATGTGATTTATTTCATAAATGGAATCAACAATCTATGTACATTCTACGTAATAACGACTTTCTATAGTTTGCGCATGCGTCCAGAAATAAGAAAAGCTTACTTCCCCTATTTTTTTAAATTCACAGCTTCTAGAAGGTTTAGATGAATTCTTAAAATACACGAGTTTTTAGAAAATGTGATTTCTTTCATAAATTTAATCAATAAACTATGCACATTCTACGTAATAACGACTTTCTATAGTTTGCGCATGCGTCCGGAAATAAGAAAAGCTTCCTTCCGCCAGTTTTTAAAAACCACAGCTTCTAGAAGGTTTACATGATTTCTTAAAAAACACGAGTTTTTAGAAAATGTGATTTATTTCATAAATGGAATCAACAAAGTGTGAACATTCTATGTCATAACGACTTTCTATAGTTTGCGCATGCGCAAACTACGCACATTCTACGTAATAACAACTTTTTATAGTTTGCACATGCGTCCGGAAATAAGAAAAGCTTACTTCCCCCCTTTTTTTAAATTCGCATCTTCTAGAAGATTTAGATGAATTCTTAAAAAACATGAGTTTTTAGAAAATGTGATTTTTTTCATAAATGGAATCAACAAAGTATGCACATTCTACGTCATAACAACTTTCTATAGTTTGCGCATGCGTCCGGAAATAAGAAAAGCTTAATTCCCCCCGTTTTTTTAAATCACAGCTTTTAGAAGGTTTACATGATTTCTTAAAAAACACGAGTTTTTAGAAAATGTGATTTATTTCATAAATGGAATCAACAAACTAAGCACATTCTACGTAATAACAACTTTCAAAAGTTTGCGCATGCGTCCAGAAATAAGAAAAGCTTAATTCCCCCCATTTTTTAAAACCATAGCTTCTAGAAGGTTTACATGATTTCTTAAAAAACACGAGTTTTTAGAAAATTTGATTTATTTCATAAATGGAATCAACAAAGTATGCACATTCTATGTAATAACGACTTTCTAAAGTTTGCGCATGCATCCGGAAATAAGAAAAGCTTACTTCCGCAAGTTTTTTAAGATCACAGCTTCTAGAAGGTTTACATGATTTCTTAAAAAACATGAGTTTTTAGAAAATGTCATTTATTTCATAAATGGAATCAACAAAGTATGCACATTCTATGTCATAACGACTTTCTAAAGTTTGCGCATGCGGCCCGAAATAAGAAAAGCTTACTTCCGCCAGTTTTCTAAAATCACACCTTCTAGAAGGTTTACATGATTTCTAAAAAAACACGAGTTTTTAGAAAATGTGATTTATTTCATAAATGGAATCAACAAAGTATGCACATTCTATGTAATAACGACTTTCTAAAGTTTGTGCATGCGTCCGGAAATAAGAAAAGCTTACTTCCGCCAGTTTTTTAAAATCACAGCTTCTAGAAGGTTTACATGATTTCTTAAAAAACACTAGTTTTTAGAAAATGCGATTTATTTCATAATTGGAATCAACAAAGAATGCACATTCTATGTCATAACAACTTTCTATAGTTTGCGCATCCGTCCGGAAATAAAAAAAGCTTAATTCCCCCCGTTTTTTAAAATCACAACTTCTAGAACGTTTACATGATGTCTTAAAAAACACGAGTTTTTAGGAAATGTGATTTATTTCATAAATGGAATCAACAAAGTATACACATTCTATGTCATAACGACTTTCTATAGTTTGCGAATGCGCAAACTATGCACATTCTACGTAATAACAACTTTTTATAGTTTGTGCATGCGTCCGAAAATAAGAAAAGCTTACTTCCCCCCTTTTTTTAAATTCACAGCTTCTAGAAGGTTTAGATGAATTCTTAAAAAACACGAGTTTTTAGAAAATGTGATTTATTTCATAATTGGAATCAACAAACTATGCACATTCTACGTAATAACGACTTTCTATCGTTTGCGCATGCGTCCGGAAATAAGTAAAGCTTCCTTCGGCCAGTTTTTTAAAACCACAGCTTCTAGAAGGTTTACATGATTTCTTAAAAAACGCGAGTTTTTAGAAAATGTGATTTATTTCATAAATGGACTCAACAAAGTATGCACATTCTATGTAATAACGACTTTCGAAAGTTTGCGCATGCGTCTGGAAATATGAAAAGCTTACTTCCACCAGTTTTTTAAAAATCACAGCTTCTAGAAGGCTTACATGATTATTTAAAAAACATGAGTTTTTAGAAAATGTGATTTATTTTATAAATGGAATCAACAAAGTATGCACATTCTACGTCATAATGACTTTCTATAGTTTGCACATGCCCAAACTATGCACATTCTATGTAATAATAACTTTCTATAGTTTGCACATTCGTCCGGAAATAAGAAAAGCTTACTTCCCCCCTTTTTTTAAATTCACAGCTTCGGGAAGGTTTAGATGAATTCTTAAAAGACACGAGTTTTTAGATAATGTGATTTATTTCATAAATGGAATCAACAAAGTATGCACATTCTACGTCATAACAACTTTCTATATGTTGCGCATACGTCCGGAAATAAGAAAAGCTTAATTCCCCCCTTTTTTTAAAATCACAGCTTCTAGAAGGTTTACATGATTTCTTAAAAACACGATTATTTTGAAAATAAGAAAAGCTTACTTCCGCCAGTTTTCTAAAATCACACCTTCTAGAAGGTTTACATGATTTCTAAAAAAACACGAGTTTTTAGAAAATGTGATTTATTTCATAAATGGAATCAACAAAGTATGCACATTCTATGTAATAACGACTTTCTAAAGTTTGCGCATGCGTCCGGAAATAAGAAAAGCTTACTTCCGCCAGTTTTTTAAAATCACATCTTCTAGAAGGTTTACATGATTTCTTAAAAAACACGAGCTTTTAGAAAATGTGATTTATTTCATAAATTGAATCAACAAAGTATGCACATTCTATGTAATAACGACCTTATAAATTTTGCGCATGCGTCCGGAAATAAGAAAAGCTTACTTCCGCCAGTTTTTTAAAATCACGGCTTCTAGAAGGTTTACATGATTTCGTAAAAAACACGAGTTTTTAGAAAATGCGATTTATTTCATAATTGGAATCAACAAAGATTGAAAATTCTACATCATAACAACTTTCTATAGTTTGCGCATCCATCCGGAAATAAGAAAAGCTTAATTCCCCCCATTTTTTAAAATCACAGCTTCTAGAAGGTTTACATGATGTCTTAAAAACCACGAGTTTTTAGGAAAGGTGATTTATTTCATAAATGGCATCAACAAAGTATGCACATTTTTTGTCATAACGACTTTCTATAGTTTGCGCATGCGTAAACTATGCAAATTCTACGTAATAACAACTTTCTATAGTTTGCACATGCGTCCGGAAATAAGAAAAGCTTACTTCCCCCCTTTTTTTAAATTCACGGCTTCTAGAAGGTTTCGATGAATTGTTAAAAAACATGAGTTTTTAGAAAATGTGATTTATTTCATAAATGGAATCAACAAAGTATGCACATGCTACGTCATAACAAATTTCTATAGTTTGCACATGCGTCCGGAAATAAGAAAAGCTTAATTCCCCCGGTTTTTTGAAATCAAAGCTTCTAGAAGGTTTACATGATTTCTTAAAAAACTTGAGTTTTTAGAAAATGTGATTTATTTCATAAATGGAATCAACAAAGTATGCACATTCTATGTCATAACGACTTTCTATAGTTTGCGCATGCGCAAACTATGCACATTCTACGTAGTAACAACTTTCTATAGTTTGCGCATGCGTCAGGAAATAAGAAAAGCTTACTTCCGCCAGTTTTTTAAAATCACACCTTCTAGAAGGTTTACATGATTTCTTAAAAAACATGAGTTTTTAGAAAATGTGATTTATTTCATAAATGGAATCAACAAAGTATGCACATTCTATGTAATAACAACTTTCTAAAGTTTGCGCATGCGTCCAGAAATAAGAAAAGCTTACTTCGGCAAGTTTTTTAAAATCAGAGCTTCTAGAAGGTTTACATGATTTCATAAAAAACACGAGTTTTTAGAAAATGTTATTTATTTCATAAATGGAATCAACAAAGTATTCACATTCTATGTCATAACGACTTTCTATAGTTTGCGCATGCGCAAACTATGCACATTCTACGTAATAACGACTTTCTATAGTTTGCGCATGCGTCCGGAAATAAGAAAACCTTTCTTCCGCCAGTTTTTTAAAATCACAGCTTCTAGAAGGTTTACATGATTTCTTAAAAAACACGAGTTTTTAGAAAATGTGATTTATTTCATAAATGGAATCAACAAAGTATGCACATTCTATGTAATAACGACTTTCTAAAGTTTGCGCATGCGTCCTAAATATGAAAAGCTTACTTCCGCCAGTTTTTTAAAATCACAGCTTCTAGAAGGTTTTCATGATTTCTTAAAAAACACGAGTTTTTAGAAAATGTGATTTATTTCATAAATGGAATCAACAAAGTATGCACATTCTACGTCATAACAACTTTCTATAGTCTGCGCATCCGTCCGGAAATAAGAAAAGCTTAATTCCCCCCGTTTTTCAAAATCACAACTTGTAGAAGGTTTACATGATGTCTTAAAAAACACGAGTTTTAAGGAAATGTGATTTATTTCATAAATGGACTCAACAAAGTATGCACATTCTATGTAATAACGACTTTCGAAGGTTTGCGCATGCGTCTGAAAATATGAAAAGTTTACTTCTGCCAGTTTTTTTAAATCATAGCTTCTAGAAGGTTTACATGATTTCTTAAAAGGCACGAGTTTTTAGAAAATGTGATTTATTTCATAAATGGAATCAAAAAGTATGCACATTCTATGTCATAACGACTTTCTATAGTTTGCGCATGCGCAAACTATGCACATTGTACGTAATAACGAATTTCTATAGTTTGCGCATGCGTTCGGAAATAAGAAAAGCGTGCTTCGGCCAGTTTTTTAAAACCACAACTTCCAGAAGGTTTACATGATTTCTTAAAAAACACGAGTTTTTAGAAAATGTGATTTATTTCATAAATGGAATCAACAACGTATGCACATTCTATATAATAATGACTTTCTAAAGTTTGCGCATGCGTCCGGAAATATGAAAAGCTTCCTTCCGCCAATTTTTTAAAATCACAGCTTCTAGAAGGTTTACATGATTTCTTAAAAAACACGAGTTTTTAGAAAATGTGATTTATTTCATAAATGGAATCAACAAAGTATGCACATTCTACGTAATAACGACTTTCTATAGTTTGCACCTGCGTCCGGAAATAAGAAAAGCTTACATCCGCCAGTTTTTTAAAACCACAACTTCTAGAAGGTTTACATGATTTCTTATAAAACACGAGTTTTTAGAAAATGTGATTTATTTCATAAATGGAATCAACAAAGTATGCACATTCTATGTAATAATGACCTTCTAAAGTTTGCGCATGCGTCCGGAAATATGAAAAGCTTACTTCTGCCAGTTTTTTAAAATCACAGCTTCTAGAAGGTCTACATGATTTCTTAAAAAACACGAGCTTTTAGAAAATGTGATTTATTTCATAAATGGAATCAACAAAGTATGCAAATTCTATGTCATAACGACTTTCTATAGTTTGCGCATGCCCAAACTATGCACATTCTACGTAATAATGACTTTCGATAGTTTGCGCATGCATCCGGAAATAAGAAAAGCTTATTTCCCCCCCTTTTTTTAAATTCACAGCTTCTAGAAGGTTTAGATGAATTCTTAAAAAACACGAGTTTTTAGAAAATGTAATTTATTTCATAAATGGAATCAACAAACTATGCACATTCTACATAATAATGACTTTCTATAGTTTGCGCATGCGTCCGGAAATATGAAAAGCTTACTTCCGCCAGTTTTTAAAAATCACAGCTTCTAGAAGGTTTACATGATTTCTTATAAAACACGAGTTTTTAGAAAATGTGATTTATTTCATAAATGGAATCAACAAAGTATGCACATTCTACGTCATAAAAACTTTCTATAGTTTGCACATCCGTCCAGAAATAAGAAAAGGATAATTCCCCCCGTTTTTTAAAATCACAGCTTCTAGAAGGTTTACATGATGTCTTAAAAAACACGAGTTTTTAGGAAATGTGATTTATTTCATAAATGGAATCAACAAAGTATGCACATTCTACGTCATAACAACTTTCTATAGTTTGCGCATGCGTCCGGAAATAATAAAAGCTTAATTCCCCCCGTTTTTTAAAATCACAGCTTCTAGAAGGTTTACATGATTTCTTAAACAACTTGAGTTTTTAGAAAATGTGATTTATTTCATAAATGGAATCAACAAAGTATGCACATTCTATGTCATAACGACTTTCTATAGTTTGCACATGCGCAAACTATGCACATTCTACGTAATAATAACTTTCTATAGTTTGCACATGCGTCCGGAAATAAGAAAAGCTTACTTCCCCCCTTTTTTTAAATTCACAGCTTCGAGAAGATTTAGATGAATTCTTCAAAGACACGTGTTTTTAGAAAATGTGATTTATTTCATAAATGGAATCAACAAAGTATGCACATTCTACGTCATAACAACTTTCTATACTTTGCGCATGCGTCCGGAAATAAGAAAAGCTTAATTCCCCCCGTTTTTTAAAATCACAGCTTGTAGAAGGTTTACATGATGTCTTAAAAACCACGAGTTTTTAGGAAATGTGATTTATTTCATAAATGGAATCATATAAATGTATGCACATTCTTTGTCATAACGACTTTCTATAGGTTGCGCATGCGCAAACTATGCAAATTCTACGTAATAACAACTTTCTATAGTTTGCACATGCGTCCGGAAATAAGAAAAGCTTACTTCCCCCCTTTTTTTAAATTCACAGCTTCTAGAAGGTTTAGATGAATTCTTAAAAAACACGAGTTTTAAGAAAATGTGATTTATTTCATAAATGGAATCAACAAAGTATGCACATTCTATGTCATAACAACTTTCTATAGTTTGCGCATGCATTCGGAAATAAGAAAAGCTTAATTCACCCCGTTTTTTAAAATTGCAGCTTCTAGAAGGTTTACATGATTTCTTAAAAAACTTGAGTTTTTAGAAAATGTGATTTATTTCATAAATGGAATCAACAAAGTATGCACATTCTACGTAGTAACGACTTTCTATAGTTTGCGCATGCGTCCGGAAATATGAAAAGCTTACTTCCCCCCTTTTTTTAAATTCACAGCTTCTAGAAGGTTTAGATGAATTCTTAAAAAACACGAGTTTTTAGAAAATGTGATTTATTTCATCAATGGAATCAACAAACTATCCACATTCTACGTAGTAACGACTTTCTATAGTTTGCGCATGCGTCCGGAAATAAGAAAATCTTACTTCCGCCAGTTTTTTAAAATCACACCTTCTAGACGGTTTACATGATTTCTTAAAAAACACGAGTTTTTAGAAAATGTGATTTATTTCATAAATGGAATCAACAAAGTATGCACATTCTATGTCATAACGACTTTCTAAAGTTTTCGCATTGGCATACTATGCACATTCTACGTGATAACGACTTTCTATAGTTTGCGCATGCGTCCAGAAATACGTAAAGCTTACTTCACCCATTTTTTAAAATTCATAGCTACTAGAAGGTTTAGATGAATTCTTAAAAGCACGAGTTTTTGGAAAATGCGATTTATTTCATAAATGGAATCAACAATCTATGTACATTCTACGTAATAATGACTTTCTATAGTTTGCGCATGCGTCCGGATATAAGAAAAGCTTACTTCCCACCTTTTTTTAAATTCACAGCTTCTAGAAGGTTTAGATGAATTCTTAAAAAACACGAGTTCTTAGAAATTGTGATTTATTTCATAAATGGAATCAACAAAGTATGCACATTCTACGTCATAACAACTTTCTTTAGTTTGCGCATCCGTCCGGAAATAAGAAAAGTTTAATTCCCCCCGTTTTTTAAAATCACAGCTTCTAGAAGGTTTACATGATGTCTTAAAAAATACGAGTTTTTAGGAAATGTGATTTATTTCATAAATGGAATCAACAAAGTATGCACATTCTATGTCATAATGACTTTCGAAAGTTTCCGCATGCGTCCGGATATAAGAAAAGCTTACTTCCCCCCTTTTTTTAAATTCACAGCTTCTAGAAGGTTTAGACGAATTCTTAAAAAACACGAGTTTTTAGAAAATGTGATTTATTTCATAATTGGAATAAAAAAAAATGCACATTCTACGTAATAACGACTTTCTATAGTTTGCGCATGCATCCGGAAATAAGAAAAGCTTCCTTCGGCAAGTTTTTTAAAACCACAACTTCTAGAAGGTTTACATGATTTCGTAAAAAATGCGAGTTTTTAGAAAATGTGATTTATTTCATAAATGGAAGCATCAAAGTATGCACATTCTATGTAATAACGACTTTCGAAAGTTTCCGCATGCGTCCGGAAATATGAAAAGCTTACTTCCGCCAGTTTTTTAAAATCACAGCTTCTAGAAGGTTTACATGATTTCTTATAAAACACGAGTTTTTAGAAAATGTGATTTATTTCATAAATGGAATCAACAAAGTATGCACATTCTACGTCATAACAACTTTCTATAGTTTGCGCATGCGTCCGGAAATAAGAAAAGCTTAATTCCCCCCGTTTTTTAAAATCACAGCTTCTAGAAGGTTTACATGATTTCTTAAACAACTTGAGTTTTTAGAAAATGTGATTTATTTCATAAATTGAATCAACAAAGTATGCACATTCTATGTCATAACGACATTCTATAGTTTGCACATGCGCAAACTATGCACATTCTACGTAATAATAACTTTCTATAGTTTGCACATGCGTCCGGAAATAAGAAAAGCTTACTTCCCCCCTTTTTTTAAATTCACAGCTTCGAGAAGGTTTAGATGAATTCTTAAAAGACACGAGTTTTAAGAAAATGTGATTTATTTCATAAATGGAATCAACAAAGTATGCACATTCTACGTCATAACAACTTTCTATACTTTGCACATGCGTCCGGAAATAAGAAAAGCTTAATTCCCCCCGTTTTTTAAAATCACAGCTTCTAGAAGGTTTACATGATTTCTTAAAAAACACGAGTATTTAGAAAATGTGATTTATTTCATAAATGGAATAAACAAAGTATGCACATTCTATGTAATAACGACTTTCTAAAGTTTGCGCATGCGTCCGGAAATAAGAAAAGCTTACTTCCGCCAGTTTTTTAAAATCACACCTTCTAGAAGGTTTACATGATTTCTTAAAAAACACGAGTTTTGAGAAAATGTGATTTATTGCATAAATGGAATCAACAAAGTATGCACATTCTATGTAATAACGACTTTATAAATTTTGCGCATGCGTCCGTAAATAAGAAAAGCTTACTTCCGCCAGTTTTTTAAAATCACGGCTTCTAGAAGGTTTACATGATTTCGTAAAAAACACGAGTTTTTAGAAAATGCGATTTATTTCATAATTGGAATCAACAAAGAATGCACATTCTACATCATAACAACTTTCTATAGTTTGCGCATCCATCCGGAAATAAGAAAAGCTTAATTCCCCCCGTTTTTTAAAATCACAACTTCTAGAAGGTTTACATGATGTCTTAAAAAACACGAGTTTTTAGGAAATGTGATTTATTTCATAAATGAAATCAACAAAGTATGCACATTTTATGTCATAACGACTTTCTATAGTTTGCGCATGTGCAAACTATGCACATTCTACGTAATAACAACTTTTTATAGTTTGTGCATGCGTCCGGAAATAAGAAAAGCTTACTTCCCTCCTTTTTTTAAATTCACAGCTTCTAGAAGGTATAGATGAATTCTTAAAAAACACGAGTTTTAAGAAAATGTGATTTATTTCATAAATGGAATCAACAAAGTATGCACATTCTATGTCATAACGACATTCTACAGTTTCCGCATTCATCCGGAAATAAGAAAAGCTTACTTCCACCGTTTTTTAAAATCACAGCTTCTAGAAGGTTTACATGATTTCTTAAAAAACACGAGTTTTTAAAAAATCTGCTTTATTTCATAAATGGAATCAACAAAGTATGCACATTCTACGCCATAACGACATTCTATAGTTTGCGCATGCGTCCGGAAATAAGAAAAGCTTACTTCCCCTGTTTTTAAAAATCACAGCTTCTAGGAGGTTTACATGATTTCTTAAAAAACATGAGTTTTTAGAAAATGTGTCTTATTTCATAAATGCAATCAAGAAAGTATGCACATTCTACGTCATAACGACATTCTATAGTTTGCGCATGCGTTTGGAAATAAGAAAAGCTTACTTCCACCGTTTTTTAAAATCACATCTTCTAGAAGGTTTACATGATATCTTAAAAAACACGAGTTTTTAGAAAATGTGGTTTATTTCATAAATGGAATCTACAAAGTATGCACATTCTACATCATAACGACTTTCTATAGTTTACGCATTCGTCCGGAAATAAGAAAAGCTTACTTCCACCGTTTTTTAAGATCACAACTTCTAGAAGGTTTACATGATTTCTTAAAAAACCCGAGTTTTTAGAAAATGTGTTTTACATGGAAATAAGAAAAGCTTACTTCCCCAGTTTTTTAAAATCACATCTTCTATAAGGTTTACATGATTTTTTTAAAAACACTTGTTTTTAGAAAATGTGTTTTATTTCATAAATGGAATCTACAAAGTATGCACATTCTACGACATAATGACTTTCTATATTTTGCGCATGCGTTTGGAAATAAGAAAAGCTTACTTCCCCCGTTTTTTAAAATCACAGCTTCTAGAAGGTTTACATGATTTCTTAAAAAACACGAATTTTTAGGAAATGTGTTTTGTTTCATAAATGGAATCAACAAAGTATGCACATTCTACGTCATAACGACTTTCTATAGTTTGCGCATGCGTCCGGAAATAAGAAAAGCTTACTTCCCCCGTTTTTAAAATCACAGCTTCTAGAAGGTTTACATGATTTCTTAAAAAACACGAGTTTTTAGAAAATGTGTTTTATTTCATAAATGGAATCAACAAAGTATGCACATTCTACGTCATAACGACTTTCTATAGTTTGCGCATTCGTCCGGAAATAAGAAAAGCTTACTTCCACCGTTTTTTAAAATCATAGCTTCTAGAAGGTTTACACGATTTCGTAAAAAACACGTGTTTTTAGAAAATGTGTTTTATTTCATAAATGGAATCTAAAAAGTATGCACATTCTACGTCATAACTACTTTCTATAGTTTGCGCATGCGTACGGAAAAAAGAAAAGCTTACTTCCCCCGTTTTTTAAAATCACAGCTTCTAGAAGGTTTACATGATTTCTTAAAAACATGAGTTTTTAGAAAATTTGTTTTATTTCATAAATGGAATCAACAAAGTATGCACATTCTACGTCATAAGGACTTTCTATAGTTTGCGCATGCGTCCGGAAATAAGAAAAGATTACTTCCACCGTTTTTTAAAATCACAACTTCTAGAAGGTTTACATGATTTCTTAAAAAACACGAGTTTTTAGAAAATGTGTTTTATTTCATAAATGTAATCTACAAAGTATGCACATTCTACGTCATAACGACTTTCTATAGTTTGTGCATTCGTCCGGAAATATGAAAAGCTTACTTCCACCATTTTTTTAAATCACAGCTTCTAGAAGGTTTACATGATTTCGTAAAAAACACGAGTTTTTAGAAAATGTGTTTTATTTCATAAATGGAATCTACAAAGTATGCACATTCTACGTCATAACGACTTTCTATAGTTTGCGCATGCGTCCGGAAATAAGAAAAGCTTGCTTCCCCCGTTTTTTAAAATCACGGCTTCTAGAAGGTTTACATATTTCTTAGAAAACACGAGTTTTTAGAAAATGTGTTTTATTTCATAAATGGAATCAACAAAGTATGCACATTCTACGTCATAACGACCTTCTATAGTTTGCGCACGCGTCCAGAAATAAGAAAAGCTTACTTCCACCGGTTTTTAAAATCACAGCTTCTAGAAGGGTTACATGATTTCTTAAAAAACACTAGTTTTTAGAAAATGTGTTTTCTTTCATAAATGGAATCAACCATGTATCCACATTCTACGTCATAACGACTTTCTATAGTTTGCGCATGCGTCAGGAAATAAGAAAAGCTTACTTCCACTGTTTTTTAAAATCACAGCTTCTAGAAGGTTTACATGATTTCATAAAAAACACGAGTTTTTACAAAATGTGTTTTATTTCATAAATGGAATCTACAAAGTATGCACATTCTACGTCATAAAGACTTTCTATAGTTTTTGCATGCGTCCGGAAATAAGAAAAGCTTACTTGCCCCGTTTCTTAAAATCACAGCTTCTAGAAGGTTTACATGATTTCTTAAAAAACACTAGTTTTTAGAAAATGTGTTTTATTTCATAAATCGAATCAACAAAGTACATTCTACGTCATAAAGACTTTCTATACCTTGCGCATGCCTCCGGAAATAAGAAAAGCTTACTTGCCCCATTTTTTAAAATCACAACTTCTAGAAGGTTTACATGATTTCATAAAAAACACTAGTTTTTAGAAAATGTGTTTTATTTCATAAATCGAATCAACAAAGTATGCACATTCTACGTCATAACTACTTTCTATAGTTTGCGCATTCGTCAGGAAATAAGAAAAACTTACTTCCACCGTTTATTAAAATCACAGCTTCTAGAAGGTTTACATGATTTCGTAAAAAACACGAGTTTTTAGAAAATGTGTTTTATTTCATAAATGGAATCGACAAAGTATGCACATTCTACGTCATAACGACTTTCTATAGTTTGCGCATGCGTCTGGAAATAAGAAAAGCTTACTTCCACCGTTTTTTAAAATCACAGCTTCTACAAGATTTACATGATTTCTTAAAAAACACAAGTTTTTAGAAAATGTGTTTTATTTCATAAATGGAATCAACCATGTATGCACATTCTACATCATAACGACTTTCTATAGTTTGCGCATGCTTCAAGAAATAAGAAAAGCTTACTTGCCCCATTTTTTAAAATCACAGCTTCTAGAAGGTTTACATGATTTAGTAAAAAACAATAGTTTTTAGAAAATATGTTTTATTTCATAAATCGAATCTACAAAGTATGCACATTCTACGTCATAAAGACTTTCTATAGTTTGCGCATGCGTCCGGAAATAAGAAAAGCTTACTTCCCCTGTTTTTTAAAATCACAGCTTGTAGAAGGTTTACATGATTTCTTAAAAAACACGAGTTTTTAGAAAATGTGTTTTATTTCATAAATGGAATCAACAAAGTATGCACATTCTACGTCATAATCACTTTCTATAGTTTGCGCATGCGTCCGGAAATAAGAAAAGCTTACCTCCACCGTTTTTTAAAATCACAGCTTCTAGAAGGTTTACATGATTTCTTAAAAAACACGAGTTTTTAGAAAATGTGTTTTATTTCATAAATGGAATCAACAAAGTATGCACATTCTACGTCATAACGACTTTCTATAGTTTGCGCATTCGTCCGGAAATAAGAAAAGCTTACTTCCACCGTTTTTTAAAATCATAGCTTCTAGAAGGTTTACACGATTTCGTAAAAAACACGTGTTTTTAGAAAATGTGTTTTATTTCATAAATGGAATCTAAAAAGTATGCACATTCTACGTCATAACGACTTTTTATAGTTTGGGCATGCGTCCGAAAATAAGAAAAGCTTACTTCCACAGTTTTTTAAAATCACAGCTTCTAGAAGGTTTACATGTTTTCGTAAAAAACACGAGTTTTCAGAAAATGTGTTTTATTTCATAAATGGAATCTGCAAAGTATGGACATTCTACATCAAAACGACTTTCTATAGTGTGCGCATGCGTATAGAAATAAGAAAAGCTTACTTCCCCCGTTTTTTAAAATCACAGCTTCTAGAAGGTTTACATGATTTCGTAAAAAACACGAGTTTTTAGAAAATGTGTTTTATTTCATAAATGGAACCAACAAAGTATGCACATTCTACGTCATAATGACTTTCTATAGTTTGCTCATGCATCCGGAAATAAGAAAAGCTTACTTCCACAGTTTTCTAAAATCACAGCTTCTAGAAGATTTACATCATTTCGTAAAAAACACGAGTTTTTAGAAAATGTGTTTTATTTCATAAATGGAATCTACAAAGTATGCACATTCTATGTCATCACGACTTTCTATAGTTTGCGCATGCGTTTGGAAATAAGAAAAGCTTACTTACCCCGTTTTTTAAAATCACAGCTTCTAGAAGGTTTACATGATTTCTTAAAAAACATGAGTTTTTAGAAAATGTGTTTTATTTCATAAATGGAATCAACAAAGTTTGCACATTCTACGTCATAACGACTTTCCATAGTTTGCGCATGCGTCCGCAAATAAGAAAATCTTACTTCCCTCGTTTTTTAAAATCACAGCCTCTAGAAGGTTTACATGATTTCGTAAAAAACACGAGTTTTTAGAAAATGTGTATTATTTCATAAATGGAATCAACAAAGTATGCACATTCTATGTCATAACAACTTTCTATAGTTTGCACATACGTTTGGAAATATGAAAAGCATACTTACCCCGTTTTTCAAAATCACGGCTTCTAGAAGGTTTACATGAGTTCTTAAAAAACACGAGTTTTTAGAAAATGTATTTTATTTCATAAATTTAATCTACAACGTATGCACATTCTACGTCATAACGACTTTCTATAGTTTACGGATGCGTCCGGAAATCAGAAAAGCTTACTTCCACCGTTTTTTAAAATCACAGCTTGTAGAAGGTATACATGATTTCGTAAAAAAAATGAGTTTTTAGAAAATGTGTTTTATTTCATAAATAGAATCAACAAAGTAAGCACATTATACGTCATAAATACTTTCTATAGTTTGCGGATGCGTCCGGAAATAAGAAAAGCTTACTTCCGCCGTTTTTTGAAATCACAGCTTGTAGAAGGTTTACATGATTTCTTAAAAAACACGAGTTTTTAGAAAATGTGTTTTATTTCATAAATAGAATCAACAAAGTATGCACATTTTACGTCATAACGACTTTCTATAGTTTGCGCATGCATCAGGAAATAAGAAAAGCTTACTTCCACCGTTTTTTAAAATCACAGCTTCTAGAAGGTTTACATGATTTCGTAAAAAACACGAGTTTTTAGAAAATATGTTTTATTTCATAAATGGAATCTACAAAGTATGCACATTCTACGTCATAAAGACTTTCTATAGTTTGCGCATGCGTCCGGAAATAAGAAAAGTTTACTTCCCCCGTTTTTTAAAATCACAGCTTCTAGAAGGTTTATATGATTTCTTAAAAAACACGAGTTTTTAGAAAATGTGTTTTATTTCATAAATGGAATCTACAAAGTATGCACATTCTACGTCATAACGACTTTCTATTGTTTTGCGCATGCGTCCAGAAATAAGAAAAGCTTACTTCCATCACTTTTTAAAATCATAGCTTCTAGAAGGTTTACATGATTTCTTAAAAAACACGAGTTTTTAGAAAATGTGTTTTATTTCATAAATGGAATCTACAAAGTATGCACATTCTATGTCATAACGACTTTCTATAGTTTGCGCATGCGTCCGGAAATAAGAAAAGCTTACTTCCACCGTTTTTTAAAATCACAGCTTATAGAAGGTTTACATCATTTCGTAAAAAACACGGGTTTTTAGAAAATGTGTTTTATTTGATAAATGGAATCTACAAAGTATGGACATTCTACGTCATAATGAATTTCTATAGTTTGCGCATGCGTCCGGAAATAAGAAAAGCTTACTTCCCCCGTTTTTTAAAATCACAGCTTCTAGAAGGTTTACATGATTTCGTAAAAAACACGAGTTTTTAGAAAATATGTTTTATTTCATAAATGGACTCTACAAAGTATGCACATTCTACGTCATAACGGCTTTCTATAGTTTGCGCATGCGTCCGGAAATAAGAAAAGCTTACTTCCACCGTTTTTTAAAATCACAACTTCTAGAAGGTTTACATGATTTCTTAAAAAACATGAGTTTTTAGAAAATGTGTTTTATTTCATCAATGGAATCAACAAAGTTGCACATTCTACATCATAACGACTTTCTATAGTTTGCGCATGCGTCCGGAAATAAGAAAATCTTACTTCCACCGTTTTTTAAAATCACAGCTTCTAGAAGGTTTACATGATTTTGTAAAAAACACGAGGTTTTAGAAAATGTGTTTTATTTAATAAATGGAATCTACAAAGTATGAACATTCTACGTCATAATGACTTTCTATAATTTGCTCATGCGTCCGGAAATAAGAAAAGCTTACTTCCACAGTTTTTTAAAATCACAGCTTCTAGAAGGTTTACATGATTTCGTAAAAAACACGAGTTTTTAGAAAATGTGTTTTATTTCATAAATGGAATCTACAAAGTATGGACATTCTACGTCATAACGACTTTCTATAGTTTGCGCATGCGTCCAGAAATAAGAAAAGCTTACTTCGCCCGTTTTTTAAAATCACAGCCTCTAGAAGGTTTACATGATTTCGTAAAAAACACGAGTTTTTAGAAAATGTGTCTTATTTCATAAATGGAATCAACAAAGTATCTACATTCTACATCACAACAACTTTCCATAGTTTGCGCATGCGTTTGGAAATAAGAAAATCTTACTTCCCCCGTTTTTTAAAATCACAGCTTCTAGAAGCTTTACATGATTTTTTAAAAAACACGAGTTTTTAGAAAATGTGTTTTATTTCATAAATAGAATCAACAAAGTATGCACATTCTACGTCATAACGACTTTCTATAGTTTGCGGATGCGTCCGGAAGTAAGAAAAGCTTACTTCCACCATTTTTTAAAATCACAGCTTCTAGAAGGTTTACATGATTTCGTAAAAAGCACGAGTTTTTAGAAAATGTGTTTTATTTCATAAATGGAATCTACAAAGTATGCACATTCTATGCCATAACGAATTTCTATAGTTTGCGCATTCGTCCGGAAATAAGAAAAGCTTACTTCCCCCGTTTTTTAAAATCACAGCTTCTAGAAGGTTTACATGATTTCTTAAAAAACACGAGTTTTTAGAAAATGTGTTTTATTTCAGAAATGGAATCAACAAAGTATGCACATTCTATGTCATAATGACTTTCTATAGTTTGCGCATGCGTTTGGAAATAAGAAAAGCTTACTTACCCCATTTTTTAAAATCACAGCTCCTAGAAGGTTTACATGATTTCTTAAAAACACGAGTTTTTAGAAAATGTGTTTTATTTCATAAATGGAATCAACAAAGTATGCACATTCTATGTCATAATGAGTTTCTATAGTTTGCGCTTGCGTTTTGAGATAAGAAAAGCTTACTTCCCCCGTTTTTTAAAATCACAGCTTCTAGAAGGTTTACATGATTTCTTAAAAAACACGAGTTTTTAAAAAATGTGTTTTATTTCATAAATGGAATCAACAAAGTATGCACATTCTACGTCATAACGACTTTCTATAGTTTGCGCATGCGTCCAGATATAAGAAGGTTTACATGATTTCGTAAAAAACACGAGTTTTTAGAAAATGTTTTGTATTTCATCAATGGAATCAACAAAGTATGCACATTCTACGTCATAACGAATTTCTATAGTTTGCGCATTCGTCCGGAAATAAGAAAAGCTTACTTCCACCGTTTTTTAAAATCACAGCTTCTAGAAGGTTTACATGATTTCGTAAAAAACACGAGTTTTTAGAAAATGTGTTTTATTTCATAAATTTAATCTACAATGTATGCACATTCTACGTCATAACGAGTTTCTATAGTTTACTCATGCATCCGGAAATAAGAAAAGCTTACTTCCACAGTTTTTTAAAATCACAGATTCTAGAAGGTTTACATGATTTCGTAAAAAACAAGAGTTTTTAGAAAATGTGTTTTATTTCATAAATGGAATCTAAGAAGTATGGACATTGTATGTCATAACGACTTTCTATAGTTTGCGCATGCGTCCGGAAATAAGAAAAGCTTACTTCCCCCGTTTTTGAAAATCACAGCTTCTAGAAGGTTTACATGATTTCGTAAAAAACACGAGTTTTTAGAAAATGTGTTTTGTTTCATCAATGGAATCAACAAAGTATCCACATTCTACATCATAACGACTTTCTATAGTTTGCGCATGCGTTTGTAAATAAGAAAAGCTTACTTCCCCCATTTTTTAAAATCACAGCTTCTACAAGCTTTATAGATTTCTTAAAAAACACGAGTTTTTAGAAAATGTGTTCTATTTCATAAATAGAATAAACAAAGTATGCACATTCTACGTCATAACGAGTTTCTATAGTTTGCGGATGCGTCCGGAAATAAGAAAAGCTTACTTCCACCGTTTTTTAAAATCACAGCTTCTAGAAGGTTTACATGATTTCTTAAAAAACACAAGTTTTTAGAAAATGTGTTTTATTTCATAAATGGAATCTACAAAGTATGCACATTCTACATCATAATGACTTTCTATAGTTTGCGCATGCGTTTGGAAATAAGAAAAGCTTACCTCCCACGTTTTTTAAAATCACAGCTTCTAGAAGCTTTACATGATTTCTTAAAAAACACGAGTTTTTAGAAAATGTGTTTTATTTCATAAATAGAATCAACAAAGTATGCACATTATACGTCATAATGACTTTCTATAGTTTGCGGATGCGTCCGGAAGTAAGAAAAGCTTACTTCCACCGTTTTTTAAAATCACAGCTTCTAGAAGGTTTACATGATTTCGTAAAAAACACGAGTTTTTAGAAAATGTGTTTTATTTCATAAATGGAATCTACAAAGTATGCACATTCTATGCCATAACGACTTTCTATAGTTTGCGCATTCGTCCGGAAATAAGAAAAGCTCACTTCCCCCGTTTTTTAAAATCACAGCTTCTAGAAGGTTTACATGATTTCTTAAAAAACACGAGTTTTTAGAAAATGTGTTTTATTTCATAAATGGTATCAACAAAGTATGCACATTCTATGTCATAATGACTTTCTATAGTTTGCGCATGCGTTTGGAAATAAGAAAAGCTTACTTACCCCATTTTTTAAAATCACAGCTTCTAAAAGATTTACATGATTTCTTAAAAAACACGAGTTTTTAGAAAATGTGTTTTATTTCATAAATGGAATCAACAAAGTATGCACATTCTATGTCATAATGAGTTTCTATAGTTTGCGCTTGCGTTTTGAGATAAGAAAAGCTTACTTCCCCCGTTTTTTAAAATCACAGCTTCCAGAAGGTTTACATGATTTCTTAAAAAACACGAGTTTTTAGAAAATGTGCTTTATTTCATAAATGGAATCAACAAAGTATGCACATTCTACATCATAACGACTTTCTATAGTTTGCACATGCGTCCGGAAATAAGAAAAGCTTACTTCCACCGTTTTTTAAAATCACAGCTTCTAGAAGGTTTACATAATTTCGTAAAAAACACGAGTTTTTAGAAAAAATTTTGTATTTCATCAATGGAATCAACAAAGTATGCACATTCTACGTCATAACGAATTTCTATAGTTTGCGCATTCGTCCGGAAATAAGAAAAGCTTACTTCCACCGTTTTTTAAAATCACAACTTCTAGAAGGTTTACATGATTTCGTAAAAAACACGAGTTTTTAGAAAATGTGTTTTATTTCATAAATTTAATCTACAAAGTATGCACATTCTACGTCATAACGAGTTTCTATAGTTTGCTCATGCATCCGGAAATAAGAAAAGCTTACTTCCACAGTTTTTTAAAATCACAGATTCTAGAAGGTTTACATGATTTCGTAAAAAACACAAGTTTTTAGAAAATGTGTTTTATTTCATAAATGGAATCTAAGAAGTATGGGCATTCTATGTCATAACGACTTTCTATAGTTTGCGCATGCGTCCGGAAATAAGAAAAGCTTACTTCCCCCGTTTTTTAAAATCACAGCTTCTAGAAGCTTTACATGATTTCTTAAAAAACATGAGTTTTTAGAAAATGTGTTTTATTTCATAAATGGAATGAACAAAGTATGCACATTCTACGTCATAACGACTTTCAATAGTTTGCGCATTCGTCCGGAAATAAGAAAAGCTTACTTCCACCGTTTTTTAAAATCACAGCTTCTAGAAGGTTTATATGATTTCGTAAAAAACACGAGTTTTTAGAAAATGTGCTTTATTTCATAAATGGAATCTAGAAAGTATGCACATTCTACATCATAACGACTTTCTATAGTTTTCGTATGCGTCCGGAAATAAGAAAAGCTTACTTCCCCCGTTTTTTAAAATCACAGCTTCTAGAAGGTTTACATGATTTCTTAAAAAACATGAGTTTTTAGAAAATGTGTTTTATTTCATAAATGGAATCAAGAAAGTATGCACAATCTACGTCATAAGGACTTTCTATAGTTTGCGCGTGCGTCCGAAAATAAGAAAAGCTTACTTCCACCATTTTTTAAAATCACAGCTTTTAGAAGGTTTACATGATTTCTTAAAAAACACGAGTTTTTAGAAAATGCGTTTTATTTCATAAATGTAATGAACAAAGTATGCACATTCTACGTCATAACGACTTTCAAAAGTTTGCGCATGCGTCCGGAAATAAGAAAAGCTTACTTCCCTCGTTTTTTAAAATCACTGCTTCTAGAAGGTTTACATGATTTCTTAAAAAACACGAGTTTTTAGAAAATGTGTTTTATTTCATAAATGGAATCAACAAAGTATGCACATTCTACGTCATAACGACTTTCTGTAGTTTGCGCATGCGTTTGGAAATAAGAAAAGCTTACTTCCACCGTTTTTTAAAATCACAGCTTCTAGAAGGTTTACATGATTTCTTAAAAAACACTAGGTTTTAAAAAATGTGTTTTATTTCATAAATGGAATCAACAAAGTATGCACATTCTACGTCATAATGACTTTCTATAGTTTGCGCATGTGTTTGGAAATAAGAAAAGCTTACTTCCCTCGTTTTTTAAAATCACAGCTTCTAGAAGGTTTACATGGTTTCTTAAAAAACACGAGTTTTTAGAAAATGTGTTTTATTTCATAAATGGAATCAATAAAATATGCACATTCTACGTCATAACGACTTTCTATAGTTTGCGCATTCGTCCGGAAATAAGAAAAGGTTACTTCCACCATTTTTTAAAATCACAGCTTCTAGAAGGTTTACATGATTTGTTAAAAAACACGAATTTTTAGAAAATGTGTTTTATTTCATGAATGGAATAAAAAAAGTATGCACATTCTACGTCATAATGACTTTCTATAGTGTGCGCATGCGTCCGGAAATAAGAAAAGCTTACTTCCCCCATTTTTTAAAATCACTGCTTCTAGAAGGTTTACATGATTTCTTAAAAACACAAGTTTTTAGAAAATGTGTTTTATTTCATAAATGGAATCAACAAAGTATGCACATGCTACGGCATAACGACTTTCTATAGTTTGCGCATGTGTTTGGAAATAAGAAAAGCTTACTTCCACCGTTTTTTAAAATCACAGCTTCTAGAAGGTTTACATGATTTCTTAAAAAACACGAGTTTTTAGAAAATGTGTTTTATTTCATAAATGGAATAGCCAAAGTATGCACATTCTACGTCATTACGACTTTCTATAGTTTGCGCATGCGTTTGGAAATAAGAAAAGCTTACTTCCCCCGTTTTTTAAAATGACAGCTTCTAGAAGGTTTACATGATTTGTTAAAAAACACGAGTATTTAGACAATGTGTTTTATTTCATAAATGGAATTAACAAAGTATGCACATTTTACGTCATAACGACTTTCTATAGTTTGCGCATGCGTTTGGAAATAAGAAAAGCTTACTTCCCCCATTTTTTAAAATGACAGCTTCTAGAGGGTTTACATGATTTGTTAAAAAACACGGGTATTTAGAAAATGTGTTTTATTTCATAAATGGAATCAACAAAGTATGCGCATTCTACGTCATAATGACTTTCTATAGTTTCCGAATGTGTTTGGAAGTAAGAAAAGCTTACTTCAACCGTGTTTTAAAATCACAGCTTCTTGAAGGTTTACATGATTTCGTAAAAAACACGAGTTTTTAGAAAATGTGTTTTATTTCATAAATGGAATCAACAAAGTATGCACATTCTACATCATAACGACTTTCTATAGTTTGCGCATGCGTTCGGAAATAAGAAAAGCTTACTTCCCCCGTTTTTTAAAATGACAGCTTCTAGAAGGTTTACATGATTTGTTAAAAAACACGGGTATTTAGAAAATGTGTTTTATTTCATAAATGGAATCAACAAAGTATGGACATTCTACGTCATAATGACTTTCTATAGTTTGCGCATGCGTCCGGAAATAAGAAAAGCTTACTTCCACCATTTTTTAAAATCACAGCTTCTAGAAGGTTTACATGATTTCTTAAAAAACACGAGTTTTTAGAAAATGTGTTTTATTTCATAAATGGAATCAACAAAGTATGCACATTCTACGTCATAACAACTTTCTATAGTTTGCGCATTCGTCTAGAAATAAGAAAAGCTTACTTCCACCGTTTTTTAAAATCACAGCTTCTAGAATGTTTACATGATTTCGTAAAAAACACGAGTTTTTAGAAAATATGTTTTATTTCATAAATGGACTCTACAAAGTATGCACATTCTACGTCATAACGGCTTTCTATAGTTTGCGCATGCGTCCGGAAATAAGAAAAGCTTACTTCCACCGTTTTTTAAAATCACAACTTCTAGAAGGTTTACATGATTTCTTAAAAAACATGAGTTTTTAGAAAATGTGTTTTATTTCATCAATGGAATCAACAAAGTTGCACATTCTACATCATAACGACTTTCTATAGTTTGCGCATGCGTCCGGAAATAAGAAAATCTTACTTCCACCGTTTTTTAAAATCACAGCTTCTAGAAGGTTTACATGATTTTGTAAAAAACACGAGGTTTTAGAAAATGTGTTTTATTTAATAAATGGAATCTACAAAGTATGAACATTCTACGTCATAATGACTTTCTATAATTTGCTCATGCGTCCGGAAATAAGAAAAGCTTACTTCCACAGTTTTTTAAAATCACAGCTTCTAGAAGGTTTACATGATTTCGTAAAAAACACGAGTTTTTAGAAAATGTGTTTTATTTCATAAATGGAATCTACAAAGTATGGACATTCTACGTCATAACGACTTTCTATAGTTTGCGCATGCGTCCAGAAATAAGAAAAGCTTACTTCGCCCGTTTTTTAAAATCACAGCCTCTAGAAGGTTTACATGATTTCGTAAAAAACACGAGTTTTTAGAAAATGTGTCTTATTTCATAAATGGAATCAACAAAGTATCTACATTCTACATCACAACAACTTTCCATAGTTTGCGCATGCGTTTGGAAATAAGAAAATCTTACTTCCCCCGTTTTTTAAAATCACAGCTTCTAGAAGCTTTACATGATTTTTTAAAAAACACGAGTTTTTAGAAAATGTGTTTTATTTCATAAATAGAATCAACAAAGTATGCACATTCTACGTCATAACGACTTTCTATAGTTTGCGGATGCGTCCGGAAGTAAGAAAAGCTTACTTCCACCATTTTTTAAAATCACAGCTTCTAGAAGGTTTACATGATTTCGTAAAAAGCACGAGTTTTTAGAAAATGTGTTTTATTTCATAAATGGAATCTACAAAGTATGCACATTCTATGCCATAACGAATTTCTATAGTTTGCGCATTCGTCCGGAAATAAGAAAAGCTTACTTCCCCCGTTTTTTAAAATCACAGCTTCTAGAAGGTTTACATGATTTCTTAAAAAACACGAGTTTTTAGAAAATGTGTTTTATTTCAGAAATGGAATCAACAAAGTATGCACATTCTATGTCATAATGACTTTCTATAGTTTGCGCATGCGTTTGGAAATAAGAAAAGCTTACTTACCCCATTTTTTAAAATCACAGCTCCTAGAAGGTTTACATGATTTCTTAAAAACACGAGTTTTTAGAAAATGTGTTTTATTTCATAAATGGAATCAACAAAGTATGCACATTCTATGTCATAATGAGTTTCTATAGTTTGCGCTTGCGTTTTGAGATAAGAAAAGCTTACTTCCCCCGTTTTTTAAAATCACAGCTTCTAGAAGGTTTACATGATTTCTTAAAAAACACGAGTTTTTAAAAAATGTGTTTTATTTCATAAATGGAATCAACAAAGTATGCACATTCTACGTCATAACGACTTTCTATAGTTTGCGCATGCGTCCAGATATAAGAAGGTTTACATGATTTCGTAAAAAACACGAGTTTTTAGAAAATGTTTTGTATTTCATCAATGGAATCAACAAAGTATGCACATTCTACGTCATAACGAATTTCTATAGTTTGCGCATTCGTCCGGAAATAAGAAAAGCTTACTTCCACCGTTTTTTAAAATCACAGCTTCTAGAAGGTTTACATGATTTCGTAAAAAACACGAGTTTTTAGAAAATGTGTTTTATTTCATAAATTTAATCTACAATGTATGCACATTCTACGTCATAACGAGTTTCTATAGTTTACTCATGCATCCGGAAATAAGAAAAGCTTACTTCCACAGTTTTTCAAAATCACAGATTCTAGAAGGTTTACATGATTTCGTAAAAAACAAGAGTTTTTAGAAAATGTGTTTTATTTCATAAATGGAATCTAAGAAGTATGGACATTGTATGTCATAACGACTTTCTATAGTTTGCGCATGCGTCCGGAAATAAGAAAAGCTTACTTCCCCCGTTTTTGAAAATCACAGCTTCTAGAAGGTTTACATGATTTCGTAAAAAACACGAGTTTTTAGAAAATGTGTTTTGTTTCATCAATGGAATCAACAAAGTATCCACATTCTACATCATAACGACTTTCTATAGTTTGCGCATGCGTTTGTAAATAAGAAAAGCTTACTTCCCCCATTTTTTAAAATCACAGCTTCTACAAGCTTTATAGATTTCTTAAAAAACACGAGTTTTTAGAAAATGTGTTCTATTTCATAAATAGAATAAACAAAGTATGCACATTCTACGTCATAACGAGTTTCTATAGTTTGCGGATGCGTCCGGAAATAAGAAAAGCTTACTTCCACCGTTTTTTAAAATCACAGCTTCTAGAAGGTTTACATGATTTCTTAAAAAACACAAGTTTTTAGAAAATGTGTTTTATTTCATAAATGGAATCTACAAAGTATGCACATTCTACATCATAATGACTTTCTATAGTTTGCGCATGCGTTTGGAAATAAGAAAAGCTTACCTCCCACGTTTTTTAAAATCACAGCTTCTAGAAGCTTTACATGATTTCTTAAAAAACACGAGTTTTTAGAAAATGTGTTTTATTTCATAAATAGAATCAACAAAGTATGCACATTATACGTCATAATGACTTTCTATAGTTTGCGGATGCGTCCGGAAGTAAGAAAAGCTTACTTCCACCGTTTTTTAAAATCACAGCTTCTAGAAGGTTTACATGATTTCGTAAAAAACACGAGTTTTTAGAAAATGTGTTTTATTTCATAAATGGAATCTACAAAGTATGCACATTCTATGCCATAACGACTTTCTATAGTTTGCGCATTCGTCCGGAAATAAGAAAAGCTCACTTCCCCCGTTTTTTAAAATCACAGCTTCTAGAAGGTTTACATGATTTCTTAAAAAACACGAGTTTTTAGAAAATGTGTTTTATTTCATAAATGGTATCAACAAAGTATGCACATTCTATGTCATAATGACTTTCTATAGTTTGCGCATGCGTTTGGAAATAAGAAAAGCTTACTTACCCCATTTTTTAAAATCACAGCTTCTAAAAGATTTACATGATTTCTTAAAAAACACGAGTTTTTAGAAAATGTGTTTTATTTCATAAATGGAATCAACAAAGTATGCACATTCTATGTCATAATGAGTTTCTATAGTTTGCGCTTGCGTTTTGAGATAAGAAAAGCTTACTTCCCCCGTTTTTTAAAATCACAGCTTCCAGAAGGTTTACATGATTTCTTAAAAAACACGAGTTTTTAGAAAATGTGCTTTATTTCATAAATGGAATCAACAAAGTATGCACATTCTACATCATAACGACTTTCTATAGTTTGCACATGCGTCCGGAAATAAGAAAAGCTTACTTCCACCGTTTTTTAAAATCACAGCTTCTAGAAGGTTTACATAATTTCGTAAAAAACACGAGTTTTTAGAAAAAATTTTGTATTTCATCAATGGAATCAACAAAGTATGCACATTCTACGTCATAACGAATTTCTATAGTTTGCGCATTCGTCCGGAAATAAGAAAAGCTTACTTCCACCGTTTTTTAAAATCACAACTTCTAGAAGGTTTACATGATTTCGTAAAAAACACGAGTTTTTAGAAAATGTGTTTTATTTCATAAATTTAATCTACAAAGTATGCACATTCTACGTCATAACGAGTTTCTATAGTTTGCTCATGCATCCGGAAATAAGAAAAGCTTACTTCCACAGTTTTTTAAAATCACAGATTCTAGAAGGTTTACATGATTTCGTAAAAAACACAAGTTTTTAGAAAATGTGTTTTATTTCATAAATGGAATCTAAGAAGTATGGGCATTCTATGTCATAACGACTTTCTATAGTTTGCGCATGCGTCCGGAAATAAGAAAAGCTTACTTCCCCCGTTTTTTAAAATCACAGCTTCTAGAAGCTTTACATGATTTCTTAAAAAACATGAGTTTTTAGAAAATGTGTTTTATTTCATAAATGGAATGAACAAAGTATGCACATTCTACGTCATAATGACTTTCAATAGTTTGCGCATTCGTCCGGAAATAAGAAAAGCTTACTTCCACCGTTTTTTAAAATCACAGCTTCTAGAAGGTTTATATGATTTCGTAAAAAACACGAGTTTTTAGAAAATGTGCTTTATTTCATAAATGGAATCTAGAAAGTATGCACATTCTACATCATAACGACTTTCTATAGTTTTCGTATGCGTCCGGAAATAAGAAAAGCTTACTTCCCCCGTTTTTTAAAATCACAGCTTCTAGAAGGTTTACATGATTTCTTAAAAAACATGAGTTTTTAGAAAATGTGTTTTATTTCATAAATGGAATCAAGAAAGTATGCACAATCTACGTCATAAGGACTTTCTATAGTTTGCGCGTGCGTCCGAAAATAAGAAAAGCTTACTTCCACCATTTTTTAAAATCACAGCTTTTAGAAGGTTTACATGATTTCTTAAAAAACACGAGTTTTTAGAAAATGCGTTTTATTTCATAAATGTAATGAACAAAGTATGCACATTCTACGTCATAACGACTTTCAAAAGTTTGCGCATGCGTCCGGAAATAAGAAAAGCTTACTTCCCTCGTTTTTTAAAATCACTGCTTCTAGAAGGTTTACATGATTTCTTAAAAAACACGAGTTTTTAGAAAATGTGTTTTATTTCATAAATGGAATCAACAAAGTATGCACATTCTACGTCATAACGACTTTCTGTAGTTTGCGCATGCGTTTGGAAATAAGAAAAGCTTACTTCCACCGTTTTTTAAAATCACAGCTTCTAGAAGGTTTACATGATTTCTTAAAAAACACTAGGTTTTAAAAAATGTGTTTTATTTCATAAATGGAATCAACAAAGTATGCACATTCTACGTCATAATGACTTTCTATAGTTTGCGCATGTGTTTGGAAATAAGAAAAGCTTACTTCCCTCGTTTTTTAAAATCACAGCTTCTAGAAGGTTTACATGGTTTCTTAAAAAACACGAGTTTTTAGAAAATGTGTTTTATTTCATAAATGGAATCAATAAAATATGCACATTCTACGTCATAACGACTTTCTATAGTTTGCGCATTCGTCCGGAAATAAGAAAAGGTTACTTCCACCATTTTTTAAAATCACAGCTTCTAGAAGGTTTACATGATTTGTTAAAAAACACGAATTTTTAGAAAATGTGTTTTATTTCATGAATGGAATAAAAAAAGTATGCACATTCTACGTCATAATGACTTTCTATAGTGTGCGCATGCGTCCGGAAATAAGAAAAGCTTACTTCCCCCATTTTTTAAAATCACTGCTTCTAGAAGGTTTACATGATTTCTTAAAAACACAAGTTTTTAGAAAATGTGTTTTATTTCATAAATGGAATCAACAAAGTATGCACATGCTACGGCATAACGACTTTCTATAGTTTGCGCATGTGTTTGGAAATAAGAAAAGCTTACTTCCACCGTTTTTTAAAATCACAGCTTCTAGAAGGTTTACATGATTTCTTAAAAAACACGAGTTTTTAGAAAATGTGTTTTATTTCATAAATGGAATAGCCAAAGTATGCACATTCTACGTCATTACGACTTTCTATAGTTTGCGCATGCGTTTGGAAATAAGAAAAGCTTACTTCCCCCGTTTTTTAAAATGACAGCTTCTAGAAGGTTTACATGATTTGTTAAAAAACACGAGTATTTAGACAATGTGTTTTATTTCATAAATGGAATTAACAAAGTATGCACATTTTACGTCATAACGACTTTCTATAGTTTGCGCATGCGTTTGGAAATAAGAAAAGCTTACTTCCCCCATTTTTTAAAATGACAGCTTCTAGAGGGTTTACATGATTTGTTAAAAAACACGGGTATTTAGAAAATGTGTTTTATTTCATAAATGGAATCAACAAAGTATGCGCATTCTACGTCATAATGACTTTCTATAGTTTCCGAATGTGTTTGGAAGTAAGAAAAGCTTACTTCAACCGTGTTTTAAAATCACAGCTTCTTGAAGGTTTACATGATTTCGTAAAAAACACGAGTTTTTAGAAAATGTGTTTTATTTCATAAATGGAATCAACAAAGTATGCACATTCTACATCATAACGACTTTCTATAGTTTGCGCATGCGTTCGGAAATAAGAAAAGCTTACTTCCCCCGTTTTTTAAAATGACAGCTTCTAGAAGGTTTACATGATTTGTTAAAAAACACGGGTATTTAGAAAATGTGTTTTATTTCATAAATGGAATCAACAAAGTATGGACATTCTACGTCATAATGACTTTCTATAGTTTGCGCATGCGTCCGGAAATAAGAAAAGCTTACTTCCACCATTTTTTAAAATCACAGCTTCTAGAAGGTTTACATGATTTCTTAAAAAACACGAGTTTTTAGAAAATGTGTTTTATTTCATAAATGGAATCAACAAAGTATGCACATTCTACGTCATAACAACTTTCTATAGTTTGCGCATTCGTCTAGAAATAAGAAAAGCTTACTTCCACCGTTTTTTAAAATCACAGCTTCTAGAATGTTTACATGATTTCGTAAAAAACACGAGTTTTTAGAAAATGTGTTTTATTTCATAAATGGAATCTACAAAGTATGCACATTCTACGTCATAACGACTTTCTATAGTTTGCGCATGCGTCCGGGAATAAGAAAAGCTTACTTCCCCCGTTTTTTAAAATCACAGCTTCTAGAAGGTTTACATGATTTCTTAAAAAACACGAATTTTTAGAAAATGTGCTTTATTTCATAAATTTAATCAACAAAGTATGCACATTCTACGTCATAACGACTTTCTATAGTTTTCGCATGCGTTTGGGAATAAGAAAAGCTTACTTCCCTCGTTTTTTAAAATCTCAGCTTCTAGAAGGTTTACATGATTTGTTAAAAAACACGAGTTTTTAGAAAATGTGTTTTATTTCATAAATGGAATCAACAAAGTATGCACATTCTACGTCATAACGACTTTCTATAGTTTGCGCATGCGTCCGGAAATAAGAAAATCTTACTTCCACCGTTTTTTAAAATCACAGCTTCTAGAAGGGTTACATGATTTCGTAAAAAACACGATTTTTTAGAAAATGTGTTTTATTTCATAAATGGAATCAACAAAGTACGCACATTCTACGTCATAACGGTTTTCTATAGTTTGCGCATGTGTTTGGAAATAAGAAAAGCTTACTTCCCTTGATTTTTAAAATCACAGCTTCTAGAAGGTTCACATGGTTTCTTAAAAAACACGAGTTTTTAGAAAATGTGTTTTATTTCATAAATGGAATCAACAAAGTATGCACATTCTACGTCATAACGACTTTCTATAGTTTGCGCATTCGTCCGGAAATAAGAAAAGCTTACTTCCACCGTTTTTTAAAATCACAGCTTCTAGAAGGTTTACATGATTTCTTCAAAAACATGAGTTTTTAGAAAATGTGTTTTATTTGATAAATGGAATCAACAAAGTATGCACATTCTACGTCATAACGACTTTCTATAGTTTGCGCATTCGTCCGGAAATAAGATAAGCTTACTTCCACCGTTTTTTAAAATCACAGCTTCTAGAAGGTTAACATGATTTCTTAAAAAACACGAGTTTTTAGAAAATGTGTTTTATTTCATAAATGGAATCAACAAAGTAAGCACATTCTACGTCATAACGACTTTCTATAGTTTGCGCATTCGTCCGGAAATAAGAAAAGGTTACTTCCCCCGTTTTTTAAAATCACAGCTTCTAGAAGGTTTACATGATTTCTTAAAAAACACGAATTTTTGGAAAATGTGCTTTATTTCATAAATTTAATCAACAAAGTATGCACATTCTACGTCATAACGACTTTCTATAGTTTTCGCATGCGTTTGGAAATAAGAAAAGCTTACTTCCCCCGTTTTTTAAAATCACAGCTTCTAGAAGGTTTACATGATTTGTTAAAAAACACGAGTTTTTAGAAAATGTGGTTTATTTCATAAATGGAATCAACAAAGTATGCACATTCTACGTCATAACGACTTTCTATAGTTTGCGCATGCGTCCGGAAATAAGAAAAGCTTACTTCCACCGTTTTTTAAAATCACAGCTTCTAGAAGGTTTACATGATTTCGTAAAAAACACGAGTTTTTAGAAAATGTGTTTTATTTCATAAATGGAATCAACAAAGTACGCACATTCTACGTCATAACGGTTTTCTATAGTTTGCGCATGTGTTTGGAAATAAGAAAAGCTTACTTCCCTCGATTTTTAAAATCACAGCTTCTAGAAGGTTCACATGGTTTCTTAAAAAACACGAGTTTTTAGAAAATGTGTTTTATTTCATAAATGGAATCAACAAAGTATGCACATTCTACGTCATAACGACTTTCTATAGTTTGCGCATTCGTCCGGAAATAAGATAAGCTTACTTCCACCGTTTTTTAAAATCACAGCTTCTAGAAGGTTAACATGATTTCTTAAAAAACACGAGTTTTTAGAAAATGTGTTTTATTTCATAAATGGAATCAACAAAGTATGCACATTCTACGTCATAACGACTTTCTATAGTTTGCGCATTCGTCCGGAAATAAGAAAAGGTTACTTCCACCGTTTTTTAAAATCACAACTTCTAGAAGGTTTACATGATTTCTTAAAAAACACGAGTTTTTAGAAAATGTGTTTTGTTTCATAAATGGAATCAACAAAGTATGCACATTCTACGTCATAACGACTTTCTATAGTTTTCGCATGCGTTTGGAAATAAGAAAAGCTTACTTCCCCCGTTTTTTAAAATGACAGCTTCTAGAAGGTTTAAATGATTTGTTAAAAAACACGAATATTTAGAAAATGTGTTTTATTTCATAAATGGAATCAACAAAGTATGCACTTTCTACGTCATAACGACTTTCTATAGTTTGCGCATGCGTCCGGAAATAATAAAAGCTTACCTCCACCGTTTTTTAAAATCACAGCTTCTAGAAGGTTTACATGATTTCGTTAAAAACACGAGTTTTTAGAAAATGTGTTTTATTTCATGAATTGAATCTACAAAGTATGCACATTCTACGTCATAACGACTTTCTAAAGTTTGCGCATGCGTCCGGAAATAAGAAAAGCTTACTTCCACTGTTTTTTAAAATCACAGCTTCTAGAAGGTTTACATGATTTCTTAAAAAACACGAGTTTTTAGAAAATGTGTTTTATTTCATAAATGGTAAAAAAAAAGTATACACATTCTATGTCATAATGAGTTTCTATAGTTTGCGCATGCGTCCGGAAATAAGAAAAGCTTACTTCCCCCGTTTTTTAAAATCACTGCTTCTAAAAGGTTTACAGGATTTCTTAAAAAACACGAGTTTTTAGAAAATGTGTTTTATTTCATAAATGGAATCAACAAAGTATGCACATTCTACGTCATAACGACTTTCTATAGTTTGCGCATGCGTCCAGAAATAAGAAAAGCTTACTTCCACCATTTTTTAAAATCACAGCTTCTAGAAGGTTTACATGATTTCGTAAAAAACACGAGTTTTTAGAAAATGTGTTTTATTTCATAAATGGAATCTACAAAGTATGCACATTCTACATCATAACGACTTTCTATAGTTTGCGCATGCGTCCGGAAATAAGGAAAGCTTACTTTCCCCATTTTTTAAAATCACAGCTTCTAGAAGGTTTACATGATTTCTTAAAAAACACGAGCCTTTAGAAAATGTGTTTTATTTCATAAATGGAATTAACAAAGTATATACATTCTACGTCATAACGACTTTCTATAGTTTGCGCATGCATCCGGAAATAAGATAAGCTTACTTCCACCGTTTTTTAAAATCACAGCTTCTAGAAGGTTTACATGATTTCTTAAAAAACACGAGTTTTTAGAAAATGTGTTTTATTTCATAAATGGAATCAACAAAGTATGCACATTCTATGTCATAACGACTTTCTATAATTTGCGCATTTGTCCGGAAATAAGAAAAGCTTACTTCCACCGTTTTTTAAAATCACAGCTTCTAGAAGGTTTACATGATTTCTTAAAAAACATGAGTTTTTAAAAAATGTGTTTTATTTGATAAATGGAATCAACAAATTATGCACATTCTACGTCATAATGACTTTCTATAGTTTCCGCATGTGTTTGGAAATAAGAAAAGCATACTTCCCTCGTTTTTTAAAATCACAACTTCTAGAAGGTTTACATGGTTTCTTAAAAAACACGAGTTTTTAGAAAATGTGTTTTATTTCATTACGACTTTCTATAGTTTGCGCATGCGTCCGGAAGTAAGAAAAGCTTACTTCCACCGTTTTTTAAAATCACAGCTTCTAGAAGGTTTCATGATTTCGTAAAAAACAAAAGTTTTTAGAAAATGTGTTTTATTTCATAAATGGAATCTACAAAGTATGCACATTCTACATCATAATGACTTTCTATAGTTTTCGCATGCGTCCGGAAATAAGAAAAGCTTACTTTCCCCGTTTTTAAAAATCACATCTTCTAGAAGGTTTACATGAATTCTTAAAATACACGAGCCTTTAGAAAATGTGTTTTGTTTCATAAATGGAATCAACAAAGTATGCACATTCCACGTCATAACGAATTTCTATAGTTTGCGCATGCGTTTGGACATAAGAAAAGCTTACTTCCCCCGTTTTTTAAAATCACAGCTTGTAGAAGGTTTACATGATTTCATAAAAAACACGAGTTTTTAGAAAATGTGTTTTATTTCATAAATGGAATCTACAAAGTATGCACATTCTACGTCATAACGACTTTCTATAGTTTGCGCATTCATTCGGAAATAAGAAAAGCTTACTTCCAGCGTTTTTTAAAATCACAGCTTCTGGAAGGTTGACATGATTTCGTAAAAAACACGATTTTTTAGAAAAGGTGTTTTATTTCATAAATGGAATCTAGAAAGTATGCACATTCTACGTCATAATGACTATCTATAGTTTGCGCATGCGTCCGGAAATAAGAAAATCTTACTTCCCCCCGTTTTTTAAAATCACAGCTTGTAGAAGGTTTACATGATTTCTTAAAAAACATGAGTTTTAAGAAAATTTATTTTATTTCATAAATGGAATCAACAAAGTATTCACATCCTATTTCATAACGACTTTTTATAGTTTGCGCATGTGTTTGGAAATAAGAAAAGCATACTTCCCTCGTTTTTTAAAATCACAACTTCTAGAAGGTTTACATGGTTTCTTAAAAAACACGAGTTTTTAGAAAATGTGTTTTATTTCTTAAATGGAATCTACAAAGTATCCACATTCTACGTCATAACGACTTTCTATAGTTTGTGCATGCGTCCGGAAATAAGAAAAGCTTACTTCCCTGTATTTTAAAATCACAGCTTCTAGAAGGTTTACATGATTTCTTAAAAAACATGAGTTTTCAGAAAATGTGTTTTATTTCATAAATGGAATCAACAAAGTATGCACATTCTACGTCATAACGAATTTCTATAGTTTGCGCATTTGTCCGGAAATAAGAAAAGATTACTTCCACATTTTTTTAAAATCACAGCTTCTAGAAGGTTTACATGATTTCTTAAAAAACACGAGTTTTTAGAAAATGTGTTTTATTTCATAAATGGAATCAACAAAGTATGCACATTCTACGTCATAATGACTTTCTATAGTTTCCGCATGTGTTTGGAAGTAAGAAAAGCTTACTTAACCCGTGTTTTAAAATCACAGCTTCTTGAAGGTTTACATGATTTCGTAAAAAACATGAGTTTTTAGAAAATGTGTTTTATTTCATAAATGGAATCAACAAAGTATGCACATTCTACGTCATAACGACTTTCTATAGTTTGCGCATGCGTCCGGAAATAAGATAAGCTTACTTCTACCGTTTTTTAAAATCACAGCTTCTAGAAGGTTTACACGATTTCTTAAAAAACACGAGTTTTTAGAAAATGTGTTTTATTTCATAAATGGAATCAACAAAGTATGCACATTTTATGTCATAACGACTTTCTATAGTTTGCGCATTTGTCCGGAAATAAGAAAAGCTTACTTCCACCGTTTTTTAAAATCACAGCTTCTAGAAGGTTTACATGATTTCTTAAAAAACGTGAGTTTTTAGAAAATGTGTTTTATTTCATAAATGGAATCAACAAACTATGCACCTTCTATGTCATAATGACTTTCTATAGTTTCCGCATGTGTTTGGAAATAAGAAAAGCATACTTCCCTCGTTTTTTAAAATCACAACTTCTAGAAGGTTTACATGGTTTCTTAAAAAACACGAGTTTTTAGAAAATGTGTTTTATTTCATAAATGGAATCTACAAAGTATGCACATTCTATGTCATAACGACTTTCTATAGTTTGCGCATGCGTCCGGAAGTAAGAAAAGCTTACTTCCACCGTTTTTTAAAATCACAGCTTCTAGAAGGTTTCATGATTTCGTAAAAAACACGAGTTTTTAGAAAATGTGTTTTATTTCATAAATGGAATCTACAAAGTATGCACATTCTACATCATAACGACTTTCTATAGTTTTCGCATTTGTTTGGAAGTAAGAAAAGCTTACTTCCCTCGTTTTTTAAAATCACAGCCTCTAGAAGGTTTACATGGTTTCTTAAAAAACACGAGTTTTTAGAAAATGTGTTTTATTTCATAAATGGAATCAACAAAGTATGCACATTCTACGTCATAACGACTTTCTATAGTTTGCGCATGCGTCCGGAAATAAGAAAAGCTTACTTGCAACCGTTTTTTAAAATCACAGCTACTAGATGGTTTACATGATTTCTTAAAAAACAAGAGTTTTTAGAAAATGTGTTTTATTTCATAAATGGAATCAACAAAGTATGCACATTCTACATCATAACGACTTTCTATAGTTTGCGCATTCGTCCGGAAATAAGAAAATCTTACTTCAACCGTTTTTTGAAATCACAGCTTCTAGAAGGTTTACATGATTTCGTAAAAAAAATGAGTTTTTAGAAAATGTGTTTTATTTCATAAATGGAATCTACAAAGTATGCACATTCTACGTCATAACGACTTTCTATAGTTTGCGCATGCGTCCGGAAATAAGAAAAGCTTACTTCCTCCATTTTTTAAAATCACAGCTTCTAGAAGGTTTACATGATTTCGTAAAAAACACGCGTTTTTAGAAAATGTGTTTTATTTCATAAATGGAATCAACAAAGTATGCACATTGTACGTCATAACGACTTTCTATAGTTTGCGCATAAGTTTGGAAATAAGAAAAGCTTACTTCCCCCATTTTTTAAAATCACTGCTTCTAGAAAGTTTACATTATTTCTTAAAAAACACGAGTTTTTATAAAATGTGTTTTATTTCCTAAATGGAATCAACAAAGTATGCACATTCTACGTCATAACGACTTTCTATAGTTTGCGCATGCGTTTGGAAATAAGAAAAGCTTACTTCCACCGTTTTTTAAAATGACGGCTTCTAGAAGGTTTACATGATTTCTTAAAAAACACGAGTTTTTAGAAAATGTGTTTTATTTCATAAATGGAATCAACAAAGTATGCACATTCTACGTCATAAAGATTTTCTATAGTTTGTGCATGCGTCCGGAAATAAGAAAAGCTTACTTCAACTGTTTTTTAAAATCACAGCTTCTTGAAGGTTTACATGATTTCGTAAAAAACACGAGTTTTTAGAAAATGTGTTTTATTTCATAAATGGAATCAACAAAGTATGCACATTCTAACTCATAACAACTTTCTATAGTTTGCGCATGCGTCCGGAAATAAGATAAGCTTACTTCCACCGTTTTTTCAAATCACAGCTTCTAGAAGGTTTACATGATTTCTTAAAAAACATGATTTTTTAGAAAATGTGTTTTATTTCATAAATGGAATCAACAAAGTATGCACATTCTACGTCATAACGACTTTCTATAGTTTGCGAATTTGTCCGGAAAAAAGAAAAGCTTACTTCCCCCGTTTTTAAAAATCACAGCTTCTAGAAGTTTACATGATTTCTTAAAAAACACGAGGTTTTAGAAAATGTGTTTTATTTCATAAATGGAATCAACAAAGTATGCACATTCTACGTCATAACGACTTTCTATAGTTTTCACATGCGTTTGGAAATAAGAAAAGCTTACTTCCCCCGTTTTTTTAAATCACAGCTTCTAGAAGGTTTACATGATTTGTGAAAAAACACGATTTTTTAGAAAATGTGTTTTATTTCATAAATGGAATCAACAAAGTATGCACATTCTACGTCATAACGACTTTCTATAGTTTGCGCATGCGTCCGGAAATAAGAAAAGCTTACTTCCACCGTTTTTTGAAATCACAGCTTCTAGAAGGTTTACATGATTTTGTAAAAAACATGAGTTTTTAGAAAATGTGTTTTATTTCATAAATGGAATCAACAAAGTATGCACATTCTACGTGATAACGACTTTCTATAGTTTGCGCATGCGTCCGGAAAAAAGAAAAGCTTACTTCCACCGTTTTTTAAAATCACAGCTTCTAGAAGGTTTACACGATTTCTTAAAAAACACTAGTTTTTAGAAAATGTGTTTTATTTCATAAATGGAATCAACAAAGTATGCACATTCTATGTCAAAATGACTTTCTATAGTTTGCGCATGTTTTTGGAAATAAGAAAAGCTTACTTCCCTCGTTTTTTAAAATAACAGCTTCTAGAAGGTTTACATGGTTTCTTAAAAAACACGGGTTTTTAAAAAATGTGTTTTATTTCATTAATGGAATCAACAAAGTATGCACATTCTATGTCATAAGGACTTTCTATAATTTGCGCATTCGTCCAGAAATAAGAAAAGCTTACTTCCACCGTTTTTTAAAATCACAACTTCTAGAAGGTTTATATGATTTCTTAAAAATCACGAGTTTTTAGAAAATGTGTTTTATTTCATAAATGGAATCAACAATGTATGCACATTCTATGTCATAATGACTTTCTATAGTTTGCGCATGCGTTTGGAAATAAGAAAAGCTTACTTCCCGCGTTTTTTAAAATGACAGCTTCTAGAAGGTTTACATGATTTGTTAAAAAACACGAGTATTTAGAAAATCTGTTTAATTTCATAAATGGAATCAACAAAGTATGCACATTCTACGTCATAACGACTTTCTATAGTTTGCGCATGCGTCCGGAAATAAGAAAAGCTTACCTCCACCGTTTTTTAAAATCACAGCTTCTAGAAGGTTTTCATGATTTCGTAAAAAACACGAGTTTTTAGAAAATGTGTTTTATTTCGCAAATGGAATCTACAAAGTATGCACATTCTACGTCATAACGACTTTCTATACTTTGCGCATGCGTCCGGAAATAAGAAAAGCTTACTTCCACCGTTTTTTAATATCACATCTTCTAGAAGGTTTACATGATTTCTTAAAAAACACGAGTTTTTAGAAAATGTGTTTTATTTCATAAATGGAATAAAAAAATTGTGCACATTCTACGTCATAATGACTTTCTATAGTTTGTGCATGCGTCCAGAAATAAGAAAAGCTTACTTCACCCGTTTTTTAAAATCACTGCTTCTAGAAGGTTTACATGATTTCTTAAAAAACACGAGTTTTTAGAAAATGTGTTTTATTTCATAAATGGAATCTACAAAGTATGCACATTCTACGTCCTAACGACTTTCTATAGTTTGCGCATGCGTCCGGAAATAAGAAAAGATTACTTCCCCCGTTTTTTAAAATCACAGCTTCTAGAAGGTTTACATGATTTCTTAAAAAACACGAGTTTTTAGAAAATGTGTTTTATTTCATAAATGGAATCAACAAAGTATGCACATTCTACGTCATAACAACTTTCTATAGTTTGCACATGCGTCTGGAAATAAGAAAAGCTTACTTCAACCGTTAATCAAAATCACAGCTTCTTGAAGGTTTACATGATTTTGTAAAAAACACGAGTTTTTAGAAAATGTGTTTTATTTCATAAATGGAATCAACAAAGTATGCACATTCTACGTCATAAAGATTTTCTATAGTTTGTGCATGCGTCCGGAAATAAGAAAAGCTTACTTCAACCGTTTTTTAAAATCACAGCTTCTTGAAGGTTTACATGATTTCGTAAAAAACACGAGTTTTTAGAAAATGTGTTTTATTTCATAAATGGAATCAACAAAGTATGCACATTCTACCTCATAACAACTTTCTATAGTTTGCGCATGCGTCCGGAAATAAGATAAGCTTACTTCCACCGTTTTTTAAAATCACAGCTTCTAGAAGGTTTACATGATTTCTTAAAAAACATGAGTTTTTAGAAAATGTGTTTTATTTCATAAATGGAATCAACAAAGTATGCACATTCTACGTCATAACGACTTTCTATAGTTTGCGAATTTGTCCGGAAATAGGGAAAGCTTACTTCCCCCCGTTTTTTAAAATCACAGCTTCTAGAAGTTTACATGATTTCTTAAAAAACACGAGGTTTTAGAAAATGTGTTTTATTTCATAAATGGAATCAACAAAGTATGCACATTCTACGTCATAACGACTTTCTATAGTTTTCACATGCGTTTGGAAATAAGAAAAGCTTACTTCCCCCGTTTTTTTAAATCACAGCTTCTAGAAGGTTTACATGATTTGTGAAAAAACACGAGTTTTTAGAAAATGTGTTTTATTTCATAAATGGAATCAACAAAGTATGCACATTCTACGTCATAACGACTTTCTATAGTTTGCGCATGCGTCCGGAAATAAGAAAAGCTTACTTCCACCGTTTTTTGAAATCACAGCTTCTAGAAGGTTTACATGATTTTGTAAAAAACATGAGTTTTTAGAAAATGTGTTTTATTTCATAAATGGAATCAACAAAGTATGCACATTCTACGTGATAACGACTTTCTATAGTTTGCGCATGCGTCCGGAAAAAAGAAAAGCTTACTTCCACCGTTTTTTAAAATCACAGCTTCTAGAAGGTTTACACGATTTCTTAAAAAACACTAGTTTTTAGAAAATGTGTTTTATTTCATAAATGGAATCAACAAAGTATGCACATTCTATGTCATAATGACTTTCTATAGTTTGCGCATGTTTTTGGAAATAAGAAAAGCTTACTTCCCTCGTTTTTTAAAATAACAGCTTCTAGAAGGTTTACATGGTTTCTTAAAAAACACGGGTTTTTAAAAAATGTGTTTTATTTCATTAATGGAATCAACAAAGTATGCACATTCTACGTCATAAGGACTTTCTATAATTTGCGCATTCGTCCAGAAATAAGAAAAGCTTACTTCCACCGTTTTTTAAAATCACAGCTTCTAGAAGGTTTATATGATTTCTTAAAAATCACGAGTTTTTAGAAAATGTGTTTTATTTCATAAATGGAATCAACAATGTATGCACATTCTATGTCATAATGACTTTCTATAGTTTGCGCATGCGTTTGGAAATAAGAAAAGCTTACTTCCCGCGTTTTTTAAAATGACAGCTTCTAGAAGGTTTACATGATTTGTTAAAAAACACGAGTATTTAGAAAATCTGTTTAATTTCATAAATGGAATCAACAAAGTATGCACATTCTACGTCATAACGACTTTCTATAGTTTGCGCATGCGTCCGGAAATAAGAAAATCTTACCTCCACCGTTTTTTAAAATCACAGCTTCTAGAAGGTTTATATGATTTCGTAAAAAACACGAGTTTTTAGAAAATGTGTTTTATTTCGCAAATGGAATCTACAAAGTATGCACATTCTACGTCATAACGACTTTCCATACTTTGCGCATGCGTCCGGAAATAAGAAAAGCTTACTTCCACCGTTTTTTAATATCACATCTTCTAGAAGGTTTACATGATTTCTTAAAAAACACGAGTTTTTAGAAAATGTGTTTTATTTCATAAATGGAATAAAAAAATTGTGCACATTCTACGTCATAATGAATTTCTATAGTTTGTGCATGCGTCCAGAAATAAGAAAAGCTTACTTCCCCCGTTTTTTAAAATCACTGCTTCTAGAAGGTTTACATGATTTCTTAAAAAACACGAGTTTTTAGAAAATGTGTTTTATTTCATAAATGGAATCTACAAAGTATGCACATTCTACGTCCTAACGACTTTCTATAGTTTGCGCATGCGTCCGGAAATAAGAAAAGCTTACTTCCCCCGTTTTTTAAAATCACAGCTTCTAGAAGGTTTACATGATTTCTTAAAAAACACGAGTTTTTAGAAAATGTGTTTTATTTCATAAATGGAATCAACAAAGTATGGACATTCTACGTCATAACGACTTTCTATAGTTTAAGCATGCGTCCGGAAATAAGAAAAGCTTACTTCCACCGTTTTTTTAAAATCACAGCTTCTAGAAGGTTTACATGATTTTGTAAAAAACACGAGTTTTTAGAAAGTTTGTTTTATTTCATAAATGGAATCAACAAAGTATGCACATTCTACGTCATAATGAATTTCTATAGTTTGCACATGCGTCCGAAAAAAAGAAAAGCTTACTTCCACCGTTTTTTAAAATCACAGCTTCTAGAAGGTTTACACGATTTCTTAAAAAACACTAATTTTTAGAAAATGTGTTTTATTTCATAAATGGAATCAACAAAGTATGCACATTATACGTCATAATGACTTTCTATAGTTTGCGCATGGGTTTGGAAATAAGAAAAGCTTACTTCCCTCGTTTTTTAAAATAACAGCTTCTAGAAGGTTTACATGGTTTCTTAAAAAACACGAGTTTTTAGAAAAAGTGTTTTATTTCATAAATGGAATCAACAAAGTATGCACATTCTACGTCATAACGACTTTGTATAGTTTGCGCATTCGTCCGGAAATAAGAAAAGCTTACTTACACCGTTTTTTAAAATCACAGCTTCTAGAAGGTTTACATGATTTCGTAAAAAACACGAGTTTTTAGAAAATGTGTTTTATTTCATAAATGGAATCAACAAAGTATGCACATTCTACGTCATAATGACTTTTTATAGTTTGCGCATGTGTTTGGAAATAAGAAAAGCTTACTTCCCTCGTTTTTTAAAATCACAGCTTCTAGAAGGTTTACATGGTTTCTTAAAAGACACGAGTTTTTAGAAAATGTGTTTTATTTCATAAATAGAATCAACAAAGTATGCACATTCTACGTCATAACGACTTTCTATAGTTTGCGCATTTGTCCAGAAATAAGAAAAGCTTACTTCCACCGTTTTTAAAAATCACAGCTTCTAGAAGGTTTACATGATTTCTTAAAAAACACGAGTTTTTAGAAAATGTGTTTTATTTCATAAATGGAATCAACAAAGTATGCACATTCTACGTCATAATGACTTTCTATAGTTTCCGCATGTGTTTGGAAGTAAGAAAAGCTTACTTCCCTCATTTTTTAAAATCACAACTTCTAGAAGGTTTACATGGTTTCTTAAAAAACACGAGTTTTTAGAAAATGTGTTTTATTTCATAAATGGAATCAACAAAGTATGCACATTCTACGTCATAACGACTTTCTATAGTTTGCGCATGCGTCCGGAAATAAGAAAAGCTTACTTCCACCGTTTTTTAAAATCACAGCTTCTAGAAGGTTTACATGATTTCTTAAAAAACACGAGTTTTTAGAAAATGTGTTTTACTTCATAAATGGAATAAACAAAGTATGCACATTCTACGTCATAACGACTTTCTATAGTTTGCGCATGCATCCGGAAATAAGAAAAGCTTACTTCCACCGTTTTTAAAATCACATCTTCTAGAAGGTTTACATGATTTCTTAAAAAACACGAGTTTTTAGAAAATGTGTTTTATTTCATAAATGGAATCAACAAAGTATGCACATTCTACGTCATAACGACTTTCTATAGTTTGCGCATGCATCCGGAAATAAGAAAAGTTTACTTCCACCGTTTTTTAAAATCACAGCTTCTAGAAGGTTTACTTGATTTCGTAAAAAACACGAGTTTTTAGAAAATGTGTTTTATTTCTTAAATGGAATCTACAAAGTATGCACATTCTACGTCATAACGACTTTCTATAGTTTCTGCATGCGTCCGGAAATAAGAAAAGCTTACTTCCCTCGTTTTTTAAAATCACTGCTTCTAGAAGGTTTACATGGTTTCTTAAAAAACACGAGTTTTTAGAAAATGTGTTTTATTTCATAAATGGAATCAACAAAGTATGCACATTTTACGTCATAACGACTTTCTATAGTTTGCGCATTTGTCCGGAAATAAGAAAAGATTACTTCCACCGTTTTTTAAAATCACAGCTTCTAGAAGGTTTACATGATTTGTTAAAAAACACGAGTTTTTAGAAAATGTGTTTTATTTCATAAATGGAATCAACAAAGTATGCGCATTCTACGTCATAATGACTTTCTATAGTTTCCGAATGTGTTTGGAAGTAAGAAAAGCTTACTTCAACCGTGTTTTAAAATCACAGCTTCTTGAAGGTTTACATGATTTCGTAAAAAACACGAGTTTTTAGAAAATGTGTTTTATTTCATAAATGGAATCAACAAAGTATGCACATTCTACATCATAACGACTTTCTATAGTTTGCGCATGCGTCCCGAAATAAGATAAGATTACTTCCACCGTTTTTTAAAATCACAGCTTCTAGAAGGTTTACATGATTTCTTAAAAAACACGAGTTTTTAGAAAATGTGTTTTATTTCATAAATGGAATCAACAAAGTATGCACATTTTATGTCATAACGACTTTCTATAGTTTGCGCATTTGTCCGGAAATAAGAAAAGCTTACTTCCACCGTTTTTTAAAATCACAGCTTCTAGAAGGTTTACATGATTTCTTAAAAAACATGAGTTTTTAGAAAATGTGTTTTATTTCATAAATGGAATCAACAAACTATGCACATTCTATGTCATAATGACTTTCTATAGTTTCCACATGTGTTTGGAAATAAGAAAAGCATACTTCCCTCGTTTTTTAAAATCACAACTTCTAGAAGGTTTACATGGTTTCTTAAAAAACACGAGTTTTTAGAAAATGTGTTTTATTTCATAAATGGAATCTACAAAGTATGCACATTCTACGTCATAACAACTTTCTATAGTTTGCGCATGCGTCCGGAAATAAGAAAAGCTTACTTCCTCCATTTTTTAAAATCACAACTTTTAGAAGGTTTACATGATTTCGTAAAAAACACGAGTTTTTAGAAAACGTGTTTTATTTCATAAATGGAATCAACAAAGTATGCACATTCTACATCATAACGACTTTCTATAGTTTACGCATGCGTTCGGAAATAAGAAAAGCTTACTTCCCCCGTTTTTTAAAATGACAGCTTCTAGAAGGTTTACATGATTTGTTAAAAAACACGGGTATTTAGAAAATGTGTTTTATTTCATAAATGGAATCAACAAAGTATGGACATTCTACGTCATAATGACTTTCTATAGTTTGCGCATGCGTCCGGAAATAAGAAAAGCTTACTTCCACCATTTTTTAAAATCACAGCTTCTAGAAGGTTTACATGATTTCTTAAAAAACACGAGTTTTTAGAAAATGTGTTTTATTTCATAAATGGAATCAACAAAGTATGCACATTCTACGTCATAACAACTTTCTATAGTTTGCGCATTCGTCTAGAAATAAGAAAAGCTTACTTCCACCGTTTTTTAAAATCACAGCTTCTAGAATGTTTACATGATTTCGTAAAAAACACGAGTTTTTAGAAAATGTGTTTTATTTCATAAATGGAATCTACAAAGTATGCACATTCTACGTCATAACGACTTTCTATAGTTTGCGCATGCGTCCGGGAATAAGAAAACCTTACTTCCCCCGTTTTTTAAAATCACAGCTTCTAGAAGGTTTACATGATTTGTTAAAAAACACGAATTTTTAGAAAATGTGTTTTATTTCATAAATGGAATCAACAAAGTATGCACATTCTACGTCATAACGACTTTCTATAGTTTGCGCATGCGTCCGGAAATAAGAAAAGCTTACTTCCACCGTTTTTTAAAATCACAGCTTCTAGAAGGGTTACATGATTTCGTAAAAAACACGAGTTTTTAGAAAATGTGTTTTATTTCATAAATGGAATCAACAAAGTACGCACATTCTACGTCATAACGGTTTTCTATAGTTTGCGCATGTGTTTGGAAATAAGAAAAGCTTACTTCCCCTGATTTTTAAAATCACAGCTTCTAGAAGGTTCACATGGTTTCTTAAAAAACACGAATTTTTAGAAAATGTGTTTTATTTCATAAATGGAATCAACAAAGTATGCACATTCTACGTCATAACGACTTTCTATAGTTTGCGCATTCGTCCGGAAATAAGAAAAGCTTACTTCCACCGTTTTTTAAAATCACAGCTTCTAGAAGGTTTACATGATTTCTTCAAAAACATGAGTTTTTAGAAAATGTGTTTTATTTGATAAATGGAATCAACAAAGTATGCACATTCTACGTCATAACGACTTTCTATAGTTTGCGCATTCATCCGGAAATAAGAAAAGGTTACTTCCCCCGTTTTTTAAAATCACAGCTTCTAGAAGGTTTACATGATTTCTTAAAAACACGAATTTTTAGAAAATGTGCTTTATTTCATAAATTTAATCAACAAAGTATGCACATTCTACGTCATAACGACTTTCTATAGTTTTCGCATGCGTTTGGAAATAAGAAAAGCTTACTTCCCCCGTTTTTTAAAATCACAGCTTCTAGAAGGTTTACATGATTTGTTAAAAAACACGAGTTTTTAGAAAATGTGGTTTATTTCATAAATGGAATCAACAAAGTATGCACATTCTACGTCATAACGACTTTCTATAGTTTGCGCATGCGTCCGGAAATAAGAAAAGCTTACTTCCACCGTTTTTTAAAATCACAGCTTCTAGAAGGTTTACATGATTTCGTAAAAAACACGAGTTTTTAGAAAATGTGTTTTATTTCATAAATGGAATCAACAAAGTACGCACATTCTACGTCATAACGGTTTTCTATAGTTTGCGCATGTGTTTGGAAATAAGAAAAGCTTACTTCCCTCGATTTTTAAAATCACAGCTTCTAGAAGGTTCACATGGTTTCTTAAAAAACACGAGTTTTTAGAAAATGTGTTTTATTTCATAAATGGAATCAACAAAGTATGCACATTCTACGTCATAACGACTTTCTATAGTTTGCGCATTCGTCCGGAAATAAGAAAAGCTTACTTCCACCGTTTTTTAAAATCACAGCTTCTAGAAGGTTTACATGATTTCTTAAAAAACACGAGTTTTTAGAAAATGTGTTTTATTTCATAAATGGAATCAACAAAGTATGCACATTCTACGTCATAACGACTTTCTATAGTTTGCGCATTCGTCCGGAAATAAGATAAGCTTACTTCCACCGTTTTTTAAAATCACAGCTTCTAGAAGGTTAACACGATTTCTTAAAAAACACGAGTTTTTAGAAAATGTGTTTTATTTCATAAATGGAATCAACAAAGTATGCACATTCTACGTCATAACGACTTTCTATAGTTTGCGCATTCATCCGGAAATAAGAAAAGGTTACTTCCACCGTTTTTTAAAATCACAACTTCTAGAAGGTTTACATGATTTCTTAAAAAACACGAGTTTTTAGAAAATGTGTTTTGTTTCATAAATGGAATCAACAAAGTATGCACATTCTACGTCATAACGACTTTCTATAGTTTTCGCATGCGTTTGGAAATAAGAAAAGCTTACTTCCCCTGTTTTTTAAAATGACAGCTTCTAGAAGGTTTAAATGATTTGTTAAAAAACACGAATATTTAGAAAATGTGTTTTATTTCATAAATGGAATCAACAAAGTATGCACATTCTACGTCATAACAACTTTCTATAGTTTGCGCATGCGTCCGGAAATAAGAAAAGCTTACCTCCACCGTTTTTTAAAATCACAGCTTCTAGAAGGTTTACATGATTTCGTTAAAAACACGAGTTTTTAGAAAATGTGTTTTATTTCATGAATGGAATCTACAAAGTATGCACATTCTACGTCATAACGACTTTCTAAAGTTTGCGCATGCGTCCGGAAATAAGAAAAGCTTACTTCCACTGTTTTTTAAAATCACAGCTTCTAGAAGGTTTACATGATTTCTTAAAAAACACGAGTTTTTAGAAAATGTGTTTTATTTCATAAATGGTAAAAAAAAAGTATACACATTCTATGTCATAATGAGTTTCTATAGTTTGCGCATGCGTCCGGAAATAAGAAAAGCTTACTTCCCCCGTTTTTTAAAATCACTGCTTCTAGAAGGTTTACAGGATTTCTTCAAAAACATGAGTTTTTAGAAAATGTGTTTTATTTGATAAATGGAATCAACAAAGTATGCACATTCTACGTCATAACGACTTTCTATAGTTTGCGCATTCATCCGGAAATAAGAAAAGGTTACTTCCCCCGTTTTTTAAAATCACAGCTTCTAGAAGGTTTACATGATTTCTTAAAAAACACGAATTTTTAGAAAATGTGCTTTATTTCATAAATTTAATCAACAAAGTATGCACATTCTACGTCATAACGACTTTCTATAGTTTTCGCATGCGTTTGGAAATAAGAAAAGCTTACTTCCCCCGTTTTTTAAAATCACAGCTTCTAGAAGGTTTACATGATTTGTTAAAAAACACGAGTTTTTAGAAAATGTGGTTTATTTCATAAATGGAATCAACAAAGTATGCACATTCTACGTCATAACGACTTTCTATAGTTTGCGCATGCGTCCGGAAATAAGAAAAGCTTACTTCCACCGTTTTTTAAAATCACAGCTTCTAGAAGGTTTACATGATTTCGTAAAAAACACGAGTTTTTAGAAAATGTGTTTTATTTCATAAATGGAATCAACAAAGTACGCACATTCTACGTCATAACGGTTTTCTATAGTTTGCGCATGTGTTTGGAAATAAGAAAAGCTTACTTCCCTCGATTTTTAAAATCACAGCTTCTAGAAGGTTCACATGGTTTCTTAAAAAACACGAGTTTTTAGAAAATGTGTTTTATTTCATAAATGGAATCAACAAAGTATGCACATTCTACGTCATAACGACTTTCTATAGTTTGCGCATTCGTCCGGAAATAAGAAAAGCTTACTTCCACCGTTTTTTAAAATCACAGCTTCTAGAAGGTTTACATGATTTCTTAAAAAACACGAGTTTTTAGAAAATGTGTTTTATTTCATAAATGGAATCAACAAAGTATGCACATTCTACGTCATAACGACTTTCTATAGTTTGCGCATTCGTCCGGAAATAAGATAAGCTTACTTCCACCGTTTTTTAAAATCACAGCTTCTAGCAGGTTAACATGATTTCTTAAAAAACACGAGTTTTTAGAAAATGTGTTTTATTTCATAAATGGAATCAACAAAGTATGCACATTCTACGTCATAATGACTTTCTATAGTTTCCGCATGTGTTTGGAAGTAAGAAAAGCTTACTTCCCTCATTTTTTAAAATCACAACTTCTAGAAGGTTTACATGGTTTCTTAAAAAACACGAGTTTTTAGAAAATGTGTTTTATTTCATAAATGGAATCAACAAAGTATGCACATTCTACGTCATAACGACTTTCTATAGTTTGCGCATGCGTCCGGAAATAAGAAAAGCTTACTTCCACCGTTTTTTAAAATCACAGCTTCTAGAAGGTTTACATGATTTCTTAAAAAACACGAGTTTTTAGAAAATGTGTTTTACTTCATAAATGGAATAAACAAAGTATGCACATTCTACGTCATAACGACTTTCTATAGTTTGCGCATGCATCCGGAAATAAGAAAAGCTTACTTCCACCGTTTTTAAAATCACATCTTCTAGAAGGTTTACATGATTTCTTAAAAAACACGAGTTTTTAGAAAATGTGTTTTATTTCATAAATGGAATCAACAAAGTATGCACATTCTACGTCATAACGACTTTCTATAGTTTGCGCATGCATCCGGAAATAAGAAAAGTTTACTTCCACCGTTTTTTAAAATCACAGCTTCTAGAAGGTTTACTTGATTTCGTAAAAAACACGAGTTTTTAGAAAATGTGTTTTATTTCTTAAATGGAATCTACAAAGTATGCACATTCTACGTCATAACGACTTTCTATAGTTTCTGCATGCGTCCGGAAATAAGAAAAGCTTACTTCCCTCGTTTTTTAAAATCACTGCTTCTAGAAGGTTTACATGGTTTCTTAAAAAACACGAGTTTTTAGAAAATGTGTTTTATTTCATAAATGGAATCAACAAAGTATGCACATTTTACGTCATAACGACTTTCTATAGTTTGCGCATTTGTACGGAAATAAGAAAAGATTACTTCCACCGTTTTTTAAAATCACAGCTTCTAGAAGGTTTACATGATTTGTTAAAAAACACGAGTTTTTAGAAAATGTGTTTTATTTCATAAATGGAATCAACAAAGTATGCGCATTCTACGTCATAATGACTTTCTATAGTTTCCGAATGTGTTTGGAAGTAAGAAAAGCTTACTTCAACCGTGTTTTAAAATCACAGCTTCTTGAAGGTTTACATGATTTCGTAAAAAACACGAGTTTTTAGAAAATGTGTTTTATTTCATAAATGGAATCAACAAAGTATGCACATTCTACATCATAACGACTTTCTATAGTTTGCGCATGCGTCCCGAAATAAGATAAGATTACTTCCACCGTTTTTTAAAATCACAGCTTCTAGAAGGTTTACATGATTTCTTAAAAAACACGAGTTTTTAGAAAATGTGTTTTATTTCATAAATGGAATCAACAAAGTATGCACATTTTATGTCATAACGACTTTCTATAGTTTGCGCATTTGTCCGGAAATAAGAAAAGCTTACTTCCACCGTTTTTTAAAATCACAGCTTCTAGAAGGTTTACATGATTTCTTAAAAAACATGAGTTTTTAGAAAATGTGTTTTATTTCATAAATGGAATCAACAAACTATGCACATTCTATGTCATAATGACTTTCTATAGTTTCCACATGTGTTTGGAAATAAGAAAAGCATACTTCCCTCGTTTTTTAAAATCACAACTTCTAGAAGGTTTACATGGTTTCTTAAAAAACACGAGTTTTTAGAAAATGTGTTTTATTTCATAAATGGAATCTACAAAGTATGCACATTCTACGTCATAACAACTTTCTATAGTTTGCGCATGCGTCCGGAAATAAGAAAAGCTTACTTCCTCCATTTTTTAAAATCACAACTTTTAGAAGGTTTACATGATTTCGTAAAAAACACGAGTTTTTAGAAAACGTGTTTTATTTCATAAATGGAATCAACAAAGTATGCACATTCTACATCATAACGACTTTCTATAGTTTACGCATGCGTTCGGAAATAAGAAAAGCTTACTTCCCCCGTTTTTTAAAATGACAGCTTCTAGAAGGTTTACATGATTTGTTAAAAAACACGGGTATTTAGAAAATGTGTTTTATTTCATAAATGGAATCAACAAAGTATGGACATTCTACGTCATAATGACTTTCTATAGTTTGCGCATGCGTCCGGAAATAAGAAAAGCTTACTTCCACCATTTTTTAAAATCACAGCTTCTAGAAGGTTTACATGATTTCTTAAAAAACACGAGTTTTTAGAAAATGTGTTTTATTTCATAAATGGAATCAACAAAGTATGCACATTCTACGTCATAACAACTTTCTATAGTTTGCGCATTCGTCTAGAAATAAGAAAAGCTTACTTCCACCGTTTTTTAAAATCACAGCTTCTAGAATGTTTACATGATTTCGTAAAAAACACGAGTTTTTAGAAAATGTGTTTTATTTCATAAATGGAATCTACAAAGTATGCACATTCTACGTCATAACGACTTTCTATAGTTTGCGCATGCGTCCGGGAATAAGAAAACCTTACTTCCCCCGTTTTTTAAAATCACAGCTTCTAGAAGGTTTACATGATTTGTTAAAAAACACGAATTTTTAGAAAATGTGTTTTATTTCATAAATGGAATCAACAAAGTATGCACATTCTACGTCATAACGACTTTCTATAGTTTGCGCATGCGTCCGGAAATAAGAAAAGCTTACTTCCACCGTTTTTTAAAATCACAGCTTCTAGAAGGGTTACATGATTTCGTAAAAAACACGAGTTTTTAGAAAATGTGTTTTATTTCATAAATGGAATCAACAAAGTACGCACATTCTACGTCATAACGGTTTTCTATAGTTTGCGCATGTGTTTGGAAATAAGAAAAGCTTACTTCCCCTGATTTTTAAAATCACAGCTTCTAGAAGGTTCACATGGTTTCTTAAAAAACACGAATTTTTAGAAAATGTGTTTTATTTCATAAATGGAATCAACAAAGTATGCACATTCTACGTCATAACGACTTTCTATAGTTTGCGCATTCGTCCGGAAATAAGAAAAGCTTACTTCCACCGTTTTTTAAAATCACAGCTTCTAGAAGGTTTACATGATTTCTTCAAAAACATGAGTTTTTAGAAAATGTGTTTTATTTGATAAATGGAATCAACAAAGTATGCACATTCTACGTCATAACGACTTTCTATAGTTTGCGCATTCATCCGGAAATAAGAAAAGGTTACTTCCCCCGTTTTTTAAAATCACAGCTTCTAGAAGGTTTACATGATTTCTTAAAAAACACGAATTTTTAGAAAATGTGCTTTATTTCATAAATTTAATCAACAAAGTATGCACATTCTACGTCATAACGACTTTCTATAGTTTTCGCATGCGTTTGGAAATAAGAAAAGCTTACTTCCCCCGTTTTTTAAAATCACAGCTTCTAGAAGGTTTACATGATTTGTTAAAAAACACGAGTTTTTAGAAAATGTGGTTTATTTCGTAAATGGAATCAACAAAGTATGCACATTCTACGTCATAACGACTTTCTATAGTTTGCGCATGCGTCCGGAAATAAGAAAAGCTTACTTCCACCGTTTTTTAAAATCACAGCTTCTAGAAGGTTTACATGATTTCGTAAAAAACACGAGTTTTTAGAAAATGTGTTTTATTTCATAAATGGAATCAACAAAGTACGCACATTCTACGTCATAACGGTTTTCTATAGTTTGCGCATGTGTTTGGAAATAAGAAAAGCTTACTTCCCTCGATTTTTAAAATCACAGCTTCTAGAAGGTTCACATGGTTTCTTAAAAAACACGAGTTTTTAGAAAATGTGTTTTATTTCATAAATGGAATCAACAAAGTATGCACATTCTACGTCATAACGACTTTCTATAGTTTGCGCATTCGTCCGGAAATAAGAAAAGCTTACTTCCACCGTTTTTTAAAATCACAGCTTCTAGAAGGTTTACATGATTTCTTAAAAAACACGAGTTTTTAGAAAATGTGTTTTATTTCATAAATGGAATCAACAAAGTATGCACATTCTACGTCATAACGACTTTCTATAGTTTGCGCATTCGTCCGGAAATAAGATAAGCTTACTTCCACCGTTTTTTAAAATCACAGCTTCTAGAAGGTTAACACGATTTCTTAAAAAACACGAGTTTTTAGAAAATGTGTTTTATTTCATAAATGGAATCAACAAAGTATGCACATTCTACGTCATAACGACTTTCTATAGTTTGCGCATTCGTCCGGAAATAAGAAAAGGTTACTTCCACCGTTTTTTAAAATCACAACTTCTAGAAGGTTTACATGATTTCTTAAAAAACACGAGTTTTTAGAAAATGTGTTTTGTTTCATAAATGGAATCAACAAAGTATGCACATTCTACGTCATAACGACTTTCTATAGTTTTCGCATGCGTTTGGAAATAAGAAAAGCTTACTTCCCCTGTTTTTTAAAATGACAGCTTCTAGAAGGTTTAAATGATTTGTTAAAAAACACGAATATTTAGAAAATGTGTTTTATTTCATAAATGGAATCAACAAAGTATGCACATTCTACGTCATAACAACTTTCTATAGTTTGCGCATGCGTCCGGAAATAAGAAAAGCTTACCTCCACCGTTTTTTAAAATCACAGCTTCTAGAAGGTTTACATGATTTCGTTAAAAACACGAGTTTTTAGAAAATGTGTTTTATTTCATGAATGGAATCTACAAAGTATGCACATTCTACGTCATAACGACTTTCTAAAGTTTGCGCATGCGTCCGGAAATAAGAAAAGCTTACTTCCACTGTTTTTTAAAATCACAGCTTCTAGAAGGTTTACATGATTTCTTAAAAAACACGAGTTTTTAGAAAATGTGTTTTATTTCATAAATGGTAAAAAAAAAGTATACACATTCTATGTCATAATGAGTTTCTATAGTTTGCGCATGCGTCCGGAAATAAGAAAAGCTTACTTCCCCCGTTTTTTAAAATCACTGCTTCTAGAAGGTTTACAGGATTTCTTCAAAAACATGAGTTTTTAGAAAATGTGTTTTATTTGATAAATGGAATCAACAAAGTATGCACATTCTACGTCATAACGACTTTCTATAGTTTGCGCATTCATCCGGAAATAAGAAAAGGTTACTTCCCCCGTTTTTTAAAATCACAGCTTCTAGAAGGTTTACATGATTTCTTAAAAAACACGAATTTTTAGAAAATGTGCTTTATTTCATAAATTTAATCAACAAAGTATGCACATTCTACGTCATAACGACTTTCTATAGTTTTCGCATGCGTTTGGAAATAAGAAAAGCTTACTTCCCCCGTTTTTTAAAATCACAGCTTCTAGAAGGTTTACATGATTTGTTAAAAAACACGAGTTTTTAGAAAATGTGGTTTATTTCATAAATGGAATCAACAAAGTATGCACATTCTACGTCATAACGACTTTCTATAGTTTGCGCATGCGTCCGGAAATAAGAAAAGCTTACTTCCACCGTTTTTTAAAATCACAGCTTCTAGAAGGTTTACATGATTTCGTAAAAAACACGAGTTTTTAGAAAATGTGTTTTATTTCATAAATGGAATCAACAAAGTACGCACATTCTACGTCATAACGGTTTTCTATAGTTTGCGCATGTGTTTGGAAATAAGAAAAGCTTACTTCCCTCGATTTTTAAAATCACAGCTTCTAGAAGGTTCACATGGTTTCTTAAAAAACACGAGTTTTTAGAAAATGTGTTTTATTTCATAAATGGAATCAACAAAGTATGCACATTCTACGTCATAACGACTTTCTATAGTTTGCGCATTCGTCCGGAAATAAGAAAAGCTTACTTCCACCGTTTTTTAAAATCACAGCTTCTAGAAGGTTTACATGATTTCTTAAAAAACACGAGTTTTTAGAAAATGTGTTTTATTTCATAAATGGAATCAACAAAGTATGCACATTCTACGTCATAACGACTTTCTATAGTTTGCGCATTCGTCCGGAAATAAGATAAGCTTACTTCCACCGTTTTTTAAAATCACAGCTTCTAGCAGGTTAACATGATTTCTTAAAAAACACGAGTTTTTAGAAAATGTGTTTTATTTCATAAATGGAATCAACAAAGTATGCACATTCTACGTCATAACGACTTTCTATAGTTTGCGCATTCGTCCGGAAATAAGAAAAGGTTACTTCCACCGTTTTTTAAAATCACAACTTCTAGAAGGTTTACATGATTTCTTAAAAAACACGAGTTTTTAGAAAATGTGTTTTGTTTCATAAATGGAATCAACAAAGTATGCACATTCTACGTCATAACGACTTTCTATAGTTTTCGCATGCGTTTGGAAATAAGAAAAGCTTACTTCCCCTGTTTTTTAAAATGACAGCTTCTAGAAGGTTTAAATGATTTGTTAAAAAACACGAATATTTAGAAAATGTGTTTTATTTCATAAATGGAATCAACAAAGTATGCACATTCTACGTCATAACAACTTTCTATAGTTTGCGCATGCGTCCGGAAATAAGAAAAGCTTACCTCCACCGTTTTTTAAAATCACAGCTTCTAGAAGGTTTACATGATTTCGTTAAAAACACGAGTTTTTAGAAAATGTGTTTTATTTCATTAATGGAATCTACAAAGTATGCACATTCTACGTCATAACGACTTTCTAAAGTTTGCGCATGCGTCCGGAAATAAGAAAAGCTTACTTCCACTGTTTTTTAAAATCACAGCTTCTAGAAGGTTTACATGATTTCTTAAAAAACACGAGTTTTTAGAAAATGTGTTTTATTTCATAAATGGTAAAAAAAAAGTATACACATTCTATGTCATAATGAGTTTCTATAGTTTGCGCATGCGTCCGGAAATAAGAAAAGCTTACTTCCCCCGTTTTTTAAAATCACTGCTTCTAGAAGGTTTACAGGATTTCTTCAAAAACATGAGTTTTTAGAAAATGTGTTTTATTTGATAAATGGAATCAACAAAGTATGCACATTCTACGTCATAACGACTTTCTATAGTTTGCGCATTCATCCGGAAATAAGAAAAGGTTACTTCCCCCGTTTTTTAAAATCACAGCTTCTAGAAGGTTTACATGATTTCTTAAAAAACACGAATTTTTAGAAAATGTGCTTTATTTCATAAATTTAATCAACAAAGTATGCACATTCTACGTCATAACGACTTTCTATAGTTTTCGCATGCGTTTGGAAATAAGAAAAGCTTACTTCCCCCGTTTTTTAAAATCACAGCTTCTAGAAGGTTTACATGATTTGTTAAAAAACACGAGTTTTTAGAAAATGTGGTTTATTTCATAAATGGAATCAACAAAGTATGCACATTCTACGTCATAACGACTTTCTATAGTTTGCGCATGCGTCCGGAAATAAGAAAAGCTTACTTCCACCGTTTTTTAAAATCACAGCTTCTAGAAGGTTTACATGATTTCGTAAAAAACACGAGTTTTTAGAAAATGTGTTTTATTTCATAAATGGAATCAACAAAGTACGCACATTCTACGTCATAACGGTTTTCTATAGTTTGCGCATGTGTTTGGAAATAAGAAAAGCTTACTTCCCTCGATTTTTAAAATCACAGCTTCTAGAAGGTTCACATGGTTTCTTAAAAAACACGAGTTTTTAGAAAATGTGTTTTATTTCATAAATGGAATCAACAAAGTATGCACATTCTACGTCATAACGACTTTCTATAGTTTGCGCATTCGTCCGGAAATAAGAAAAGCTTACTTCCACCGTTTTTTAAAATCACAGCTTCTAGAAGGTTTACATGATTTCTTAAAAAACACGAGTTTTTAGAAAATGTGTTTTATTTCATAAATGGAATCAACAAAGTATGCACATTCTACGTCATAACGACTTTCTATAGTTTGCGCATTCGTCCGGAAATAAGATAAGCTTACTTCCACCGTTTTTTAAAATCACAGCTTCTAGAAGGTTAACATGATTTCTTAAAAAACACGAGTTTTTAGAAAATGTGTTTTATTTCATAAATGGAATCAACAAAGTATGCACATTCTACGTCATAACGACTTTCTATAGTTTGCGCATTCGTCCGGAAATAAGAAAAGGTTACTTCCACCGTTTTTTAAAATCACAACTTCTAGAAGGTTTACATGATTTCTTAAAAAACACGAGTTTTTAGAAAATGTGTTTTGTTTCATAAATGGAATCAACAAAGTATGCACATTCTACGTCATAACGACTTTCTATAGTTTTCGCATGCGTTTGGAAATAAGAAAAGCTTACTTCCCCTTTTTTTTAAAATGACAGCTTCTAGAAGGTTTAAATGATTTGTTAAAAAACACGAATATTTAGAAAATGTGTTTTATTTCATAAATGGAATCAACAAAGTATGCACATTCTACGTCATAACAACTTTCTATAGTTTGCGCATGCGTCCGGAAATAAGAAAAGCTTACCTCCACCGTTTTTTAAAATCACAGCTTCTAGAAGGTTTACATGATTTCGTTAAAAACACGAGTTTTTAGAAAATGTGTTTTATTTCATGAATGGAATCTACAAAGTATGCACATTCTACGTCATAACGACTTTCTAAAGTTTGCGCATGCGTCGGGAAATAAGAAAAGCTTACTTCCACTGTTTTTTAAAATCACAGCTTCTAGAAGGTTTACATGATTTCTTAAAAAACACGAGTTTTTAGAAAATGTGTTTTATTTCATAAATGGTAAAAAAAAAGTATACACATTCTATGTCATAATGAGTTTCTATAGTTTGCGCATGCGTCCGGAAATAAGAAAAGCTTACTTCCCCCGTTTTTTAAAATCACTGCTTCTAGAAGGTTTACAGGATTTCTTAAAAAACACGAGTTTTTAGAAAATGTGTTTTATTTCATAAATGGAATCAACAAAGTATGCACATTCTACGTCATAACGACTTTCTATAGTTTGCGCATGCGTCCAGAAATAAGAAAAGCTTACTTCCACCATTTTTTAAAATCACAGCTTCTAGAAGGTTTACATGATTTCGTAAAAAACACGAGTTTTTAGAAAATGTGTTTTATTTCATAAATGGAATCTACAAAGTATGCACATTCTACATCATAACGACTTTCTATAGTTTGCGCATGCGTCCGGAAATAAGAAAAGCTTACTTTCCCCATTTTTTAAAATCACAGCTTCTAGAAGGTTTACATGATTTCTTAAAAAACACGAGCCTTTAGAAAATGTGTTTTATTTCATAAATGGAATCAACAAAGTATGTACATTCTACGTCATAATGACTTTCTATAGTTTCTGCATGTGTTTGGAAGTAAGAAAAGCTTACTTCAACCGTTATTTAAAATCACAGCTTCTTGAAGGTTTACATGATTTCGTAAAAAACACGAGTTTTTAGAAAATGTGTTTTATTTTATAAATGGAATCAACAAAGTATGCACATTCTACGTCATAACGACTTTCTATAGTTTGCGCATGCATCCGGAAATAAGATAAGCTTACTTCCACCGTTTTTTAAAATCACAGCTTCTAGAAGGTTTACATGATTTCTTGAAAAACACGAGTTTTTAGAAAATGTGTTTCATTTCATAAATGGAATCAACAAAGTATGCACATTCTACGTCATAACGACTTTCTATAATTTGCGCATTTGTCCGGAAATAAGAAAAGCTTACTTCCACCGTTTTTTAAAATCACAGCTTCTAGAAGGTTTACATGATTTCTTAAAAAACATGAGTTTTTAAAAAATGTGTTTTATTTCATAAATGGAATCAACAAATTATGCACATTCTACGTCATAATGACTTTCTATAGTTTCCGCATGTGTTTGGAAATAAGAAAAGCATACTTCCCTCGTTTTTTAAAATCACAACTTCTAGAAGGTTTACATGGTTTCTTAAAAAACACGAGTTTTTAGAAAATGTGTTTTATTTCATTACGACTTTCTATAGTTTGCGCATGCGTCCGGAAGTAAGAAAAGCTTACTTCCACCGTTTTTTAAAATCACAGCTTCTAGAAGGTTTCATGATTTCGTAAAAAACAAAAGTTTTTAGAAAATGTGTTTTATTTCATAAATGGAATCTACAAAGTATGCACATTCTACATCATAATGACTTTCTATAGTTTTCGCATGCGTCCGGAAATAAGAAAAGCTTACTTTCCCCGTTTTTAAAAATCACATCTTCTAGAAGGTTTACATGATTTCTTAAAATACACGAGCCTTTAGAAAATGTGTTTTATTTCATAAATGGAATCAACAAAGTATGCACATTCCACGTCATAACGAATTTCTATAGTTTGCGCATGCGTTTGGACATAAGAAAAGCTTACTTCCCCCGTTTTTTAAAATCACAGCTTGTAGAAGGTTTACATGATTTCATAAAAAAAATGAGTTTTTAGAAAATGTGTTTTATTTCATAAATGGAATCTACAAAGTATGCACATTCTACGTCATAACGACTTTCTATAGTTTGCGCATTCATTCGGAAATAAGAAAAGCTTACTTCCAGCGTTTTTTAAAATCACAGCTTCTGGAAGGTTGACATGATTTCGTAAAAAACACGATTTTTTAGAAAAGGTGTTTTATTTCTTAAATGGAATCTACAAAGTATGCACATTCTACGTCATAATGACTATCTATAGTTTGCGCATGCGTCCAGAAATAAGAAAATCTTACTTCCCCCGTTTTTTAAAATCACAGCTTGTAGAAGGTTTACATGATTTCTTAAAAAACATGAGTTTTAAGAAAATTTATTTTATTTCATAAATGGAATCAACAAAGTATTCACATCCTATGTCATAACGACTTTTTATAGTTTGCGCATGCGTCCGGAAATGAGAAAAGCTTACTTCCACCATTTTTTAAAATCACAGCTTCTAGAAGGTTTACATGATTTCGTAAAAAACACGAGTTTTTAGAAAATGTGTTTTATTTCTTAAATGGAATCTACAAAGTATGCACATTCTACGTCATAACGACTTTCTATAGTTTGTGCATGCGTCCGGAAATAAGAAAAGCTTACTTCCCTCGTTTTTTAAAATCACTGCTTCTAGAAGGTTTACATGGTTTCTTAAAAAACACGAGTTTTTAGAAAATGTGTTTTATTTCATAAATGGAATCAACAAAGTATGCACATTCTACGTCATAACGACTTTCTATAGTTTGCGCATTTGTCCGGAAATAAGAAAAGATTACTTCCACAGTTTTTTAAAATCACAGATTCTAGAAGGTTTACATGATTTCTTTTAAAACACGAGTTTTTAGAAAATGTGTTTTATTTCATAAATGGAATCAACAAAGTATGCACATTCTACGTCATAATGACTTTCTATAGTTTCCGCATGTGTTTGGAAGTAAGAAAAGCTTACTTAACCCGTGTTTTAAAATCACAGCTTCTTGAAGGTTTACATGATTTCGTAAAAAACATGAGTTTTTAGAAAATGTGTTTTATTTCATAAATGGAATCAACAAAGTATGCACATTCTACGTCATAACGACTTTCTATAGTTTGCGCATGCGTCCGGAAATAAGATAAGCTTACTTCCACCGTTTTTTAAAATCACAGCTTCTAGAAGGTTTACACGATTTCTTAAAAAACACGAGTTTTTAGAAAATGTGTTTTATTTCATAAATGGAATCAACAAAGTATGCACATTTTATGTCATAACGACTTTCTATAGTTTGCGCATTTGTCTGGAAATAAGAAAAGCTTACTTCCACCGTTTTTTAAAATCACAGCTTCTAGAAGGTTTACATGATTTCTTAAAAAACATGAGTTTTTAGAAAATGTGTTTTATTTCATAAATGGAATCAACAAACTATGCACCTTCTATAGTTTGCGCATGAGTCCGGAAATAAGAAAAGCTTACTTCCCCCGTTTTTTAAAATCACAGCTTCTAGAAGGTTTACATGATTTCTTAAAAAACACGAGTTTTTAGAAAATGTGTTTTATTTCATAAATGGAATCAACAAAGTATGCACATTCTACGTCATAACAACTTTCTATAGTTTGCACATGCGTCTGGAAATAAGAAAAGCTTACTTCAACCGTTTTTCAAAATCACAGCTTCTTGAAGGTTTACATGATTTTGTAAAAAACACGAGTTTTTAGAAAATGTGTTTTATTTCATAAATGGAATCAACAAAGTATGCAAATTCTACGTCATAACGACTTTCTATAGTTTGCGCATGCGTCCGGAAAAAAGAAAAGTTTACTTCCACCGTTTTTTTAAATCACAGCTTCTAGAAGGTTTACACGATTTCTTAAAAAACACTAGTTTTTAGAAAATGTGTTTTATTTCATAAATGGAATCAACAAAGTATGCACATTCTACCTCATAATGAATTTCTATAGTTTGCGCATGTGTTTGGAAATAAGAAAAGCTTACTTCCCTCGTTTTTTAAAATAACAGCTTCTAGAAGGTTTACATGGTTTCTTAAGAAACACGGGTTTTTAAAAAATGTGTTTTATTTCATAAATGGAATTAACAAAGTATGCACATTCTACGTCATAACGACTTTCTATAGTTTGCGCATTCGTCCGGAAATAGGGAAAGCTTACTTCCACCGTTTTTTAAAATCACAGCTTCTAGAAGGTTTACATGATGTCTTAAAAAACACTAGTTTTTGGAAAATGTGTTTTATTTCATAAATGGAATCAACAAAGTATGCACATTCTACGTCATAATGACTTTCTATAGTTTGCGCATGTGTTTGGAAATAAGAAAAGCTTACTTTCCTCGTTTTTTGAAATCACAGCTTCTAGAAGGTTTACATGGTTTCTTAAAAAACACGGGTTTTTAGAAAATGTGTTTTATTTCATAAATGGAATTAACAAAGTATGCACATTCTACGTCATAACGAATTTCTATAGTTTGCGCATTCGTCCGGAAATAGGGAAAGCTTACTTCCACCGTTTTTTAAAATCACAGCTTCTAGAAGGTTTACATGATTTCTTAAAAAACACGAGTTTTTAGAAAATGTGTTTTATTTCATAAATGGAATCAACAAAGTATGCACATTCTACGTCATAATGACTTTCTATAGTTTCCGCATGTGTTTGGAAGTAAGAAAAGCTTACTTACCTCATTTTTTAAAATCACAACTTCTAGAAGGTTTACATGGTTTATTAAAAAACACGCGTTTTTAGAAAATGTGTTTTATTTCATAAATGGAATCAACAAAGTATGCACATTCTACGTCATAATGACTTTCTATAGTTTCCGCATGTGTTTGGAAGTAAGAAAAGCTTACTTACCTCATTTTTTAAAATCACAACTTCTAGAAGGTTTACATGATTTCTTAAAAAACACGAGTTTTTAGAAAATGTGTTTTATTTCATAAATGGAATCAACAAAGTATGCACATTCTACGTCATAATGACTTTCTATAGTTTCCGCATGTGTTTGGAAGTAAGAAAAGCTTACTTACCTCATTTTTTAAAATCACAGCTTCTAGAAGGTTTACATGATTTCTTAAAAAACACAAGTTTTTAGAAAATGTGTTTTATTTCATAAATGGAATCAACAAAGTATGCACATTCTACGTCATAACGACTTTCTATAGTTTGCGCATTCGTCCCGAAATAAGAAAAGCTTACTTCCACCATTTTTTAAAATCACAGCTTCTAGAAGGTTTACATGATTTCGTAAAAAAAATGAGTTTTTATAAAATGTGTTTTATTTCATAAATGGAATCTACAAAGTATGCACATTCTACGTCATAACGACTTTCTATAGTTTCCGCATGCGTCCGGGAATAAGAAAAGCTTACTTCCCCCGTTTTTTAAAATCACAGCTTCTAGAAGGTTTACATGATTTCTTAAAAAACATGAGTTTTTAGAAAATGTGTTTTATTTCATAAATGGAATCAACAAAGTATGCACATTCTAAGTCATAACGACTTTCTATAGTTTGCGCATGCGTCCGGAAATAAGAAAAGCTTACTTCCACCGTTTTTTAAAATCACAGCTCTAGAAGGTTTACATGTTTTCTTAAAAAACACGAGTTTTTAGAAAATGTGTTTTATTTCATAAATGGAATCAACAAAGTATGCACATTCTACGTCATAACGACTTTCTATAGTTTGCGCATGCGTCCGGAAATAAGAAAAGCTTACTTCCCTCGTTTTTTAAAATAACAGCTTCTAGAAGGTTTACATGGTTTCTTAAAAAACACGAGTTTTTAGAAAATGTGTTTTATTTCATAAATGGAATCAACAAAGTATGCACATTCTATGTCATAACGACTTTCTATAGTTTGCGCATTCGTCCGGAAATAAGAAAAGCTTACTTCCACCGTTTTTTAAAATCATAGCTTCTAGAAGGTTTACATGATTTCGTAAAAAACACAAGTTTTTAGAAAATGTGTTTTATTTCATAAATGGAATCTACAAAGTATGCACTTTCTACGTCATAACGACTTTCTATAGTTTGCGCATGCGTCCGGAAATAAGAAAAGCTTACTTCCCCCGTTTTTTAAAATCACAGCTTCTACAAGGTTTACATGATTTCTTAAAAAACACGAGTTTTTAGAAAATGTGTTTTATTTCATAAATGGAATCAACAAAGTATGCACATTCTACGTCATAACGACTTTCTATAGTTTTCGCATGCGTTTGGAAATAAGAAAAGCTTACTTCCTCCGTTTTTTTAAATCACAGCTTCTAGAAGGTTTATATGATTTCTTAAAAAACACGAGTTTTTAGAAAATGTGTTTTATTTCATAAATGGAATCAACAAAGTATGGACATTCTACGTCATAACGACTTTCTATAGTTTAAGCATGCGTCCGGAAATAAGAAAAGCTTACTTCCACCGTTTTTTTAAAATCACAGCTTCTAGAAGGTTTACATGATTTTCTAAAAAACACGAGTTTTTAGAAAATGTGTTTTATTTCATAAATGGAATCAACAAAGTATGCACATTCTACGTCATAACGACTTTCTATAGTTTGCACATGCGTCCGAAAAAAAGAAAAGCTTACTTCCACCGTTTTTTAAAATCACAGCTTCTAGAAGGTTTACACGATTTCTTAAAAAACACTAATTTTTAGAAAATGTGTTTTATTTCATAAATGGAATCAACAAAGTATGCACATTATACGTCATAATGACTTTCTATAGTTTGCGCATGGGTTTGGAAATAAGAAAAGCTTACTTCCCTCGTTTTTTAAAATAACAGCTTCTAGAAGGTTTACATGGTTTCTTAAAAAACACGAGTTTTTAGAAAATGTGTTTTATTTCATAAATGGAATCAACAAAGTATGCACATTCTACGTCATAACGACTTTGTATAGTTTGCGCATTCGTCCGGAAATAAGAAAAGCTTACTTACACCGTTTTTTAAAATCACAACTTCTAGAAGGTTTACATGATTTCGTAAAAAACATGAGTTTTTAGAAAATATGTTTTATTTCATAAATGGAATCAACAAAGTATGCACATTCTACGTCATAATGACTTTTTATAGTTTGCGCATGTGTTTGGAAATAAGAAAAGCTTACTTCCCTCGTTTTTTAAAATCACAGCTTCTAGAAGGTTTACATGGTTTCTTAAAAGACACGAGTTTTTAGAAAATGTGTTTTATTTCATAAATTGAATGAACAAAGTATGCACATTCTACGTCATAACGACTTTCTATAGTTTGCGCATTTGTCAAGAAATAAGAAAAGCTTACTTCCACCGTTTTTTAAAATCACAGCTTCTAGAAGGTTTACATGATTTCTTAAAAAACACGAGTTTTTAGAAAATGTATTTTATTTCATAAATGGAATCAACAAAGTATGCACATTCTACGTCATAATGACTTTCTATAGTTTCCGCATGTGTTTGGAAGTAAGAAAAGCTTACTTCCCTCATTTTTTAAAATCACAACTTCTAGAAGGTTTACATGGTTTCTTAAAAAACACGAGTTTTTAGAAAATGTGTTTTATTTCATAAATGGAATCAACAAAGTATGCACATTCTAGGTCATAACGACTTTCTATAGTTTGCGCATGCGTCCGGAAATAAGAAAAGCTTACTTCCACCGTTTTTTAAAATCACAGCTTCTAGAAGGTTTACATGATTTCTTAAAAAACACGAGTTTTTAGAAAATGTGTTTTACTTCATAAATGGAATAAACAAAGTATGCACATTCTACGTCATAACGACTTTCTATAGTTTGCGCATGCATCCGGAAATAAGAAAAGCTTACTTCCACCGTTTTTAAAATCACATCTTCTAGAAGGTTTACATGATTTCTTAAAAAACACGAGTTTTTAGAAAATGTGTTTTATTTCATAAATGGAATCAACAAAGTATGCACATTCTACGTCATAACGACTTTCTATAGTTTGCGCATGCATCCGGAAATAAGAAAAGTTTACTTCCACCGTTTTTTAAAATCACAGCTTCTAGAAGGTTTACTTGATTTCGTAAAAAACACGAGTTTTTAGAAAATGTGTTTTATTTCTTAAATGGAATCTACAAAGTATGCACATTCTACGTCATAACGACTTTCCATAGTTTCAGCATGTGTTTGGAAGTAAGAAAAGCTTACTTCCCTCGTTTTTTAAAATCACAACTTCTAGAAGGTTTACATGGTCTCTTAAAAAACACAAGTTTTTAGAAAATGTGTTTTATTTCATAAATGGAATCAAAAAAGTATGCACATTCTACGTCATAACGACTTTCTATAGTTTGCGCATGCGTCCGGAAATAAGAAAGGCTTACTTCCACCGTTTTTTAAAATCACAGCTTCTAGAAGGTTTACATGATTTCGTAAAAAACACGAGTTTTTAGAAAATGTAATTTATTTCATAAATGGAATCTACAAAGTATGCACATTCTACGTCATAATGACTTTCTATAGTTTGCGCATGCGTCTGGGAATAAGAAAAGCTTATTTCCCCCGTTTTTTAAAATCACAGCTTCTAGAAGGTTTACATGATTTCTTAAAAAACACGAGTTTTTAGAAAATGTGTTTTATTTCATAAATGGAATCAAGAAAGTATGCACATTCTACGTCATAACGACTTTCTATAGTTTTCGAATGCGTTTGGAAATAAGAAAAGCTTACTTCCCCCGTTTTTTTAAATCACAGCTTCTAGAAGGTTTACATGATTTGTGAAAAAACACGAGTTTTTAGAAAATGTGTTTTATTTCATAAATGGAATCAACAAAGTATGCACATTCTACGTCATAACGACTTTCTATAGTTTGCGCATGCGTCCTGAAATAAGAAAAGCTTACTTCCACCGTTTTTTAAAATCACAGCTTCTAGAAGGTTTACATGACTTCGTAAAAAACACGAGTTTTTAGAAAATGTGTTTTATTTCATAAATGGAATCTACAAAGTATTCACATTCTACATCATAACGACTTTCTATAGTTTGCGCATGCGTCCAGAAATAAGAAAAGCTTACTTCCACCGTTTTTTAAAATCAGAGCTTCTAGAAGGTTTACATGATTTCTTAAAAAACATGAGTTTTTAGAAAATGTGTTTTATTTCATAAATGGAATCAACAAAGTATGCACATTGTACGTCATAATGACTTTCTATAGTTTAAGCATGTGTTTTGAAATAAGAAAAGCTTACTTCCCTCGTTTTTTAAAATCACAGCTTCTAGAAGGTTTACATGGTTTCTTAAAGAACACGAGTTTTTAGAAAATGTGTTTTATTTCATAAATGGAATAAACAAAGTATGCACATTCTACGTCATAACGACTTTCTATAGTTTGCGCATTTGTCCGGAAATAAGAAAAGCTTACTTCCACCATTTTTTAAAATGACAGCCTCTAGAAGGTTTACATGATTTCTTAAAAAACACGAGCATTTAGAAAATGTGTTTTATTTCATAAATGGAATCAACAAAGTATGCACATTCTACGTCATAATGACTTTCTATAGTTTGCGCATGTGTTTGGAAATAAGAAAAGCTTACTTCCCTCGTTTTTTAACATCACAGCTTCTAGAAGGTTTACATGATTTCTTAAAAAACACGAGTTTTTAGAAAATGTGTTTTATTTCATAAATGGAATCAACAAAGTATGCACATTCTACGTCATAACAACTTTCTATAGTTTGCGCATGCGTTCGGAAATAAGAAAAGCTTACTTCCACTGTTTTTAAAATCACAGCTTCTAGAAGGTTTACTTGATTTCGTAAAAAACACGAGTTTTTAGAAAATGTGTTTTATTTCATAAATGGAATCAACAAAGTATGCACATTCTACGTCATAATGACTTTCTATAGTTTGCGCATGTGTTTGGAAATAAGAAAAGCTTACTTCCCTCGTTTTTTAAAATCACAGCTTCTAGAAGGTTTACATGGTTTCTTAAAAAACATGAGTTTTTAGAAAATGTGTTTTATTTCATAAATGGAATCAACAAAGTATGCACATTCTACGTCATAACGACTTTCTATAGTTTGCGCATTTGTCCGGAAATAAGAAAAGCTTACTTCTACCATTTTTTAAAATCACAGCTTCTAGAAGGTTAACATAATTTCTTAAAAAACACGAGTTTTTAGAAAATATGTTTTATTTCATAAATGGAATAAACAAAGTATGCACATTCTACGTCATAACGACTTTCTATAGTTTGCGCATTTGTCCGGAAATAAGAAAGGCTTTCTTCCACCGTTTTTTAAAATGACAGCCTCTAGAAGGTTTACATGATTTCTTAAAAAACACGAGTTTTTAGAAAATGTGTTTTATTTCATAAATGCAATCAACAAAGTATGCACATTCTACGTCATAATGACTTTCTATAGTTTGCGAATGTGTTTGGAAATAAGAAAAGCTTACTTCCCTCGTTTTTTAAAATCACAGCTTCTAGAAGGTTTATATGATTTCTTAAAAAACATGAGTTTTTAGAAAACGTGTTTTATTTCATAAACGGAATCAACAAAGAATGCACATTCTACGTCATAACGACTTTCTATAGTTTGCGCATGCGTTCGGAAATAAGAAAAGCTTACTTCCACTGTTTTTCAAAATCACAGCTTCTAGAAGGTTTACATGATTTCGTAAAAAACACGAGTTTTTAGAAAATGTGTTTTATTTCATAAATGGAATCAACAAAGTATGCACATTCTACGTCATAATGACTTTCTATAGTTTGCGCATGTGTTTGGAAATAAGAAAAGCTTACTTCCCTCGTTTTTTAAAATCACAGCTTCTAGAAGGTTTACATGGTTTCTTAAAAAACATGAGTTTTTAGAAAATGTGTTTTATTTCATAAATGGAATCAACAAAGTATGCACATTCTACGTCATAACTACTTTCTATAGTTTGCGCATTCGTCCGGAAATAAGAAAAGCTTACTTCCACCGTTTTTTAAAATCATAGCTTCTAGAAGGTTAACATGATTTCTTAAAAAACACGAGTTTTTAGAAAATATATTTTATTTCATAAATGGAATCAACAAAGTATGCACATTCTACGTCATAACGACTTTCTATAGTTTGCGCATTATTCCGGAAATAAGAAAAGCTTACTTCCACCGTTTTTTAAAATCACAGCTTCTAGAAGGTTTACATGATTTGTTAAAAAACACAAGTTTTTAGAAAATATGTTTTATTTCATAAATGGAATCAACAAAGTATGCACATTCTACGTCATAACGACTTTCTATAGTTTGCGCATAAGTTTGGAAATAAGAAAAGCTTATTTCCCCTGTTTTTTAAAATCACAGCTTCTAGAAGGTTTACATGATTCGGTAAAAAACACGAGTTTTTAGAAAATGTGTTTTATTTCATAAATGGAATAAAAAAAGTATGCACATTCTACGTCGTAATGACTTTCTATAGTTTGCGCATGCATTTGGAAATAAGAAAAGCTTACTTCCCCCGTTTTTTAAAATGACAGCTTCTAGAAGGTTTACATGATTTGTTAAAAAACACGAGTATTTAGAAAATGTGTTTTATTTCATAAATGGAATCAACAAAGTATGCACATTCTACGTCATAATGACTTTCTATAGATTGCGCATGCGTCCGGAAATAAGAAAAGCTTACTTACCCCATTTTTTAAAATCACTGCTTCTAGAAGGTTTAGATGATTTCTTAAAAAACACGAGTTTCTAGAAAATGTGTTTTATTTCATAAATAGAATCAACAAATTATGCATATTCTACGTCATAACGATTTTCTATGGTTTGCGCATGCGTTTGGAAATAAGAAAAGCTTACTTCCCCCGTTTTTTAAAATGACAGCTTCTAGAAGGTTTACATTATTTGTTAAAAAACATGAGTATTTAGAAAATGTGTTTTATTTCATAAATGGAATCAACAAAGTATGCACATTCTACCTCATAACGACTTTCTATAGTTTGCGCATGCGTCCGGAAATAAGAAAAGCTTACTTCCACCGTTTTTTAAAATCACAGCTTCTAAAGGTTTACATGATTTCGTAAAAAACACGAGTTTTTAGAAAATGTGTTTTATTTCATAAATGGATCAACAAAGTAGGCACATTCTACGTCACAACGAATTTCTATAGTTTGCGCATGCGTTTGGAAATAAGAAAAGCTTACTTGCCCCATGTTTTAAGATCACGGCTTCTAGAAGGTTTACATGATTTCTTAAAATACACGAGTTTTTAGAAAATGTGTTTTATTTCATAAATGGAATCAACAAAGTATTCACATTCTACGTCATAACGACTTTCTATAGTTTGCGCATGCGTCCGGAAATAAGAAAAGCTTACTTCAACCGTTTTTTAAAATCACAGCTTCTTGAAGGTTTACATGATTTTGTAAAAAACACGAGTTTTTAGAAAATGTGTTTTATTTCATAAATGGAATCAACAAAGTATGCACATACTACGTCATAACGACTTTCTATAGTTTGCGCATGCGTCCGGAATAAAGAAAAGCTTACTTCCACCGTTTTTTAAAATCACAGCTTCTAGAAGGTTTACACGATTTCTTAAAAAACACTAGTTTTTAGAAAATGTGTTTTATTTCATAAATGGAAACAACAAAGTATGCACATTCTACGTCATAATGAGTTTCTATAGTTTGCGCATGTGTTTGGAAATAAGAAAAGCTTACTTCCCTCATTTTTTAAAATCACAGCTTCTAGAAGGTTTACATGATTTCTTAAAAAACATGAGTTTTTAAAAAATGTGTTTTATTTCATAAATGGAATCAACAAATTATGCACATTCTACGCCATAATGACTTTCTATAGTTTCCGCATGTGTTTGGAAATAAGAAAAGCATACTTCCCTCGTTTTTTAAAATCACAACTTCTAGAAGGTTTACATGGTTTCTTAAAAAACACGAGTTTTTAGAAAATTTGTGTTATTTCATAAATGGAATCAACAAAGTATGCACATTCTACGTCATAATGACTTTCTATAGTTTGCGCATGTGTTTGGAAATAAGAATAGCTTACTTCCCTCGTTTTTTAAAATCACAGCTTCTAGAAGGTTCACATGGTTTCTTAAAAAACATGAGTTTTTAGAAAATGTGTTTTATTTCATAAATGGAATCAATAAATTATGCACATTCTACGTCATAACGACTTTCTATAGTTTGCGCATTTGTCAGGAAATAAGAAAAGCTTACTTCCACCGTTTTTTAAAATCACAGCTTCTAGAAGGTTTACACGATTTCTTAAAAAACACGAGTTTTTAGAAAATGTGTTTTATTTCATAAATGGAATCAACAAAGTATGCACATTCTACGTCATAATGACTTTCTATAGTTTAAGCATGTGTTTGGAAATAAGAAAAGCTTACTTCCCTCGTTTTTTAAAATCACAGCTTCTAGAAGGTTTACATGGTTTCTTAAAAAACACGAGTTTTTAGAAAATGTGTTTTATTTCATAAATGGAATCAACAAAGTATGTACATTCTACGTCATAACGACTTTCTATAGTTTGCGCATAATTTTGGAAATAAGAAAAGCTTACTTCCCCTGTTTTTTAAAATCACAGCTTCTAAAAGGTTTACATGATTTCGTAAAAAACACGAGTTTTTAGAAAATGTGTTTTATTTCATAAATGGAATCAACAAAGTATCCACATTCTACGTCATAACGACTTTATATAGTTTGCGCATTCGTCCGGAAATAAGAAAAGCTTACTTCCACCGTTTTTTAAAATCACAGCTTCTAGAAGGTTTACATGATTTCGTAAAAAACACGAGTTTTTAGAAAATGTGTTTTATTTCATAAATGGAATCTACAAAGTATGCACATTCTACGTCATAACGACTTTTTATAGTTTTCCCATGCGTCCGGAAATTAGAAAAGCTTACTTCCCCCGTTTTTTAAAATCACAGCTTCTAGAACGTTTACATGATTTCTTAAAAAACACGAGTTTTTAGAAAATGTGTTTTATTTCATAAATTGAATCAACAAAGTATGCACATTCTACGTCATAACAACTTTCTATAGTTTGCGCATGCGTCCGGGAATAAGAAAAGTTTACTTCACCCATTTTTTAAAATCACAGCTTCTAGAAGGTTTACATGATTTCGTAAAAAACACCAGTTTTTAGAAAATGTGTTTTATTTCATCAATGGAATCAAAAAAGTATGCACATTCTACGTCATAACGACTTTCTATAGTTTGCGCATTCGTCCGGAAATAAGAAAAGCTTGCTTCCACCGTTTTTTAAAATCACAGCTTCTAGAAGGTTTACACGATTTCGTAAAAAACACGAGTTTTTAGAAAATGTGTTTTATTTCATCAATGGAATCTACAAAGTATGCACATTCTACGTCATAACGACTTCCTATAGTTTGTGCATTTGTCCGGAAATAAGAAAAGCTTACTTCCACCGTTTTTTAAAATCACAGCTTCTAGAAGGTTTACATGATTTCTTAAAAAACACGAGTTTTTAGAAAATGTGTTTTATTTCATAAATGGAATCAACAAAGTATGCACATTCTACGTCATAATGACTTTCTATAGTTTCTGCATGTGTTTGGAAGTAAGAAAAGATTACTTCCCTCGTTTTTTAAAATCACAACTTCTAGAAGGTTTACATGGTTTCTTAAAAAACACGAGTTTTTAGAAAATGTGTTTTATTTCATAAATGGAATCAACAAAGTATGCACATTCTACATCATAACGACTTTCTATAGTTTTCGCATGCGTCCAGAAATAAAAAAAGCTTACTTCCACCGTTTTTTAAAATCACAGCTTCTAGAAGGTTTACATGATTTCTTAAAAAACACGAGTTTTTTAAAAATATGTTTTATTTCATAAATGGAATCAACAAAGTATGCACATTCTACGTCATAACGAATTTCTATAGTTTGCGCATTCGTCCGGAAATAAGAAAAGCTTACTTCCCCCGTTTTTTAAAATCACAGCCTCTAGAAGGTTTACACGATTTCTTAAAAAACACGAGTTTTTAGAAAATGTGTTTTATTTCATAAATGGAATCAACAAAGTATGCACATTCTACGTCATAACGACTTTCTATAGTTTTCGCATGCGTTTGGAAATAAGAAAAGCTTACTTCCCCCATTTTTTTAAATCACAGCATCTAGAAGGTTTACATGATTTGTGAAAAAACACGAGTTTTTAGAGAATGTGTTTTATTTCATAAATGGAATCAACAAAGTATGTACATTCTACGTCATAAAGACTTTCTATAGTTTGCGCATGCGTCCGGAAATAAGAAAAGCTTAGTTCCACCATTTTTTAAAATCACAGCTTCTAGAAGGTTTACATGATTTTGTAAAAAACACGAGTTTTTAGAAAATGTGTTTTATTTCATAAATGGAATCTACAAAGTATTCACATTCTACGTCATAATGACTTTCTATAGTTTGCGCATGCGTCCGGAAATAAGAAAAGCTTACTTCCACTGTTTTTTAAAATCACAGCTTCTAGAAGGTTTAGATGATTTCTTAAAAAACACGAGTTTTTAGAAAATGTGTTTTATTTCATAAATGGAATCAACAAAGTATGCACATTCTACGTCATAATGACTTTCTATAGTTTAAGCATGTGTTTGGAAATAAGAAAAGCTTACTTCCCTCATTTTTTAAAATCACAGCTTCTAGAAGGTTTACATGGTTTCTTAAAAAACACGAGTTTTTAGAAAATGTGTTTTATTTCATAAATGGAATCAACAAAGTATGCACATTCTACGTCATAACGACTTTCTATAGTTTGCGCATAAGTTTGGAAATAAGAAAAGCTTACTTCCCCTGTTTTTTAAAATCACAGTTTCTAGAAGGTTTACATGATTTCGTAAAAAACACAAGTTTTTAGAAAATGTGTTTTATTTCATAAATGGAATCAACAAAGTATGCACATTCTACATCATAACGACTTTCTATAGTTTGCGCATTCGTCCGGAAATAAGAAAAGCTTACTTCCACATGTTTTTTAAAATCACAGCTTCTAGAAGGTTAACATGATTTCGTAAAAAACACGAGTTTTTAGAAAATCTACTTTATTTCATAAATGGAATCAACAAAGTATGCACATTCTACGTCATAACGACTTTCTGTAGTTTGCGCATTTGTCCGGAAATAAGAAAAGCTTACTTGCACGGTTTTTTAAAATCACAGCTTCTAGAAGGTTTTCATGATTTCTTAAAAAACATGAGTTTTTAGAAAATGTGTTTTATTTCATAAATGGAATCAACAAAGTATGCACATTCTACATCATAACGACTTTCTATAGTTTGCGCATGCGTCCGGAAATAAGAAAAGATTACTTCCCCCGTTTTTTTGAATCACAGCTTCTAGAAGGTTTACATCATTTCGTAAAAAACACGAGTTTTTAGAAAATGTGTTTTATTTCATAAATGGAATCAACAAAGTATGCACATTCTACGTCATAACGACTTTCTATAGTTTGCGCATGCGTTTGGAAATAAGAAAAGCTTACCTCCCCCATTTTTTAAAATCACAGCTTCTAGAAGGTTTACATGATTTCTTAAAAAACACGAGTTTTTAGAAAATGTATTTTATTTCATAAATGGAAACAACAAAGTATGCACATTCTAAGTCATAACGACTTTCTATAGATTGTGCATGCGTCCGGAAATAAGAAAAGCTTACTTCCCCTGTTTTTTAAAATCACAGCTTCTAGAAGGTTTACATGATTTCTTAAAAAACACAAGTATTTAGAAAATGTATTTTATTTCATAAATTGAATCAAGAAAGTATGCACATTCTACGTCATAACGACTTTCTATAGTTTGCGCATGCGTCCGGAAATAAGAAAAGCTTACTTCCACCGTTTTCTAAAATCACAGCTTCTAGAAGGTTTACATGATTTCGTAAAAAACACGAGTTTTTAGAAAATGTGTTTTATTTCATCAATCGAATCTACAAAGTATGCACATTCTACGTCATAATGACTTTCTATAGTTTGCGCATGCGTCCAGAAATAAGAAAAGCTTACTTTCCCCGTTTTTTAAAATCACAGCTTCTAGAAGGTTTACATGATTTCTTAAAAAACACGAGTTTTTAGAAAATATGTTTTATTTCATAAATGGAATCAACAAAGTAAGCACATTCTACGTCATAACGACTTTCTATAGTTTGCGCATAAGTTCAGAAATAAGAAAAGCTTACTTCCCCTGTTTTTTAAAATCACAGCTTCTAGAAGGTTTACATGATTTCGTAAAAAACACGAGTTTTTAGAAAATGTGTTTTATTTCATAAATGGAATCAACAAAGTATGCACATTCTACGTCATAACGACTTTCTATAGTTTGCGGATTCGTCCGGAAATAAGAAAAGCTTACTTCCACCGTTTTTCAAAATCACAGCTTCTAGAAGGTTTACATGATTTCGTAAAAAACACGAGTTTTTAGAAAATATGTTTTATTTCATAAATGGAATCTACAAAGTATGCACATTCTACGTCATAATGACTTTCTATAGTTTGCGCATGCATCCGGAAATAAGAAAAGCTTACTTCCCCCGTTTTTTAAAATCACATCTTCTAGAAGATTTACATGATTTCTTAAAAAACACGAATTTTTAGAAAATGTGTTTTATTTCATAAATGGAATCAACAAAGTATGCACATTCTACGTCCTAACGACTTTCTATAGTTTGCGCATGCGTTTGGAAATAAGAAAAGCTTACTTCCCCCGTTTTTTAAAATCATAGCTTCTAGAAGGTTTACATGATTTCTTAAAAAACACGAGTTTTTAGAAAATGTGTTTTATTTCATAAATGGAATCAACAAATTATGCACATTCTACGTCCTAACGACTTTCTATAGTTTGCGCATGCGTTTGGAAATAAGAAAAGCTTACTTCCCCCGTTTTTTAAAATCATAGCTTCTAGAAGGTTTACATGATTTCTTAAAAAACACGAGTTTTTAGAAAATGTGTTTTATTTCATAAATGGAATCAACAAAGTATGCACATTCTACGTCATAACGACTTTCTATAGTTTGCGCAGGCGTCCGGAAATAAGAAAAGCTTACTTCAACCGTTTTTTAAAATCACAGCTTCTTGAAGGTTTACATGATTTTGTAAAAAACACGAGTTTTTTGAAAATGTGTTTTATTTCATAAATGGAATCAACAAAGTATGCACATTCTACGTGATAACGACTTTCTATAGTTTGCGCATGCGTCCAGAAAAAAGAAAAGCTTACTTCCACCATTTTTTAAAGTCACAGCTTCTAGAAGGTTTACATGATTTCTTAAAAAACAAGAGTTTTTAGAAAATGTGTTTTATTTCATAAATGGAATCAACAAAGTATGCACATTCTACGTCATAACGACTTTCTATAGTTTGCGCATGCATTTGGAAATAAGAAAAGCTTACTTCCCCCATTTTTTAAAATCACAGCTTCTAGAAGGCTTACATGATTTCGTAAAAAACACGAGTTTTTAGAAAATGTGTTTTAATTCATAAATGGAATCAACAAAGTATGCACATTCTAAGTCATAACGACTTTCTATAGTTTGCGTATTCGTCCGGAAATAAGAAAAGCTTACTTCCACCGTTTTTTGAAATCACAGCTTCTAGAAGGTTTACATGATTTCTTAAAAAACACGAGTTTTTAGAAAATGTGTTTTATTTCATAAATCGAATCAACAAAGTATGCACATTCTACGTTATAACGACTTTCTATAGTTTGCGCATGCGTCCGGAAATAAGAAAAGTTTACTTCCCCCATTTTTTAAAATCACAGCTTCTAGAAGGTTTACATGATTTCTTAAAAAAAACGAGTTTTTAGAAGATGTGTTTTATTTCATAAATGGAATGTACAAAGTATGCACATTCTACGTCATAATGACTTTCTATAGTTTGCGCATGCGTCCGGAAATAAGAAAAGCTTACTTCCACCGTTTTCTAAAATCACAGCTTCTAGAAGGTTTACATGATTTCGTAAAAAACATGAGTTTTTAGAAAATGTGTTTTATTTCATAAATCGAATCTACAAAGTATGCACATTCTACGTCATAATGACTTTCTATAGTTTGCGCATGCGTCCGGAAATAAGAAAAGCTTACTTCCCTCGTTTTTCAAAATCACATGTTCTAGAAGGTTTACATGATTTCTTAAAAAACGCGAGTTTTGAGAAAATATGTTTTATTTCATAAATGGAATCAACAAAGTATGCACATTCTATGTCATAAGGACTTTCTATAGTTTGCCCATATGTTTGGAAATAAGAAAAGCTTACTTCCCCTGTTTTTTAAAATCACAACTTCTAGATGGTTTACATGATTTCGTAAAAAACACGAGTTTTTAGAAAATGTGTTTTATTTCATAAATGGAATCTACAAAGTATGCACATTCTACGTCATAACGAGTTTCTATAGTTTGTGCATTCGTCCGGAAATAAGAAAAGCTTACTTCCACCGTTTTTTAAAATCACAGCTTCTAGAAGGTTTACATGATTTCGTAAAATACACGAGTTTTTAGAAAAAGTGTTTTATTTCATAAATGGAATCCACAAAGTATGCACATTCTACTTCATAATGACTTTCTATAGTTTGTGCATGCGTCCGGAAATAAGAAAAGCTTTCTTCCCCCGTTTTTTAAAATCACAGATTCTAGAAGGTTTACAACATTTCTTAAAAAACACGAGTTTTTAGAAAGTATGTTTTATTTCATAAATGGAATCAACAAAGTATGCACATTCTACGTCATAACGACTTTCTATAGTTTGCGCATAAGTTTGGAAATAAGAAAAGCTTACTTCCCCTATTTTTTAAAATAACAGCTTCTAGAAGGTTTACATGATTTCGCAAAAAACACGAGTTTTTAGAAAATGTGTTTTATTTCATAAATGGAATCAACAAAGTATGCACATTCTACATCATAACGACTTTCTATACTTTGCGCATTCGTCCGGAAATAAGAAAGGCTTACTTCCACCGTTTTTTAAAATCACAGCTTCTAGAAGGTTTACATGATTTCGTAAAAAACACGAGTTTTTAGAAAATGTGTTTTATTTCATAAATGGAATCTACAAAGTATGCACATTCTATGTCATAACAACTTTCTATAGTTTGCGCATGCGTCCGGAAATAAGAAAAACTTACTTACCCCGTTTTTTAAAATCACAGCTTCTAGAAGGTTTACATGATTTCGTAAAAAACACGAGTTTTTAGAAAATGTGTTTTATTTCATAAATGGAATCTACAAAGTATGCACATTCCACGTCATAACGACTTTCTATAGTTTGCGCATGCGTCCGGAAATAAGAAAAGCTTACTTCCACCGTTTTCTAAAATCACAGCTTCTAGAAGGTTTACATGATTTTGTAAAAAACATGAGTTTTTAGAAAATGTGTTTTATTAGATAAATGGAATCTACAAAGTATGCACATTCTACGTCATAACGAATTTCTATAGTTTGCGCATGCATCCGGAAATAAGAAAAGCTTACTTCCACCGTTTTTTAAAATCACAGCTTCTAGAAGGTTTACATGATTTCGTAAAAAACATGAGTTTTTAGAAAATGTATTTTATTTCATAAATGGAATCTACAAAGTATGCACATTCTATGTCATAACGACTTTCTATAGTTTGCGCATGCGTCCAGAAATAAGAAAAGCTTACTTCCCCTGTTTTTTAAAATCACAGCTTCTAGAAGGTTTACAGGATTTCTTAAAAAACACGAGTTTTTAGAAAATGTGTTTTATTTCATAAATGGAATCAACAAAGTATGCACATTGTACGTGATAACGAATTTCTATAGTTTGCGCATGCATTTGGAAACAACAAAAGCTTACTTCCCCCGTATTTTAAAATCACAGCTTCTAGAAGGTTTACATGATTTCGTAAAAACCACGAGTTTTTAGAAAATGTGTTTTATTTCATAAATGGAATCAACAAAGTATGCACATTCTACATCGTAACGACTTTCTATAGTTTGCGCATGCGTCCGGAAATAAGAAAAGCTTACTTCCCCTGTTTTTTAAAATCACTGCTTGTATAAGGTTTACATGATTTCTTAAAAAACACGAGTTTTTATAAAATGTGTTTTATTTCATAAATGGAATCAACAAAGTATGCACATTCTACGTCATAACGACTTTCTATAGTTTGCGCATGCGTCCAGAAATAAGAAAAGCTTACTTCCCCTGTTTTTAAAAATCACAGCTTCTAGGAGGTTTACATGATTTCTTAAAAAACACGAGTTTTTAGAAAATGTGTTTTATTTCATAAATGGAATCAACAAAGTATGCACATTCTACGTCATAATGACTTTCTATAGTTTCTGCATGTGTTTGGAAGTAAGAAAAGATTACTTCCCTCGTTTTTTAAAATCACAACTTCTAGAAGGTTTACATGGTTTCTTAAAAAACACGAGTTTTTAGAAAATGTGTTTTATTTCATAAATGGAATCAACAAAGTATGCACATTCTACATCATAACGACTTTCTATAGTTTTCGCATGCGTCCAGAAATAAAAAAAGCTTACTTCCACCGTTTTTTAAAATCACAGCTTCTAGAAGGTTTACATGATTTCTTAAAAAACACGAGTTTTTTAAAAATATGTTTTATTTCATAAATGGAATCAACAAAGTATGCACATTCTACGTCATAACGAATTTCTATAGTTTGCGCATTCGTCCGGAAATAAGAAAAGCTTACTTCCACCATTTTTTAAAATCACAGCTTCTAGAAGGTTTACATGATTTCTTAAAAAACACGAGTTTTTAGAAAATGTGTTTTATTTCATCAATGGAGTCTACAAAGTATGCACATTCTACATCATAACGACTTTCTATAGTTTGCGCATGCGTCTGGGAATAAGAAAAGCTTACTTCCCCCGTTTTTTAAAATCACAGCCTCTAGAAGGTTTACACGATTTCTTAAAAAACACGAGTTTTTAGAAAATGTGTTTTATTTCATAAATGGAATCAACAAAGTATGCACATTCTACGTCATAACGACTTTCTATAGTTTTCGCATGCGTTTGGAAATAAGAAAAGCTTACTTCCCCCATTTTTTTAAATCACAGCATCTAGAAGGTTTACATGATTTGTGAAAAAACACGAGTTTTTAGAGAATGTGTTTTATTTCATAAATGGAATCAACAAAGTATGTACATTCTACGTCATAAAGACTTTCTATAGTTTGCGCATGCGTCCGGAAATAAGAAAAGCTTAGTTCCACCATTTTTTAAAATCACAGCTTCTAGAAGGTTTACATGATTTTGTAAAAAACAAGAGTTTTTAGAAAATGTGTTTTATTTCATAAATGGAATCTACAAAGTATTCACATTCTACGTCATAATGACTTTCTATAGTTTGCGCATGCGTCCGGAAATAAGAAAAGCTTACTTCCACTGTTTTTTAAAATCACAGCTTCTAGAAGGTTTAGATGATTTCTTAAAAAACACGAGTTTTTAGAAAATGTGTTTTATTTCATAAATGGAATCAACAAAGTATGCACATTCTACGTCATAATGACTTTCTATAGTTTAAGCATGTGTTTGGAAATAAGAAAAGCTTACTTCCCTCGTTTTTTAAAATCACAGCTTCTAGAAGGTTTACATGGTTTCTTAAAAAACACGAGTTTTTAGAAAATGTGTTTTATTTCATAAATGGAATCAACAAAGTATGCACATTCTACGTCATAACGACTTTCTATAGTTTGCGCATAAGTTTGGAAATAAGAAAAGCTTACTTCCCCTGTTTTTTAAAATCACAGTTTCTAGAAGGTTTACATGATTTCGTAAAAAACACAAGTTTTTAGAAAATGTGTTTTATTTCATAAATGGAATCAACAAAGTATGCACATTCTACATCATAACGACTTTCTATAGTTTGCGCATTCGTCCGTAAATAAGAAAAGCTTACTTCCACATGTTTTTTAAAATCACAGCTTCTAGAAGGTTAACATGATTTCGTAAAAAACACGAGTTTTTAGAAAATCTACTTTATTTCATAAATGGAATCAACAAAGTATGCACATTCTACGTCATAACGACTTTCTGTAGTTTGCGCATTCGTCCGGAAATAAGAAAAGCTTACTTGCACGGTTTTTTAAAATCACAGCTTCTAGAAGGTTTTCATGATTTCTTAAAAAACACGAGTTTTTAGGAAATGTGTTTTATTTCATAAATGGAATCAACAAAGTATGCACATTCTACGTCATAACGACTTTCTATAGCTTGCGCATGCGTCCGGAAATAAGAAAAGATTACTTCCCCCGTTTTTTTGAATCACAGCTTCTAGAAGGTTTACATCATTTCGTAAAAAACACGAGTTTTTAGAAAATGTGTTTTATTTCATAAATGGAATCAACAAAGTATGCACATTCTACGTCATAACGACTTTCTATAGTTTGCGCATGCGTTTGGAAATAAGAAAAGCTTACCTCCCCCATTTTTTAAAATCACAGCTTCTAGAAGGTTTACATGATTTCTTAAAAAACACGAGTTTTTAGAAAATGTATTTTATTTCATAAATGGAAACAACAAAGTATGCACATTCTAAGCCATAACGACTTTCTATAGATTGTGCATGCGTCCGGAAATAAGAAAAGCTTACTTCCCCTGTTTTTTAAAATCACAGCTTCTAGAAGGTTTACATGATTTCGTAAAAAACATGAGTTTTTAGAAAATGTGTTTTATTTCATAAATGGAATCAAGAAAGTATGCACATTCTACGTTATAACGACTTTCTATAGTTTGCGCATGCGTCCGGAAATAAGAAAAGCTTACTTCCACCGTTTTTTAAAATCACAGCTTCTAGAAGGTTTACATGATTTCTTAAAAAACACGAGTTTTTAGAAAATGTGTTTTATTTCATCAATCGAATCAACAAAGTATGCACATTCTACGTCATAATGACTTTCTATAGTTTGCGCATGCGTCCAGAAATAAGAAAAGCTTACTTTCCCCGTTTTTTAAAATCACAGCTTCTAGAAGGTTTACATGATTTCGTAAAAAACACGAGTTTTTAGAAAATATGTTTTATTTCAGAAATGGAATCTACAAAGTAAGCACATTCTACGTCATAACGACTTTCTATAGTTTGCGCATTCGTCCAGAAATAAGAAAAGCTTGCTTCCCCTGTTTTTTAAAATCACAGCTTCTAGAAGGTTTACATGATTTCGTAAAAAACACGAGTTTATAGAAAATGTGTTTTATTTCATAAATGGAATCAACAAAGTATGCACATTCTATGTCATAACGACTTTCTATAGTTTGCGCATGCGTCCGGAAATAAGAAAAGCTTGCTTCCACCGTTTTTTAAAATCACAGCTTCTAGAAGGTTTACATGATTTCTTAAAAAATACGAGTTTTTAGAAAATGTGTTTTATTTCATAAATGGAATAAACAAAGTATGCACATTCTACGTCATAATGAATTTCTATAGTTTGCGCATTCGTCCGGAAATAAGATAAGCTTACTTCCACCGTTTTTTAAAATCACAGCTTCTAGAAGGTGTACATGATTTCGTAAAAAACATGAGTTTTTAGAAAATGTATTTTATTTCATAAATGGAATCTACAAACTATGCAGATTCTACGTCATAACAACTTTCTATAGTTTGCGCTTGCATCCGGAAATAAGAAAAGCTTACTTCCCCCATTTTTTAAAATCACAGCTTCTAGAAGGTTTACATGATTTCTTAAAAAACACGATTTTTTAGAAAATGTGTTTTATCTCATAAATGGAATCTTCAAAGTATGCACATTCTGCGTCATAACGACTTTCTATAGTTTGCGCATGCGTCCGGAAATAAGAAAAGCTTACTTCCCCCGTTTTGTAAAATCACAGCTTCTAGAAGGTTTACATGATTTCGTAAATAACACGATTTTTTAGAAAATGTGTTTTATTTCATCAATGGAATCTTCAAAGTATGCACATTCTACGTCATAACGACTTTGTATAGTTTGCGCACGCGTCCGAAAATAAGAAAAGCTTACTTCCCCCGTTTTTTAAAATCACAGCTTCTAGAAGGTTTAAATGATTTCTTAAAAAACACGAGTTTTTAGAAAATATGTTTTATTTCATAAATGGAATAAACAAAGTATGCACATTCTACGTCATAACGACTTTCTATAGTTTGCGCATAAGTTTGGAAATAAGAAAAGCTTACTTCCCCCGTTTTTTAAAATCACAGCTTCTAGAAGGTTTACATGATTTCTTAAAAAACACGAGTTTTTAGTAAATGTGTTTTATTTCATAAATGGAATAAACAAAGTATGCACATTCTACATCATAACGACTTTCTATAGTTTACGCATTCGTTTGGAAATAAGAAAAGCTTACTTCCCTCGATTTTTTAAATCACAGCTTCTACGAAGTATGCACATTCTACGTCACAACGACTATCTATAGTTTGCGCATGCGTCCGGAAATAAGAAAAACTTACTTCCCCCTTTTTTGAAAATCACAGCTTCTAGAAGGTTTACATGATTTCTTAAAAAACACGAGTTTTTAGAAAATGTGTTTTATTTCATAAATGGAATCAACAAAGTATGCACATTCTACGTCATAACGACTTTCTATAGTTTGCGCATGCGTCCGGAAATAAGAAAAGCTTACTTCCACCGTTTTTTAAAATAATAGCTTCTAGAAGGTTTACATGATTTCGTAAAAAACATGAGTTCTTAGAAAATGTGTTTTATTTCAAAAATGGAATCTACAAACTATGCAGATTCTACGTCATAACGACTTTTTATAGTTTGCGCTTGCATCCGGAAATAAGAAAAGCTTACTTCCCCCATTTTTTAAAATCACAGCTTCTAGAAGGTTTACATGATTTCTTAAAAAACACGAGTTTTTAGAAAAAGTGGTTTATTTCATAAATGCAATCTACAAAGTATGCACATTCTACGTCATAACGACTTTATATAGTTTGCGCATGCGTCCAGATAATAAGAAAAGCTTACTTCCACCGTTTTTTAAAATCACAGCTTCTAGAAGGTTTACATGATTTCGTAAAAAACACGAGTTTTTAGAAAATGGGTTTTATTTCATAAATTGAATCTACAAAGTATGCGCATTCTACGTCATAACGACTTTCTATAGTTTGCGCATGCGTCCGGAAATAAGAAAAGCTTACTTCCCCCGTTTTTTAAAATCAAAGCTTCTGGAAGGTTTACATGATTTCTTAAAAAACACGAGTTTTTAGAAAATATGTTTTATTTCATAGATGGAAGCAACAAAGTATGTACATTGTACGTCATAACGACTTTCTATAGTTTGCGTATAAGTTTGGAAATAAGAAAATCTTACTTCCCCCGTTTTTTAAAACCACAGCTTCTAGAAGGTTTACATGATTTCGTAAAAAACACGAGTTTTTAGAAAATGTGTTCTATTTCATAAATGGAATCAACAAAGTATGCACATTCTACGTCATAACGACTTTCTATATTTTGCGCATGCGTCCAGATAATAAGAAAAGCTTACTTCCACCGTTTTTTAAAATCACAGCTTCTAGAAGGTTTACATGATTTCTTAAAAAACACGAGTTTTTAGAAAATGTGTTTTATTTCATAAATGGAATCTACAAAGTATGCACATTCTACGTCATAACGACTTTCTATAGTTTGCGTATTTGTCCGGAAATAAGAAAAGCTTACTTCCATCGTTTTTTAAAATCACAGCTTCTAGAAGGTTTACATGATTACGTAAAAAACATGAGTTTTTAGAAAATGTGTTTTATTTCATAAATGGAATCAACAAAGTATGCACATTCTACGTCATAACGACTTTCTATAGTTTGCGCATGCGTTTGGAAATAAGAAAAGCTTACTTCCCCCGTTTTTTAAAATCACAGCTTCTAGAAGGTTTACATGATTTGTTAAAAAACACGAGCTTTTAGAAAATGTGTTTTATTAAATAAATGGAATCAACAAGGTCTGCACATTCTACGTCATAACGACTTTCTATAGTTTGCGCATGCTTCCGGAAATAAGAAACGCTTACTTCCACCGTTTTTTAAAATCACATTTCTAGAAGGTTTACATCATTTTGTAAAAAACATGAGTTTTTAAAAAATGTATTTTATTTCATAAATGGAATCTACAAAGTATGCACATTCTACGTCATAACGACTTTCTATAGTTTGCGGATTCGTCCGGGAATAAGAAAAGCTTACTTCCACCGTTTTTTAAAATCACAGCTTCTAGAAGGTTTACATGATTTCTTAAAAAACACGAGTTTTAGAAAAGCTGTTTTATTTCATAAATGGAATCAACAAAGTATGCACATTCTACGTCATAACGACTTTCTATAGTTTGCGCATGCGTTTGGAAATAAGAAATGCTTACTTCGCCCATTTTTTAAAATCACAGCTTCTAGAAGGTTTACATGATTTTTTAAAAAACACGAGTTTTTAGAAAATGTGTTTTATTTCATAAATGGAAACAACAAAGTATGCACATTCTACATCATAACGACTTTCTATAGTTTCCACATGCATCCAGAACTAAGAAAAGCTTACTTCCCCCGTTTTTTAAAATCACAGCTTCTAGAAGGTTTACATGATTTCTTAAAAAACACGAATTTTTAGAAAATGTGTTTTATTTCATCAATGGAATCGACAAAGTATGCACATTATACGTCATAACGACTTTCTATAGTTTGCGCATGCGTCCAGAAATAAGAAAAGCTTACTTCCCCCGTTTTTTAAAATCACAGCTTCTAGAAGGTTTACATGATTTCTTAAAAAACACGAGTTTTTAGAAAATCTGTTTTATTTCATAAAAGGAATCAACAAAGTATGCGCATTCTACGTCATAACGACTTTCTATAGTTTGCGCATGCGTTTGGAAATAAGAAAAGCTTACTTCCCCCGTTTTTTAAAATCACAGCTTCTAGAAGGTTTACATGATTTCTTAAAAAACACGAGTTTTTAGAAAATGTGTTTTATTTCATAAATGGAATCAACAAAGTATGCACATTCTACGTCATAACGACTTTCTATAGTTTGCGTATTCGTCCGGAAATAAGAAAAGCTTACTTCCACCGTTTTTTTAAATCACATCTTTTAGAAGGTTTACATGATTTCGTAAAAAATACGAGTTTTTAGAAAATTTGTTTTATTTCATAAATGGAATCTACAAAGTATGCACATTCTACGTCATAACGACTTTCTATAGTTTGCGCATGCGTCCGGAAATAAGAAAAGTTACTTCCCCCGTTTTGTAAAATCACAGCTTCTAGAAGGTTTACATGATTTCGTAAAAAACATGATTTTTTAGAAAATGTGTTTTATTTCATCAATGGAATCTTCAAATTATGCACATTCTACGTCATAACGACTTTGTATAGTTTGCGCATGCGTCTGAATTTAAGAAAAGCTTACTTCCCCCATTTTTTAAAATCACAGCTTCTAGAAGGTTTACATGATTTCTTAAAAAACACGAGTTTTTAGAAAATATGTTTTATTTCATAAATGGAATAAACAAAGTATGCACATTCTACGTCATAACGACTATCTATAGTTTGCGCATAAGTTTGGAAATAAGAAAAGCTTCGTTCCCCCGTTTTTTAAAATAACAGCTTCTAGAAGGTTTACATGATTTCTTAAAAAACACGAGTTTTTAGAAAATGTATTTTATTTCATAAATGGAATAAACAAAGTATGCACATTCTACGTCATAACGACTTTCTATAGTTTGCGCATTCGTTTGGAAATAAGAAAAGCTTACTTCCCCCGTTTTTTTAAATCACAGCTTCTAGAAGGTTTACATGATTTCTTAAAAAACACGAGTTTTTAGAAAATGTGTTTTATTTCATAAATAAAATCTACAAAGTATGCACATTCTACGTCACAACGACTTTCTATAGTTTGCGCATGCGTCCGGAAATAAGAAAAACTTACTTCCCCCTTTTTTGAAAATCACAGCTTCTAGAAGGTTTACATGATTTCTTAAAAAAGACGAGTTTTTAGAAAATGTGTTTTATTTCATAAATGGAATCAACAAAGTATGCACATTCTACATCATAACGACTTTCTATAGTTTGCGCATGCGTCCGGAAATAAGAAAAGCTTACTTCCACCGTTTTTTAAAATAATAGCTTCTAGAAGGTTTACATGATTTCGTAAAAAACACGAGTTTTTAGAAAATGTGTTTTATTTCATCAATGGAATCTACAAAGTATGCACATTCTTCGTCATAACGACTTTCGATAGTTTGCGCATGCGTCCCGAAATAAGAAAAGCTTCCTTCCCCCATTTTTTAAAATCACAGCTTCTAGAAGGTTTACATGATTTCTTAAAAAACATGAGTTTTTAGAAAATGTGTTTTATTTCATAAATGGAATCAACAAGGTATGCACATTCTATGTCATAAGGACTTTCTATAGTTTGCGCATGCATTTGGAAACAAGAAATGCTTACTTCCCCCGTTTTTTAAAATCACAGCTTCTAGAAGGTTTACATGATTTCTTAAAAAACACGTTTTTAAAAAATGTGTTTTATTTCATAAATGGAAACAACAAATTATGCACATTCTACGTCATAACGACTTTCTATGGTTTGCACATGCGTCCGGAAATAATAAAAGATTAATTCCCCCATTTTTTAAAATCACAGCTTCTAGAAGGTTTACATGATTTCATAAAAAACATGATTTTTTAGAAAATGTATTTTATTTCATAAATGGAATCAACAAAGTATGCACATTCTACGTCATAACGACTTTCTATAGTTTGCGCATGCGTTTGAAAATAAGAAAAGCTTACGTCCCCCGTTTTTTAAAATCAGAGCTTCTAGAAGGTTTACATGATTTCTTAAAAAACACGAGTTTTTAGAAAATGTGTTTTATTTCATAAATGGAATCTACAAAGTATGCACATTCTACGTCATAACGACTTTCTATAGTTTGCGCATGCCTGCGGAAATAAGAAAACTTACTTCCCCCGTTTTTTAAAATCACAGCTTCTAGAAGGTTCACATGATTTCTTAAAAAACACGAGTTTTTAGAAAATGTGTTTTATTTCATAAATGTAATCTACAAAGTATGCACATTCTACGTCATAACGACTTTCTATAGTTTGCGCATTCGTTTGGAAATAAGAAAAGCTTACTTCCACCGTTTTTCAAAATCACAGCTTCTAGAAGGTTTACATGATTTCTTAAAAAACACGAGTTTTTACAAAATGTTTTTTATTTCATAAATGTAATCTACAAAGTATGCACATTCTACGTCATAACGACTTTCTATAGTTTGCACATGCGTCCGGAAATAAGAAAAGCTTACTTCCACCATTTTTTAAAATCACAGCTTCTAGAAGGTTTACATGATTTCTTAAAAAACACGAGTTTTTAGAAAATGTGTTTTATTTCATAAATGTAATGTACAAAGTATGCACATTCTACGTCATAACGACTTTCTATAGTTTGCACATGCGTCCGGAAATAAGAAAAGCTTACTTCCACCATTTTTTAAAATCACAGCTTCTAGAAGGTTTACATGATTTCTTAAAAAACATGAGTTTTTAGAAAATGCGTTTTATTTCATAAATGGAATAAACAAAGTATGCGCATTCTACGTCATAACGACTTTCTATAGTTTGCGCATGCGTTTGGAAATAAGAAAAGCTTACTTCCCCCGTTTTTTAAAATCACAGCTTCTAGAAGGTTTACATGATTTGTTAAAAAATACGAGCTTTTAGAAAATGTGTTTTATTTCATAAATGGAATCAACAAAGTATGCACATTCTACGTCATAACGACTTTCTATAGTTTGCGCATGCGTCCAGAAATAAGAAAAGCTTACTTCCACCGTTTTTTAAAATCACAGCTTCTAGAATGTTTACATGATTTCGTAAAAAACACGAGTTTTTAGAACATGCGTTTTATTTCATAAATGGAATCAACAAAGTATGCACATTCTACGTCATAACGACTTTCTAAAGTTTGCGCATGCGTCCGGAAATAAGAAAATCTTACTTCCACTGTCTTTCAAAATCACAGCTTCTAGAAGGTTTACATGATTTCTTAAAAAACACGAGTTTTTAGAAAATGTTTTTTATTTCATAAATGGAATCAACAAAGTATGCACATTCTACATCATAAAGACTTTCTATAGTTTGTGCATGCGTTTGGAAATAAGAAAAGCTTACTTCCCCCGTATTTTAAACTCACAGCTTCTAGAAGGTTTACATGATTTGTTAAAAAACACAAGTTCTTAGAAAATGTGTTTTATTTCATAAATGTAATCAACAAAGAATGCACATTCTACGTCATAACGAATTTCTATATTTTGCGCATGCGTCCGGAAATAAGAAAAGCTTACTTCCACCGTTTTTTGAAATAATAGCTTCTAGAATGTTTACATGATTTCGTAAAAAACACGAGTTTTTAGAAAATGTGTTTTATTTCATAAATGGAATCTACAAAATATGCACATTCTACGTCATAACAACTTTCTATAGTTTGCGCATGCGTCCGGAAATAAGAAAAGCTTACTTCCACCGTTTTTTAAAATAATAGCTTCTAGAAGGTTTACATGATTTCGTAAAAAACACGAGTTTTTAGAAAATGTGGTTTATTTCATAAATGGAATCTACAAAGTATGCACATTCTATGTCATAACGACTTTCTCTAGTTTGCGCATGCGTCCGGAAATAAGAAAAACTTACTTCCACCGTTTTTTAAAATCACAGCTTCTAGAAGGTTTACATGATTTCGTAAAAAACACGAGTTTTTAGAAAATGTTTTTTAATTAATCAATGGAATCTACAAAGTATGCACATTCTATGTCATAACGACTTTCTCTAGTTTGCGCATACGTCCGGAAATAAGAAAAGCTTACCTCCTCCGTTTTTTAAAATCACAGCTTCTAGAAGGTTTACATGATTTTTGAAAAAACACAAGTTTTTAGAAAATGTGTTTTATTTCATAAATGGAATCAAGAAAGTATGCACATTCTACGTCATAACGACTTTCTATAGTTTTCGCATGCGTCTGGAAATAAGAAAAGCTTACCTCCCCCATTTTTTAAAATCACAGTTTCTAGAAGGTTTACATGATTTCTTAAAAAACACGAGTTTCTAGAAAATGTGTTTTATTTCGTAAATGGAATCAACAAAGTATGCACATTCTATGTCATAATGAATTTCTATAGTTTGCGCATGCGTCTGGAAATAAGAAAAGCTTACTTCCCCCGTTTTTTAAAATCACAGCTTCTAGAAGGTTTACATGATTTCGTAAAAAACATGAGTTTTTAGAAAATGTGTTTTATTTCATAAATGGAATGAACAAAGTATGCACATTCTACGCTATAACGAATTTCTATAGTTTGCGCATGCGTTTGGAAATAAGAAAAGCTTACTTCCCCCATTTTTTAAAAACACAGCTTCTAGAAGGTTTACATGATTTGTTAAAAAACACGAGCATTTAGAAAATGTGTTTTATTTCATAAATGGAATAAACAAAGTATGGACATTCTATGTCATAATGACTTTCTATAGTTTGCACATGCGTTTGGAAATAAGAAAAGCTTACTTCCCCCGTTTTTTAAAATCACAGCTTCTAGAACGTTTACATGATTTGCTAAAAAGCACGAGTTTTAGAAAATGTGTTTTATTTCATAAATGGAATCAACAAAGTATGCACTTTCTACGTCATAAGGACTTTCTATAGTTTGCGCATGCGTCCGGAAATAAGAAAAGCTTACTTCCACCGTTTTTCAAAATCACAGCTTCTAGAAGGTTTACATGATTTCCTAAAAAACATGAGTTTTTAGAAAATGTGTTTTATTTCATAAATGGAATCAACAAAGTATGCACATTCTACATCATAACGACTTTCTATAGTTTGCGCATGCGTTTGGAAATAAGAAAAGCTTACTTCCCCCGTTTTTTAAAATCACAGCTTCTAGAAGGTTTACATGATTTGTTAAAAAACACGAGTTTTTAGAAAATGTGTTTTATTTCATAAATGGAATCAACAAAGTATGCACATTCTATGTCATAACGACTTTCTATAGTTTGCGCATGCGTCCGTAAATAAGAAAATCTTACTTCCACCGTTTTTAAAAATAATAGCTTCTAGAAGGTTTACATGATTTCGTAAAAAACACGAGTTTTTAGAAAATGTGTTTTATTTAATAAATGGAATCTACAAAGTATGCACATTCTACGTCATAACGACATTCTCTAGTTTGCGCATGCGTCCGGAAATAAGAAAAGCTTACTTCCACCGTTTTTTAAAATAATAGCTTCTATAAGGTTTACATGATTTCGTAAAAAACACGAGTTTTTAGAAAATGTGTTTTATTTCATCAATGGAATCTACAAAGTATGCACATTCTACGTCATAATGACTTTCTCTAGTTTGCGCATGCGTCCGAAAATAAGAAAAGCTTACTTCCCCCGTTTTTTAAAATCACAGCTTCTAGAAGGTTCACATGATTTCTTAAAAAACACAAGTTTTTAGAAAATGTGTTTTATTTCATAAATCGAATCAAAAAAGTATGCACATTCTACGTCATAACGACTTTCTATAGTTTGCCCATGCGTACGGAAATAAGGAAAGCTTACTTCCCCCGTTTTTTAAAATCACAGCTTCTAGAAGGTTTACATGATTTCCTAAAAAACACGAGTTTTTAGAAAATGTGTTTTATTTCATAAATGGATTCAACAAAGTATGGACATTCTACGTCATAAGGACTTTCTATAGTTTGCGCATGCGTCCGGAAATAAGAAAAGCTTACTTCCCCCGTTTCCCCATGTTTTTAAATCACAGCTTCTAGAAGATTTACATGATTTCTTAAAAAACACGAGTTTTAGAAAATGTGTTTGATTCATCAATGGAATCTACAAAGTATGCACATTCTACATCATAACGACTTTCTCTAGTTTGCGCATACGTCCGGAAATAAGAAAAGGTTACCTCCTCCGTTTTTTAAAATCACAGCTTCTAGAAGGTTTACATGATTTCATAAAAAACACGAGTTTTTAGAAAATGTGTTTTATTTCATAAATGGAATCAAGAAAGTATGCACATTCTACGTCATAACGACTTTCTATAGTTTTCGCATGCGTCCGGAAATAAGAAAAGCTTACCTCCCCCATTTTTTAAAATCACAGCTTCTAGAAGGTTTACATGATTTCTTAAAAAACACGAGTTTTTAGAAAATGTGTTTTATTTCATAAATGGAATCAACAAAGTATGCACATTCTACGTCATAACGACTTTCTATAGTTTGTGCATTCGTCCGGAAATAAGAAAAGCTTACTTCCACCGTTTTTTAAAATCACAACTTCTAGAAGGTTTACATGATTTCGTAAAAAACACGAGTTTTTTAGAAAATGTGCTTTATTTCATAAATGGAATCAACAAAGTATGCGCATTCTACGTCATAACGACTTTCTATAGTTTGTGCATTCGTTTGGAAATAAGAAAAGCTTACTTCCACAGTTTTTTAAAATCACAGCTTCTAGAAGGTTTACATGATTTCGTAAAAAACACGAGTTTTTAGAAAATGTGTTTTATTTCATAAATGGAATCTACAAAGTATGCACATTCTTCGTCATAACGACTTTCTATTGTTTGCGCATGCGTCCGGAAATAAGAAAAGCTTACTTCCCCCTTTTTTTAAAATCACAGCTTCTAGAAGGTTTACATGATTTCGTAAAAAACAAGAGTTTTTAGAAAATGTGTTTTATTTCATAAATGGAATCTACAAAGTATGCACATTCTATGTCATAACGACTTTCTATAGTTTGCGCATTCGTTCGGAAATAAGAAAAGCTTACTTCCACCGTTTTTTAAAGTCACAGCTTCTAGAAGGTTTACAAGATTTCTTAAAAAACACGAGTTTTTAGAAAATGTGTTTTATTTCATAAATGGAATCAACAAAGTATGCACATTCTATGTAATAACGACTTTCTATAGTTTCCGCATTCGACCGGAAATAAGAAAAGCTTACTTCCACCGTTTTTTAAAATCATAGCTTCTAGAAGGTTTACATGATTTCATAAAAAACACGAGTTTTTAGAAAATGTGTTTTATTTCAAAAATGGAATCAACAAAGTATGGACATTCAACATCATAAGGACTTTCTATAGTTTGTGCATGCGTCCGGAAATAAGAAAAGCTTACTTCCACCGTTTTTCAAAATCACAGCTTCTAGAAGGTTTACATGATTTCTTAAAAAACACGAGTTTTTAGAAAATGTGTTTTATTTCATAAATGGAATCAAAAAAGTATGCACATTCTACGTCATAATGACTTTCTATAGTTTGCGCATGCGTTTGGAAATAAGAAAAGCTTACTTCCCCCGTTTTTTAAAATCACAGCTTCTAGAAGGTTTATATGATTTGTTAAAAAACACGAGTTTTTAGAAAATGTGTTTTATTTCATAAATGGAATCAAAAAAGTATGCACATTCTACGTCATAAAGACTTTCTGTAGTTTGCGCATGCGTCCGAAAATAAGAAAAGCTTACTTCCCCCGTTTTTTAAAATCATAGCTTTTAGAAGGTTTGCATGATTTCTTAAAAAACACGAGTTTTTAGAAAATGTGTTTTATTTCATAAACGGAATCAACAAAGTATGCACATTCTATGTCATAACGACTTTCTATAGTTTGCCCATGCGTCCGGAAATAAGAAAAGCTTACTTCCCCCGTTTTTAAAATCACAGCTTCTAGAAGGTTTACATGATTTCTTAAAAAACACGAGTTTTTAGAAAATTTGTTTTATTTCATAAATGGAATCAACAAAGTATGCACATTCTACGTCATAAGGACTTTCTAAAGTTTGCGCATGCGTCCGGAAATAACAAAAGCTTACTTCCACCGTTTTTCAAAATCACAGCTTCTAGAAGGCTTACATGATTTCTTAAAAAACACGAGTTTATAGAAAATGTGTTTTATTTCATAAATGGAATCAACAAAGTATGCACATTCTACGTCATAACGACTTTCTATAGTTTGCGCATGCGTCCGGAAATAAGAAAAGATTACTTCCGCCGTTTTTTAAAATCACAGCTTCTAGAAGGTTTACATGATTTCTTAAAAAACACGAGTTTTTAGAAAATGCGTTTTATTTCATAAACGGAATCAACAAAGTATACACATTCTACGTCATAACGACTTTCTATAGTTTGCGCATGCGTCCGGAAATAAGAAAAGCTTACTTCCACCATTTTTTAAAATCACAGCTTCTAGAAGGTTTACATGATTTCTTAAAAAACACGAGTTTTTAGAAAATGTGTTTTATTTAATAAATGGAATCAACAAAGTATGCACATTCTACGTCATAACGACTTTCTATAGTTTGCGCATGCGTCCGGAAATAAGAAAAGCTTACTTCCCCTGTTTTTTAAAATCACAGCTTCTAGAAGGTTTACATGATTTCTTAAAAAACATGAGTTTTTATAAAATGTGTTTTATTTCATAAACGAAATCAAAATAGTATGCACATTCTACGTCATAACGACTTTCGATAGTTTGCGCATGCGTCCGGAAATAAGAAAAGTTTACTTCCACCGTTTTTTAAAATCACAGCTTCTAGAAGGTTTACATCATTTCGTAAAAAACACGAGTTTTTAGAAAATGTGTTTTATTTCATAAATGGAATCTACAAAGTATGCACATTCTACATCATAACAACTTTCTATAGTTTGCGCATGCGTTTGGAAATAAGAAAAGCTTACTTCCACCGTTTTTTAAAATAATACCTTCTAGAAGGTTTAAAGGATTTCGTAAAAAACACGAGTTTTTAGAAAATGTGTTTTATTTCAGAAATGGAATCTACAAAGTATGCACATTCTTCTTCATAAGGACTTTCTATAGTTTGCGCATGCGTCCGGAAATAAGAAAAGCTTACTTCCCCCGCTTTTTAATATCACAGCTTTTAGAAGGTTTACATGATTTTGTAAAAAACACGAGTTTTTAGAAAATGTGTTTTAATTCATAAATGGAATCTACAAAGTATGCACATTCTACATCAGAACGACTTTCTATAGTTTGCGCATGCGTCAGGAAATAAGAAAAGCTTACTTCCCCCGTTTTTTAAAATCACAGCTTCTAGAAGGTTTACATGATTTCTTAAAAAACAACAGTTTTTAGAAAATGTGTTTTATTTCATTAATGGAATCAACAAAGTATGCACATTCTACGTCATAACGAATTTCTATAGTTTGCGCATGCGTCCGGAAATAAGAAAAGCTTACTTCCCCCGTTTTTTAAAATCACAGTTTCTAGAAGGTTTACATGATTTCTTAATAAACATGAGTTTTTAGAAAATGTGTTTTATTTCATAAACGAAATCAACAAAGTATGCACATTCTACGTCATAATGACTTTCTATAGTTTGCGCATGCGTCCGGAAAATAAGAAAAGCTTACTTCCCCCGTTTTTTAAAATCACGGCTTCTAGAAGGTTTACATGATTTCTTAAGAAACACGAGTTTTTAGAAAATGTGTTTTATTTCATAAATGGAATCTACAAAGTATGCACATTCTTCTTCATAAGGACTTTCTATAGTTTGCGCATGCGTCCGGAAATAAGAAAAGCTTACTTCCCCCGCTTTTTAAAATCACAGCTTCTAGAAGGTTTACATGATTTTGTAAAAAACACGAGTTTTTAGAAAATGTGTTTTAATTCATAAATGGAATCTACAAAGTATGCACATTCTACATCAGAACGACTTTCTATAGTTTGCGCATGCGTCAGGAAATAAGGAAAGCTTACTTCCCCCGTTTTTTAAAATCACAGCTTCTAGAAGGTTTACATGATTTCGTAAAAAACAACAGTTTTTAGAAAATGTGTTTTATTTCATAAATGGAATCAACAAAGTATGCACATTCTACGTCATAACGAATTTCTATAGTTTGCGCATGCGTCCGGAAATAAGAAAAGCTTACTTCCCCCGTTTTTTAAAATCACAGTTTCTAGAAGGTTTACATGATTTCTTAATAAACATGAGTTTTTAGAAAATGTGTTTTATTTCATAAACGAAATCAACAAAGTATGCACATTCTACGTCATAACGACTTTCTATAGTTTGCGCATGCGTCCGGAAAATAAGAAAAGCTTACTTCCACCGTTTTTTAAAATCACAGCTTCTAGAAGGTTTACATCATCTCGTAAAAAACGCAAGTGTTTAGAAAATGTGTTTTATTTCATAAATGGAATCTACAAAGTATGCACATTCTACGTCATAACGAATTTCTATAGTTTGCGCATGCATTTGGAAATAAGAAAAGCTTACTTCCACCGTTTTTTAAAATAATACCTTCTAGAATGTTTACATGATTTCGTAAAAAACAAGAGTTTTTAGAAAATGTGTTTTATTTCATAAATGGAATCTACAAAGTATGCACATTCTTCGTCATAACGACTTTCTATAGTTTGCGCATGCGTCCGGAAATAAGAAAAGCTTACTTCCCCCATTTTTTAAAATCACAGCTTCTAGAAGGTTTACATGATTTAGTAAAAAACACGAGTTCTTAGAAAATGTGTTTTAATTCATAAATGGAATCTAAAAAGTATGCACATTCTACATCAGAACGACTTTCTATAGTTTGCGCATGCGTCCGGAAATAAGAAAAGCTTACTTCCCCCGTTTTTTAAAATCACAGCTTCTAGAAGGTTTACATGATTTCTTAAAAAACACGAGTTTTTAGAGAATGTGTTTTATATCATAAATGGAATCAACAAAGTATGCACATTCTACGTCATAACGACTTTCTATAGTTTGCACATGCGTCCGGAAATAAGAAAAGCTTACTTCCACCGTTTTTTAAAATCACAGCTTCTAGAAGGTTGTAAGGTTCGTAGGGTTGAGGAAGTTTTTTTTTTTTTTTTTTTTTTTTTTAAAAAACAAAAGTGATGCAACACTAAATTACAAATTAATTAATAATCATTCAGTGTATGACGTGAAGATCTCTAAGTGTCTAACTCAATTCGTCAAATACCAATAGAATGCAAAATACATGTAAAGAAGACATTACCACGTAGATTGGGATAAATAATTTAATCGAGAAAGATACCAGTACAACTATACTCTGCTAGATATATTACAACTATTCCTTTGCTTAACCATAATATAAATCTAATATATTAGGTTTAGAACATGGTGTTACTACACTTCCCAAACGCAATTCGAATTGACATCCTATTTATATGGTGTATCCTTTTAGAACTAATCAAATTGTCATGCATGATATTAAATATATTATGAACATAATGCTTTCACTCTTAAGTATGATGCAATTATATTCACCCAATGAAATTCGCTTAATATACTGTCCATCCGATGCATTCCTTTTAAACATAAAGTGACTAATATACATCCTATTAAATATATAATAATAAAATGCATTCTATTTTAAGTATGATGCAATATATTCACTAAATGAAATGCACTTGATATTTTATCTACCTGATGCATTTATTGAACATAAAGTGATTGTTATGCGTTCTATAAAATATAACCATGAGGATATATTCAAATGGACAAGAGGATATATTTATCCTACTTCAAGTAGAATATCTACTATTCTATATAAATGAAATAAATGTAAAAGGGTTAACTAATTCTAACTAAATTCTCACATCCAAATGTAATACGTTTGTTATCTATGCATTTGAGAGATATGTAAATAAATAATTAATTAAACATTAGTTATTTCTTCATGAGGATATATTCAAATGGACAAGAGGATATATTTATCCTACTTCAAGTAGAATATCTACTATTCTATATAAATGAAATAAATGTAAAAGGGTTAACTAATTCTAACTAAATTCTCACATCCAAATGTAACACGTTTGTTATCTATGCATTTGAGAGATATGTAAATAAATAATTAATTAAACATTAGTTATTTCTTCATGAGGATATATTCAAATGGACAAGAGGATATATTTATCCTACTTCAAGTAGAATATCTACTATTCTATATAAATAAAATAAATGTAAAAGGGTTAACTAATTCTAACTAAATTCTCACATCCAAATGTAACACGTTTGTTATCTATGCATTTGAGAGATATATAAATAAATATTTAACTAAACATTAGTTATTTCTTCACATATATGGTATCACTATTTGTCATTTGCCTTTTTCAATAAATAAATAATATATTTTTTTTAAAGCAAAATAAAACCTTAGTTAAGCCTTCCTTCACATAATTAATTGAAGCTAAATAAAATATGTAATAATATAGAAGCATACTCCCAAAAATTTAATAGACAAGCATTAAACCACGCTATCATACTACATTCACGTTTGAGGATTTCTGAAACAAAAATCCGATAATAGGGCGTGTTGGAGTTTCGGTGATCAATGTACAAGGAGTGGCAAAAGGGAAATTTCAAATTGTAACCACAATTTCTGGACACGTAGTATAATAACTGATATACAGAGGATAGAGTTTTTAATAACATTAATAGTGACAAGTGGCTGTCCCTGCCATTCGACAGGTCATCTAAAACACTAAGAGGGATTTTAAGGAGAAAAAATAAACACAGTGTCTTTTCTGGAAATATCAAAGAGAATTTCGACAATAGTAAGCTACAGTTCAGAACTCCAATTTAATACATCAATTATCTCCTGGACGAGAAATTGAAATGCCAATGCATTTCCAAGGGATACCTCAGGATTTCCCAGTGTTGAATTAAGGCTTTGAATTGGAGGAACATCGACCGGTGATTGAATTACTCTCGGAAATTTTTAATAGATTGATACATATTCCACCATAATTCCAGGAGTCAAAATACTTCAGAATGACAAGGAAATAGAGAACAACGATCCAGGGTTCAAGACTTTGATAAGATAGTGAATCGATCAATTGATAAACTTGCAGATGTAAAACGCCGCAATTGCCCGATTAAAATCATAAATACAGATCGTTTGTATGGACGGGTAGGCAGAGGAAAAACGTCCAGGTCTGGGTTTTGAATACCCTGAATTTTGTTTTCAATATTAATTTGTCAAGACTCAATCTCATCAGTTAGGAATAAATGATTACCGATTTCTGCAATCAGTCAGGACGCCCGTCCTCTTAATCGGTCACGGGATTAATTAAAGTCGAGTGCAAATTTCTATAAAGCTGGAGATTTGGGTATTATCAAGCTCTGCAAACGTTATCACAGCGGATTGCTATCGATTGAAATACTGGGAGGATTATGCCGCCAGATTTACAATGCTATCAATCTAAGATCCAAAATCGAATTCAACCGTGAATAGCCCCAAGAAGAACAGATTTCAGGCTGAAGAATTGGGCACCATCGGATTTGTGATAGCTAGACAGAATCGTCATTTCCAGATCGGGAATTAGAAATGTACAGAGAGCCTTAGATCAAACAATCGATTTCTGAATATTAACAGAGGAAATTGAGCCAGTCATTTAGATCATCAAGGAATCGATTTCTGAATATTAACAGAGGAATTTGAGCCAGACATTTAGATCATCAAAAGAATCGATTTCTGAATATTAACAGAGGGAAATGAGCCGGTCATTTAGATCATCAAGGAATCGATTTCTGAATAGCCCCAAGAAGAACAGATTTCTGGAAATCGAAATAGGAAATAGATCTCAAGATGACAGACGTTACTTTCAAGGATCAAAATTTTTCACAGGGCTGAAATAAACAATACTCAGTGATTTGGGATCCATGATCTCTCCTTTAAACAGGGTATTATAGTTTCCAATGCCAGAGATAAAACTAAGAATGTAAATCGAGTATTGATACAGAATTTAAAATTACATTAACGCAGATTCATTAGATCAGCCATACAATATACAGAAAACCATATTAAAAAGCGATACTCATAAAAATTGGTATAACGTTAAACTAAATAAGGAATCCGTTTGACTTTGAAATAGAAAATAAGAATCGAGCTAAAATTTTAACATTCAAAATTACTGGTTTATGAAACCGAACTCTGTAATTTAAATATGCAGAGTCGATCCAGATCGTTTTCCCACAAAAGAAATTGGTTTAACATTAAACTGAAAAAGAAGTTCGATCTAATCATCAATGTCAAATTAATTCAGCAGCGATTCTCCTACTTTTAAACCAAACAATATTTTCCAGTATTCTTTTCAAAACGATTCATAATTGTAAGCAGAACTATGTTCGAATAATATTATTCAATTAAATTTCAGACTGATATAAATCATAATTTACTGCACATACCTTTCCGGCAGCCGCGTACGAAGTTCTGAAGGCGTGTTGAAGTTGTCCTCGCTATCCTACTATTGGAGATCTCAACAATTCACCGGCGGACACCTCGGTTAACCACCCAACCACTCTGGAAATACTCTTCTTCCTTCCAGACCCCCGAGCTAGTCGGGCCGTAGAGTTCACACACATATTTCAGAAATTCAGCTTGGGCTTCCCTTCCCACCAAAATTTCTAAGCCAAACCCTTAGATAGCAGCAATTTTTTTTTGAGGCATTTGAGAATTACGACAATCATCCAAATTATGGGTCCTTACCCCTTCCTTAAGCCTTCCTTATAAAGGGAAATCTCCTGCGACACATGTCGCTTCATGCATAATTAAATATTTTTAATAATTTATTTAATTAAAACACTCACCCATCCAAGTGTCAGTTTCTCTGGGAAGTGCACCTACATCCCTAAGTTTGCTCTAGTTTGTCCCCCAGATATTTTAATCAAGTCCTAGCTTTTAGTTGATTATGTGTCTAATCTATTTTTCTCCTAAATAATAATTTCTATTATTTTAAATGCTCAACAAAATATAACTATTCATGTGCAAATGTCTTAGCTATTGTTATGCATTTGCTAAGTAATAGTCTAGAGTTATTCTCCTAAGTTTTTATGCAGTTTAATTTAACAATCAAACTCACTAGGATCACGGTGCCGCGTCGTTGGTCTCTTGGTTCCTTAATTTTTAATTCCGTGACATGGAACCACTCCGTCGGGTCCAATCATCCATGGTTTCCATTCCTTGGCATGGTACCACCTCGTTGGGTCCTTGCGTCCATTCTTTCCGTTCTTGACAGGGTACCGCGTCGTTGGGCCCTTCTGCCACCATATTTCCGTTTTGACTTGCGGGAACTCTTGTAGGGATTTTTAGGAATCGTTACCATCCATCCTCCGTCTACATGCTATCTAGGGACTAATGGCGCTGAGGAGTGAGTCCGTTCTCACTGCGCGCCCCTCAACTCGTACGTGACCAGCTCCGTCGTGGCCCACCTCGTACGCCCTCACGCATTCCTCTTGAGCAAGCGGATCAATGCTTATCTGTTCATGCGTGGTATTCTCGTCGGAAGCCGACATGATCGTCGCTTCCCTTGTATGTGATTTACCCGTACTCTACGGCCCTTCAAGTTCCTTTGTGTGTCCGTCGGTGAACCGTCTCACTTGTTTCTACACACACTTCTCACAACAAATTATTAGTAGCACCGTCCTCAATAATCATCATCTGATTTCTAAATCTAACATTGTTAAGCATTTATGATTTATTCAACTTCTTATTTATCTAATCAAATATACATCTCGTCGACAAAATAATCACCCAACAGCTAGTCGTTAAGCATTATTTATCAGCATAATTTTCCATAGTCATAGCTAATCGTTTAACATATGCAATTATTCATTTAACTCAACAATTCAGATACACATACTCAAAAATAAGGTCAAAAGGTTTTTAATTAATGTTTCAATCGGTCGGGTCACTCAGCAGGTGCCCTCAATGTCTACAAAAGTCTAGGGGCACTACATACACCCCTACTTATTTAGAACTTCGTCCCGAAGTTCAGAATAAAAATGGAAAACTACGACGCATCTCAGTTGCGTCCTCCCAAGTCGCAGAGCTTGGACTATAGCTGTCCCACTGTACTTTGACTTGATCAATCACACAGTGCCTAAGCTGCCGCGTTCGCTGGTCTAAAATCCGGATCGGTTCGGCCATCACGGCCCCGTCGTCCGTTATCTTCACATTACTCAAGTCAATGATATGTGAAGTATCGGGAACATAGTGGCGCAATACAGAAATATGAAACACATTATGAATTCTACTTAATGATGACGGCAAGTCAAGACGATAGGCGACCGGTCCTATCCGTTCTGAAATTCTAAAGGGTCCTACAAACCTAGGTGACAACTTCGCTCCCTTTCCAAACTTTATAGAACTCTTCTGTGGTCTTACCCGTAGAAATACCCTATCCCCAATTTCGTAGTTACGATCAGTCCTGTGTGCATCCGCATAGCTCTTCTGGCGATCCTGTGCTTCCTTTAGTCTAGCACGAATCGTGACCATCTGGTCTTCCATCTCTTGTATTACTTCAGGACCAAGTAATGTCCTATCCTCTAGTATATCCCAACTTATGGGAGTCCTACAAGGTCTCCCATAGAGAAATTCAAAAGGAGCCATCTGAATAGAACTCTGATAACTGTTGTTGTATGCAAATTCTACTAAGGGTAGATATTCTTCCCACTTCTTCTGTTGATCCATTACATACATTCTCAGCATGTCCTCCAATACTTGGTTCACTCTTTCTGTTTGTCCATCCGTCTCAGGGTGGTAGGCGGTGCTAAAGTTAAGTTGAGTACCAAGAGCTTCTTGAAAGCTTGTCCAAAACCTTCCAGTAAATACTGATCCTCTATCAGAAATTATTTTCTTCGGAATTCCATGTAGTCTTACTACTTCATTAATGAAGACTCGGGCTATCTCTGGAGCTTGATACGTGTTCTTAATCGGTAGGAAATGTGCACTCTTGGTAAGAGTGTCAACGACCACAAAAATTGTGTCATGTCTCCTGTTGGTTAAGGGTAAACCAACTATAAAATCCATAGAAATAACCTCCCATTTTGATTCTGGGATTGCATGTGGTTGTAGTAATCCGGCTGGGTGTCGATGTTCCGCCTTTACCATCTGGCATTCCATACACCTCGCCACAAAACTTACCACATCCCTCTTCATGCCATGCCAAAAGAACAAAGGTTTCAAATCTGCGTACATCTTTTTTATTCCAGGATGTGCTCTATAGACGGCTCGGTGAGCCTCAGACAGTATTAAACCTCGAATTTCTTCATTATCAGGAACATACATGCGACGGTTATACCGTAATAGGCCATCCATGTCCAAAGAGTACCCTTCAAACTTGGGTATCCTCATCTGTTCATTTTCCAACGCAGCTTTTACTTCATTATACCATGTGTCCTTCTGTTGTAATGTCAAGATCTTTTCTCTTAAGTTGGTCTTTAATGGTATGATAGAGAATATCCTAGGTCTACGACTAAGTGCATCTGCCACTTTGTTTAAGGTCCCTTTCACATAAGTTATGTCGAAGTCGTACTCACTGAGCACTTCCGACCATCTTCTCTGTCTAGCATTAAGGTCGCTTTGAGTGAAGATGTGTTGTAACGCACAATGGTCAGTCTTTAATTCAAACTTTCTCCCTACCAGATAGTGTCTCCATAACCTCAAAGCATGCATCACTGCAGTCATCTCCATATCATGGGTCGCATAGTTTTCTTCATGCGGTCTAAGTCTTCTGGATGTGTACGCAATTACTCTTCCATCTTGCATCAATACACAACCAACACCATCCTTTGAAGCATCCGTGCATACCAAGAAATCTTTATCCATATCGGGAACTTTGAGGATCGGTGTCGTAGTTAGTAGTTCTTTTAATTTAGCAAAGGCCTCTTCGCATTTCTCCGTCCAAATGAAAGGGCGGTTCTTCTTTTGCAATTCAGTAATAGGTCCCGCTACTCTAGAGAAGCCTTCCACAAAACGTCTATAATACCCAGCAAGCCCCATAAAGCTTCGTACCTCATGAACATTTGTGGGTGCCGGCCAATCCCAAATGGCTTCAATCTTGGCTGGATCTACAGCTATCCCTTCGCCGGATATGATGTGTCCAAGATAATGAATCTCCTTCTGGAAGAACGAACACTTTGATAATTTTCCATAAAGGTGATTGTCTCTCAAACACTTTAGGAATATCCTCAGGTGTTCCTCATGTTCTTCCAGTGTTCTAGAATAAATCAGAATGTCGTCTAAGAACACCTGTACAAATTTGTCAAGGTGTTGTCAAAACACACCGTTCATTAGGTTCATAAATACACTGGGTGCATTTGTTAAGCCGAAAGGTACTACGACAAATTCGTAGTGTCCAAATCTAGTTTTAAATGCTGTCTTGGGGATATCTTCATCCCTGATCCTCAACTGGTGGTATCCCGACCTTAGGTCGATTTTTGAGAATACCGTCGCACCCTTCATCTGGTCAAAGAGGTCATCTATTCTGGGTAGGGGATACTGATTTCTTATGGTCGCCTTGTTCAATTGACGGTAGTCAATGCACAAGCGCCAAGAACCATCCTTCTTCTTCACAAAAATAACAGGTGCTCCCCAAGGAGACACGCTAGGTCTGATCAGTCCTAAATCTAATAACTCTTGTAGTTGAATTTGTAATTCTTTCAATTCTGGTACAGACATTCGGTAAGGAGTCCTAGCTATGGGTTCGGTTCCAGGTTTCAGTTCTATGGTGAAATCCAGTTCACGTTGTGGTGGTAGGCCAGGTAATGCGTCAGGAAACACATCCATGAATTCTGAGAACAAGGGATGATTAATTAATTCTACCTTATCTCCTTCCTTGTTCATTGCAATCACCGCATACAGTTGGCACCCTTTCCTCATGCTTTTCTTAAGTTGCATGGCCGATATCATTCTCAAGGAAACCTTCTTCTTCTTCCCTGTTATCATTCTCTTGTAACCTTCATCGTCGATGAAAGTTAGTTCCTTACTTCGGCAATCCATCACCGCTGAGTGTGCTTCCAGCCAATCCATCCCCAGGATTAGATCATATGTACCCAATTCCGTAACATAAAAGGTTATTCTAGAAGAACATACTCCTAGGTCAACTTCACAGTTCTCTACCTTAAGACTCACACTCTGGATACTACCGGATGCCATCTCGACAGTGTCGAAATCATCTTGACTTATTGCCGTCATTTTATTATTTTCTACAACTTTTAAGGAAATAAAACTTTCAGTAGCTCCAGGGTCTATAAGCAAGGAAAATACATTACCATGTATCTTACCAGTAGTCTCGAGGATGGTGGACTGATGCTCAGCTTGGCGGTTGTTGACGGCAGCGTGTATACGATGCGCCCGTCCTAAATCGGCTGCGGTAGTTTGTCGCGGTGCTTGGGTTCTTTGGTTTCCCCGGTCCTGCTGAGGACATTCGCTTTGGAAGTGTGGCCCCCCACACCTCCAACATCCTGCTTTGGGCCCTCTTGTTTTGTTTCTAGTAGGTGCATCATTTCTTCTTGGTCCAAACTGCGCCGGTTTTGCGAAAGGCTTTGCGTGATCATTCCGTGGTGGTGGTCGGTATGGTGTTCTGTCATCTCTGTTAGACCCTCCGTTGAAAGGTCTCCTTCCAAAATTCTTATTCCCATACTGATGTTTGGGTGTATGCGAAGGTTGACTTCCTCGGTCTGTACTTGAAAAGTTCTTATTCTGCAGTATCTTGCCGGGAAGCTCTTCTTCCGCTATGAGGGCCTTCTGGACCGCATCGTGCAAAGTAGCAGGTGTCAAAATACGAACCTTGTCTCGTATGACTGGGTTTAATCCGTAGATGAACTTATTGACTTTTAATTTCTCCGTGGCAACATGGGGTGCATATCTTAGTAACTCCATAAAACGGATTTCGTACTCTTGTACTGTCCGTAGTCCTTGTTTTAGTGCATGGAAATCATTCAGCTGTCGCTCAATGAATTCGTCTGATAGGTAATGCTGACGGAAATGTTCATCGAACAATTCCCACGATATCTCCTCAAGCTCTAGACCTAGCTGAGGTCGCAAGGTCTTCCACCAAAGAAGGGCCTCCCCCTTCAATTGTAGTATTGCCATCCGTACCTTCATGTTAGACGTGTAGTCTCTCAAAGAAAAACACATGGCCATGTTTTCTAGCCATGCCTCAGCGGCAGTCCCCTCAGTGGAACCCCAAAATTCAGGAAACTTCACCTTTTCTAACTCTCGGTGTATGTTGACCGGAGGTGGCGCCTGTGGTACAGCAGTGACTTGAGAACCAACGTTCTCGCGGTCGAGTCGTGTCATCAATGCTTCAGTCATTCTGTGGTAGTTCCTCATCATTGTCATGACCTTGTCCGCGGGTAGGTTAATGGTTTCCTCCGCTCTCGGAGGGTTATTCACAGGGGTTGTTGGGGTTGACGGGCGTGCAGCTCGTCCTCGTCCCCTTCCGACTCTACCCTGGCGAGTTCTTCGATCCATGACGAAGTCTGTTCAGATGTAAAAATAAAATTTATTAGTCAACTAAACATCATAAATTGTTTCACGCGGAATTGTCTAGGTCCGAACTAAGTTCGACCTTGCTCTGATACCAAATGTAAGGTTCGTAGGGTTGAGGAAGTTTTTTTTTTTTTTTTTTTTTTTTTTTTTTTAAAACAAAAGTGATGCAACACTAAATTACAAATTAATTAATAATCATTCAGTGTATGACGTGAAGATCTCTAAGTGTCTAACTCAATTCGTCAAATACCAATAGAATGCAAAATACATGTAAAGAAGACATTACCACGTAGATTGGGATAAATAATTTAATCGAGAAAGATACCAGTACAACTATACTCTGCTAGATATATTACAACTATTCCTTTGCTTAACCATAATATAAATCTAATATATTAGGTTTAGAACATGGTGTTACTACACTTCCCAAACGCAATTCGAATTGACATCCTATTTATATGGTGTATCCTTTTAGAACTAATCAAATTGTCATGCATGATATTAAATATATTATGAACATAATGCTTTCACTCTTAAGTATGATGCAATTATATTCACCCAATGAAATTCGCTTAATATACTATCCATCCGATGCATTCCTTTTAAACATAAAGTGACTAATATACATCCTATTAAATATATAATAATAAAATGCATTCTATTTTAAGTATGATGCAATATATTCACTAAATGAAATGCACTTGATATTTTATCTACCTGATGCATTTATTGAACATAAAGTGATTGTTATGCGTTCTATAAAATATAACCATGAGGATATATTCAAATGGACAAGAGGATATATTTATCCTACTTCAAGTAGAATATCTACTATTCTATATAAATGAAATAAATGTAAAAGGGTTAACTAATTCTAACTAAATTCTCACATCCAAATGTAATACGTTTGTTATCTATGCATTTGAGAGATATGTAAATAAATAATTAATTAAACATTAGTTATTTCTTCATGAGGATATATTCAAATGGACAAGAGGATATATTTATCCTACTTCAAGTAGAATATCTACTATTCTATATAAATGAAATAAATGTAAAAGGGTTAACTAATTCTAACTAAATTCTCACATCCAAATGTAACACGTTTGTTATCTATGCATTTGAGAGATATGTAAATAAATAATTAATTAAACATTAGTTATTTCTTCATGAGGATATATTCAAATGGACAAGAGGATATATTTATCCTACTTCAAGTAGAATATCTACTATTCTATATAAATAAAATAAATGTAAAAGGGTTAACTAATTCTAACTAAATTCTCACATCCAAATGTAACACGTTTGTTATCTATGCATTTGAGAGATATATAAATAAATATTTAACTAAACATTAGTTATTTCTTCACATATATGGTATCACTATTTGTCATTTGCCTTTTTCAATAAATAAATAATATATTTTTTTTAAAGCAAAATAAAACCTTAGTTAAGCCTTCCTTCACATAATTAATTGAAGCTAAATAAAATATGTAATAATATAGAAGCATACTCCCAAAAATTTAATAGACAAGCATTAAACCACGCTATCATACTACATTCACGTTTGAGGATTTCTGAAACAAAAATCCGATAATAGGGCGTGTTGGAGTTTCGGTGATCAATGTACAAGGAGTGGCAAAAGGGCAATTTCAAATTGTAACCACAATTTCTGGACACGTAGTATAATAACTGATATACAGAGGATAGAGTTTTTAATAACATTAATAGTGACAAGTGGCTGTCCCTGCCATTCGACAGGTCATCTAAAACACTAAGAGGGATTTTAAGGAGAAAAAATAAACACAGTGTCTTTTCTGGAAATATCAAAGAGAATTTCGACAATAGTAAGCTACAGTTCAGAACTCCAATTTAATACATAAATTATCTCCTGGACGAGAAATTGAAATGCCAATGCATTTCCAAGGGATACCTCAGGATTTCCCAGTGTTGAATTAAGGCTTTGAATTGGAGGAACATCGACCGGTGATTGAATTACTCTCGGAAATTTTTAATAGATTGATACATATTCCACCATAATTCCAGGAGTCAAAATACTTCAGAATGACAAGGAAATAGAGAACAACGATCCAGGGTTCAAGACTTTGATAAGATAGTGAATCGATCAATTGATAAACTTGCAGATGTAAAACGCCTCAATTGCCCGATTAAAATCCTAAATACAGATCGTTTGTATGGACGGGTAGGTAGAGGAAAAACGTCCAGGTCTGGGTTTTGAATACCCTGAATTTTGTTTTCAATATTAATTTGTTAAGACTCAATCTCATCAGTTAGGAATAAATGATTACCGATTTCTGCAATCAGTCAGGACGCCCGTCCTCTTAATCGGTCACGAGATTAATTAAAGTCGAGTGCAAATTTCTATAAAGCTGGAGATTTGGGTATTATCAAGCTCTACAAACGTTATCACAGCGGATTGCTATCGATTGAAATACTGGGAGGATTATGCCGCCAGATTTACAATGCTATCAATCTAAGATCCAAAATCGAATTCAACCGTGAATAGCCCCAAGAAGAACAGATTTCAGGCTGAAGAATTGGGCACCATCGGATTTGTGATAGCTAGACAGAATCGTCATTTCCAGATCGGGAATTAGAAATGTACAGAGAGCCTTAGATCAAAGAATCGATTTCTGAATATTAACAGAGGAAATTGAGCCAGTCATTTAGATCATCAAGGAATCGATTTCTGAATATTAACAGAGGAATTTGAGCCAGACATTTAGATCATCAAAAGAATCGATTTCTGAATATTAACAGAGGGAAATGAGACGGTCATTTAGATCATCAAGGAATCGATTTCTGAATAGCCCCAAGAAGAACAGATCTCTGGAAATCGAAATAGGAAATAGATCTCAAGATGACAGACGTTACTTTCAAGGATCAAAATTTTTCACAGGGCTGAAATAAACAATACTCAGTGATTTGGGATCCATGATCTCTCCTTTAAACAGGGTATTATAGTTTCCAATGCAAGAGATAAAACTAAGAATGTAAATCGAGTATTGATACAGAATTTAAAATTACATTAACGCAGATTCATTAGATCAGCCATACAATATACAGAAAACCATATTAAAAAGCGATACTCATAAAAATTGGTATAACGTTAAACTAAATAAGGAATCCGATTGACTTTGAAATAGAAAATAAGAATCGAGCTAAAATTTTAACATTCGAAATTACTGGTTTATGAAACCGAACTCTGTAATTTAAATATGCAGAGTCGATCCAGATCGTTTTCCCACAAAAGAAATTGGTTTAACATTAAACTGAAAAAGAAGTTCGATCTAATCATCAATGTCAAATTAATTCAGCAGCGATTCTCCTACTTTTAAACCAAACAATATTTTCCAGTATTCTTTTCAAAACGATTCATAATTGTAAGCAGAACTATGTTCGAATAATATTATTCAATTAAATTTCAGACTGATATAAATCATAATTTACTGCACATACCTTTCCGGCAGCCGTGTACGAAGTTATGAAGGCGTGTTGAAGCTGTCCTCGCTATCCTGCTATTGGAGATCTCAACAATTCACCGGCGGACACCTCGGTTAACCACCCAACCACTCTGAAAATACTCTTCTTCCTTCCAGACCCCCGAGCTAGTCGGGCCGTAGAGTTCACACACGTATTTCAGAAATTCAGCTTGGGCTTCCCTTCCCACCAAAATTTCTAAGACAAACCCTTAGATAGCAGCAAGTTTTTTTTGAGGCATTCGAGAATTACGACAATCATCCAAATTATGGGTCCTTACCCCTTCCTTAAGCCTTCCTTATAAAGGGAAATCTCCTGCGACACATGTCGCTTCATGCATAATTAAATATTTTTAATAATTTATTTAATTAAAACACTCACCCATCCAAGTGTCAGTTTCTCTGGGAAGTGCACCTACATCCCTAAGTTTGCTCTAGTTTGTCCCCCAGATATTTTAATCAACTCCTAGCTTTTAGTTGATTATGTGTCTAATCTATTTTGCTCCTAAATAATAATTTATATTATTTTAAATGCTCAACAAAATATAACTATTCATGTGCAAATGTCTTAGCTATTGTTATGCATTTGCTAAGTAATAGTCTAGAGTTATTCTCCTAAGTTTTTATGCAGTTTAATTTAACAATCAAACTCACTAGGATCACGGTGCCGCGTCGTTGGGCTCCTGGTTCCTTAATTTTTAATTCCGTGACATGGAACCACTCCGTCGGGTCCAATCATCCATGGTTTCCATTCCTTGGCATGGTACCACCTCGTTGGGTCCTTGCGTCCATTCTTTCCGTTCTTGACAGGGTACCGCGTCGTTGGGCCCTTCTGCCACCATATTTCCGTTTTGACTTACGGGAACTCTTGTAGGGATTTTTAGGAATCGTTACCATCCATCCTCCGTCTACATGCTATCTAGGGACTAATGGCGCTGAGGAGTGAGTCCGTTCTCACTGCGCGCCCCTCAACTCGTACGTGACCAGCTCCGTCGTGGCCCACCTCGTACGCCCTCACGCATTCCTCTTGAGCAAGCAGATCAATGCTTATCTGCTCATGCGTGGTATTCTCGTCGGAAGCCGACATCGTCGTCGCTTCCCTTGTGTGTGATTTACCCGTAATCTACGGCCCTTCAAGTTCCTTTGTGTGTCCGTCGGTGAACCGTCTCACTTGTTTCTACACACACTTCTCACAACAAATTATTAGTAGCACTGTCCTCAATAATCATCATCTGATTTCTAAATCTAACATTGTTAAGCATTTATGATTTATTCAACTTCTTATTTATCTAATCAAATATACATCTCGTCGACAAAATAATCACCCAACAGCTAGTCGTTAAGCATTATTTATCAGCATAATTTTCCATAGTCATAGCTAATCGTTTAACATATGCAATTATTCATTTAACTCAACAATTCAGATACACATACTCAAAAATAAGGTCAAAAGGTTTTTAATTAATGTTTCAATCGGTCGGGTCACTCAACAGGTGCCCTCAATGTCTACAAAAGTCTAGGGGCACTACAAAGGTTTACATGATTCTTAAAAAACACGAGTTTTTAGAAAATGTGTTTTATTTCATAAACGGAATCAACCAAGTATGCACATTCTACGTCATAACAAATTTCTATAGTTTGCGCATGCGTTTGGAAATAAGAAATGCTTACTTCCGCCGTTTTTTAAAATCACAACTTCTAGAAGGTTTAGATGATTTCTTAAAAAACACGAGTTTTTATAAAATGTGTTTTATTTCATAAACGAAATCAACAAAGTATGCACATTCTACGTCATAACGACTTTCTATACTTTGCGCATGCGTCCAGAAATAAGAAAAGCTTACTTCCACAGTTTTTTAACATCACAGCTTCTAGAAGGTTTACATCATTTCGTAAAAAATAGGAGTTTTTAGAAAATGTGTTTTATTTCATAAATGGAATCAACAAAGTATGCACATTCTACGTCATAACGACTTTCTATAGTTTGTGCATGCGTCAGGAAATAAGAAAAGCTTACTTCCACCGTTTTTTAAAATAATAGCTTCTAGAAGGTTTACATGATTTCGTAAAAAACACGAGTTTTTATAAAATGTGTTTTATTTCATAAATGGAATCTACAAAGTATGCACATTCTTTGTCATAACGACTTTCTATTGTTTGCGCATGCGTCCGTAAATAAGAAAAGCTTAATTCCCCCTTTTTTTAAAATCACAGCTTCTGGAAGGTTTACATGATTTCGTAAAAAACAAGAGTTTTTAGAAAATGTGTTTCATTTCATAAATGGAATCTACAAAGTATGCACATTCTACGTCATAACGACTTTCTATAGTTTGCGCATTCGTCCGGAAATAAGAAAAGCTTACTTCCACAGTTTTTTAAAGTCACAGCTTCTAGAAGGTTTACAATATTTCTTAAAAAACACGAGTTTTTAGAAAATGTGTTTTATTTCATAAATGGAATCAACAAAGTATGCACATTCTACGTAATAACGACTTTCTATAGTTTCCGCATTCGACCGGAAATAAGAAAAGCTTACTTCCACCATTTTTTAAAATCATAGCTTCTATATGGTTTACATGATTTCATAAAAAACAAGAGTTTTTAGAAAATGTGTTTTATTTCATAAATGGAATCAACAAAGTATGGACATTCTACGTCATAAGGACTTTCTATAGTTTGCGCATGCATCTGGAAATAAGAAAACCTTACTTCCACCGTTTTTCAAAATCACAGCTTCTAGAAGGTTTACATGATTTCTTAAAAAACACGAGTTTTTAGAAAATGTGTTTTATTTCATAAATGGAATCAACAAAGTATGCACATTCTACGTCATAACGACTTTCTATAGTTTGCGCATGCGTTTGGAAATAAGAAAAGCTTACTTTCCCCATTTTTTAAAATCACAGATTCTAGAAGGTTTACATGATTTGTTAAAAAACACGATTTTTTAGAAAATGTGTTTTATTTCATAAATGGAATCAACAAAGTATGCACATTCTACGTCATAACGACTTTCTATAGTTTGCGCATGCGTCCGGAAATAAGAAAAGCTTACTTTCCTCGTTTTTTAAAATCACAGCTTCTAGAAGGTTTACATGATTTCTTAAAAAATATGAGTTTTTGGAAAATGTGTTTTATTTCATAAATGGAATCAACAAAGTATACACATTCTACGTCATAACGACTTTCTATAGTTTGCGCATTCGACTGGAAATAAGAAAAGCTTACTTCCACCATTTTTTAAAATCATAGCTTCTATAAGGTTTAGATGATTTCATAAAAAACACGAGTTTTTAGAAAATGTGTTTTATTTCATAAATGGAATCAACAAAGTATGGACATTCTACATCATAAGGACTTTCTATAGTTTGCGCATGCGTCCGGAAATAAAAAAAGCTTACTTCCACCGTTTTTCAAAATCACAGCTTCTAGAAGGTTTACATGATTTCTTAAAAAACACGAGTTTTTAGAAAATGTGTTTTATTTCATAAATGGAATCAACAAAGTATGCACATTCTACGTCATAACGACTTTCTATAGTTTGCGCATGCGTTTGGAAATAAGAAAAGCTTACTTTCACCGTTTTTAAAAATCATAGCTTCTAGAAGGTTTACATGATTTGTTAAAAAACACGAGTTTTTAGAAAATGTGTTTTATTTCATAAATGGAATCAACAAAGTATGCACATTCTACGTCATAGCGACTTTTTGTAGTTTGCGCATGCGTCCGGAAATAAGAAAAGATTACTTTCGCCGTTTTTTAAAATCACAGCTTCTAGAAGGTTTACATGATTTCTTAAAAAACACGAGTTTTTGGAAAATGTGTTTTATTTCATAAATGGATTCAACAAAGTATACACATTCTACGTCATAACGACTTTCTATACTTTGCGCATTCGTTTGGAAATAAGAAAAGCTTACTTCCACCGTTTTTTAAAATCACAACTTCTAGAAGGTTTACATGATTTCATAAAAAACACGAGTTTTTAGTAAATGTGTTTTATTTCATAGATGGAGTCTACAAAGTATGCACATTCTACGTCATAACGACTTTCTATAGTTTGCGCATGCGTTTGGAAATAAGAAAAGCTTACTTCCCCCGTTTTTTAAAATCACAGCTTCTAGAAGGTTTATATGATTTCTTAAAAAACACGAGTTTTTAGAAAATGAATTTTATTTCATAAATGGAATCAACAAAGTATGCACATTCTACGTCATAACGACTTTCTATAGTTTGCGTATGCGTTTGGACATAAGAAAAGCTTACTTCCACCGTTTTTTAAAATAATACCTTCTAGAAGGTTTAAAGGATTTCGTAAAAAACACGAGGTTTTAGAAAATGTGTTTTATTTCATAAATGGAATCTACAAAGTATGCACATTCTTCTTCATAACGACTTTCTATAGTTTGCGCATGCGTTCGGAAATAAGAAAAGCTTACTTCCCCCGTTTTTTAAAATCAAAGCTTCTAGAAGGTTTACATGATTTTGTAAAAAACACGAGTTTATAGAAAATGTGTTTTAATTTATAAATGGAATCTACAAAGTATGCACATTCTACGTCAGAACGACTTTCTATAGTTTGCGCATGCGTCAGGAAATAAGAAAAGCTTACTTCCCCCGTTTTTTAAAATCACAGCTTCTAGAAGGTTTACATGATTTCTTAAAAAACACGAGTTTTTAGAAAATGTGTTTTATTTCATAAATGGAATCAACAAAGTATGCACATTCTACGTCATAACGACTTTCTATAGTTTGTGCATGCGTCCAGAAATAAGAAAATCTTACATCCCCCGTTTTTTAAAATCACAGCTTCTAGAAGGTTTACATGATTTTTTAAAAAATAAGAGTTTTTAGAAAATGTGTTTTATTTCATAAATGGAATCAACAAAGTATGCACATTCTACGTCATAACGAATTTCTATGGTTTGCGCTTGCGTCCGGAAATAAGAAAAGCTTACTTCCCCCGTTTTTTAAATTCACAGCTTCTAGAAGGTTTACATGATTTCTTAATAAACATGAGTTTTTAGAAAATGTGTTTTATTTAATAAATGAAATCAACAAAGTATGCACATTCTACGTCATAACGACTTTCTATAGTTTGCGCATGCATTTGGAAATAAGAAAAGCTTACTTCCACCGTTTTTTAAAATAATACCTTCTAGAAGGTTTACATGATTTCTTAAAAAACACGAGTTTTTAGAAAATGTGTTTTATTTCATAAATGGAATCTACAAAGTATGCACATTCTTTGTCATAACGACTTTCTATAGTTTGCGCATGCGTCCGGAAATAAGAAAAGCTTACTTCCCCCATTTTTTAAAATCACAGCTTCTAGAAGGTTTACATGATTTAGTAAAAAACACGAGTTTTTAGAAAATGTGTTTTAATTCATAAATGGAATCTACAAAGTATGCACATTCTACATCAGAACGACTTTCTATAGTTTGCGCATGCGTCCGGAAATAAGAAAAGCTTACTTCCCCCGTTTTTTAAAATCACAGCTTCTAGAAGGTTTACATGATTTCTTAAAAAACACGAGTTTTTAGAAAATGTGTTTTATATCATAAATGGAATCAACAAAGTATGCACATTCTACGTCATAACGACTTTCTATAGTTTGCACATGCGTCCGGAAATAAGAAAAGCTTGCTTCCATCGTTTTTTAAAATCACAGCTTCTAGAAGGTTTACATGATTCTTAAAAAACACGAGTTTTTAGAAAATGTGTTTTATTTCATAAATGGAATCAACAAAGTATGCACATTCTACGTCATAACGAATTTCTATAGTTTACGCATGCGTTCGGAAATAAGAAAAGCTTACTTCCACCGTTTTTTAAAATCACAGCCTCTAGAAGGTTTACATGCTTTCTTAAAAAACACGAGTTTTTATAAAATGTGTTTTATTTCATAAACGAAATCAACAAAGTATGCACATTCTACGTCATAACGACTTTCTATACTTTGCGCATGCGTCTGGAAATAAGAAAAGCTTACTTCCACAGTTTTTTAACATCACAGCTTCTAGAAGGTTTATATCATTTCGTAAAAAACACGAGTTTTTAGAAAATGTGTTTTATTTCATAAATGAAATCTACAAAGTATGCACATTCTACGTCATAACGACTTTCTATAGTTTGCGCATGCATCCGGAAATAAGAAAAGCTTACATCCACCATTTTTTAAAATCACAGCTTCTTGAAGGTTTAGATGATTTCATAAAAAACATGAGTTTTTGGAAAATGGGTTTTATTTCATAAATGGAATCAACAAAGTATGGACATTCTACATCATAAGGACTTTCTATAGTTTGCGCATGCGTCCGGAAATAAGAAAAGCTTACTTCCACCGTTTTTCAAAATCACAGCTTCTAGAAGGTTTACATGATTTCTTAAAAAACACGAGTTTTTAGAAAATGTGTTTTATTTCATAAATGGAATCAACAAAGTATGCACATTCTACGTCATAACGACTTTCTATAGTTTGCGCATGCGTTTGGAAATAAGAAAAGCTTACTTTCCCCGTTTTTAAAAATCACAGCTTCTAGAAGGTTTACACGATTTCGTAAAAAACACGAGTTTTTAGTAAATGTGTTTTATTTCATAGATGGAGTCTACAAAGTATGCACATTCTTCGTCATAACGACTTTCTATTGTTTGCGCATGCGTCCGGAAATAAGAAAATCTTGCTTCCCCCTTTTTTTAAAATCACAGCTTCTGGAAGGTTTACATGATTTCGTAAAAAACACGAGTTTTTAGAAAATGTGTTTTAATTCATAAATGGAATCTACAAAGTATGCACATTCTACATCAGAACGACTTTCTATAGTTTGCGCATGCGTCAGGAAATAAGAAAAGCTTACTTCCCCCGTTTTTTAAAATCACAGCTTCTAGAAGGTTTACATGATTTCTTAAAAAACAACAGTTTTTAGAAAATGTGTTTTATTTCATAAATGGAATCAACAAAGTATGCACATTCTACGTCATAACGAATTTCTATAGTTTGCGCATGCGTCTGGAAATAAGAAAAGCTTACTTCCCCCGTTTTTTAAAATCACAGTTTCTAGAAGGTTTACATAATTTCTTAATAAACATGAGTTTTTAGAAAATGTGTTTTATTTCATAAACGAAATCAACAAAGTATGCATATTCTACGTCATAACGACTTTCTATAGTTTGCGCATGCGTCCGGAAATAAGAAAAGCTTACTTCCCCCATTTTTTAAAATCACAGCTTCTAGAAGGTTTACATGATTTAGTAAAAAACACGAGTTTTTAGAAAATGTGTTTTAATTCATAAATGGAATCTACAAAGTATGCACATTCTACATCAGATCGACTTTCTATAGTTTGCGCATGCGTCCGGAAATAAGAAAAGCTTACTTCCCCCGTTTTTTAAAATCACAGCTTCTAGAAGGTTTACATGATTTCTTAAAAAACACGAGTTTTTAGAGAATGTGTTTTATATCATAAATGGAATCAACAAAGTATGCACATTCTACGTCATAACGACTTTCTATAGTTTGCACATGCGTCCGGAAATAAGAAAAGCTTACTTCCACCGTTTTTTAAAATCACATCTTCTAGAAGGTTTACATGATTGTTAAAAAACACGAGTTTTTAGAAAATGTGTTTTATTTCATAAACGGAATCAACCAAGTATGCACATTCTACGTCATAACGAATTTCTATAGTTTGCGCATGCGTTTGGAAATAAGAAATGCTTACTTCCGCCGTTTTTTAAAATCACAGCTTCTAGAAGGTTTAGATGATTTCTTAAAAAACACGAGTTTTTATAAAATGTGTTTTATTTCATCTACGAAATGAACAAAGTATGCACAATCTACGTCATAACGACTTTCTATACTTTGCGCATGCGTCCAGAAATAAGAAAAGCTTACTTCCACAGTTTTTTAACATCACAGCTTCTAGAAGGTTTACATCATTTCGTAAAAAATAGGAGTTTTTAGAAAATGTGTTTTATTTGATAAATGGAATCAACAAAGTATGCACATTCTACGTCATAACGACTTTCTATAGTTTGTGCATGCGTCAGGAAATAAGAAAAGCTTACTTCCACCGTTTTTTAAAATAATAGCTTCTAGAAGGTTTACATGATTTCGTAAAAAACACGAGTTTTTATAAAATGTGTTTTATTTCATAAATGGAATCTACAAAGTATGCACATTCTTTGTCATAACGACTTTCTATTGTTTGCGCATGCGTCCGGAAATAAGAAAAGCTTAATTCCCCCTTTTTTTAAAATCACAGCTTCTGGAAGGTTTACATGATTTCGTAAAAAACACGATTTTTTAGAAAATGTGTTTCATTTCATAATTGGAATCTACAAAGTATGCACATTCTACGTCATAACGACTTTCTATAGTTTGCGCATTCGTCCGGAAATAAGAAAAGCTTACTTCCACCGTTTTTTAAAGTCACAGCTTCTAGAAGGTTTACAAGATTTCTTAAAAAACATGAGTTTTTAGAAAATGTGTTTTATTTCATAAATGGAATCAACAAAGTATGCACATTCTACGTAATAACGACTTTCTATAGTTTCCTTATTCGACCGGAAATAAGAAAAGCTTACTTCCACCGTTTTTTAAAATCATAGCTTCTATAAGGTTTACCTGATTTCATAAAAAACAAGAGTTTTTAGAAAATGTGTTTTATTTCATAAATGGAATCAACAAAGTATGGACATTCTACGTCATAAGGACTTTCTATAGTTTGCGCATGCATCCGGAAATAAGAAAACCTTACTTCCACCGTTTTTCAAAATCACAGCTTCTAGAAGGTTTACATGATTTCTTAAAAAACATGAGTTTTTGGAAAATGTGTTTTATTTCATAAATGGAATCAACAAAGTATACACATTCTACGTCATAACGACTTTCTATAGTTTGCGCATTCGACCGGAAATAAGAAAAGCTTACTTCCACCATTTTTTAAAATCATAGCTTCTATAAGGTTTAGATGATTTCATAAAAAACATGAGTTTTTGGAAAATGTGTTTTATTTCATAAATGGAATCAACAAAGTATGGACATTCTACATCATAAGGACTTTCTATAGTTTGCGCATGCGTCCGGAAATAAGAAAAGCTTACTTCCACCGTTTTTCAAAATCACAGCTTCTAGAAGGTTTACATGATTTCTTAAAAAACACGAGTTTTTAGAAAATGTGTTTTATTTCATAAATGGAATCAACAAAGTATGCACATTCTACGTCATAACGACTTTCTATAGTTTGCGCATGCGTTTGGAAATAAGAAAAGCTTACTTTCCCCGTTTTTAAAAATCACAGCTTCTAGAAGGTTTACACGATTTCGTAAAAAACACGAGTTTTTAGTAAATGTGTTTTATTTCATAGATGGAGTCTACAAAGTATGCACATTCTACGTCATAACGACTTTCTATAGTTTGCGCATGCGTTTGGAAATAAGAAAAGCTTACTTCCCCCGTTTTTTAAAATCACAGCTTCTAGAAGGTTTATATGATTTCCTAAAAAACACGAGTTTTTAGAAAATGTATTTTATTTCATAAATGGAATCAACAAAGTATGCACATTCTACGTCATAACGACTTTCTATAGTTTGCGCATGCGTTTGGAAATAAGAAAAGCTTACTTCCACCGTTTTTTAAAATAATACCTTCTAGAAGGTTTAAAGGATTTCGTAAAAAACACGAGTTTTTAGAAAATGTGTTTTATTTCATAAATGGAATCTACAAAGTATGCACATTCTTCTTCATAACGACTTTCTATAGTTTGCGCATGCGTCCGGAAATAAGAAAAGCTTACTTCCCCCGTTTTTTAAAATCAAAGCTTCTAGAAGGTTTACATGATTTCTTAAAAAACACGAGTTTTTAGAAAATGTGTTTTAATTTATAAATGGAATCTACAAAGTATGCACATTCTACATCAAAACGAATTTCTATAGTTTGCGCATGCGTCAGGAAATAAGAAAAGCTTACTTCCCCCGTTTTTTAAAATCACAGCTTCTAGAAGGTTTACATGATTTCTTAAAAAACACGAGTTTTTAGAAAATGTGTTTTATTTCATAAATGGAATCAACAAAGTATGCACATTCTACGTCATAACGACTTTCTATAGTTTGTGCATGCGTCCAAAAATAAGAAAAGCTTACTTCCCCCGTTTTTTAAAATCACAGCTTCTAGAAGGTTTACATGATTTTTTAAAAAATAAGAGTTTTTAGAAAATGTGTTTTAATTTATAAATGGAATCTACAAAGTATGCACATTCTACATCAAAACGAATTTCTATAGTTTGCGCATGCGTCAGGAAATAAGAAAAGCTTACTTCCCCCGTTTTTTAAAATCACAGCTTCTAGAAGGTTTACATGATTTCTTAAAAAACACGAGTTTTTAGAAAATGTGTTTTATTTCATAAATGGAATCAACAAAGTATGCACATTCTACGTCATAACGACTTTCTATAGTTTGTGCATGCGTCCAAAAATAAGAAAAGCTTACTTCCCCCATTTTTTAAAATCATAGCTTCTAGAAGGTTTACATGATTTAGTAAAAAACACGAGTTTTTAGAAAATGTGTTTTAATTCATAAATGGAATCTACAAAGTATGCACATTCTACATCAGAACGACTTTCTATAGTTTGCGCATGCGTCCGGAAATAAGAAAAGCTTACTTCCCCCGTTTTTTAAAATCACAGCTTCTAGAAGGTTTACATGATTTCTTAAAAAACACGAGTTTTTGGAAAATGTGTTTTATATCATAAATGGAATCAACAAAGTATGCACATTCTACGTCATAACGACTTTCTATAGTTTGCACATGCGTCCGGAAATAAGAAAAGCTTGCTTCCACCGTTTTTTAAAATCACAGCTTCTAGAAGGTTTACATGATTCTTAAAAAACACGAGTTTTTAGAAAATGTGTTTTATTTCATAAATGGAATCAACAAAGTATGCGCATTCTACGTCATAACGAATTTCTATAGTTTACGCATGCGTTCGGAAATAAGAAAAGCTTACTTCCGCCGTTTTTTAAAATCACAGCTTCTAGAAGGTTTACATGATTTCTTAAAAAACACGAGTTTTTATAAAATGTGTTTTATTTCATAAACGAAATAAACAAAGTATGCACATTCTACGTCATAACGACTTTCTATACTTTGCGCATGCGTCCGGAAATAAGAAAAGCTTACTTCCACAGTTTTTTAACATCACAGCTTCTAGAAGGTTTACATCATTTCGTAAAAAAACACGAGTTTTTAGAAAATGTGTTTTATTTCATAAATGAAATCTACAAAGTATGCACATTCTACGTCATAACGACTTTCTATAGTTTGCGCATGCATCCGGAAATAAGAAAAGCTTACATCCACCATTTTTTAAAATCACAGCTTCTTGAAGGTTTACATGATTTCGTAAAAAACACGAGATTTTAGAAAATGTGTTTTATTTCATAAATGGAATCAACAAAGTATGCACATTCTACGTCATAACGACTTTCTATAGTTTGCGCATGCATCCGGAAATAAGAAAAGCTTACTTCCCCCATTTTTTAAAATCGCAACTTCTAGAACGTTTACATGATTTCGTAAAAAACACGAGTTTTTAGAAAATGTGTTTTATTTCATAAATGGAATCTACAAAGTATGCACATTCTACGTCATAACGACTTTCTATAGTTTGTGCATGCGTCCGGAAATAAGAAAAGCTTACTTCCCCCTTTTTTTAAAATCACAGCTTCTAGAAGGTTTACATGATTTCGTAAAAAACACGAGTTTTTAGAAAATGTGTTTTAATTCATAAATGGAATCTACAAAGTATGCACATTCTACATCAGAACGACTTTCTATAGTTTGCGCATGCGTCAGGAAATAAGAAAAGCTTACTTCCCCCGTTTTTTAAAATCACAGCTTCTAGAAGGTTTACATGATTTCTTAAAAAACAACAGTTTTTAGAAAATGTGTTTTATTTCATAAATGAAATCAACAAAGTATGCACATTCTACGTCATAACGAATTTCTATAGTTTGCGCATGCGTCCGGAAAATAAGAAAAGCTTACTTCCACCGTTTTTTAAAATCACAGCTTCTAGAAGGTTTACATCATTTCGTAAAAAACGCAAGTGTTTAGAAAATGTGTTTTATTTCATAAAGGAAATCAACAAAGTATGCACATTCTACGTCATAACGACTTTCTATAGTTTGCGCATGCGTTTGGAAATAAGAAATGCTTACTTCCGCCGTTTTTTAAAATCACAGCTTCTAGAAGGTTTAGATGATTTCTTAAAAAACACGAGTTTTTATAAAATGTGTTTTATTTCATAAACGGAATCAACAAAGTATGCACATTCTACGTCATAACGACTTTCTATACTTTGCGCATGCGTCCAGAAATAAGAAATGCTTACTTCCGCAGTTTTTTAACATCACAGCTTCTAGAAGGTTTACATCATTTCGTAAAAAACAGGAGTTTTTAGAAAATGTGTTCTATTTCATAAATGGAATCAACAAAGTATCCACATTCTACGTGAAAACGACTTTCTATAGTTTGTGCATGCGTCAGGAAATAAGAAAAGCTTACTTCCACCGTTTTTTAAAATAATAGCTTCTAGAAGGTTTACATGATTTCGTAAAAAACACGAGTTTTTAGAAAATGTGTTTTATTTCATAAATGGAATCAACAAAGTATGCACATTCTTTGTCATAACGACTTTCTATTGTTTGCGCATGCGTCCGGAAATAAGAAAAGCTTAATTCCCCCTTTTTTTAAAATAATAGCTTCTAGAAGGTTTACATGATTTCGTAAAAAACACGAGTTTTTAGAAAATGTGTTTTATTTCATAAATGGAATCTACAAAGTATGCACATTCTACGTCATAACGACTTTCTATAGTTTGCGCATTCGTCCAGAAATAAGAAAAGCTTACTTCCACCGTTTTTTAAAGTCACAGCTTCTAGAAGGTTTACAAGATTTCTTAAAAAACACGAGTTTTTAGAAAATGTGTTTTATTTCATAAATGGAATCAACAAAGTATGCACATTCTACGTCATAACGACTTTCTATAGTTTCCGCATTCGTCCGGAAATAAGAAAAGCTTACTTCCACCGTTTTTTAAAATCATAGCTTCTATAAGGTTTACATGATTTCATAAAAAACATGAGTTTTTAGAAAATGTGTTTTATTTCATAAATGGAATGAACAAAGTATGGACATTCTATGTCATAAGGACTTTCTATAGTTTGCGCATGCGTCCAGAAATAAGAAAAGCTTACTTCCACCGTTTTTCAAAATGACAGCTTCTAGAAGGTTTACATGATTTCTTAAAAAACACGAGTTTTTAGAAAATGTGTTTTATTTCATAAATGGAATCAACAAAGTATGCACATTCTACGTCATAACGACTTTCTATAGTTTGCGCATGCGTTTGGAAATAAGAAAAGCTTACTTTCCCCATTTTTTAAAATCACAGCTTCTAGAAGGTTTACATGATTTGTTAAAAAAAAACGAGTTTTTAGAAAATGTGTTTTATTTCATAAATGGAATCAACAAAGTATGCACATTCTACGTCATAACGACTTTCTATAGTTTGCGCATGCGTCCGGAAATAAGAAAAGCTTACTTCCCCCGTTTTTTAAAATCACAGCTTTTAGAAGGTTTACATGATTTCTTAAAAAACACGAGTTTTTATAAAATGTGTTTTATTTCAAAAATGTAATCAACAAAGTATGCACATTCTACGTCATAGCGACTTTCTGTAGTTTGCGCATGCGTCAGGAAATAAGAAAAGATTACTTTCGCCGTTTTTTAAAATCACAGCTTTTAGAAGGTTTACATGATTTCTTAAAAAACATGAGTTGTTGGAAAATGTGTTTTATTTCATAAATGGAATCAACAAAGTATGCACATTCTACGTCATAACGACTTTCTATAGTTTGCGCATGCGTTTGGAAATAAGAAAAGCTTACTTCCCCCGTTTTTTAAAATCACAGCTTCTAGAAGGTTTATATGATTTCTTAAAAAACACGAGTTTTTAGACAATGTATTTTATTTCATAAATGGAATCAACAAAGTATGCACATTCTACATCATAACGACTTTCTAAAGTTTGCGCATGCGTTTGGAAATAAGGAAAGCTGACTTCCCACGTTTTTAAAAATCACAGCTTTTAGAAGGTTTACATGATTTCGTAAAAAACACGAGTTTTTAGAAAATGTGTTTTATTTCATAAATGGAATCTACAAAGTATGCACATTCTACGTCATAACGACTTTCTATAGTTTGCGCATTCGTCCGGAAATAAGAAAAGCTTACTTACACCGTTTTTTAAAATCACAGCTTCTAGAAGGTTTACATGATTTCGTAAAAAACACGAGTTTTTAGAAAATGTGTTTTATTTCATAAATGGAATCAACAAAGTATGCACATTCTACGTCATAAAGACTTTCTATAGTTTGCGCATGCATTTGGAAATAAGAAAAGCTTGCTTCCCCCGTTTTTTAAAATCACAGCTTCTAGAAGGTTTACATGACTTCGTAAAAAACATGAGTTTTTAGAAAATGTGTTTTATTTCATAAATGGAATAAACAAAGTATGCACATTCTACGTCATAACGACTTTCTATAGTTTGCGCATGCGTTTGGAAATAAGAAAAGCTTACTTCCCTCGTTTTCTAAAATCACAGCTTCTACAAGGTTTACATGATTTGTTAAAAAACATGAGCTTTAGAAAATGTGTTTTATTTCATAAATGGAATCAACAAAGTATGCACATTCTACGTCATAAAGACTTTTTATAGTTTGCGAATGCGTCTGGAAATAAGAAAATCTTACTTCCACCGTTTTTTAAAATCACAGCTTCTAGAAGGTTTACATGATTTCTTAAAAAACACGAGTTTTTAGAAAATGTGTTTTATTTCATAAATGGAATCAACAAAGTATGCACATTCTACGTCATAACGACTTTCTATAGTTTGCGCATGCGTTTGGAAATAAGAAAAGCTTACTTCCCCCGTTTTTTAAAATCACAGCTTCTAGAAGGTTTACATGATTTGTTAAAAAACACGAGTTTTTAGAAAATGTGTTTTATTTCATAAATGGAATCAACAAAGTATGCACATTCTACGTCATAACGACTTTCTATAGTTTGCGCATGCGTCCGGAAATAAGAAAAGCTTACTTCCATCGTTTTTTAAAATAATAGCTTCTAGAAGGTTTACATGATTTCGTAAAAAACACGAGTTTTTAGAAAGTGTGTTTTATTTCATAAATGGAATCTGCAAAGTATGCACATTCTACGTCATAACGACTTTCTATAGTTTGCTCATGCGTCCGGAAATAAGAAAAGCTTACTTCCACCGTTTTTCAAAATCACAGCTTCTAGAAGGTTTACATGATTTCTTAAAAAACACGAGTTTTTAGAAAATGTGTTTTATTTAATAAATGGAATCAACAATGTATGCACATTCTACGTCATAACGACTTTCTATAGTTTGCGCATGCGTTTGGAAATAAGAAAAACTTACTTCCCCCATTTTTTAAAATCACGGCTTCTAGAAGGTTTAATGATTTGTTAAAAAACACGAGTTTTTAGAAAATGTGTTTTATTTCATAAATGGAATCAACAAAGTATGCACATTCTACGTCATAACAACTTTCAATAGTTTGCGCATGCATCCGGAAATAAGAAAATCTTACTTCCACCGTTTTTTAAAATAATAACTTCTAGAAGGTTTACATGATTTGTTAAAAAACACAAGTTTTTAGAAAATGTGTTTTATTTCATAAATGGAATCAACAAAGTATGCACATTCTACGTCATAACGATTTTCTATAGTTTGCGCATGCGTCCGGAAATAAGAAAGGCTTACTTCCACCGTTTTTTAAAATAATAGCTTCTAGAAGGTTTACATGGTTTCGTAAAATACACGATTTTTTAGAAAATGTGTTTTATTTCATAAATGGAATCTACAAGTATGCACATTCTACGTCATAATGACTTTCTATAGTTTGCGCATGCGTTTGGAAATAAGAAAAACTTACTTCCCCCGTTTTTTAAAATCATAGCTTCTAGAAGGTTTACATGATTTGTTAAAAAACCCGAGTTTTTAGAAAATGTGTTTTATTTCATTAATGGAATCAACAAAGTATGCACATTCTACATCATAACGACTTTCTATAGTTTGCGTATGCGTTTGGAAATAAGAAAAGCTTACTTCCACCGTTTTTTAAAATAATACCTTCTAGAAGGTTTACATGATTTCGTAAAAAACACGAGTTTTTAGAAAATGTGTTTTATTTCATAAATGGAATCTACAAAGTATGCACATTCTTCATCATAACGACTTTCTATAGTTTGCGCATGCGTCCGGAAATAAGAAAAGCTTACTTCCCTCGTTTTTTAAAATCACAGCTTCTAGAAGGTTTACATGATTTCGTAAAACACATGAGTTTTTAGAAAATGTGTTTTAATTCATAAATGGAATCTAGAAAGTATGCACATTCTACATCAGAACGACTTTCTATAGTTTGCGAATGCGTCCGGAAATAAGAAAAGCTTACTTCCCACGTTTTTTAAAATCACAGCTTCTAGAAGGTTTACATGATTTCTTAAAAAACACGAGTTTTTAGAAAATGTGTTTTATTTCATAAATGGAATCAACAAAGTATGCACATTCTACGTCATAACGACTTTCTATAGTTTGTGCATTCGTCCGGAAATAAGAAAAGCTTACTTCACCCGTTTTTTAAAATCACAGCTTCTAGAAGGTTTACATGATTTCCTAAAAAACACGAGTTTTTAGAAAATGTGTTTTATTTCATAAATGGAATCAACAAAGTATGCACATTCTACGTCATAACGAATTTCTATAGTTTGCGCATGCGTTTGGAAATAAGAAAAGCTTACTTCCACCATTTTTTAAAATAATAGCTTCTAGAAGGTTTACATGATTTCGTAAAAAACAGGAGTTTTTAGAAAATGTGTTTTATTTCATAAATGGAATTTACAAAGTATGCACATTCTTCGTCATAACGACTTTCTATAGTTTGCCCATGCATCCGGAAATAAGAAAAGCTTACTTCCCCCGTTTTTTAAAATCACAGCTTCTAGAAGGTTTACATGATTTCGTGAAAAACACGAGTTTTTAGAAAATGTGTTTTAATTCATAAATGGAATCTACAAAGTATGCACATTCTACATCAGAACGACTTTCTATAGTTTGCGCATGCGTCCGGAAATAATAAAAGCTTACTTCCCCCGTTTTTTAAAATCACAGCTTCTAGAAGGTTTACATGATTTCTTAAAAAACACGAGTTTTTAGAAAATGTGTTTTATTTCATAAATGGAATCAACAAAGTATGCACATTCTACGTCATAACGACTTTCTATAGTTTGCGCAAGCGTCCGGAAATAAGAAAAGCTTACTTCCCCCGTTTTTTAAAATCACAACTTCTAGAATCTTTACATGATTTCTTAAAACACATGAGTTTTTAGAAAATGTGTTTTATTTCATAAATGTAATCAACAAAGTATGCACATTCTACGTCATAACGAATTTCTATAGTTTGCGCATGCGTTTGGAAATAAGAAAAGCTTACTTCCCCCGTTTTTTAAAATCACAGCTTCTAGAAGGTTTAGATGATTTCTTAAAAAACATGAGTTTTTACAAAATGTGTTTTATTTCATAAATGAAATCAACAAAGTATGCACATTCTTCGTCATAACGACTTTCTATAGTTTGCGCATGCGTCCGGAAATAAGAAAAGCTTACTTCCACCGTTTTTTAAAATCACAGCTTCTAGAAGGTTTACATGATTTCGTAAAAAACACGAGTTTTTAGAAAATGTGTTTTATTTCATAAATGGAATCTACAAAGTATGCACATTCTACGTCATAACGACTTTCTATAGTTTGCGCATTCGTCCGGAAATAAGAAAAGCTTACTTCCACCGTTTTTTAAAGTCAGCTTCTAGAAGGTTTACAAGATTTCTTAAAAAACACGAGGTTTTAGAAAATGTCGTTTATTTCATAAATGGAATCAACAAAGTATGCACATTCTACGTCATAACGACTTTCTATAGTTTGTGCATGCGTCCGGAAATAAGAAAAGCTTACTTCCACCATTTTTTAAAATAATAGCTTCTAGAAGGTTTACATGATTTCGTAAAAAACACGAGTTTTTAGAAAATGTGTTTTATTTCATAAATGGAATCTACAAAGTATGCACATTCAAAGTCGTAATGACTTTCTATTGTTTGCGCATGCGTCCGGAAATAAGAAAAGCTTACTTCCACCGTTTTTTAAAATCTCAGCTTCTGGAAGGTTTACATGATTTCGTAAAAAACACGAGTTTTTAGAAAATGTGTTTTATTTCATAAATGGAATCAACAAAGTATGCACATTCTACGTCATAACGAATTTCTATAGTTTGCGCATGCGTCCGGAAATAAGAAAAGTTTACTTCCACCATTTTTTAAAATCACAGCTTCTTGAAGGTTTACATGATTTCGTAAAAAACATGAGTTTTTAGAAAATTTGTTTGATTTCATAAATGGAATCTACAAAGTATGCACATTATACGTCATAACGTCTTTCTATAGTTTGCGCATGCATCCGGAAATAAGAAAAGCTTACTTCCCCCGTTTTTTAAAATCACAGCTTCTAGAAGGTTTACATGAGTTCTTAAGAAACACGAGTTTTTAGAAAATGTGTTTTATTTCATAAATGGAATCAACAAAGTAAGCACATTCTACGTCATAACGACTTCCTATAGTTTGAGCATGCGTCCAGAAATAACAAAAGCTTACTTCCACCGTTTTTTAAAATAATAGCTTCTAGAAGGTTTACATGATTTCGTAAAAAACACGAGTTTTTAGAAAATGGGTTTTATTTCATAAATGGAATCTACAAAGTATGGACATTCTTCGTCATAACGACTTTCTATAGTTTGCGCATGCGTCCGGAAATAAGAAAAGCTTACTTCCACCGTTTTTTAAAGTCGCAGCTTCTAGAAGGTTTACAAGATTTCTTAAAATACACGAGTTTTTAGAAAATGTGTTTTATTTCATAAATGGAGTCAACAAAGTATGCACATTCTACGTAATAACGACTTTCTATAGTTTCCGCATTCGACCGGAAATAAGAAAAGCTTACTTCCACCGTTTTTTAAAATCATAGCTTCTAGAAGGTTTACATGATTTCATAAAAAAAACGAGTTTTTAGAAAATGTGTTTTATTTCATAAATGGAATCAACAAAATATGCACATTCTACGTCATAAGGACTTTCTATAGTTTGCGCATGCGTTTGGAAATAAGAAAAGCTTACTTCCCCCGTTTTTTAAAATCGCAGATTCTAGAAGGTTTAGATGATTTCGTAAAAAACACGAGTTTTTAGAAAATGTGTTTTATTTCATAAATGGAATCAACAAAGTATGCACATTCTACGTCATAACGACTTTCTATAGTTTGCGCATGCGTCCGGAAATAAGAAAAGCTTACTTCCACCATTTTTTAAAATCACAGCTTCTAGAAGGTTTACATGATTTCGTAAAAAACACGAGTTTTTAGAAAATGTGTTTTATTTCATAAATGGAATCTACAAAGTATGCACTTTCTACGTCATAACGACTTTCTATAGCTTGCGCATGCGTCTGGAAATAAGAAACGTTTACTTCCACCGTTTTTTAAAATCACAGCTTCTAGAAGGTTTACATGATTTCGTAAAAAACACGAGTTTTTAGAAAATGTGTTTTGTTTCATAAATGGAATCTACAAAGTATGCACATTCTACATCATAACGACTTTCTATAGTTTGCGCATGCGTCCGGAAATAAGAAAAGCTTACTTCCACCGTTTTTTAAAATCACAGCTTCTACAAGGTTTACATGATTTCTTAAAAAACACGAGTTTTTAGAAAATGTGTTTTATTTCATAAATGGAATCTACAAAGTATGCACATTCTACATCATAATGAATTTCTATAGTTTGCGCATGCGTCCGGAAATAAGAAAAGTTTACTTCCACGATTTTTAAAAATCACAGCTTCTTGAAGGTTTACATGATTTCGTAAAAAACACGAGTTTTTAGAAAATGTGTTTTATTTCATAGATGGAATCTACAAAGTATGCACATTCTACGTCATAATGACTTTCTATAGTTTGCGCATGCGTCCGGAAATAAGAAAATCTTACTTCCACCGTTTTTTAAAATCACAGCTTCTAGAAGGTTTACATGATTTCTTAAAAAATACGAGTTTTTAGAAAATGTGTTTTATTTCATAAATGGAATCAACAAAGTATGCACATTCTACGTCATAACGAATTTCTATAGTTTGCGCATTCTTCTTTAAATAAGAAAAGCTTACTTCCCCCGTTTTTTAAAATCACAACTTCTAGAATCTTTACATGATTTATTAAAAAACATGAGTTTTTAGAAAATGTGTTTTATTTCATAAATGGAATCTACAAAGTATGCACATTCTACGTCATAAGGACTTTCTATAGTTTGCGCATGCGTCCGGAAATAAGAAAAGCTTTCTTCCCCCCTTTTTTAAAATCACAGCTTCTAGAAGGATTACATGATTTATTAAAAAACACGAGTTTTTAGAAAATGTGTTTTATTTCATAAATGGAATCAACAAAGTATGTACATTCTACGTCATAATGACTTTCTATAGTTTGCGCATGCATTTGGAAATAAGAAAATCTTACTTCCCCCGTTTTTTAAAATCACAGCTTCTAGAAGGTTTACATGATTTATTAAAAAACACGAGTTTTTAGAAAATGTGGTTTATTTCATAAATGGAATCAACAAAGTATGCACATTCTATGTCATAACGACTTTCTATAGTTTGCGCATGCGTCCGGAAATAAGAAACGATTACTTCCACTATTTTTTAAAATCACAGCTTCTAGAAGGTTTACATAATTTCGTAAAAAACACGAGTTTTTAGAAAACGTGTTTTATTTCAAAATGGAATCTACAAAGTACGCACATTCTACGTCATAACGACTTTCTATAGTTTGAGAATCCGTCTGGAAATAAGAAAAGCTTACTTCCACCGTTTTTTAAAATCACAGCTTCTAGAAGGTCTACATGATTTCTTAAACAACATGAGTTTTTAGAAAATGTGTTTTATTTCATAAATGGAATCAACAAAGTATGCACATTCTACGTCATAGAGACTTTCTATATTTTGCGCATGCATTCGGAAATAAGAAAAGATTACTTCCTCCATTTTTTAAAATCACAACTTCTAGAAGGTTTACATAATTTCGTAAAAAACACGAGTTTTTAGAAAATGTGTTTTATTTCATAAATGGAATCTACAAAGTATGCAAATTCTACGTCACAATGACTTTCTATAGTTTGCGCATGTGTCCGGAAATAAGAGAAGCTTACTTCCCCCGTTTTTTAAAATCACAGCTTCTAGAAGGTTTACATGAGTTCTTAAGAAACACGAGTTTTTAGAAAATGTGTTTTATTTCATGAATGGAATCAACAAAGTATGCACATTCTACGTCATAACGACTTTCTATAGTTTGCGCATGCGTTTGGAAATAAGAAAAGCTTACTTCCCCCGTTTTTTAAAATCACAGCTTCTAGAAGGTTTACATGATTTTGTAAAAAACACGAGTTTTTAGAAAATGTGTTTTATTTCATAAATGGAATCTACAAAGTATGCATATTCTACGTCACAACGACTTTCTATAGTTTACGCATGCGTCCGGAAATAAGAAAAGCTTACTTCCCCCATTTTTTAAAATCACAGCTTCTAGAAGGTTTACATGAGTTCTTAAAAAACACGAGATTTTAGAAAATATGTTTTATTTCATAAATGGAATCAACAAAGTATGCACATTCTACGTCATAACGACTTTCTATAGTTTGTGCATGCATTTGGAAATAAGCAAAGCTTACTTCCCCCGTTTTTTAAAATCACAGCTTCTAGAAGGTTTACATGATTTCATAAAAAACACGAGTTTTTAGAAAATGTGTTTTATTTCATAAATGGAATCAACAAAGTATGCACATTCTACGTCATAACGACTTTCTATAGTTTGCGCATGCGTCCGGAAATAAGAAAAGCTTACTTCCACCATTTTTTAAAATCACAGCTTCTAGAAGGTTGACATGATTTCGTAAAAAACACAAGTTTTTAGAAAATGTGTTTTATTTCATAAATGGAATATACAAAGTATGCACATTCTACGTCATAACGACTTTCTATAGTTTGTGCATGCGTCCAGAAATAAGAAAAGCTTACTTCCACCGTTTTTTAAAATCTTTGCTTCTGGAAGGTTTACATGATTTCGTAAAAAACAAGAGTTTTTAGAAAATGTGTTTTATTTCATAAATGGAATCTACAAAGTATGCACATTCTACGTCATAACGAATTTCTATAGTTTGCGCATGCGTCCGGAAATAAGAAAAGCTTACTTCCCCCGTTTTTTAAAATCACAGCTTCTGGAAGGTTTACATGATTTCTTAAAAAACACGAGTTTTTAGAAAATGTGTTTTATTTCGTAAATGGAATCAAAAAAGTATGCAAATTCTACGTCATAACGACTTTCTATAGTTTGCGCATGCGTCCGGAAATAAGAACAGCTTACTTCCACCATTTTTTAAAATCACAGCTTCTAGAAGGTTTACATGATTTCTTAAAAAACACGAGTGTTTAGAAAATGTGTTTTATTTCATAAATGGAATCAACAAAGTATGCACATTCTACGTTATAACGACTTTCTATAGTTTGCGCATGCGTTTGGATGTGATTTTAAAAAATGGTGGAAGTAAGCTTTTCTTATTTCCGGACGCATCCGCAAACTATAGAAAGTCCTGATGACGTAGAATGTGCATACTTTGTTAATTCCATTTATGAAATAAAACACATTTTCTCAAAACTCGTGTTTTTTACGAAATCATGTAAACCTTCTAGAAGCTGTGATTTTAAAAAACGGGGGAAGTAAGCTTTTCTTATTTCCGGACGCATGCGCAAACTATAGAAAGTCGTTATGACGTAGAATGTGCATACTTTGTAGATTCCATTTATGAAATAAAACACATTTTCTTAAAACTCGTGTTTTTTACGAAATCATGTAAACCTTCTAGAAGCTGTGATTTTAAAAAACGGTGGAAGTAAACTTTTCTTATTTCCGGACGCATGCGCAAACTATAGAAAGTCGTTATGACGTAGAATGTGCATACTTTGTTGATTCCATTTATGAAATAAAAAACATTTTCTAAAAACTCATGGTTTTTAAGAAATCATGTAAACCTTCTAGAAGCTGTGATTTTAAAAAACGGTGGAAGTAAGCTTTTCTTATTTCCAGACGCATGTGCAAACTATAGAAAGTCGTTATGACGAAGAATGTGCATACTTTGTAGATTCCATTTATGAAATAAAACACATTTTCTAAAAACTCGTGTTTTTTACGAAATCATGTAAACCTTCTAGAAGCTGTGATTTTAAAAAACGGGGGAAGTAAGCTTTTCTTATTTCGGGGACGCATGCGCAAACTATAGAAAGTCGTTATGACGTAGAATGTGCATACTTTGTAGATTCCATTTATGAAATAAAACATATTTTTTAAAAACTCGTGTTTTTTACGAAATCATGTAAACCTTCTAGAAGCTGTGATTTTAAAAAACGGTGGAAGTAAGCTTTTCTTATTTCCGGACGAATGCGCAAACTATAGAAAGTCGTTATGACATAGAATGTGCATACTTTGTTGATTCCATTTATGAAATAAAACACATTTTCTAAAAACTCGTGTTTTATAAGAAATCATCTAGACCTTCTTGAAGCTGTGATTTTAAAAAATGGTGGAAGTAAGCTTTTCTTATTTCCGGACGCATGCGCAAACTATAGAAAGTCGTTATGATGTAGAATGTGCATACCTTGATGATTCCATTTATGAAATAAAACACATTTTAATAAAACACGAGTTTTTAGAAAATGTGTTTTATTTCATAAATGGAATCAACAAACTATGCTTATTCTACGTCATAACGACTTTCTGTAGTTTACGCATGCGTCCGGAAATAAGAATTGCTTACTTCCACCGTTTTATAAAATCACAGCTTCTACAAGGTTTACATGATTTCTTAAAAAACACGAGTTTTTAGAAAATGTGTTTTATTTCATAAATCGAATCAACAAAGTATGCATATTCTACGTCATAACCACTTTCTATAGTTTGTGCATGCATTCGGAAATAAGAAAAGCTTACTTCCCCCGTTTTTTAAAATCACAGCTTCTAGAAGGTTTAGATGATTTCTCGAAAAACACAACTTTTTAGAAAATGTTCTTTATTTCATAAATGGAATCAACCAAGTATGCACATTCTACGTCATAACGACTTTCTATAGTTTGCGCATGTGTCCGGAAATAAGAAAAGCTTACTTCCCCCGTTTTTTAAAATCACAGCTTCTAGAAAGTTTACATGATTTCTTAAAAAACACGAATTTTTAGAAAATGTGTTTTATTTCATAAATGGAATATACAAAGTATGCACATTCTATGTCATAACGACTTTCTATAGTTTGCGCATTCGTCCGGAAATGAGAAAAGCTTACTTCAACCATTTTTTAAAATCACAGCTTCTAGAAGGTTTACATGATTTCTTAAAAAACACGACTTTTTAGAAAATGTGTTTTATTTCATAAATGGAATCAACAAAGTATGCACATTCTACGTCATAATGACTTTCTAAAGTTTGCGCGTGTGTCCGGAAATAAGAAAAACATACTTCCCCCCGTTTTTTAAAATCACAGCTTCTAGAAAGTTTAAATCATTTATTAAAAAACACGACCTTTTAGAAAATGTGTTTTATTTCATAAATGGAATATACAAAGTATGCACATTCTATGTCATAACGACTTTCTATAGTTTGCGCATGCGCCTGGAAATAAGAAAAGCGTACTTCCCCCGTTTTTTAAAATCACAGCTTCTAGAAGGTTTACATGATTTATTAAAAAACACGAGTTTTTAGAAAATGTGTTTTATTTCATAAATGGAATCAACAAAGTATGTACATTCTATGTCATAACTACTTTCTATAGTTCAACATGCGTTTGGAAATAAGAAAAACTTACTTCCCCTATTTTTTAAAATCAGAGCTTCTAGAAGGTTTACATGATTTCTTAAAAAACACGAGTTTTTAGAAAATATGTTTTATTTCATAAATGGAATCTACAAAGTATGCATATTCTACGTCATAACTACTTTCTATAGTTTGCGCATGCGTCCGGAAATATGAAAATCTTACTTCCCCCATTTTTTAAAATCACAGCTTCTAGAAGGTTTACATGATTTCTTAAAAAACATGAGTTTTTAGAAAATGTGTTTTATTTCATAAATGGAATCAACAAAGTATGCACATTCTACGTCATAACGACTTTCTATTGTTTGCGCATGCGTTTGGAAATAAGAAAAGCTTACTTCCCCCGTTTTTTAAAATCACAGCTTCTAGAAGGTTTACATGATTTCTTAAAAAACACGAGTTTTTAGAAAATGTGTTTTATTTCATAAATGGAATCAACAAAGTATGCACGTTCTACGTCATAACGACTTTCTATAGATTGAGCATGCGTTTGGAAATAAGAAAAGCTTACTTCCCCCGTTTTTTAAAATCACAGCTTGTAGAAGGTTTACATGATTTCTTAAAAAACAGGAGTTTTTAGAAAATGTGTTTTATTTCATAAATGGAATAAAAAAAGTATGCACATTCTACGTCATAATGACTTTCTATAGTTTGCGCATGCGTCCGTAAATAAGAAAAGCTTACTTCCACCGTTTTGTAAAATCACAGCTTCTAGAAGGTTTACATGATTTCTTCAAAAACACGAGTTTTTAGAAAATGTGTTTTATTTCATAAATGGAATCAACAAGGTATGCATATTCTACGTCATAACCACTTTCTATATTTTTCCCATGCGTCCGGAAATAAGAAAAGCTTACTTTTCAGCATTTTTTAAAAGCACAACTTCTAGAAGGTTTACATGATTTCTTAAAAAAAAGAGTTTTTAGAAAATGTGTTTTATTTCTTAAATGGAATCAACAAAGTATGCACATTCTATGTCATAACGACTTTCTATAGTTTCAGAATCCGTCTGGAAATAAGAAAAGCTTACTTCCACCGTTTTTTAAAATCACAGCTTCTAGAAGGTTTACATGATTTCTTAAAAAACACGAGTTTTTAGAAAATGTGCTTTATTTCATAAATGGAATCACCAAAGTATGCACATTCTAGGTCATAACGACTTTCTAGATTTTGCGAATGCGTCCGGAAATAAGAAAAGCTTATATACCCCGTTTTTTCAATTCACAGCTTCTAGAAGGTTTACATGATTTCTTTATAAACACGAGTTTTTACAAAATTTGTTTTATTTCATAAATGGAATCAACAAACTATGCACATTCCACGTCATAACAACATTCTATAGTTTGCGCATGCGTCCGGAAATAAGAAAAGCTTACTTCCACCGTTTTATAAAATCACAGCTTCTAGAACGTTTACATGATTTCTTAAAAAATCGAAGTTTTTAGAAAGTGTGTTTTATTTCATAAATGGAATCAACAAAGTATGCATATTCTACGTCATAACCACTTTCTAAAGTTTGCGCATGCGTCCGGAAATAAGAAAAGCTTAGTTCCACCGTTTTTTAAAATCACAGCTTCTAGAAGGTTTACATCATTTCTTAAAAAATACGAGTTTTTAGAAAATGTGTTTTATTTCATAAATGGAATCAACAGACTATGCTTATTCCATGTCATAACGACTTTCTATAGTTTCCGCATGCGTTCAGAAATAAGAATTGCTTACTTCCACCATTTTATAAAATCACAGCTTCTAGAAGGTTTACATGATTTCTTAAAAAACATGAGTTTTTACAAAATGTGTTTTATTTCATAAATGGAATCAACAAACTATGCACATTCTACGTCATAACGACTTTCTATAGTTTGCGCATGTGTCCGGAAATAAGAAAAGCTTACTTCCACCTTTTTATAAAATCACAGCTTCTAGAAGGTTTACATGATTTCTTAAAAAACAAGAGTTTTTAGAAAGTGTGTTTTATTTCATAAATGGAATCAACAAAGTATGCATATTCTACGTCATAACCACTTTCTAAAGTTTGCGCATGCGTCCGGAAATAAGAAAAGCTTAGTTCCACCGTTTTTTAAAATCACAGATTCTAGAAGGTTTACATCATTTCTTAAAAAACACGAGTTTTTAGAAAATGTGTTTTATTTCATAAATGGAATCAACAAACTATGCTTATTCTACGTCATAACGACTTTCTGTAGTTTACGCATGCGTCCGGAAATAAGAATTGCTTACTTCCACCGTTTTATAAAATCACAGCTTCTACAAGGTTTACATGATTTCTTAAAAAACACGAGTTTTTAGAAAATGTGTTTTATTTCATAAATCGAATCAACAAAGTATGCATATTCTACGTCATAACCACTTTCTATAGTTTGTGCATGCATCCGGAAATAAGAAAAGCTTACTTCCCCCGTTTTTTAAAATCACAGCTTCTAGAAGGTTTAGATGATTTCTTGAAAAACACAACTTTTTAGAAAATGTTCTTTATTTCATAAATGGAATCAACCAAGTATGCACATTCTACGTCATAACGACTTTCTATAGTTTGCGCATGCGTCCGGAAATAAGAAAAGCTTGCTTCCCCCGTTTTTTAAAATCACAGCTTCTAGAAAGTTTACATGATTTCTTAAAAAACACGAATTTTTAGAAAATGTGTTTTATTTCATAAATGGAATATACAAAGTATGCACATTCTATGTCATAACGACTTTCTATAGTTTGCGCATTCGTCCGGAAATGAGAAAAGCTTACTTCAACCATTTTTTAAAATCACAGCTTCTAGAAGGTTTACATGATTTCTTAAAAAACACGACTTTTTAGAAATTGTGTTTTATTTCATAAATGGAATCAACAAAGTATTCACATTCTACGTCATAACGACTTTCTAAAGTTTGCGCGTGTGTCCGGAAATAAGAAAAACTTACTTCCCCCGTTTTTTAAAATCACAGCTTCTAGAAAGTTTACATCATTTATTAAAAAACACGACCTTTTAGAAAATGTGTTTTATTTCATAAATGGAATATACAAAGTATGCACATTCTATGTCATAACGACTTTCTATAGTTTGCGCATGCGCCTGGAAATAAGAAAAGCGTACTTCCCCCGTATTTTAAAATCACAGCTTCTAGAAGGTTTACATGATTTATTAAAAAACACGAGTTTTTAGAAAATGTGTTTTATTTCATAAATGGAATCAACAAAGTATGTACATTCTATGTCATAACTACTTTCTATAGTTCAACATGCGTTTGGAAATAAGAAAAACTTACTTCCCCTATTTTTTAAAATCAGAGCTTCTAGAAGGTTTACATGATTTCTTAAAAAACACGAGTTTTTAGAAAATATGTTTTATTTCATAAATGGAATCTACAAAGTATGCATATTCTACGTCATAACTACTTTCTATAGTTTGCGCATGCGTCCGGAAATATGAAAATCTTACTTCCCCCATTTTTTAAAATCACAGCTTCTAGAAGGTTTACATGATTTCTTAAAAAACACGAGTTTTTAGAAAATGTGTTTTATTTCATAAATGGAATCAACAAAGTATGCACATTCTACGTCATAACGACTTTCTATTGTTTGCGCATGCGTTTGGAAATAAGAAAAGCTTACTTCCCCCGTTTTTTAAAATCACAGCTTCTAGAAGGTTTACATGATTTCTTAAAAAACACGAGTTTTTAGAAAATGTGTTTTATTTCATAAATGGAATCAACAAAGTATGCACGTTCTACGTCATAACGACTTTCTCTAGATTGAGCATGCGTTTGGAAATAAGAAAAGCTTACTTCCCCCGTTTTTTAAAATCACAGCTTGTAGAAGGTTTACATGATTTCTTAAAAAACAGGAGTTTTTAGAAAATGTGTTTTATTTCATAAATGGAATAAAAAAAGTATGCACATTCTACGTCATAATGACTTTCTATAGTTTGCGCATGCGTCCGTAAATAAGAAAAGCTTACTTCCACCGTTTTTTAAAATCACAGCTTCTAGAAGGTTTACATGATTTCTTCAAAAACACGAGTTTTTAGAAAATGTGTTTTATTTCATAAATGGAATCAACAAGGTATGCATATTCTACGTCATAACCACTTTCTATATTTTTCCCATGCGTCCAGAAATAAGAAAAGCTTACTTTTCAGCATTTTTTAAAAGCACAACTTCTAGAAGGTTTACATGATTTCTTAAAAAAAAGAGTTTTTAGAAAATGTGTTTTATTTCTTAAATGGAATCAACAAAGTATGCACATTCTATGTCATAACGACTTTCTATAGTTTCAGAATCCGTCTGGAAATAAGAAAAGCTTACTTCCACCGTTTTTTAAAATCACAGCTTCTAGAAGGTTTACATGATTTCTTAAAAAACACGAGTTTTTAGAAAATGTGCTTTATTTCATAAATGGAATCACCAAAGTATGCACATTCTAGGTCATAACGACTTTCTAGAGTTTGCGAATGCGTCCGGAAATAAGAAAAGCTTATATACCCCGTTTTTTCAATTCACAGCTTCTAGAAGGTTTACATGATTTCTTTATAAACACGAGTTTTTACAAAATTTGTTTTATTTCATAAATGGAATCAACAAACTATGCACATTCCACGTCATAACAACATTCTATAGTTTGCGCATGCGTCCGGAAATAAGAAAAGCTTACTTCCACCGTTTTATAAAATCACAGCTTCTAGAACGTTTACATGATTTCTTAAAAAATCGAAGTTTTTAGAAAGTGTGTTTTATTTCATAAATGGAATCAACAAAGTATGCATATTCTATGTCATAACCACTTTCTAAAGTTTGCGCATGCGTCCGGAAATAAGAAAAGCTTAGTTCCACCGTTTTTTAAAATCACAGCTTCTAGAAGATTTACATCATTTCTTAAAAAATACGAGTTTTTAGAAAATGTGTTTTATTTCATAAATGGAATCAACAGACTATGCTTATTCCATGTCATAACGACTTTCTATAGTTTCCGCATGCGTTCAGAAATAAGAATTGCTTACTTCCACCATTTTATAAAATCACAGCTTCTAGAAGGTTTACATGATTTCTTAAAAAACACGAGTTTTTACAAAATGTGTTTTATTTCATAAATGGAATCAACAAACTATGCACATTCTACGTCATAAAGACTTTCTATAGTTTGCGCATGTGTCCGGAAATAAGAAAAGCTTACTTCCACCTTTTTATAAAATCACAGCTTCTAGAAGGTTTACATGATTTCTTAAAAAACAAGAGTTTTTAGAAAGTGTGTTTTATTTCATAAATGGAATCAACAAAGTATGCATATTCTACGTCATAACCACTTTCTAAAGTTTGCGCATGCGTCCGGAAATAAGAAAAGCTTAGTTCCACCGTTTTTTAAAATCACAGATTCTAGAAGGTTTACATCATTTCTTAAAAAACACGAGTTTTTAGAAAATGTGTTTTATTTCATAAATGGAATCAACAAACTATGCTTATTCTACGTCATAACGACTTTCTGTAGTTTACGCATGCGTCCGGAAATAAGAATTGCTTACTTCCACCGTTTTATAAAATCACAGCTTCTACAAGGTTTACATGATTTCTTAAAAAACACGAGTTTTTAGAAAATGTGTTTTATTTCATAAATCGAATCAACAAAGTATGCATATTCTACGTCATAACCACTTTCTATAGTTTGTGCATGCATCCGGAAATAAGAAAAGCTTACTTCCCCCGTTTTTTAAAATCACAGCTTCTAGAAGGTTTAGATGATTTCTTGAAAAACACAACTTTTTAGAAAATGTTCTTTATTTCATAAATGGAATCAACCAAGTATGCACATTCTACGTCATAACGACTTTCTATAGTTTGCGCATGCGTCCGGAAATAAGAAAAGCTTACATCCCCCGTTTTTTAAAATCACAGCTTCTAGAAAGTTTACATGATTTCTTAAAAAACACGAATTTTTAGAAAATGTGTTTTATTTCATAAATGGAATATACAAAGTATGCACATTCTATGTCATAACGACTTTCTATAGTTTGCGCATTCGTCCGGAAATGAGAAAAGCTTACTTCAACCATTTTTTAAAATCACAGCTTCTAGAAGGTTTACATGATTTCTTAAAAAACACGACTTTTTAGAAAATGTGTTTTATTTCATAAATGGAATCAACAAAGTATGCACATTCTACGTCATAACGACTTTCTAAAGTTTGCGTGTGTGTCCGGAAATAAGAAAAACTTACTTCCCCCGTTTTTTAAAATCACAGCTTCTAGAAAGTTTACATCATTTATTAAAAAACACGACCTTTTAGAAAATGTGTTTTATTTCATAAATGGAATATACAAAGTATGCACATTCTATGTCATAACGACTTTCTATAGTTTGCGCATGCGCCTGGAAATAAGAAAAGCGTACTTCCCCCGTTTTTTAAAATCACAGCTTCTAGAAGGTTTACATGATTTATTAAAAAACACGAGTTTTTAGAAAATGTGTTTTATTTCATAAATGGAATCAACAAAGTATGTACATTCTATGTCATAACTACTTTCTATAGTTCAACATGCGTTTGGAAATAAGAAAAACTTACTTCCCCTATTTTTTAAAATCAGAGCTTCTAGAAGGTTTACATGATTTCTTAAAAAACACGAGTATTTAGAAAATATGCTTTATTTCATAAATGGAATCTACAAAGTATGCATATTCTACGTCATAACTACTTTCTATAGTTTGCGCATGCGTCCGGAAATATGAAAATCTTACTTCCCCCATTTTTTAAAATCACAGCTTCTAGAAGGTTTACATGATTTCTTAAAAAACACGAGTTTTTAGAAAATGTGTTTTATTTCATAAATGTAATCAACAAAGTATGCACATTCTACGTCATAACGACTTTCTATTGTTCGCGCATGCGTTTGGAAATAAGAAAAGCTTACTTCCCCCGTTTTTTAAAATCACAGCTTCTAGAAGGTTTACATGATTTCTTAAAAAACACGAGTTTTTAGAAAATGTGTTTTATTTCATAAATGGAATCAACAAAGTATGCACGTTCTACGTCATAACGACTTTCTATAGATTGAGCATGCGTTTGGAAATAAGAAAAGCTTACTTCCCCCGTTTTTTAAAATCACAGCTTGTAGAAGGTTTACATGATTTCTTAAAAAACAGGAGTTTTTAGAAAATGTGTTTTATTTCATAAATGGAATAAAAAAAGTATGCACATTCTACGTCATAATGACTTTCTATAGTTTGCGCATGCGTCCGTAAATAAGAAAAGCTTACTTCCACCGTTTTTTAAAATCACAGCTTCTAGAAGGTTTACATGATTTCTTAAAAAACACGAGTTTTTAGAAAATGTGTTTTATTTCATAAATGGAATCAACAAAGTATGCACATTCTACGTCAAACGACATTCTATAGTTTGTGCATGCATCCGGAAATAAGAAAAGATTACTTCCACCGTTTTTTAAAATCACAGCTTCTAGAAGGTTTACATAATTTCGTAAAAAACACGACTTTTTAGAAAATGTGTTTTATTTCATAAATCGAATCTACAAAGTATGCACATTCTACGTCACAATGACTTTCTATAATTTGCCCATGCGTCCGGAAATAAGAAAAACTTACTTCCCCCGTTTTTTAAAATCACAGCTTCTAGAAGGTTTACATGATTTCGTAAAAAACACGAGTTTTTAGAAAATGTGTTTTATTTCATAAATGGAATCTACAAAGTATGCACATTCTACGTCACAATGACGTTCTATAGTTTGCGCATGCGTTCGGAAAGAAGAAAAGCAGTCTTCCCCCGTTTTTTAAAATCACAGCTTCTAGAAGGTTTACATGATTTCTTTAAAAACACGAGTTTTTAGAAAATGTGTTTTATTTCATAAATGGAATCAACAAAGTATGCACATTCTATGTCATAACGACTTTCTCTAGTTTGCACATGCGTCCAGAAATAAGAAAAGATTACTTCCACCGTTTTTTAAAATCACAGCTTCTAGAAAGTTTACATAATTTCGTAAAACACACGACTTTTTAGAAAATGTGTTTTATTTCATAAATGGAATCTACAAAGTATGCACATTCTATGTCATAACGACTTTCTATAGTTTGCGCATGCGTCCGGAAATAAGAAAAGCTTACTTCCACGGTTTTTTAAAATCACAGCTTCTAGAAGGTTTACATGATTTCGTAAAAAACACGAGTTTTTAGAAAATGTGTTTTATTTAATAAATGGAATCTACAAAGTATGCACATTCTACGTCATAACGACTTTCTATAGTTTGTGCATGCGGCCGGAAATAAGAAAAGCTTACTTCCACCATTTTTTAAAATAACAGCTTCTAGAAGGTGTACATGATTTCGTAAAAAACACGAGTTTTTAGAAAATGTGTTTTATTTCATAAATGGAATCTACAAAGTATGTACATTCTACGTCATAACGACTTTCTAAGGTTTGCGCATGCGTCTGGAAATAAGAAAAGCTTACTTCCCCCATTTTTCAAAATCACAGCTTCTAGAAGGTTTACATGATTTCTTAAAAAACACGAGTTTTTAGAAAATGTGTTTTATTTCATAAATGGAATCAACAAAGTATGCACATTCTACGTCATAACGACTTTCTATAGTTTGCGCATGCGTCCGGAAATAGGAAAAGCTTACTTCCACCATTTTTCAAAATCACAGCTTCTAGAAGGTTTACATGATTTCTTAAACAACACGAGTTTTTAGAAAATGTGTTTTATTTCATAAATGGAATCAACAAAGTATGCGCATTCTACGTCATAACGACTTTCTATAGTTTGCGCATTCGTCCGAAAATAAGAAAAGCTTACTTCCACCATTTTTTAAAATCACAGCTGCTAGAAGGTTTACATGATTTCGTAAAAAACACGAGTGTTTGGAAAATGTGTTTTATTTCATAAATGGAATCGACAAAGTATGCACATTCTATGTCATAATGACTTTCTATAGTTTGCACATTTGTCCGGAAATAAGAAAAGCTTACTTCCCCCATTTTTTAAAATCACAGCTTCTAGAAGGTTTACATGATTTCGTAAAAAACAACGAGTTTTTAGAAAATGTGTTTTATTTCATAAATGGAATCTACAAAGTATGCACATTCTACGTCATAACGACTTTCTATAGTTTGCGCATGCGTCCGGAAATAAGAAAAGCTTACTTCCCCCGTTTTTTTAAATCACAGCTTCTAGAAGGTTTACATGATTTCTTAAAAAACACGAGTTTTTAGAAAATGTGTTTTGTTTCATAAATGGAATCAACAAAGTATGCACATTCTACGTCATAACGACTTTCTATAGTTTGCGCATGCGTTTGGAAATAAGAAAAGCTTACTTCCCCCGTTTTTTAAAACCACAGCTTCTAGAAGGTTTACATGATTTGTTAAAAAACACGAGTTTTTAGAAAATGTGTTTTATTTCATAAATGGAATCTACAAAGTATGCACATTCTACATCATAATGACTTTCTATAGTTTGCGCATTCGTCCGGAAATAAGAAAGCTTACTTCAACCATTTTTTAAAATCACAGCTTCTAGAAGGTTTACATGATTTCCTAAAAAACACGAGTTTTCAGAAAATGTGTTTTATTTCATAAATGGAATCAACAAGGTATGCACATTCTACGTCATAACGACTTTCTATAGTTTGCGCACGCGTTTGGAAATAAGAAAAGCTTACTTCCACCGTTTTTTAAAATCACAGCTTCTAGAAGGTTTACATGATTTCTTAAAAAACACGAATTTTTAGAAAATGTGTTTTATTTCATAAATTGAATCAACAAAGTATGCACATTCTACATCATAACGGCATTCTATAGTTTGCGCATTCGTCCGGAAATAAGAAAAGCTTACTTCCACCATTTTTTAAAATCACAGCTTCTAGAAGGTTTACATGATTTCTTAAAAAACACGAGTTTTTAGAAAATGTGTTTTCTTTCATAAATGGAATCAACAAAGTATGCACATTCTACGTCATAACGACTTTCTATAGTTTGCACATGCGTCCGGAAATAAAAAAAGCTTACTTCGCCCGTTTTTTAAAATCAAAGCTTCTAGAAGGTTTACATGATTTCTTAGAAAACACGAGTTTTTAGAAAATGTGTTTTATTTCATAAATGGAATCAACAAAGTATGCATATTCTACGTCATAACGACTTTCTATAGTTTGCGCATGCGTTTGGAAATAAGAAAAGCTTACTTCCCCCGTTTTTTAAAATCACAGCTTCTAGAAGGTTTACATGATTTCTTAAAAAACATGAGTTTTTAGAAAATGTGTTTTATTTCATAAATGGAATCAACAAAGTATGCACATTCTACGTCATAACGACTTTCTATAGTTTGCACATTCGTCCAGAAATAAGAAAAGCTTACTTCCCCCATTTTTTAAAATCACAGCTTCTAGAAGGTTTACATGATTTCTTAAAAAACACGAGTTTTTAGAAAATGTGTTTTCTTTCATAAATGGAATCAACAAAGTATGCACATTCTACGTCATAACGACTTTCTATAGTTTGCGCATTCGTTCGGAAATAAGAAAAGCTTACTTCCACCGTTTTTTAAAATCACAGCTTCTAGAAGGTTTACATGATTTCGTAAAAAACACGAGTTTTTAGAAAATGTGCTTTATTTCATAAATGGAATCTACAAAGTATGCACATTCAATGTCATTACGACTTTCTATAGTTTGCACATGCGTCCGGAAATAAGAAAAGCTTACTTCGCCCGTTTTTTAAAATCAAATCTTCTAGAAGGTTTACATGATTTCTTAAAAAACACGAGTTTTTAGAAAATGTGTTTTATTTCATAAATGGAATCAACAAAGTATGCACATTCTACGTCATAACGACTTTCTATAGATTGCGCATGCGTTTGGAAATAAGAAAAGCTTACCTGCCCCGTTTTTTAAAATCAGAGCTTCTAGAAGGTTTACATGATTTCTTAAAAAACATGAGTTTTCAGAAAATGTATTTTATTTCATCAATGGAAACAACAAAGTATGCACATTCTATGTCATAACGACTTTCTATAGTTTGCGCATGCGTCCAGAAATAAGAAAAGCTTACTTCCACCGTTTTTTAAAATCACAGCTTCTAGAAGGTTTACATGATTTCTTAAAAAACACGAGTTTTTAGAAAATGTGTTTTATTTCATAAATTGAATCAACAAAGTATGCACATTCTACATCATAACGACTTTCTATAGTTTGCGCATTCCTCCGGAAATAAGAAAAGCTTACTTCCACCGTTTTTTAAAATCACAGCTTCTAGAAGGTTTACATGATTTCTTAAAAAACACGAGTTTTTAGAAAATGTGTTTTATTTCATAAATTGAATCAACAAAGTATGCACATTCTACATCATAACGACTTTCTATAGTTTGCGCATTCCTCCGGAAATAAGAAAAGCTTACTTCCACCGTTTTTTAAAATCACAGCTTCTAGAAGGTTTACATGATTTCTTAAAAAACATGAGTTTTTAGAAAATGTGTTTTATTTAAAAAATGGAATCTACAAAGTATGCACATTCTACGTCATAACGACTTTCTATAGTTTGCGCATGCGTCCGGAAATAAGAAAAGCTTACTTCCACCGTTTTTTAAAATCACAGCTTCTAGAAGGTTTACATGAATTCGTAAAAAACAAGAGTTTTTAGAAAATGTGTTTTGTTTCATAAATGGAATCTACAAAGTATGCACATTCTACGTCATAACGACTTTCTATAGTTTGCACATGCGTCCGGAAATGAGAAAAGCTTACTTCCCCCGTTTTTTAAAATCACAGCTTCTAGAAGATTTACATGATTTGTTAAAAAACACGAGTTTTTAGAAAATGTGTTTTATTTCATAAATGGAATAAACAAAGTATGCACATTCTACGTCATAACGACTTTCTATAGTTTGCGCATGCGTCCGGAAATAAGAAAAGCTTACTTCCATCGTTTTTTAAAATCACAGCTTCTAAAAGGTTTACATGATTTCGTAAAAAACACGAGTTTTTAGAAAATGTGTTTTATTTCATAAATGGAATCTACAAAGTATGCACATTCTACGTCATAACGACTTTCTATAGTTTGCACATTCGTCCGGAAATAAGAAAAGCTTACTTCCCCCGTTTTTTAAAATCACAGCTTCTAGAAGGTTTACATGATTTCTTAAAAAACACGAGTTTTTAGAAAATGTATTTTGTTTCATCAATGGAATCAACAAAGTATGCACATTCTACATCATAACGACTTTCTATAGTTTGCACATTCGTCCGGAAATAAGAAAAGCTTACTTCCACCGTTTTTTAAAATCAAAGCTTCTAGAAGGTTTACATGATTTCGTAAAAAACACGAGTTTTTAGAAAATGTGTTTTGTTTCATAAATGGAATCTACAAAGTATGCACATTCTACGTCATAACGACTTTCTATAGTTTGTGCATTCGTCTGGAAATAAGAAAAGCTTACTTCCACCATTTTTTAAAATCACAGCTTCAAGAAGGTTTACATGATTTCGTAAAAAACACGAGTTTTTAGAAAATGTGTTTTATTTCATAAATGGAATCTACAAAGTATGCACACTCTACATCATAACGACTTTCTATAGTTTGCGCATGCGTCCGGAAATAAGAAAATCTTACTTCCCCCGTTTTTTAAAATAACAGCTTCTAGAAGGTTTACATGATTTCTTAAAAAACACGAGTTTTTAGAAAATGTGCTTTATTTCATAAATGGAATCTACAAAGTATGCACATTCTACGTCATAACGACTTTCTATAGTTTGCACATGCGTCCGGAAATAAGAAAAGCTTACTTCCCCCGTTTTTTAAAATCAAAGCTTCTAGAAGGTTTACATGATTTCTTAAAAAACACGAGTTTTTAGAAAATGTGTTTTATTTCATAAATGGAATCAACAAAGTATGCACATTCTATGTCATAACGACTCTCTATGGTTTGCGGATGCGTTTGGAGATAAGAAGAGCTTACTTCCCCCGTTTTTTAAAATCACAGCTTCTAGAAGGTTTACATGATTTCTTAAAAAACACGAGTTTTTAGAAAATGTGTTTTATTTCATAAATGGAATCAACAAAGTATGCACATTCTACGTCATAACGACTTTCTATAGTTTGCGCATGCGTCCGGAAATAAGAAAAGCTTACTTCCAACATTTTTTAAAATCACAGCTTCTAGAAGGTTTACATGATATCTTAAAAAACATGAGTTTTTAGAAAATGTGTTTTTATTTCATAAATGGAATCAACAAAGTATGCACATTCTACGTCATAACAACTTTCTAAAGTTTGCACATTCGTCAGGAAATAAGAAAAGCTTACTTCCACCGTTTTTTAAAATCACAGCTTCCAGAAGGTTTACATGATTTCGTAAAAAACACAATTTTTTAAAAAATGTGTTTTATTTCATAAATGGAATCAACAAAGTATGCACATTCTACGTCATTACGACTCTCTATGGTTTGCGGACGCGTTTGGAGATAAGAAGAGCTTACTTCCCCCGTTTTTTAAAATCACAGCTTGTAGAAGGTTTACATGATTTCTTAAAAAACACGAGTTTTTAGAAAATGTGTTTTATTTCATAAATGGAATCAACAAAGTATGCACATTCTATGTCATAACGACTTTCTATAGTTTGCGCATGCGTCCGGAAATAAGAAAAGCTTACTTCCAACGTTTTTTAAAATCACAGCTTCTAGAAGGTTTACATGATTTCTGAAAAAACACGAGTTTTTAGAAAATGTGTTTTATTTCATAAATGGAATCAACAAAGTATGCACATTCTACGTCATAACAACTTTCTATAGTTTGCACATTCGTTCGGAAATAAGAAAAGCATACTTCCACCGTTTTTTAAAATCACAGCTTCCAGAAGGTTTACATGATTTCGTAAAAAACACAAGTTTTTAAAAAATGTGTTTTTTTTTATAAATGGAATCTACAAAGTATACACATTCTACGTCATAATGACTTTCTATAGTTTGCACATGCGTCCGTAAATAAGAAAAGCTTACTTCCCCCGTTTATTAAAATCACAACTTCTAGAAGGTTTACATGATTTCTTAAAAAACACGAGTTTTTAGAAAATGTGTTTTATTTCATCAATGGAATCAACAAAGTATGCACATTCTACGTCATAACGACTTTCTATAGTTTGCGCATGCGTTTGGAAATAAGAAAAGCTTACTTCCCCCGTTTTTTAAAATCACAGATTCTAGAGCTTTACATGATTTCTTAAAAAACACGAGTTTTTAGAAAATGTGTTTTATTTCATAAATGAAATCAACAAAGTATGCACATTCTACGTCATAACGACTTTCTATAGTTTGCGCATGCGTCCGGAAATAAGAAAAGCTTACTTCCACCGTTTTTTAAAATCACAGCTTCTAGAAGGTTTACATGATTTGGTAAAAAGATCAAGTTTTTAGAAAATGTGTTTTATTTCATAAATGGAATCTACAAAGTATGCACGTTCTACGTCATAACGACTTTCTATAGTTTACGCATGCGTCCGGAAATAAGAAAAGCTTACTTCCCCGTTTTTAAAAATCACAGCTTCTAGAAGGTTTACATGATTTCTTAAAAAAGACGAGTTTTTAAAAAATGTGTTTTATTTCATAAATGGAATCAACAAAGTATGCACATTCTACGTCATAACGAATTTCTATAGTTTGCGCATACGTTTGGAAATAAGAAAAGCTTACTTCCCCCGTTTTTTAAAATCACAGCTTCTAGAAGGTTGACATGATTTCTTAAAAAACATGAGTTTTTAGAAAATGTGTTTTATTTCATAAATGGAATCAACAAAGTATGCACATTCTACGTCATAACGACTTTCTATAGTTTGCGCATGCGTCCGGAAATAAGAAAAGCTTACTTCCACCATTTTTTAAAATCACAGCTTCTAGAAGGTTTACATGATTTCTTAAAAAATACGAGTTTTTAGAAAATGTGTTTTATTTCATAAATGGAATCAACAAAGTATGCACATTCTACGTCATAACGACTTTCTATAGTTTGCGCATTCGTACGGAAATAAGAAAAGCTTACTTCCACTGTTTTTCAAAATCACAGCTTCTAGAAGGTTTACATGATTTCGTAAAAGACACGAGTTTTTAGAAAATGTGTTTTATTTCATAAATGGAATCTACAAAGTATGCACATTCTACGTCATAACAACTTTCTATAGTTTGCGCATGCTTCCGGAAATAAGAAAAGCTTGCTTCCACCATTTTTTAAAATCACAGCTTCTAGAAGGTTTACATGATTTCCTAAAAAATACGAGTTTTTAGAAAATGTGTTTTATTTCATAAATGGAATCAACAAAGTATGCACATTCTACGTCATAACGACTTTATATAGTTTGCGCATTCGTCCGGAAATAAGAAAAGCTTACTTCCACCGTTTTTTAAAATCACAGCTTCTAGAAGGTTTACATGATTTCGTAAAAAACACGGGTTTTTAGAAAATGTGTTTTATTTCATAAATGGAATCTACAAAGTATGCACATTCTACGTCATAACGACTTTCTATAGTTTGCGCATGCGTCCGGAAATAAGAAAAGCTTACTTCCCCCGTTTTTTAAAATAACAGCTTCTAGAAGGTTTACATGATTTCTTAAAAAACACGAGTTTTTAGAAAATGTGTTTTATTTCATAAATGGAATCAACAAAGTATGCACATTCTACGTCATAACTACTTTCTATAGTTTGCGCATGCATTTGGAAATAAGAAAAGCTTACTTCCCCCGTTTTTTAAAATCACAGCTTCTAGAAGGTTTACATGATTTGTTAAAAAACACAAGTTTTTAGGAAATGTGCTTTATTTCATAAATGGAATCAACAAAGTATGCAGATTCTACGTCATAACGACTTTCTATAGTTTCCGCATGCGTCCGGAAATAAGAAAAGCTTACTTCCACCGTTTTTTTAAATCACAGCTTCTAGAAGGTTTACATAATTTCGTAAAAAACACGAGTTTTTAGAAAATGTGCTTTATTTCATAAATGGAATCTACAAAGTATGCACATTCTACGTCATAATGACTTTCTATAGTTTGCGCATGCGTCCGGAAATAAGAAAAGCTTACTTCCATCGTTTTTTAAAATCACAGCTTCTAGAAGGTTACATGATTTCGTAAAAAACACGAGTTTTTAGAAAATGTGTTTTATTTCATAAATGGAATCAACAAAGTATGCACATTCTACGTCATAATGACTTTATATAGTTTGCGTATAAGTTTGGAAATAATAAAAGCTTACTTCCCCCGTTTTTTAAAATCACAGCTTCTAGAAGGTTTACATGATTTCATAAAAAACATGAGTTTTTAGAAAATGTGTTTTATTTCATAAATGGAATCAACAAAGTATGCACATTCTACGTCATAACGACTTTCTATAGTTTGCACATTCGTCCGGAAATAAGAAAAGCTTACTTCCACCGTTTTTTAAAATCACAGCTTCTAGAAGGTTTACATGATTTCGTAAAAAACACGAGTTTTTAGAAAATGTGTTTTATTTCATAAATGGAATCTACAAAGTATGCACATTCTACGTCATAGCGACTTTCTATAGTTTGCGCATGCGTCCGGAAATAAGCAAAGCTTACTTCCCCCGTTTTTTAAAATAACAGCTTCTAGAAGGTTTACATGATTTCTTAAAAAACACGAGTTTTTAGAAAATGTGTTTTATTTCATAAACGGAATCAACAAAGTATGCACATTCTACGTCATAACGACTTTCTATAGTTTGCGTATTCGTTCGGAAATAGAAAAGCTTACTTCCACCGTTTTTTAAAATCACAGCTTCTAGAAAGTTTACATGATTTCGTAAAAAACACGAGTTTTTAGAAAATGTGTTTTATTTCATAAATGGAATCAACAAAGTATGCACATTCTACGTCATAACGACTTTCTGTAGTTTGCGCATGCGTTTGGAAATAAGAAAAGCTTACTTCCCCCGTTTTTTAAAATCACAGCTTCTAGAAGGTTTACATGATTTCTCAAAAAACACGAGTTTTTAGAAAATGTGTTTTATTTCATAAATGGAATCAACAAAGTATGCACATTCTACGTCATAACGAATTTCTATAGTTTGCGCATGCGTCCGGAAATAAGAAAAGCTTACTTCCAACATTTTTTAAAATCACAGCTTCTAGAAGGTTTACATGATATCTTAAAAAACACGAGTTTTTAGAAAATGTGTTTTATTTCATAAATGGAATCAACAAAGTATGCACATTCTACGTCATAACAACTTTCTATAGTTTGCACATTCGTCCGGAAATAAGAAAAGCTTACTTCCACCGTTTTTTAAAATCACCGCTTCCAGAAGGTTTACATGATTTCGTAAAAAACACAAGTTTTTAAAAAATGTGTTTTATTTCATAAATGGAATCAACAAAGTATGCACATTCTACGTCATAACGACTCTCTATGGTTTGCGGACGCGTTTGGAGATAAGAAGAGCTTACTTCCCCCGTTTTTTAAAATCACAGCTTCTAGAAGGTTTACATGATTTCTTAAAAAACACGAGTTTTTAGAAAATGTGTTTTATTTCATAAATGGAATCAACAAAGTATGCACATTCTACGTCATAACGACTTTCTATAGTTTGCGCATGCGTCCTTAAATAAGAAAAGCTTACTTCCCCCGTTTATTAAAATCACAGCTTCTAGAAGGTTTACATGATTTCTTAAAAAACATGAGTTTTTAGAAAATGTGTTTTATTTCATCAATGGAATCAACAAAGTATGCACATTCTACGTCATAACGACTTTCTATAGTTTGCGCATGCGTTTGGAAATAAGAAAAGCTTACTTCCCCCGTTTTTTAAAATCACAGATTCTAGAAGCTTTACATGATTTCTTAAAAAACACGAGTTTTTAGAAAATGTGTTTTATTTCATAAATGAAATCAACAAAGTATGCACATTCTACGTCATAACGACTTTCTATAGTTTGCGCATGCGTCCGGAAATAAGAAAAGCTTACTTCCACCGTTTTTTAAAATCACAGCTTCTAGAAGGTTTACATGATTTGGTAAAAAAATCAAGTTTTTAGAAAATGTGTTTTATTTCATAAATGGAATCTACAAAGTATGCACGTTCTACGTCATAACGACTTTCTATAGTTTACGCATGCATCCGGAAATAAAAAAAGCTTACTTCCCCGTTTTTAAAAATCACAGCTTCTAGAAGGTTTACATGATTTCTTAAAAAACACGAGTTTTTAAAAAATGTGTTTTATTTCATAAATGGAATCAACAAAGTATGCACATTCTACGTCATAACGACTTTCTATAGTTTGCGCATGCGTTTGGAAATAAGAAAAGCTTACCTGCCCCGTTTTTTAAAATCAGAGCTTCTAGAAGGTTTACATGATTTCTTAAAAAACATGAGTTTTCAGAAAATGTATTTTATTTCATCAATGGAAACAACAAAGTATGCACATTCTATGTCATAACGACTTTCTATAGTTTGCGCATGCGTCCAGAAATAAGAAAAGCTTACTTCCACCGTTTTTTAAAATCACAGCTTCTAGAAGGTTTACATGATTTCTTAAAAAACACGAGTTTTTAGAAAATGTGTTTTATTTCATAAATTGAATCAACAAAGTATGCACATTCTACATCATAACGACTTTCTATAGTTTGCGCATTCCTCCGGAAATAAGAAAAGCTTACTTCCACCGTTTTTTAAAATCACAGCTTCTAGAAGGTTTACATGATTTCTTAAAAAACACGAGTTTTTAGAAAATGTGTTTTATTTCATAAATTGAATCAACAAAGTATGCACATTCTACATCATAACGACTTTCTATAGTTTGCGCATTCCTCCGGAAATAAGAAAAGCTTACTTCCACCGTTTTTTAAAATCACAGCTTCTAGAAGGTTTACATGATTTCTTAAAAAACATGAGTTTTTAGAAAATGTGTTTTATTTAAAAAATGGAATCTACAAAGTATGCACATTCTACGTCATAACGACTTTCTATAGTTTGCGCATGCGTCCGGAAATAAGAAAAGCTTACTTCCACCGTTTTTTAAAATCACAGCTTCTAGAAGGTTTACATGAATTCGTAAAAAACAAGAGTTTTTAGAAAATGTGTTTTGTTTCATAAATGGAATCTACAAAGTATGCACATTCTACGTCATAACGACTTTCTATAGTTTGCACATGCGTCCGGAAATGAGAAAAGCTTACTTCCCCCGTTTTTTAAAATCACAGCTTCTAGAAGATTTACATGATTTGTTAAAAAACACGAGTTTTTAGAAAATGTGTTTTATTTCATAAATGGAATAAACAAAGTATGCACATTCTACGTCATAACGACTTTCTATAGTTTGCGCATGCGTCCGGAAATAAGAAAAGCTTACTTCCATCGTTTTTTAAAATCACAGCTTCTAAAAGGTTTACATGATTTCGTAAAAAACACGAGTTTTTAGAAAATGTGTTTTATTTCATAAATGGAATCTACAAAGTATGCACATTCTACGTCATAACGACTTTCTATAGTTTGCACATTCGTCCGGAAATAAGAAAAGCTTACTTCCCCCGTTTTTTAAAATCACAGCTTCTAGAAGGTTTACATGATTTCTTAAAAAACACGAGTTTTTAGAAAATGTATTTTGTTTCATCAATGGAATCAACAAAGTATGCACATTCTACATCATAACGACTTTCTATAGTTTGCACATTCGTCCGGAAATAAGAAAAGCTTACTTCCACCGTTTTTTAAAATCAAAGCTTCTAGAAGGTTTACATGATTTCGTAAAAAACACGAGTTTTTAGAAAATGTGTTTTGTTTCATAAATGGAATCTACAAAGTATGCACATTCTACGTCATAACGACTTTCTATAGTTTGTGCATTCGTCTGGAAATAAGAAAAGCTTACTTCCACCATTTTTTAAAATCACAGCTTCAAGAAGGTTTACATGATTTCGTAAAAAACACGAGTTTTTAGAAAATGTGTTTTATTTCATAAATGGAATCTACAAAGTATGCACACTCTACATCATAACGACTTTCTATAGTTTGCGCATGCGTCCGGAAATAAGAAAATCTTACTTCCCCCGTTTTTTAAAATAACAGCTTCTAGAAGGTTTACATGATTTCTTAAAAAACACGAGTTTTTAGAAAATGTGCTTTATTTCATAAATGGAATCTACAAAGTATGCACATTCTACGTCATAACGACTTTCTATAGTTTGCACATGCGTCCGGAAATAAGAAAAGCTTACTTCCCCCGTTTTTTAAAATCAAAGCTTCTAGAAGGTTTACATGATTTCTTAAAAAACACGAGTTTTTAGAAAATGTGTTTTATTTCATAAATGGAATCAACAAAGTATGCACATTCTATGTCATAACGACTCTCTATGGTTTGCGGATGCGTTTGGAGATAAGAAGAGCTTACTTCCCCCGTTTTTTAAAATCACAGCTTCTAGAAGGTTTACATGATTTCTTAAAAAACACGAGTTTTTAGAAAATGTGTTTTATTTCATAAATGGAATCAACAAAGTATGCACATTCTACGTCATAACGACTTTCTATAGTTTGCGCATGCGTCCGGAAATAAGAAAAGCTTACTTCCAACATTTTTTAAAATCACAGCTTCTAGAAGGTTTACATGATATCTTAAAAAACATGAGTTTTTAGAAAATGTGTTTTTATTTCATAAATGGAATCAACAAAGTATGCACATTCTACGTCATAACAACTTTCTAAAGTTTGCACATTCGTCAGGAAATAAGAAAAGCTTACTTCCACCGTTTTTTAAAATCACAGCTTCCAGAAGGTTTACATGATTTCGTAAAAAACACAATTTTTTAAAAAATGTGTTTTATTTCATAAATGGAATCAACAAAGTATGCACATTCTACGTCATTACGACTCTCTATGGTTTGCGGACGCGTTTGGAGATAAGAAGAGCTTACTTCCCCCGTTTTTTAAAATCACAGCTTGTAGAAGGTTTACATGATTTCTTAAAAAACACGAGTTTTTAGAAAATGTGTTTTATTTCATAAATGGAATCAACAAAGTATGCACATTCTATGTCATAACGACTTTCTATAGTTTGCGCATGCGTCCGGAAATAAGAAAAGCTTACTTCCAACGTTTTTTAAAATCACAGCTTCTAGAAGGTTTACATGATTTCTGAAAAAACACGAGTTTTTAGAAAATGTGTTTTATTTCATAAATGGAATCAACAAAGTATGCACATTCTACGTCATAACAACTTTCTATAGTTTGCACATTCGTTCGGAAATAAGAAAAGCATACTTCCACCGTTTTTTAAAATCACAGCTTCCAGAAGGTTTACATGATTTCGTAAAAAACACAAGTTTTTAAAAAATGTGTTTTTTTTTATAAATGGAATCTACAAAGTATACACATTCTACGTCATAATGACTTTCTATAGTTTGCACATGCGTCCGTAAATAAGAAAAGCTTACTTCCCCCGTTTATTAAAATCACAACTTCTAGAAGGTTTACATGATTTCTTAAAAAACACGAGTTTTTAGAAAATGTGTTTTATTTCATCAATGGAATCAACAAAGTATGCACATTCTACGTCATAACGACTTTCTATAGTTTGCGCATGCGTTTGGAAATAAGAAAAGCTTACTTCCCCCGTTTTTTAAAATCACAGATTCTAGAGCTTTACATGATTTCTTAAAAAACACGAGTTTTTAGAAAATGTGTTTTATTTCATAAATGAAATCAACAAAGTATGCACATTCTACGTCATAACGACTTTCTATAGTTTGCGCATGCGTCCGGAAATAAGAAAAGCTTACTTCCACCGTTTTTTAAAATCACAGCTTCTAGAAGGTTTACATGATTTGGTAAAAAGATCAAGTTTTTAGAAAATGTGTTTTATTTCATAAATGGAATCTACAAAGTATGCACGTTCTACGTCATAACGACTTTCTATAGTTTACGCATGCGTCCGGAAATAAGAAAAGCTTACTTCCCCGTTTTTAAAAATCACAGCTTCTAGAAGGTTTACATGATTTCTTAAAAAAGACGAGTTTTTAAAAAATGTGTTTTATTTCATAAATGGAATCAACAAAGTATGCACATTCTACGTCATAACGAATTTCTATAGTTTGCGCATACGTTTGGAAATAAGAAAAGCTTACTTCCCCCGTTTTTTAAAATCACAGCTTCTAGAAGGTTGACATGATTTCTTAAAAAACATGAGTTTTTAGAAAATGTGTTTTATTTCATAAATGGAATCAACAAAGTATGCACATTCTACGTCATAACGACTTTCTATAGTTTGCGCATGCGTCCGGAAATAAGAAAAGCTTACTTCCACCATTTTTTAAAATCACAGCTTCTAGAAGGTTTACATGATTTCTTAAAAAATACGAGTTTTTAGAAAATGTGTTTTATTTCATAAATGGAATCAACAAAGTATGCACATTCTACGTCATAACGACTTTCTATAGTTTGCGCATTCGTACGGAAATAAGAAAAGCTTACTTCCACTGTTTTTCAAAATCACAGCTTCTAGAAGGTTTACATGATTTCGTAAAAGACACGAGTTTTTAGAAAATGTGTTTTATTTCATAAATGGAATCTACAAAGTATGCACATTCTACGTCATAACAACTTTCTATAGTTTGCGCATGCTTCCGGAAATAAGAAAAGCTTGCTTCCACCATTTTTTAAAATCACAGCTTCTAGAAGGTTTACATGATTTCCTAAAAAATACGAGTTTTTAGAAAATGTGTTTTATTTCATAAATGGAATCAACAAAGTATGCACATTCTACGTCATAACGACTTTATATAGTTTGCGCATTCGTCCGGAAATAAGAAAAGCTTACTTCCACCGTTTTTTAAAATCACAGCTTCTAGAAGGTTTACATGATTTCGTAAAAAACACGGGTTTTTAGAAAATGTGTTTTATTTCATAAATGGAATCTACAAAGTATGCACATTCTACGTCATAACGACTTTCTATAGTTTGCGCATGCGTCCGGAAATAAGAAAAGCTTACTTCCCCCGTTTTTTAAAATAACAGCTTCTAGAAGGTTTACATGATTTCTTAAAAAACACGAGTTTTTAGAAAATGTGTTTTATTTCATAAATGGAATCAACAAAGTATGCACATTCTACGTCATAACTACTTTCTATAGTTTGCGCATGCATTTGGAAATAAGAAAAGCTTACTTCCCCCGTTTTTTAAAATCACAGCTTCTAGAAGGTTTACATGATTTGTTAAAAAACACAAGTTTTTAGGAAATGTGCTTTATTTCATAAATGGAATCAACAAAGTATGCAGATTCTACGTCATAACGACTTTCTATAGTTTCCGCATGCGTCCGGAAATAAGAAAAGCTTACTTCCACCGTTTTTTTAAATCACAGCTTCTAGAAGGTTTACATAATTTCGTAAAAAACACGAGTTTTTAGAAAATGTGCTTTATTTCATAAATGGAATCTACAAAGTATGCACATTCTACGTCATAATGACTTTCTATAGTTTGCGCATGCGTCCGGAAATAAGAAAAGCTTACTTCCATCGTTTTTTAAAATCACAGCTTCTAGAAGGTTACATGATTTCGTAAAAAACACGAGTTTTTAGAAAATGTGTTTTATTTCATAAATGGAATCAACAAAGTATGCACATTCTACGTCATAATGACTTTATATAGTTTGCGTATAAGTTTGGAAATAATAAAAGCTTACTTCCCCCGTTTTTTAAAATCACAGCTTCTAGAAGGTTTACATGATTTCATAAAAAACATGAGTTTTTAGAAAATGTGTTTTATTTCATAAATGGAATCAACAAAGTATGCACATTCTACGTCATAACGACTTTCTATAGTTTGCACATTCGTCCGGAAATAAGAAAAGCTTACTTCCACCGTTTTTTAAAATCACAGCTTCTAGAAGGTTTACATGATTTCGTAAAAAACACGAGTTTTTAGAAAATGTGTTTTATTTCATAAATGGAATCTACAAAGTATGCACATTCTACGTCATAGCGACTTTCTATAGTTTGCGCATGCGTCCGGAAATAAGCAAAGCTTACTTCCCCCGTTTTTTAAAATAACAGCTTCTAGAAGGTTTACATGATTTCTTAAAAAACACGAGTTTTTAGAAAATGTGTTTTATTTCATAAACGGAATCAACAAAGTATGCACATTCTACGTCATAACGACTTTCTATAGTTTGCGTATTCGTTCGGAAATAGAAAAGCTTACTTCCACCGTTTTTTAAAATCACAGCTTCTAGAAAGTTTACATGATTTCGTAAAAAACACGAGTTTTTAGAAAATGTGTTTTATTTCATAAATGGAATCAACAAAGTATGCACATTCTACGTCATAACGACTTTCTGTAGTTTGCGCATGCGTTTGGAAATAAGAAAAGCTTACTTCCCCCGTTTTTTAAAATCACAGCTTCTAGAAGGTTTACATGATTTCTCAAAAAACACGAGTTTTTAGAAAATGTGTTTTATTTCATAAATGGAATCAACAAAGTATGCACATTCTACGTCATAACGAATTTCTATAGTTTGCGCATGCGTCCGGAAATAAGAAAAGCTTACTTCCAACATTTTTTAAAATCACAGCTTCTAGAAGGTTTACATGATATCTTAAAAAACACGAGTTTTTAGAAAATGTGTTTTATTTCATAAATGGAATCAACAAAGTATGCACATTCTACGTCATAACAACTTTCTATAGTTTGCACATTCGTCCGGAAATAAGAAAAGCTTACTTCCACCGTTTTTTAAAATCACCGCTTCCAGAAGGTTTACATGATTTCGTAAAAAACACAAGTTTTTAAAAAATGTGTTTTATTTCATAAATGGAATCAACAAAGTATGCACATTCTACGTCATAACGACTCTCTATGGTTTGCGGACGCGTTTGGAGATAAGAAGAGCTTACTTCCCCCGTTTTTTAAAATCACAGCTTCTAGAAGGTTTACATGATTTCTTAAAAAACACGAGTTTTTAGAAAATGTGTTTTATTTCATAAATGGAATCAACAAAGTATGCACATTCTACGTCATAACGACTTTCTATAGTTTGCGCATGCGTCCTTAAATAAGAAAAGCTTACTTCCCCCGTTTATTAAAATCACAGCTTCTAGAAGGTTTACATGATTTCTTAAAAAACATGAGTTTTTAGAAAATGTGTTTTATTTCATCAATGGAATCAACAAAGTATGCACATTCTACGTCATAACGACTTTCTATAGTTTGCGCATGCGTTTGGAAATAAGAAAAGCTTACTTCCCCCGTTTTTTAAAATCACAGATTCTAGAAGCTTTACATGATTTCTTAAAAAACACGAGTTTTTAGAAAATGTGTTTTATTTCATAAATGAAATCAACAAAGTATGCACATTCTACGTCATAACGACTTTCTATAGTTTGCGCATGCGTCCGGAAATAAGAAAAGCTTACTTCCACCGTTTTTTAAAATCACAGCTTCTAGAAGGTTTACATGATTTGGTAAAAAAATCAAGTTTTTAGAAAATGTGTTTTATTTCATAAATGGAATCTACAAAGTATGCACGTTCTACGTCATAACGACTTTCTATAGTTTACGCATGCATCCGGAAATAAAAAAAGCTTACTTCCCCGTTTTTAAAAATCACAGCTTCTAGAAGGTTTACATGATTTCTTAAAAAACACGAGTTTTTAAAAAATGTGTTTTATTTCATAAATGGAATCAACAAAGTATGCACATTCTACGTCATAACGACTTTCTATAGTTTGCGCATGCGTTTGGAAATAAGAAAAGCTTACTTCCCCCGTTTTTTAAAATCACAGCTTCTAGAAGCTTTACATGATTTCTTAAAAAACATGAGTTTTTAGAAAATGTGTTTTATTTCATAAACGGAATCAACAAAGTATGCACATTCTACGTCATAACGACTTTCTATAGTTTGCGCATGCATCCGGAAATAAGAAAAGCTTGCTTCCACCGTTTTTTAAAATCACAGCTTCTAGAAGGTTTACATGATTTCTTAAAAAACACGAGTTTTTAGAAAATGTGTTTTATTTCATAAATGGAATCAACAAAGTATGCACATTCTACGTCATAACGACTTTCTATAGTTTGCGCATGCGTTTGGAAATAAAAAAAGCTTACTTCCCCCGTTTTTTAAAATCACAGCTTCTAGAAGGTTTACATGATTTGTTAAAAAACACGAGTTTTTAGAAAATGTGTTTTATTTCATAAATGGAATCAACAAAGTATGCACATTCTACGTCATAACGACTTTCTATAGTTTGCGCATGCGTTTGGAAATAAGAAAAGCTTACTTCCTCCGTTTTTTAAAATCACAGCTTCTAGAAGGTTTACAGGTTTTGTTAAAAGACACGAGTTTTTATAAAATGTGTTTTATTTCATAAATGGAATCAACAAAGTATGCACATTATACGTCATAACGACTTTTATATTTTGCGCATGCGTCCGGAAATAAGAAAAGCTTACTTCTACCGTTTTTTAAAATCATAGCTTCTAGAAGGTTTACATGATTTCGTAAAAAACACGAGTTTTTAAATAATGTGTTTTATTTCATAAATGGAATCTACAAAGTATTCACATTCTACGTCATAACGACTTTCTATAGTTTGCGCATGAGTCCAAAAAATAAGAAAAGCTTACTTCCCCCGTTTTGTAAAATCACAGCTTCTAGAAGGTTTACATGATTTCGTAAAAAACACGATTTTTTAGAAAATGTGTTTTATTTCATAAATGGAATCTTCAAAGTATGCACATTCTACGTCATAACGACTTTGTATAGTTTGCGCATGCGTCCGGAAATAAGAAAAGCTTACTTCCCCCATTTTTTAAAATCACAGCTTCTAGAAGGTTTACATGATTTATTAAAAAAAATGAGTTTTTAGAAAATGTGTTTTATTTCATAAATGGAATCTACAAAGTATGCACATTCTATGTCATAACGACTTTCTATAGTTTGCGCATGCGTCCGGAAATAAGAAAAGCTTACTTCCCCTGTTTTTTAAAATCACAGCTTCTAGAAGGTTTACATGATTTATTAAAAAACACGAGTTTTTAGAAAATGTGTTTTATTTCATAAATGGAATAAAAAAAGTATGCACATTCTACGTCATAAAAGCTTTCTATAGTTTGTGCATGCGTCAGGAAATAAGAAAAGCTTACTTCCACCGTTTTTTAAAATCACAGCTTCTAGAAGGTTTACATGATTTCTTAAAAAACATGAGTTTTTAGAAAATGTGGTTTATTTCATAAATGGAATCAACAAAGTATGCATATTCTATGTCATAACGACTTTCTATAGTTTGCGCATGCGTCCGGAAATAAGAAAAGCTTACTTCACCCGTTTTTTTAAAATCACAGCTTCTAGAAGGTTTACATGAGTTCTTAAAAAACACGAGTTTTTAGAAAATGTGTTTTATTTCATAAATGGAATCAACAAAGTATGCACATTCTACGTCATAAAGACTTTCTATGGTTTGTCCATGCGTTTGGAAATAAGCAAAGCTTACTTCCCCCGTTTTTTAAAATCACTGCTTCTAGAAGGTTTACATGATTTCTTAAAAAACACGAGTTTTTAGAAAATGTGTTTTATTTCATAGATGGAATCTACAAAGTATGCACATTCTACGTCATAACAACTTTCTATAGTTTGCGCATGCTTCCGGAAATAAGAAAAGCTTACTTCCCCCGTTTTTTAAAATCACAGCTTCTGGAAGGTTTACATGATTTCGTAAAAAACACGAGTTTTTAGAAAATGTGTTTTATTTCATCAATGGAATCTACAAAGTATGCGCATTCTACGTCATAACGACTTTCTATAGTTTGCGCATGCGTCTGGAAATAAGAAAACCTTACTTCCACTGTTTTTTAAAATCACAGCTTCTAGAAGGTTTACATGATTTCTTAAAAAACACGAGTTTTTAGAAAATGTGTTTTATTTCATAAATGGAATCTACAAAGTACGCACATTCTACGTCATAACGACTTTCTATAGTTTGAGAATCCGTCTGGAAATAAGAAAAGCTTACTTCCACCGTTTTTTAAAATCACAGCTTCTAGAAGTGTACATGATTTCTTAAACAACACGAGTTTTTAGAAAATGTGTTTTATTTCATAAATGGAATTAACAAAGTATGCACATTCTACGTCATGACGACTTTCTATAGTTTGCGCATTCGTCCGAAAATAAGAAAAGCTTACTTCCACCGTTTTTTAAAATCACAGCTTCTATAAGGTTTACATGATTTCTTAAAAAACACGAGTTTTTAGAAAATGTGCTTTATTTCATAAATGGAATCAACAAAGTATGCACATTCTACGTCATAACGACTCTCTATGGTTTGCGGACGCGTTTGGAGATAAGAAGAGCTTACTTCCCCCGTTTTTTAAAATCACGGCTTCTAGAAGGTTTACATGATTTCTTAAAAAACACGAGTTTTTAGAAAATGTGTTTTATTTCATAAATGGAATCAACAAATTATGAACATTCTACGTCATAACGACTTTCTATAGTTTGTGCATGCGTTCGGAAATAAGAAAAGATTACTTCCACCGTTTTTTAAAATCACAGCTTCTAGAAGGTTTACATAATTTCGTAAAAAACACGAGTTTTTAGAAAATGTGTTTTATTTCATAAATGGAATCTACAAAGTATGCACATTCTACGTCACAACGAATTTCTATAGTTTGCGCATGCATCCGGAAATAAGAAAAGCTTACTTCCCCCGTTTTTTAAAATCACAGCTTCTAGAAGGTTTACATGAGTTCTTAAAAAACACGAGTTTTTAGAAAATGTGTTTTATTTCATAAATGGAATCAACAAAGTATGCACATTCTACGTCATAACGACTTTCTATAGTTTGTGCATGCGTTTGCAAATAAGCAAAGTTTACTTCCACCCTTTTTTAAAATCACAGCTTCTAGAAGGTTTACATGATTTCGTAAAAAACATGAGTTTTTAGAAAATGTGTTTTATTTCATAAATGGAATCTACAAAGTATGCACATTCTACATCATAACGACTTTCTATAGCTTGCGCATGCGTCCGGAAATAAGAAAAGTTTACTTCCACCGTTTTTTAAAATCACAGCTTCTAGAAGGTTTACATGATTTCGTAAAAAACAGGAGTTTTTAGAAAATGTGTTTTATTTCATAAATGGAATCTACAAAGTATGCACATTCTACGTCATAACGACTTTCTATAGTTTGCGCATGCGTCCGGAAAAAAGAAAAGCTGACTTCCACCGTTTTTTAAAATCACAGCTTCTAGAAGGTTTACATGATTTCTTAAAAAACACGAGTTTTTAGAAAATGTGTTTTATTTCATAAATGGAATCAACAAAGTATGCACATTCTACGTCATAACGAATTTCTATAGTTTGCTCATTCTTCTGGAAATAAGAAAAGCTTACTTCCCCCGTTTTTTAAAATCACAACTTCTAGAATGTTTACATGATTTTTTAAAAAACATGAGTTTTTAGAAAATGTGTTTTATTTCATAAATGGAATCTACAAAGTATGCACATTCTATGTCATAAGGACTTTCTATAGTTTGCGCATGCGTCCGGAAATAAGAAAAGCTTACTTCCCCCCTTTTTTAAAATCACAGCTTCTAGAAGGATTACATGATTTATTAAAAAACACGAGTTTTTAGAAAATGTGTTTTATTTCATAAATGGAATCAACAGAGTATGTACATTCTACTTCATAATGACTTTCTATAGTTTGCGCATGCGTTTGGAAATAAGAAAATCTTACTTCCCCCGTTTTTTAAAATCACAGCTTCTAGAAGGTTTAAATGATTTATTAAAAAACACGAGTTTTTAGAAAATGTGGTTTATTTCATAAATGGAATCAACAAAGTATGCACATTCTATGTCATAACGACTTTATATAGTTTGCGCATGCGTCTGGAAATAAGAAAAGATTACTTCCACTATTTTTTAAAATCACAGCTTCTAGAAGGTTTACATAATTTCGTAAAAAACACGAGTTTTTAGAAAATGTGTTTTATTTCATAAATGGAATCTACAAAGTACGCACATTCTACGTCATAACGACTTTCTATAGTTTGAGAATCCGTCTGGAAATAAGAAAAGCTTACTTCCACCGTTTTTTAAAATCACAGCTTCTAGAAGTGTACATGATTTCTTAAACAACACGAGTTTTTAGAAAATGTGTTTTATTTCATAAATGGAATTAACAAAGTATGCACATTCTACGTCATGACGACTTTCTATAGTTTGCGCATTCGTCCGAAAATAAGAAAAGCTTACTTCCACCGTTTTTTAAAATCACAGCTTCTATAAGGTTTACATGATTTCTTAAAAAACACGAGTTTTTAGAAAATGTGCTTTATTTCATAAATGGAATCAACAAAGTATGCACATTCTACGTCATAACGACTCTCTATGGTTTGCGGACGCGTTTGGAGATAAGAAGAGCTTACTTCCCCCGTTTTTTAAAATCACGGCTTCTAGAAGGTTTACATGATTTCTTAAAAAACACGAGTTTTTAGAAAATGTGTTTTATTTCATAAATGGAATCAACAAAGTATGCACATTCTACGTCATAACGACTTTCTATAGTTTGCGCATGCGTCCGTAAATAAGAAAAGCTTACTTCCCCCGTTTATTAAAATCACAGCTTCTAGAAGGTTTACATGATTTCTTAAAAAACACGAGTTTTTAGAAAATGTCATTTATTTCATCAATGGAATCAACAAAGTATGCACATTCTACGTCATAACGACTTTCTATAGTTTGCGCATGCGTTTGGAAATAAGAAAAGCTTACTTCCCCCGTTTTTTAAAATCACAGATTCTAGAAGCTTTACATGATTTCTTAAAAAACACGAGTTTTTAGAAAATGTGTTTTATTTCATAAATGAAATCAACAAAGTATGCACATTCTACGTCATAACGACTTTCTATAGTTTGCGCATGCGTCCGGAAATAAGAAAAGCTTACTTCCACCGTTTTTTAAAATCACAGCTTCTAGAAGGTTTACATGATTTGGTAAAAAAATCAAGTTTTTAGAAAATGTGTTTTATTTCATAAATGGAATCTACAAAGTATGCACGTTCTACGTCATAACGACTTTCTATAGTTTACGCATGCGTCCGGAAATAAGAAAAGCTTACTTCCCCGTTTTTAAAAATCACAGCTTCTAGAAGGTTTACATGATTTCTTAAAAAACACGATTTTTTAAAAAATGTGTTTTATTTCATAAATGGAATCAACAAAGTATGCACATTCTACGTCATAACGACTTTCTATAGTTTGCGCATACGTTTGGAAATAAGAAAAGCTTACTTCCCCCGTTTTTTAAAATCACAGCTTCTAGAAGGTTGACATGATTTCTTAAAAAACATGAGTTTTTAGAAAATGTGTTTTATTTCATAAATGGAATCAACAAAGTATGCACATTCTACATCATAACGACTTTCTATAGTTTCCGCATGCGTCCGGAAATAAGAAAAGCTTACTTCCACCGTTTTTTAAAATCACAGCTTCTAGAAGGTTTACAGGTTTTGTTAAAAGACACGAGTTTTTATAAAATGTGTTTTATTTCATAAACGGAATCAAAAAAGTATGCACATTATACGTCATAACGACTTTCTATAGTTTGCGCATGCGTTTGGAAATAAGAAAAGCTTACTTCCCCCGTTTTTTAAAATCACAGCTTCTAGAAGCTTTACATGATTTCTTAAAAAACATGAGTTTTTAGAAAATGTGTTTTATTCCATAAACGGAATCAACAAAGTATGCACATTCTACGTCATAACGACTTTCTATAGTTTGCGCATGCATCCGGAAATAAGAAAAGCTTACTTCCACCGTTTTTTAAAATCACAACTTCTAGAAGGTTTACATGATTTCTTAAAAAACACGAGTTTTTAGAAAATGTGTTTTATTTCATAAATGGAATCAACAAAGTATGCACATTCTACGTCATAACGACTTTCTATAGTTTGCGCATGCGTTTGGAAATAAAAAAAGCTTACTTCCCCCATTTTTTAAAATCACAGCTTCTAGAAGGTTTACATGATTTGTTAAAAAACACGAGTTTTTAGAAAATGTGTTTTATTTCATAAATGGAATCAACAAAGTATGCACATTCTACGTCATAACGACTTTCTATAGTTTGCGCATGCGTTTGGAAATAAGAAAAGCTTACTTCCTCCGTTTTTTAAAATCACAGCTTCTAGAAGGTTTACAGGTTTTCTTAAAAGACACGAGTTTTTATAAAATGTGTTTTATTTCATAAATGGAATCAACAAAGTATGCACATTATACGTCATAACGACTTTTATATTTTGCGCATGCGTCCGGAAATAAGAAAAGCTTACTTCTACCGTTTTTTAAAATCATAGCTTCTAGAAGGTTTACATGATTTCGTAAAAAACACGAGTTTTTAAATAATGTGTTTTATTTCATAAATGGAATCTACAAAGTATTCACATTCTACGTCATAACGACTTTCTATAGTTTGCGCATGCGTCCGAAAAATAAGAAAAGCTTACTTCCCCCGTTTTGTAAAATCACAGCTTCTAGAAGGTTTACATGATTTCGTAAAAAACACGATTTTTTAGAAAATGTGTTTTATTTCATAAATGGAATCTTCAAAGTATGCACATTCTACGTCATAACGACTTTGTATAGTTTGCGCATGCGTCCGGAAATAAGAAAAGCTTACTTCCCCCATTTTTTAAAATCACAGCTTCTAGAAGGTTTACATGATTTATTAAAAAAAATGAGTTTTTAGAAAATGTGTTTTATTTCATAAATGGAATCTACAAAGTATGCACATTCTATGTCATAACGACTTTCTATAGTTTGCGCATGCGTCCGGAAATAAGAAAAGCTTACTTCCCCCGTTTTTTAAAATCACAGTTTCTAGAAGGTTTACATGATTTATTAAAAAACACGAGTTTTTAGAAAATGTGTTTTATTTCATAAATGGAATAAAAAAAGTATGCACATTCTACGTCATAAAAGCTTTCTATAGTTTGTGCATGCGTCTGGAAATAAGAAAAGCTTACTTCCACCGTTTTTTAAAATCACAGCTTCTAGAAGGTTTACATGATTTCTTAAAAAACATGAGTTTTTAGAAAATGTGGTTTATTTCATAAATGGAATCAACAAAGTATGCACATTCTATGTCATAACGACTTTCTATAGTTTGCGCATGCGTCCGGAAATAAGAAAAGCTTACTTCACCCATTTTTTTAAAATCACAGCTTCTAGAAGGTTTACATGAGTTCTTAAAAAACACGAGTTTTTAGAAAATGTGTTTTATTTCATAAATGGAATCAACAAAGTATGCACATTCTACGTCATAAAGACTTTCTATGGTTTTTCCATGCGTTTGGAAATAAGCAAAGCTTACTTCCCCCGTTTTTTAAAATCACTGCTTCTAGAAGGTTTACATGATTTCTTAAAAAACACGAGTTTTTAGAAAATGTGTTTTATTTCATAGATGGAATCTACAAAGTATGCACATTCTACGTCATAACAACTTTCTATAGTTTGCGCATGCTTCCGGAAATAAGAAAAGCTTACTTCCCCCGTTTTTTAAAATCACAGCTTCTAGAAGGTTTACATGATTTCGTAAAAAACACGAGTTTTTAGAAAATGTGTTTTATTTCATCAATGGAATCTACAAAGTATGCGCATTCTACGTCATAACGACTTTCTATAGTTTGCGCATGTGTCCGTAAATAAGAAAACCTTACTTCCACTGTTTTTTAAAATCACAGCTTCTAGAAGGTTTACATGATTTCTTAAAAAACACGAGTTTTTAGAAAATGTGTTTTATTACATAAATGGAATAAAAAAAGTATGCACATTCTACGTCATAACGACTTTCTATAGTTTGCGTATGCGTCCGGAAATAAGAAAAACTTACTTCCACCGTTTTTTAAAATCACAGCTTCTAGAAGGTTTACATGATTTCTTAAAAAACACGAGTTTTTAGAAAATGTGTTTTATTTCAAAAATGGAATCAACAAATTATGAACATTCTACGTCATAACGACTTTCTATAGTTTGTGCATGCGTTCGGAAATAAGAAAAGATTACTTCCACCATTTTTTAAAATCACAGCTTCTAGAAGGTTTACATAATTTCGTAAAAAACACGAGTTTTTAGAAAATGTGTTTTATTTCATAAATGGAATCTACAAAGTATGCACATTCTACGTCACAACGAATTTCTATAGTTTGCGCATGCATCCGGAAATAAGAAAAGCTTACTTCCCCCGTTTTTTAAAATCACAGCTTCTAGAAGGTTTACATGAGTTCTTAAAAAACACGAGTTTTTAGAAAATGTGTTTTATTTCATAAATGGAATCAACAAAGTATGCACATTCTACGTCATAACGACTTTCTATAGTTTGTGCATGCGTTTGCAAATAAGCAAAGTTTACTTCCACCGTTTTTTACAATCACAGCTTCTAGAAGGTTTACATGATTTCGTAAAAAACACGAGTTTTTAGAAAATGTGTTTTATTTCATAAATGGAATCTACAAAGTATGCACATTCTACGTCATAACGACTTTCTATAGCTTGCGCATGCGTCCGGAAATAAGAAAAGTTTACTTCCACCGTTTTTTAAAATCACAGCTTCTAGAAGGTTTACATGATTTCGTAAAAAACAGGAGTTTTTAGAAAATGTGTTTTATTTCATAAATGGAATCTACAAAGTATGCACATTCTACGTCATAACGACTTTCTATAGTTTGCGCATGCGTCCGGAAAAAAGAAAAGCTGACTTCCACCGTCTTTTAAAATCACAGCTTCTAGAAGGTTTACATGATTTCTTAAAAAACACGAGTTTTTAGAAAATGTGTTTTATTTCATAAATGGAATCAACAAAGTATGCACATTCTACGTCATAACGAATTTCTATAGTTTGCTCATTCTGCTGGAAATAAGAAAAGCTTACTTCCCCCGTTTTTTAAAATCACAACTTCTAGAATGTTTACATGATTTTTTAAAAAACATGAGTTTTTAGAAAATGTGTTTTATTTCATAAATGGAATCTACAAAGTATGCACATTCTATGTCATAAGGACTTTCTATAGTTTGCGCATGCGTCCGGAAATAAGAAAAGCTTACTTCCCCCCTTTTTTAAAATCACAGCTTCTAGAAGGATTACATGATTTATTAAAAAACACGAGTTTTTAGAAAATGTGTTTTATTTCATAAATGGAATCAACAGAGTATGTACATTCTTCTTCATAATGACTTTCTATAGTTTGCGCATGCGTTTGGAAATAAGAAAATCTTACTTCCCCCGTTTTTTAAAATCACAGCTTCTATAAGGTTTACATGATTTATTAAAAAACACGAGTTTTTAGAAAATGTGGTTTATTTCATAAATGGAATCAACAAAGTATGCACATTCTATGTCATAACGACTTTATATAGTTTGCGCATGCGTCCGGAAATAAGAAAAGATTACTTCGACTATTTTTTAAAATCACAGCTTCTAGAAGGTTTACATAATTTCATAAAAAAACACGAGTTTTTAGAAAATGTGTTTTATTTCATAAATGGAATCTACAAAGTACGCACATTCTACGTCATAACGACTTTCTATAGTTTGAGAATCCGTCTGGAAATAAGAAAAGCTTACTTCCACCGTTTTTTAAAATCACAGCTTCTAGAAGTGTACATGATTTCTTAAACAACACGAGTTTTTAGAAAATGTGTTTTATTTCATAAATGGAATTAACAAAGTATGCACATTCTACGTCATGACGACTTTCTATAGTTTGCGCATTCGTCCGAAAATAAGAAAAGCTTACTTCCACCGTTTTTTAAAATCACAGCTTCTATAAGGTTTACATGATTTCTTAAAAAACACGAGTTTTTAGAAAATGTGCTTTATTTCATAAATGGAATCACCAAAGTATGCACATTCTAGGTCATAACGACTTTCTAGAGTTTGCGAATGCGTCCGAAAATAAGAAAATCTTACTTCCCCCGTATTTTAAAATCACAGCTTCTAGAAGGTTTACATGATTTCGTAGAAAACACGAATTTTTAGAAAATGTGTTTTATTTCATAAATGGAATCTACAAAGTATGCACATTCTACGTCATAACGACTTTCTATAGTTTGCGCATGCGTCCAGAAATAAGAAAAGCTTACTTCGCCCATTTTTTAAAATCAAAGCTTCTAGAAGGTTTACATGATTTCTTAGAAAACACGAGTTTTTAGAAAATGTGTTTTATTTCATAAATGGAATCAACAAAGTATGCATATTCTACGTCATAACGACTTTCTATAGTTTGCGCATGCGTTTGGAAATAAGAAAAGCTTACTTCCCCCGTTTTTTAAAATCACAGCTTCTAGAAGGTTTACATGATTTCTTAAAAAACATGAGTTTTTAGAAAATGTGTTTTATTTCATAAATGGAATCAACAAAGTATGCACATTCTACGTCATAACGACTTTCTATAGTTTGCACATTCGTCCAGAAATAAGAAAAGCTTACTTCCCCCATTTTTTAAAATCACAGCTTCTAGAAGGTTTACATGATTTCTTAAAAAACATGAGTTTTCAGAAAATGTATTTTATTTCATAAATGGAATCTAAAAAATGTGCTTTATTTCATAAATGGAATTAACAAAGTATGCACATTCTATGTCATAACGACTTTCTATAGTTTGCACATGCGTCCGGAAATAAGAAAAGCTTACTTCGCCCGTTTTTTAAAATCAAATCTTCTAGAAGGTTTACATGATTTCTTAAAAAACCCGAGTTTTTAGAAAATGTGTTTTATTTCATAAATGGAATCAACAAAGTATGCACATTCTACGTCATAACGACTTTCTATAGTTTGCGCATGCGTTTGGAAATAAGAAAAGCTTACTTCCCCCGTTTTTTAAAATCAGAGCTTCTAGAAGGTTTACATGAGTTCTTAAAAAACATGAGTTTTCAGAAAATGTATTTTATTTCATCAATGGAAACAAAAAAGTATGCACATTCTATGTCATAACGAATTTCTATAGTTTGCGCATGCGTCCAGAAATAAGAAAAGCTTACTTCCACCGTTTTTTAAAATCGCAGCTTCTAGAAGGTTTACATGATTTCTTAAAAAACACGAGTTTTTAGAAAATGTGTTTTATTTCATGAATGGAATCAACAAAGTATGCACATTCTACGTCATAACGACTTTCTATAGTTTGTGCATGCGTTTGTAAATAAGAAAAGCTTACTTCCCCCGTTTTTTAAAATCACAGCTTCTAGAAGGTTTACATGATTTGTTAAAAAACAGGAGTTTTTAGAAAATCTGTTTTATTTCATAAATGGAATCAACAAAGTATGCACATTCTACGTCATAGTGACTTTCTATAGTTTTCCCATGCATCTGGAAATAAGAAAAGCTTACTTTCTATAGTTTGCGCATGCCTCCGGAAATAAGAAAATCTTACTTCCACTGTTTTTCAAAATACAAGCTTCTAGAAGGTTTACATGATTTCTTAAAAAACATGAGTTTTTAGAAAATGTGTTTTATTTCATCAATGGAATCAACAAAGTATGCACATTCTAAGTCATAACGACTTTCTATAGTTTGCGCATGCGTTTGGAAATAAGAAAAGCTTACTTCCCCTGTATTTTAAAATCACAGCTTCTAGAAGGTTTACATGATTTCTTAAAAAACATGAGTTTTCAGAAAATGTGTTTTATTTCATCAATGGAATCAACAAAGTATGCACATTCTACGTCATAACGAATTTCTATAGTTTGCGCATTCGTCTGGAAATAAGAAATGCTTACTACCACCATTTTTTAAAATCACAGCTTCTAAAAGGTTTGCATGATTTCTTAAAAAACACGAGTTTTTAGAAAATGTGTTTTATTTCATAAATGGAATCAACAAAGTATGCGCATTCTACGTCATAATGACTTTCTATAGTTTGCGCATGCGTTTGGAAATAAGAAAAGCTTACTTCCCCCGTTTTTTAAAATCACAGCTTCTATAAGGTTTACATGATTTCTTAAAAAACATGAGTTTTTAGAAAATGTGTTTTATTTCAGAAATGGAATCAACAAAGTATGCACATTCAAGTTCATAACGATTTTCTATAGTTTGCGTATTCGTCCGGAAATAAGAAAAGCTTACTTCCATTGTTTTTTTAAATCACAGCTTCTAGAAGGTTTACATGATTTCGTAAAAACCACGAGTTTTTAGAAAATGTGTTTTATTTCATAAATGGAATCTACAAAGTATGCACATTCTACGTCATAACGAATTTCTATAGTTTGCGCATGCGTCCGGAAATAAGAAAAGCTTACTTCCCCCGTTTTTAAAAATCACAGCTTCCAGAAGGTTTACATGATTTCTTAAAAAACACGAGTTTTTAGAAAATGTGTTTTATTTCATAAATGGAGTCAACAAAGTATCCACATTCTACATCATAACGACTTTCTATAGTTTGCGCATGCATTTGGAAATAATAAAAGCTTACTTCCCCCGTTTATTAAAATCACAGCTTCTAGAAGGTTTACAGGATTTGTTAAAAAACATGAGTTTTTAGAAAATGTGTTTTATTTCATAAATGGAATCAACAAAGTATGCACATTCTACGTCATAACGACTTTTATATTTTGCGCATGCGTCCGGAAATAAGAAAAGCTTACTTTTACCGTTTTTTAAAATCATAGCTTCTAGAAGGTTTACATGATTTCGTAAAAAACACGAGTTTTTAAATAATGTATTTTATTTCATAAATGGAATCTACAAAGTATTCACATTCTACGTCCTAACGACTTTCTATAGTTTGCGCATGCGTTCGGAAATAAGAAAAGCTTACTTCCCCCGTTTTGTAAAATCACAGCTTCCTAGAAGGTTTACATGATTTCGTAAAAAACACGATTTTTTAGAAAATGTGTTTTATTTCATAAAAGGAATCTTCAAAGTATGCACATTCTACGTCATAACGAATTTGTATAGTTTGCGCATGCGTCCGGAAATAAGAAAAGCTTACTTCCCCCGTTTTTTAAAATCACAGCTTCTAGAAGGTTTCTCATGATTTCTTAAAAAGCACGAGTTTTCAGAAAATATGTTTTATTTCATAAATGGAATAAACAAAGTATGCACATTCTACGTCATAACGACTTTCTATAGTTTGCGCATAAGTTTGGAAATAAGAAAAGCTTACTTCCACCATTTTTTAAAATCACAGCTTCTAGAAGGTTTACATGATTTCGTAAAAAACACGAGTTTTTAGAAAATGTGTTTTTTTTCATAAATGGAATCAACAAAGTATGCACATTCTACGTCATAACGACTTTCTATAGCTTGCGCATTCGTTTGGAAATAAGAAAAGCTTACTTCCACAGTTTTTTAAAATCACAGCTTCTAGAAGGTTTACATGATTTCGTAAAAAACACGAGTTTTTAGAAAATGTGCTTTATTTCATAAATGGAATCAACAAAGTATGCACATTCTACGTCATAACGACTTTCTATGATTTGCTCATGCGTCCGGAAATAAGAAAAGCTTACTTCCACAGTTTTTTAAAATCACAGCTTCTAGAAGGTTTACATGATTTCGTAAAAAACACGAGTTTTTAGAAAATGTGCTTTATTTCATAAATGGAATCAACAAAGTATGCACATTCTACGTCATAACGACTTTCTATGATTTGCGCATGTGTCCGGAAATAAGAAAAGCTTACTTCCACCGTTTTTTAAAATCACAGCTTCTAGAAGGTTTACATGATTTCGTAAAAAACACGAGTTTTTTAGAAAATGTGCTTTATTTCATAAATGGAATCTACAAACTATGCACATTCTATGTCATAACGACTTTCTATAATTTGCGCATGCGTCCGGAAATAAGAAAAGCTTACTTCCCCCTGTTTTTTAAAATCACAGCTTCTAGAAGGTTTACATGATTTGTTAAAAAACACGAGCTTTTAGAAAATGTGTTTTATTTCATAAATGGAATCAACAAAGTATGCACATTCTACATCATAACGACTTTCTATAGTTTTTGCTTGCGTCCGGAAATAAGAAAAGCTTACTTCCACCGTTTTTTAAAATCACAGCTTCTAGAAGGTTTACATGATTTCTTAAAAAACACGAGTTTTTAGAAAATGTGTTTTATTTCATAAATGGAATCAACAAAGTATGCACATTATACGTCATAACGAATTTCTATAGTTTGTGCATGCGTTTGGAAATAAGAAAAGCTTACTTCTCCCGTTTTTTAAAATCACAGCTTCTAGAAGGTTTACATGATTTGTTAAAAAACAGGAGTTTTTAGAAAATCTGTTTTATTTCATAAATGGAATCAACAAAGTATGCACATTCTATGTCATAGTGACTTTCTATAGTTTGCGCATGCATCTGGAAATAAGAAAAGCTTACTTTCTATAGTTTGCGCATGCGTCCGGAAATAAGAAAATCTTACTTCCACCGTTTTTCAAAATCACAGCTTCTAGAAGGTTTACATGATTTCTTTAAGAACACGAGTTTTTAGAAAATGTGTTTTATTTCATAAATGGAATCAAAAAAGTATGCACATTCTACATCATAACGACTTTCTATAGTTTGTGCATGCGTTTGGAAATAAGAAAAGCTTACTTCCCCCGTTTTTTAAAATCACAGCTTCTAGAAGGTTTACATGATTTGTTAAAAAACACGAGTTTTTAGAAAATGTGTTTTATTTCATAAATGGAATCAACAAAGTATGCACATTCTACGTCATAGTGACTTTCTATAGTTTGCGCATGCGTCTGGAAATAAGAAAAGCTTACTTTCTATAGTTTGCGCATGCGTCCGGAAATAAGAAAATCTTACTTCCACTGTTTTTCAAAATCACAGCTTCTAGAAGGTTTACATGATTTCTAAAAAAACACGAGTTTTTAGAAAATGTGTTTTATTTCATAAATGCAATCAACAAAGTATGCACATTCTACGTCATAACGACTTTCTATAGTTTGCGCATGCGTTTGGGAATAAGAAAAGCTTACTTCCCCTGTATTTTAAAATCACAGCTTCTAGAAGGTTTACATGATTTCTTAAAAAACATGAGTTTTCAGAAAATGTGTTTTATTTCATCAATGGAATCAACAAAGTATGCACATTCTACATCATAACGACTTTCTATAGTTTGCGCATTCGTCTGGAAATAAGAAAAGCTTACTTCCACCGTTTTTTAAAATAATAGCTTCTAGAAGGTTTACATGATTTCGTAAAAAACACGAGTTTTTAGAAAATGTGTTTTATTTCATAAATGGAATCAACAAAGTATGCACATTCTACGTCATAACGACTTTCTATAGTTTGCGCATGCGTCCGGAAATAAGAAAAGCTTACTTGACCCGTTTTTTAAAATCACAGCTTCTAGAAGGTTTACATGATTTCTTAAAAAACACGAGTTTTTAGAAAATGTGTTTTATTTATTAAATGGAATCTACAAAGTATGCATATTCTACGTCATAACGACTTTCTATAGTTTGCGCATGCGTCCGGAAATAAGAAAAGCTTACTTCCCCCGTTTTTTAAAATCACAACTTCTATAAGGTTTACATGATTTCTTAAAAAACACGAGTTTTTAGAAAATGTGTTTTATTTCATAAATGGAATCTACAAAGTATGCACATTCTACGTCATAACGACTTTCTATAGTTTGCGCATGCGTCCGGAAATAAGAAAAGCTTACTTCCCCCGTTTTTTAAAATCACAGCTTCTAGAAGGTTTACATGATTTTGTAAAAAACAAGATTATTTAGAAAATGTGTTTTATTTCATAAATGGAATCTTCAACGTCTGTACATTCTACGTCATAACGACTTTCTATAGTTTGCGCATGCGTCCGGAAATAAGAAAAGCTTACTTCCCCCGTTTTTTAAAATCACAGCTTCTAGAAGGTTTACATGATTTCTTAAAAAACACGAGTTTTTAGAAAATATGTTTTATTTCATAAATGGAATAAACAAAGTATGCACATTCTACGTGATAACGAATTTCTATAGTTTTCACATAAGTTTGGAAATAAGAAAAGCTTACTTCCCACGTTTTTTAAAATCATAGCTTCTAGAAGGTTTACATGATTTCGTAAAAAGCACGAGTTTTTAGAAAATGTGTTTTATTTCATAAATGGAATCAACAAAGAATGCACATTCTACGTCATAACGACTTTCTATAGTTTGCGCATTCGTTTGGAAATAAGAAAAGCTTACTTCCACAGTTATATAAAATCACAGCTTCTAGAAGGTTTACATGATTTCCTAAAAAGCACGAGTTTTTAGAAAATGTGTTTTATTTCATAAATGGAATCAACAAAGTATGCACATTCTACTTCATAACGACTTTCTATAGTTTGCGCATGCGTTTGGAACTAAGAAAAGCTTACTTCCCCCGTTTTTTTAAATCACAGCTTCTAGAAGGTTTACATGATTTCTTAAAAAACACAAGTTTTTATAAAATGTGTTTTATTTCATAAATGGAATAAACAAAGCATGCACATTCTACGTCATAATGACTTTCTATAGTTTGCGTATTCGTCTGGAAATAAGAAAAGCTTACTTCCATCGTTTTTTAAAATCACAGCTTCTAGAAGGTTTACATGATTACGTAAAAAACATGAGTTTTTAGAAAATGTGTTTTATTTCATAAATGGAATCAACAAAGTATGCACATTCTACGTCATAACGACTTTCTATAGTTTGCGTATGCGTTTGGAAATAAGAAAAACTTACTTCCCCCGTTTTTTAAAATCACAGCTTCTAGAAGGTTTACATGATTTGTTAAAAAACACGAGCTTTTAGAAAATGTGTTTTATTTCATAAATGGAATCAACAAAGTCTGCACATTCTACGTCATAACGACATCCTATAGTTTGCGCATGCGTCCGGAAATAAGAAACGCTTACTTCCACCGTTTTTTAAAATCACAGCTTCTAGAAGGTTTACATGATTTCGTAAAAAACACGAGTTTTTTAAAAAAGTGTTTTATTTCATAAATGGAATCTACAAAGTATGCACATTCTACATCATAACGACTTTCTATAGTTTGCGCATTCGTCCGGGAATAAGAAAAGCTTACTTCCACCGTTTTTCAAAATCACAGCTTCTAGAAGGTTTACATGATTTCTTAAAAAACACGAGTTTTTAGAAAGTGTGCTTTATTTCATAAATGGAATGAACAAAGTATGCACATTCTACGTCATAACGACTTTCTATAGTTTGTGCATGCGTTTGGAAATAAGAAAAGCTTATTTCCCCCATTTTTTAAAATCACAGCTTCTAGAAGGTTTAAATGATTTCGTAAAAAACACGAGTTTTTAGAAAATGTGTTTTATTTCATAAATGGAATCAACAAAGTATGCACATTCTACGTCATAACAACTTTCTATAGTTTGCGCATGCGTTTGGAAATAAGAAAAGCTTAGTCCCCCGTTTTTTAAAATCACAGCTTCTAGAAGGTTTACATGATTTGATAATAAACACGAGATTTTAGAAAATGTGTTTTATTTCATAAATGGAGTCAACAAAGTATGCACATTCTACGTCATAACGACTTTCTATAGTTTGCGCATTCGTTTGGAAATAAGAAAAGCTTACTTCCCCCGTTTTTTAAAATCACAGCTTCTAGAATGTTTACATGATTTCGTAAAAAGCACGAGTTTTTAGAAAATGTGCTTTATTTCATAAATGGAATCTACAAAGTATGCACATTCTACGTCATAACGACTTTCTATAGTTTGCGCATGCGTCCGGAAATAAGAAAAGCTTACTTCCACCGTTTTTTAAAATCACAGCTTCTAGAAGGTTTACATCATTTCGTAAAAAACATGAGTTTTTAGAAAATGTGTTTTATTTAATAAATGGAATCTACAAAGTATACACATTCTATGTCATAACGACTTTCTATAGTTTGCGCATGCGTCCGGAAATAAGAAAAGCTTACTTCCACTGTTTTTTAAGATCACAGATTCTTGAAGGTTTACATGATTTCGTAAAAAACATGAGTTTTTAGAAAATGTGTTTTATTTCAGAAATGGAATCAACAAAGTATGCACATTCTACGTCATAACGACTTTCTATAGTTTGCGCATGCGTCCGGAAATAAGAAAAGCTTACTTCCCCCGTTTTTTAAAATCACAGCTTCTAGAAGGTTTACATGATTTCCTAAAAAACACGAGTTTTTAGAAAATATGTTTTATTTCATAAATGGAATCAACAAAGTATGCACATTCTACGTCATAATGACTTTCTATAGTTTGCACATGCGTTTGGAAATAAGAAAAGCTTACTTCCCTCGTTTTTTTAAATCACAGCTTCTAGAAGGTTTACATGATTTCTTAAAAAACACGACTTTTTAGAAAATGTGTTTTATTTCATAAATGGATTCAACAAAGTATGCACATTCTACGTCATAACGACTTTCTATAGTTTGCGCATTCGTCTGGAAATAAGAAATGCTTACTTCCACCATTTTTTAAAATCACAGCTTCTAAAAGGTTTACATGATTTCTTAAAAAACACGAGTTTTTAGAAAATGTGTTTTATTTCATAAATGGAATCAACAAATTATGCGCATTCTACGTCATAATGACTTTCTATAGTTTGCGCATGCGTTTGGAAATAAGAAAAGCTTACTTCCCCCGTTTTTTAAAATCACAACTTCTACAAGGTTTACATGATTTCTTAAAAAACACGAGTTTTTAGAAAATGTGTTTTATTTCATAAATGGAATCTACAAAGTATGCACATTCTACGTCATAAGGACTTGCTATTGTTTGCGCATGCGTCCGGAAATAAGAAAAGCTTACTTGCCCCGTTTTTTAAAATCACAGCTTCTAGAAGGTTTACATGATTTTGTAAAAAACAAGATTATTTAGAAAATGTGTTTTATTTCATAAATGGAATCTTCAACGTCTGTACATTCTACGTCATAACGACTTTCTATAGTTTGCGCATGCGTCCGGAAATAGGAAAAGCTTACTTCCCCCGTTTTTTAAAATCACAGCTTCTAGAAGGTTTACATGATTTCTTAAAAAACACGAGTTTTTAGAAAATATGTTTTATTTCATAAATGGAATAAACAAAGTATGCACATTCTACGTGATAACGAATTTCTATAGTTTTCACATAAGTTTGGAAATAAGAAAAGCTTACTTCCCACGTTTTTTAAAATCATAGCTTCTAGAAGGTTTACATAATTTCGTAAAAAGCACGAGTTTTTAGAAAATGTGTTTTATTTCATAAATGGAATCAACAAAGTATGCACATTCTACGTCATAACGACTTTCTATAGTTTGCGCATTCGTTTGGAAATAAGAAAAGCTTACTTCCACAGTTATATAAAATCACAGCTTCTAGAAGGTTTACATGATTTCGTAAAAAGCACGAGTTTTTAGAAAATGTGTTTTATTTCATAAATGGAATCAACAAAGTATGCACATTCTACGTCATAACGACTTTCTATAGTTTGCGCATGCGTTTGGAAATAAGAAAAGCTTACTTCCCCCATTTTTTTAAATCACAGCTTCTAGAAGGTTTACATGATTTCTTAAAAAACACGAGTTTTTAGAAAATGTGTTTTATTTCATAAATGGAATCAACAAAGCATGCACATTATACGTCATAATGACATTCTATAGTTTGCGTATTCGTCTGGAAATAAGAAAAGCTTACTTCCATCGTTTTTTAAAATCACAGCTTCTAGAAGGTTTACATGATTATGTAAAAAACATGAGTTTTTAGAAAATGTGTTTTATTTCATAAATGGAATCAACAAAGTATGCACATTCTACGTCATAACGACTTTCTATAGTTTGCGCATGCGTTTGGAAATAAGAAAAACTTACTTCCCCCGTTTTTTAAAATCACAGCTTCTAGAAGGTTTACATGATTTGTTAAAAAACACGAGCATTTAGAAAATGTGTTTTATTTCATAAATGGAATCAACAAAGTCTGCACATTCTACGTGATAACGACATCCTATAGTTTGCGCATGCGTCCGGAAATAAGAAACGCTTACTTACACCGTTTTTTAAAATCACAGCTTCTAGAAGGTTTACATGATTTCGTAAAAAACACGAGTTTTTAAAAAATGTGTTTTATTTCATAAATGGAATCTACAAAGTATGCACATTCTACATCATAACTACTTTCTATAGTTTGCGCATTCGTCCAGGAATAAGAAAAGCTTACTTCCACCGTTTTTTAAAATCACAGCTTCTAGAAGGTTTACATGATTTCGTAAAAAACACGAGTTTTTAAAAAATGTCTTTTATTTCATAAATGGAATGAACAAAGTATGCACATTCTACGTAATAACGACTTTCTAGAGTTTCCGCATTCGACCAGAAATAACAAAAGCTTACTTCCACCGTTTTTCAAAATCACAGCTTCTAGAAGGTTTACATGATTTCGTAAAAAACACGAGTTTTTAGAAAATCTATTTTATTTCATCAATGGAATCTACAAAGTATGCACATTCTACATCATAACGACTTTCTATAGTTTGCGCATGCGTCCGGAAATAAGAAAAGCTTACATCCCCCGTTTTTTAAAATCACAGCTTCTAGAAGGTTTACATGATTTCGTAAAAAACACGACTTTTTAGAAAATGTGTTTTATTTCATAAATGGAATCAACAAAGTATGCTCATTCTATGCCATAACGACTTTCTATAGTTTGCGCATGCGTTTGGAAATAAGAAAAGCTTCCTTCCCCTGTTTTTTAAAATCACAGCTTCTAGAAGGTTTACATGATTTGATAAAAAACACGAGCTTTTAGAAAATGTGTTTTATTTCATAAATGGAGTCAACAAAGTATGCACATTCTACGTCATAACGACTTTCTACAGTTTGCGCATTCGTTTGGAAATAAGAAAACCTTACTTCCCCCGTTTTTTAAAATCACAGCTTCTAGAATGTTTACATGATTTCGTAAAAAGCACGAGTTTTTAGAAAATGTGCTTTATTTCATAAATGGAATCTACAAAGTATGCACATTCTACGTCATAACGACTTTCTATAGTTTGCGCATGCGTCCGGAAATAAGAAAAGCTTACTTCCACCGTTTTTTAAAATCACAGCTTCTAGAAGGTTTACATCATTTCGTAAAAAACATGAGTTTTTAGAAAATGTGTTTTATTTCATAAATGGAATCTACAAAGTATACACATTCTATGTCGTAACGACTTTCTATAGTTTGCGCATGCGTCCGGAAATAAGAAAAGCTTACTTCCACCGTTTTTTAAAATCACAGATTCTTGAATGTTTACATGATTTCGTAAAAAACATGAGTTTTTAGAAAATGTGTTTTATTTCAGAAATGGAATCAACAAAGTATGCACATTCTACGTCATAACGACTTTCTATAGTTTGCGCATGCGTCCGGAAATAAGAAAAGCTTACTTCCCCCGTTTTTTAAAATCAAAGCTTCTAGAAGGTTTACATGATTTCCTAAAAAACACGAGTTTTTAGAAAATGTGTTTTATTTCATAAATGGAATCAACAAAGTATGCACATTCTACGTCATAATGACTTTCTATAGTTTGCACATGCGTTTGGAAATAAGAAAAGCTTACTTCCCCCGTTTTTTTTAAATCACAGCTTCTAGAAGGTTTACATGATTTCTTAAAAAACACGAGTTTTTAGAAAATGTGTTTTATTTCATAAATGAAATATACAAAGTATGCACATTTTACGTCATAACGACTTTCTATAGTTTGCGCATGCGTCCGGAAATGATAAAAGCTTACTTCCACCGTTTTTTAAAATCACAGCTTCTAGAATGTTTACATGATTTCGTAAAAAACACGAGTTTTTAGAAAATGTGTTTTATTTCATAAATGGAATCAACAAAGTATGGACATTCTACGTCATAAGGACTTTCTATAGTTTGCGCATGCGTCCGGAAATAAGAAAAGCTTACTTCCACCGTTTTTCAAAATCACAGCTTCTAGAAGGTTTACATGATTTCTTAAAAAACACGAGTTTTTAGAAAGTGTGCTTTATTTCATAAATGGAATCAACAAAGTATGCACATTCTACGTAATAACGAATTTCTATAGTTTGCGCATCCGTTTGGAAATAAGAAAAGCTTAATTCCCCCGTTTTTTAAAATCACAGCTTCTAGAAGGTTTACATGATTTCTTAAAAACACGAGTTTTTAGAAAATGTGTTTTATTTCATAAACGGAATCAACAAAGTATGCACATTCTACGTCATAACAACTTTCTATAGTTTGCGCATGCGTCCGGAAATGAGAAAAGCTTACTTCCACGGTTTTTTAAAATAATAGCTTCTAGAAGGTTTACATGATTTCGTAAAAACCACGACTTTTTAGAAAATGTGTTTTATTTCATAAATGGAATCAACAAAGTATGCTCATTCTATGCCATAACGACTTTCTATAGTTTGCGCATGCGTTTGGAAATAAGAAAAGCTTCCTTCCCCCGTTTTTTAAAATCACAGCTTCTAGAAGCTTTACATGATTTGATAAAAAACACGAGCTTTTAGAAAATGTGTTTTATTTCATAAATGGAGTCAACAAAGTATTAACATTCTACGTCATAACGACTTTCTATAGTTTGCGCATTCGTTTGGAAATAAGAAAAGCTTACTTCCCCCGTTTTTTAAAATCACAGCTTCTAGAATGTTTACATGATTTCGTAAAAAGCACGAGTTTTTAGAAAATGTGCTTTATTTCATAAATGGAATCTACAAAGTATGCACATTCTACGTCATAACGACTTTCTATAGTTTGCGCATGCGTCCGGAAATAAGAAAAGCTTACTTCCACCGTTTTTTAAAATCACAGCTTCTAGAAGGTTTACATCATTTCGTAAAAAACATGAGTTTTTAGAAAATGTGTTTTATTTCATAAATGGAATCTACAAAGTATACACATTCTATGTCATAACGACTTTCTATAGTTTGCGCATGTGTCCGGAAATAAGAAAAGCTTACTTCCACCGTTTTTTAAAATCACAGATTCTTGAAGGTTTACATGATTTCGTAAAAAACATGAGTTTTTAGAAAATGTGTTTTATTTCAGAAATGGAATCAACAAAGTATGCACATTCTACGTCATAACGACTTTCTATAGTTTGCGCATGCGTCCGGAAATAAGAAAAGCTTACTTCCCCCGTTTTTTAAAATCACAGCTTCTAGAAGGTTTACATGATTTCCTAAAAAACACGAGTTTTTAGAAAATGTGTTTTATTTCATAAATGGAATGAACAAAGTATGCACATTCTACGTCATAATGACTTTCTATAGTTTGCACATGCGTTTGGAAATAAGAAAAGCTTACTTCCCCCGTTTTTTTAAATCACAGCTTCTAGAAGGTTTACATGATTTCTTAAAAAACACGAGTTTTTAGAAAATGTGTTTTATTTAATAAATGGAATCAACAAAGTATGCACATTCTACATCATAACGACTTTCTATAGTTTGCACATGCGTCCGAAAATAAGAAAAGCTTAATTCCCCCGTTTTTTAAAATCACAGCTTCTAGAAGGTTTACATGATTTCGTAACAAACATGAGTTTTTAGAAAATGTATTTTATTTCATAAATGGAATCAACAAAGTATGTACATTCTACGTCATAACGACTTTCTATAGTTTGTGCATGCGTTTGGAAAGAAGAAAAGCTTACTTCCCCCATTTTTTAAAATCACAGCTTCTAGAAGGTTTAAATGATTTCTTAAAAAACACGAGTTTTTAGAAAATGTGTTTTATTTCATAAATGGAATCAACCAAGTATGCACATTCTACGTCATAACGACTTTCTATAGTTTGCGCATGCATCCGGAAATAAGAAAAGCTTACTTCCCCCGTTTTTTAAAATCACAGCTTCTAGAAGGTTTACATGATTTGTTAAAAAACACGAGCTTTTAGAAAATGTGTTTTATTTCATTTATGGAATCAACAAAGTATGCGCATTCTACATCATAACGACTTTCTATAGTTTGTGCATGCGTTTGGAAATAAGAAAAGCTTACTTCCCCCGTTTTTTAAAATCACAGCTTCTAGAAGGTTTACATGATTTCTTAAAAAACACGTGTTTTTAGAAAATGTGTTTTATTTCATAAATGGAATCTACAAAGTATGCACATTCTACGTCGTAACGACTTTCTATAGTTTGCGCATGCGTCCGGAAATAAGAAAAGCTTACTTCCCCCGTTTTTTAAAATCAAAGCTTCTAGAAGGTTTACATGATTTCTTAAAAAACACGAGTTTTTAGAAAATGTGTTTTATTTCATAAATGTAATCTACAAAGTATGCACATTCTACGTCATAACGACTTTCTACAGTTTGCGCATGCGTCCGGAAATAAGAAAAGCTTACTTCAACCATTTTTTAAAATCACAGCTTCTAGAAGGTTTACATGATTTCCTAAAAAACACGAGTTTTTAGAAAATGTTTTTATTTCATAAATGGACTCAACAAAGTATGCACATTCTACATCATAACGACTTTCTATAGTTTGCGCATGCGTTTGGAAATAAGAGAAGCTTACTTCCCCCGTTTTTTTAAATCACACCTTCTAGAAGGTTTACATGATTTCTTAAAAAACACGAGTTTTTAGAAAATGTCTTTTATTTCATAAATGAAATCTACAAAGTATGCACATTTTACGTCATAACAACTTTCTATAGTTTGCGCATGCGTCCGGAAATAAGAAAAGCTTACTTCCACCTTTTTTTAAAATCACAGCTTCTAGAATGTTTACATGATTTCTTAAAAAACACGAGTTTTTAGAAAATGTGTTTTATTTCATAAATGGAATCAACAAAGTATGCGCATTCTACGTCATAACGACTTTTTATAGTTTGCTCATGTGTTTGGAAATAAGAAAAGCTTACTTCCTCCGTTTTTTAAAATCACGGCTTCTAGAAGGTTTACATGATTTCTTAAAAAACACGAGTTTTTAGAAAATGTGTTTTATTTTATAAATGGAATCTACAAACTATGCACATTCTACGTCATAACGACTTTCTATAGTTTGCGCATGCATCCGGAAATAAGAAAAGCTTACTTCCCCCGTTTTTTAAAATCACAACTTCTAGAAGGTTTACATGATTTCTTAAAAAACACGAGTTTTTAGAAAATGTGTTTTATTTCATAAATGTAATCTACAAAGTATGCACATTCTACGTCATAACGACTTTATATAGTTTGCGCATGCGTCCGGAAATAAGAAAAGCTTGCTTCCCCCTTTTTTTTAAATCACAGCTTCTTGAAGGTTTACATGTTTTCGTAAAAAACACGAGTTTTTAGAAAATCTGTTTTATTTCATAAATGGAATCAACAAAGTATGCACATTCTACGTAATAACTACTTTCTATAGTTTCCGCATTTGTTTGGAAATAAGAAAAGCTTACTTCCACAGTTTTTTAAAATCACAGCTTCTAGAAGGTTTACATGATTTCGTAAAAAACACGAGTTTTTAGAAAATGTGCTTTATTTCATAAATGGAATCTACAAAGTATGCACATTCTACGTCATAACGACTTTCTATAGTTTGCACATGCGTCCGGAAATAAGAAAAGCTTACGTCCACCATTTTTTAAAATCACAGCTTCTAGAAGGTTTACATGATTTCCTAAAAAACATGAGTTTTTAGAAAATGTGTTTTATTTCATAAATGAAATCAACAAAGTATGCACATTCTACGTCATAACGAATTTCTATAGCTTGCGCATGCGTTTGGAAATAGGAAAAGCTTACTTCCCCCGTTTTTTTAAATCACAGCTTCTAGAAGGTTTACATGATTTCTTAAAAAACACGAGTTTTTAGAAAATGTGTTTTATTTCATAAATGGAATCTACAAAGTATGCACATTCTACGTCATAACGACTTTCTATAGTTTGTGCATGCGTCCGGAAATAAGAAAAGCTTACTTCCCCCTTTTTTTAAAATCACAGCTTCTAGAAGGTTTACATGATTTCTTAAAAAACACGAGTTTTTAGAAAATGTGGTTTATTTCATAAATGGAATCAACAAAGTATGCACATTGTACGTCATAACGACTTTCTATAGTTTGCGTATTCGTCCGGAAATAAGAAAAGCTTACTTCCACCGTTTTTTAAAATCACAACTTCTAGAAGGTTTACATGATTTCGTAAAAAACACGAGTTTTTTAGAAAATGTGCTTTATTTCATAAATGGAATCTACAAAGTATGCAAATTCTACGTCATAATGACTTTCTATAGTTTGCGCATGCGTCCGCAAATAAGAAAAGCTTACTTCCCCCGTTTTTTAAAATCACACCTTCTAGAAGGTTTACATAATTTCTTAAAAAACACGAGTTTTTAGAAAATGTGTTTTATTTCATAAATGGAATCAACAAAGTATGCACATTCTACGTCATAACGACTTTCTATAGTTTGCGCATGCGTTTGGAAATAAGAAAAGCTTACTTCCCTCGTTTTTTAAAATCACAGGTTCTAGAAGGTTTACATGATTTCTTAAAAAACACGAGTTTTTAGAAAATGTGTTTTATTTCATAAATGGAATCAACAAAGTATGCACATTCTACGTCATAACGACTTTCTATAGTTTGCGCATGCGTCCGGAAATAAGAAAAGCTTACTTCCCCGTTTTTTAAAATCACAGCTTCTAGAAGGTTTACATGATTTCGTAAAAAACATGAGTTTTTAGAAAATGTGTTTTATTTCATAAATGGAATCAAGAAAGTATGCTCATTCTATGCCATAACGACTTTCTATAGTTTGCGCATGCGTTTGGAAATAAGAAAAGCTTCCTTCCCCCGTTTTTTAAAATCACAACTTCTAGAAGCTTTGCATGATTTGTTAAAAAACACGAGCTTTTAGAAAATGTGTTTTATTTCATAAATGGAATCAACAAAGTATGCACATTCTACGTCATAACGACTTTCTATATTTTGCGCATGCATCCGGAAATAAGAAAAGCTTACTTCCACCGTTTTTTAAAATCACACTTCTAGAAGGTTTACATGATTTCGTAAAAAACACGAGTTTTTAGAAAATGTGTTTTATTTCATAATGGAATCAACAAAGTATGCACATTCTACGTGATAAGGACTTTCTATAGTTTTCGCACGCGTCCGGAAATAAGAAAAGCTTACTTCCACCGTTTTTCAAAATCATAGCTTCAAGAAGGTTTACATGATTTCTTAAAAAACACGAGTTTTTAGAAAATGTGTTTTATTTCATAAATGGAATCAACAAAGTATGCACATTCTACATCATAACGACTTTCTATAGTTTGTGCATCCGTTTGGAAATAAGAAAAGCTTAGTTCCCCCGTTTTTTAAAATCACAGCTTCTAGAAGGTTTACATGATTTGATAAAAAACACGAGCTTTTAGAAAATGTGTTTTATTTCATAAATGTAATCAACAAAGTATGCACATTCTACGTCACAACGACTTTCTATATTTTGCGCATGCGTCCGAAAATAAGAAAAGCTTACTTCCACCATTTTTTAAAATAATAGCTTCTAGAAGGTTTACATGATTTCGTAAAAAACACGAGTTTTTAGCAAATGTGTTTTATTTCATAAATGGAATCTACAAAGTATGCACATTCTACGTCATAACGACTTTCTATAGTTTGCGCATGCGTCCGGAAATAAGAAAAGCTTACTTCCACCGTTTTTTAAAATAATAGCTTCTAGAAGGTTTACATGATTTCTTAAAAAACACGAGTCTTTAGAAAATGTGTTTTATTTCATAAATGGAATCAACAAAGTATGCACATTCTACGTCATAACAACTTTCTATAGTTTGCGCATGCGTTCGGAAATAAGAAAAGCTTACTTCCCCCTTTTTTTAAAATCACAGCTTCTAGAAGGTTTACATGATTTCTTAAAAAACACGAGTTTTTAGAAAATGTGTTTTATTTCATAAATGGAGTCAACAAAGTATGCACATTCTACGTCATAACGACTTTCTATAGTTTGCGCATGCATTTGGAAATAAGAAAAGCTTACTTCCCCCGTTTTTTAAAATCACAGCTTCCAGAAGGTTTACATGATTTCTTAAAAAACACGAGTTTTTAGAAAATATGTTTTATTTCATAAATGGAATAAACAAAGTATGCACATTCTACGTCATAATGAATTTCTATAGTTTTCACATAAGTTTGGAAATAAGAAAAGCTTACTTCCCCCGTTTTTTAAAATCACAGCTTCTAGAAGGTTTCCATGATTTCGTAAAAAGCACGAGTTTTTAGAAAATGTGTTTTATTTCATAAATGGAGTCAAAAAAGTATGCACATTCTACGTCATAACGACTTTCTATAGTTTGCGCATTCATTTGGAAATAGGAAAAGCTTACTTCCCCCGTTTTTTAAAATCACAGCTTCTAGAATGTTTACATGATTTCGTAAAAAGCACGAGTTTTTAGAAAATGTGCTTTATTTCATAAATGGAATCTACAAAGTATGCACATTCTACGTCATAACGACTTTCTATAGTTTGCGCATGTGTCCGGAAATAAGAAAAGCTTACTTCCACCATTTTTTAAAATCACAGCTTCTAGAAGGTTTACATCATTTCGTAAAAAACATGAGTTTTTAGAAAATGTGTTTTATTTCATAAATGGAATCTACAAAGTATGCACATTCTATGTCATAACGACTTTCTATAGTTTGCGCATGCGTCCGGAAATAAGAAAAGCTTACTTCCACCGTTTTTTAAAATCATAGATTCTTGAAGGTTTACATGATTTCGTAAAAAACATGAGTTTTTAGAAAATGTGTTTTATTTCAGAAATGGAATCAACAAAGTATGCACATTCTACGTCATAACGACTTTCTATAGTTTGCGCATGCGTCCGGAAATAAGAAAAGCTTACTTCCCCCGTTTTTTAAAATCACGACTTCTAGAAGGTTTACATGATTTCTTAAAAAACACGAGTTTTTAGAAAATGTGTTTTATTTAATAAATGGAATCAACAAAGTATGCACATTCTACGTCATAACGACTTTCTATATTTTACACATGCGTCCGAAAATAAGAAAAGCTTAATTCCCCCGTTTTTTAAAATCACAGCTTCTAGAAGGTTTACATGATTTCGTAAAAAACATGAGTTTTTAGAAAATGTATTTTATTTCATAAATGGAATCAACAAAGTATGCACATTCTACGTCATAATGACTTTCTATAGTTTGCGCATGCGTTTGGAAATAAGAAAAGCTTACGTCCCCCCGTTTTTTTTAATCACAGCTTCTAGAAGGTTTACATGATTTCTTAAAAAACATGAGTTTTTAGAAAATGTGTTTTATTTCATAAATGGAATCAACAAATTATGCACATTCTACGTCATAACGACTTTCTATAGTTTGCGTATTCGTCCGGAAATAAGAAAAGCTTACTTCCCCCGTTTTTTAAAATCACGACTTCTAGAAGGTTTACATGATTTCTTAAAAAACACGAGTTTTTAGAAAATGTGTTTTATTTAATAAATGGAATCAACAAAGTATGCACATTCTACGTCATAACGACTTTCTATAGTTTACACATGCGTCCGAAAATAAGAAAAGCTTAATTCCCCCGTTTTTTAAAATCACAGCTTCTAGAAGGTTTACATGATTTCGTAAAAAACATGAGTTTTTAGAAAATGTATTTTATTTCATAAATGGAATCAACAAAGTATGCACATTCTACGTCATAACGACTTTCTATAGTTTGCGCATGCGTTTGGAAATAAGAAAAGCTTACGTCCCCCGTTTTTTTTAATCACAGCTTCTAGAAGGTTTACATAATTTCTTAAAAAACACGAGTTTTTAGAAAGTGTGTTTTATTTCATAAATGGAATCAACCAAGTATGCACAGTCTACGTCATAACGACTTTCTATAGTTTGCGCATGCGTCCGGAAATAAGAAAAGCTTACTTCCCCCGTTTTTTTAAAATCACAGCTTCTAGAAGGTTTACATGATTTGTTAAAAAACACGAGCTTTTAGAAAATGTGTTTTATTTCATTTATGGAATCAATAAAGTATGCGCATTCTACATCATAACGACTTTCTACAGTTTGCGCATGCGTTTGGAAATAAGAAAAGCTTACTTCCCCCGTTTTTTAAAATCACAGCTTCTAGAAGGTTTACATGATTTCTTAAAAAACACGTGTTTTTAGAAAATGTGTTTTATTTCATAAATGGAATCTACAAAGTATGCACATTCTACGTCATAACGACTTTCTATAGTTTGTGCATGCGTTTGGAAATAAGAAAAGCTTACTTCCCCCATTTTTTTAAATCACACCTTCTAGAAGGTTTTAATGATTTCTTAAAAAACACGAGTTTTTAGAAAATGTGTTTTATTTCATAAATGAAATCTACAAAGTATGCACATTTTACGTCATAATGACTTTCTATAGTTTGCGCATGCGTCCGGAAATAAGAAAAGCTTACTTCCACCTTTTTTTAAAATCACAGCTTCTAGAAGGTTTACATGATTTCTTAAAAAACATGAGTTTTTAGAAAATGTGTTTTATTTCATAAATGGAATCAACAAAGTATGCACATTCTACGTCATAACGAATTTCCATAGTTTGCGCATGCGTCCGGAAATAAGAAAAGCTTACATCCACCATTTTTTAAAATAATAGCTTCTAGAAGGTTTACATGATTTCGTAAAAAACACGAGTTTTTAGAAAATGTGTTTTATTTCATAAATGGATTCATAAAGTATGCACATTCTATGTCATAACGAATTTCTCTAGTTTGCGCATGCGTCCGGAAATAAGAAAAGCTTACTTCCACCGTTTTTTAAAATCACAGCTTCTAGAATGTTTACATGATTTTGTAAAAAACACGAGTTTTTAGAAAATGTGTTTTATTTCATCAATGTAATCTACAAAGTATGCACATTCTCCGTCATAACGACTTTCTCTAGTTTGCGCATGCATCCGGAAATAAGAAAAGCTTACTTCCCCCGTTTTTTAAAATCACAGCTTGTAGAAGGTTTACATGATTTCTTAAAAAACATGAGTTTTTAGAAAATGTGTTTTATTTCATAAATGGAATCAACAAAGTATGCACATTCTACCTCATAACGACTTTCTATATTTTGCACATGCATTTGGAAATAAGAAAAGCTTACTTCCCCCGTTTTTTAAAATCACAGCTTCTAGAAGGTTTACATGATTTCGTAAAAAACACGAGTTTTTAGAAAATGTGTTTTATTTCATAAATGGAATCAACAAAGTATGCACATTCTACGTCATAACGACATTCTATGGTTTGCGTATGCATCCGGAAATAAGAAAAGCTTAGTTCCCCCCATTTTTTAAAATCACAGCTTCTAGAAGGTTTACATGATTTCGTAAAAAACATGAGTTTTTAGAAAATGTGTTTTATTTCATAAATGGAATCAACAAAGTATGCACATTCTACGTCATAACGACTTTCTATAGTTTACGCATGCGTTTGGAAATAAGAAAAGCTTACTTCCCCCGTTTTTTAAAATCACAGCTTCTAGAAGGTTTACATGATTTGTTAAAAAACATGAGCTTTTAGAAAATGTGTTTTATTTCATTAATGGAATCAACAAAGTATGCGCATTCTACGTCATAACGACTCTCTATAGTTTGCGCATGCGTTTGGAAATAAGAAAAGCTTACTTCCCCCGTTTTTTTAAATCACAGCTTCTAGAAGGTTTACATGATTTCTTAAAAAACACGTGTTTTTAGAAAATGTGTTTTATTTCATAAATGGAATCTACAAAGTATGCACATTCTACGTCATAACGACTTTCTATAGTTTGCGCATGCGTCCGGAAATAAGAAAAGCTTACTTCCCCCGTTTTTTAAAATCACAGCTTCTAGAAGGTTTACATGATTTCTTAAAAAACACGAGTTTTTAGAAAATGTGTTTTATTTCATAAATGTAATCTACAAAGTATGCACATTCTACGTCATAACGACTTTCTATAGTTTGCGCATGCGTCCGGAAATAAGAAAAGCTTACTTCAACCCTTTTTTAAAATCACAGCTTCTAGAAGGTTTACATGATTTCCTAAAAAACAAGAGTTTTTAGAAAATGTGTTTTATTTCATAAATGGACTCAACAAAGTATGCACATTCTACGTCATAACGACTTTCTATAGTTTGCGCATGCGTTTGGAAATAAGAAAAGCTTACTTCCCCCGTTTTTTTAAATCACACCTTCTAGAAGGTTTACATGATTTCTTAAAAAACACGAGTTTTTAGAAAATGTGTTTTATTTCATAAATGAAATCTACATAGTATGCACATTCTACGTCATAACGACATTCTATAGTTTGCGCATGCGTCCGGAAATAAGAAAAGCTTACTTCCCCCTTTTTTTAAAATCACAGCTTCTAGAAGGTTTACATGATTTCTTAAAAAACATGAGTTTTTAGAAAATGTGTTTTATTTCATAAATGGAATCAACAAAGTATGCGCATTCTACATCATAATGACTTTCTACAGTTTGCGCATGCGTCCGGAAATAAGAAAAGCTTACTTCCACCGTTTTTTAAAATAATAGCTTCTAGAAGGTTTACATGATTTCGTAAAAAACACGAGGTTTTAAAAAATGTGTTTTATTTCATCAATGGAATCTACAAAGTATGCACATTCTACGTCATAACGACTTTCTCTAGTTTGCGCATGCGTCCGGAAATAAGAAAAGCTTACTTCCACCGTTTTATAAAATCACAGCTTCTAGAAGATTTACATGATTTCGTAAAAAACATGAGTTTTTAGAAAATGTGTTTTATTTCATCAATGGAATCTACAAAGTATGCACATTCTACGTCATAACGACTTTCTCTAGTTTGCGCATGCGTCCGGAAATAAGAAAAGCTTACTTCCCCCATTTTTTAAAATCACAGCTTCTAAAAGGTTTACATGATTTCTTAAAAAACACGAGTTTTTAGTAAATGTGTTTTATTTCATAAATGGAATCAAGAACGTATGCACATTCTACGTCATAACGACTTTCTATAGTTTGCGCATGCGTCCGGAAATAAGAGAAGCTTACCTCCCCCGTTTTTTAAAATCACAGCTTCTAGAAGGTTTACATGATTTCTTAAAAAACACGAGGTTTTAGAAAATGTGATTTATTTCATAAATGGAATCAACAAAGTATGCACATTCTACGTCATAACGACTTTCTATAGTTTGCGCATTCGTCCGGAAATAAGAAAAGCTTACTTCCACCGTTTTTTAAAATCACAGCTTCTAGAAGGTTTACATGATTTCGTAAAAAACACGAGTTTTTTAGAAAATGTGTTTTATTTCATAAATGGAATCAACAAAGTATGAACATTCTACGTCATAACGACTTTCTATAGTTTGCGCATTCGTCCGAAAATAAGAAAAGCCTACTTCCCCCGTTTTTTAAAATCACAGCTTCTAGAAGGTTTACATGATTTCATAAAAAACATGAATTTTTAGAAAATGTGTTTTATTTCATAAATGGAATCAACAAAGTATGCACATGCTACGCCATAACGACTTTCTATAGTTTGCACATGCGTTTGGAAATAAGAAAAGCTTACTTCCCCCGTTTTTTAAAATCACAGCTTCTAGAGGGTTTACATGATTTGTTAAAAAACACGAGCTTTTAGAAAATGTGTTTTATTTCATAAATGGAATAAACAAAGTGTGCACATTCTACGTCATAACGACTTTCTATAGTTTGCACATGCGTTTGGAAATAAGAAAAGCTTACTTCCCCCGTTTTTTAAAATCACAGCTTCTAGAACCTTTACATGATTTGCTAAAAAACACGAGTTTTTAGAAAATGTGTTTTATTTCATAAATGGAATCAACAAAGTATGCACATTCGACGTCATAAGGACTTTCTATAGCTTGCGCATGCGTCTGGAAATAAGAAAAGCTTACTTCCACCGTTTTTCAAAATCATAGCTTCTAGAAGGTTTACATGATTTTGTAAAAAACATGAGTTTTTAGAAAATGTGTTTTATTTCATAAATGGAATCAACAAAGTATGCACATTCTACATCATAACGACTTTCTATAGTTTGCGCATGCGTCCGGAAATAAGAAAAGCTTACTTCCACCGTTTTTTAAAATCACAGCTTCTAGAAGGTTTACATCATTTCGTAAAAAACATATGTTTTTAGAAAATGTGTTTTATTTCATAAATGGAATCTACAAAGTATGCACATTCTATGTCATAACTACTTTCTATAGTTTGCGCATGCGTCCAGAAATAAGAAAAGCTTACTTCCGCCGTTTTTTAAAATCACAGCTTCTTGAAGGTTTACATGATTTCGTAAAAAACACGAGTTTTTAGAAAATGTGTTTTAATTCAGAAATGGAATCAACAAAGTATGCACATTCTACGTCATAACGACTTTCTATAGTTTGCGCATGCGTCCGGAAATAAGAAAAGCTTACTTCCCCCGTTTTTTAAAATCACAGCTTCTAGAAGGTTTACATGATTTCTTAAAAAACACGAGTTTTTAGAAAATGTGTTTTATTTCATAAATGGAATCAACAAAGTATGCACATTCTACGTCATAACGACTTTCTATAGTTTGCACATGCGTTTGGAAATAAGAAAAGCTTACGTCCCCCGTTTTTTTAAATCACAGCTTCTAGAAGGTTTACATGATTTCTTAAAAAACACGAGTTTTTAGAAAATGTTTTTTATTTAATAAATGGTATCAACAAAGTATGCACATTCTACGTCATAACGACTTTCTATAGTTTGCGCATGCGTTTGGAAATAAGAAAAGCTTACGTCCCCCGTTTTTTAAAATCACAGCTTCTAGAAGGTTTACATTATTTCTTAAAAAACACGAGTTTTTAGAAAATGTGTTTTATTTCATAAATGGAATCATTAAATTATGAACATTCTGCATCATAACGACTTTCTATAGTTTGCGTATTCATCCGGAAATAAGAAAAGCTTACTTCCCCCGTTTTTTAAAATCACAGCTTCTAGAACGTTTACATAATTTCTTAAAAAGCACGAGTTTTTAGAAAATGTGTTTTATTTCATAAATGGAATCAACAAAGTATGCACATTCTACGTCATAATGACTTTCTATAGTTTGCGCATGCGTCCGGAAATAAGAAAAGCTTACTTCCCCTGTTTTTTAAAATCACAGCTTCTAGAAGGTTTACATGATTTGTTAAAAAACACGAGCTTTTAGAAAATGTGTTTTATTTCATTTATGGAATCAACAAAGTATGCGCATTCTACGTCATAACGACTTTCTATAGTTTGCGCATGCGTTTGGAAATAAGAAAAGCTTACTTCCCCCGTTTTTTAAAATCACAGCTTCTAGAAGGTTTACATGATTTCTTAACAAACACGTGTTTTTAGAAAATGTGTTTTATTTCATAAATGGAATCTACAAAGTATGCACATTCTACGGCATAACGACTTTCTATAGATTGCGCATGCGTCCGGAAATAAGAAAAGCTTACTTCCCCCGTTTTTTAAAATCACAGCTTCTAGAAGTTTTACATGATTTCTTAAAAAACACGAGTTTTTAGAAAATGTGTTTTATTTCATAAATGGAATCAACAAATTATGCACATTCTACGTCATAACGACTTTCTATAGTTTGCGCATGCGTTCGGAAATAAGAAAAGCTTACTTCCACCGTTTTTTAAAATCACACCTTCTAGAAGGTTTACATGATTTCTTAAAAAACATGAGTTTTTAGAAAATGTGTTTTATTTCATAAATGAAATCTACGAAGTATGCACATTCTACGTCATAACGACTTTCTATAGTTTGCGCATGCGTCCGGAAATAAGAAAAGCTTACTTCCACCTTTTTTTAAAATCACAGCTTCTAGAAGGTTTACATGATTTCTTAAAAAACATGAGTTTTTAGAAAATGTGTTTTATTTCATAAATGGAATCAACAAAGTATGCACATTCTACGTCATAACAACATTCTATAGTTTGCGTATGTGTCAGGAAATAAGAAAAGCTTACTTCCACCGTTTTTTAAAATAAGAGCTTCAAGAAGGTTTACATGATTTCGTAAAACACATGAGTTTTTAGAAAATGTGTTTTATTTCATAAATGGAATCTACAAAGTATGCACATTCTACGTCATAACGACTTTCTATAGTTTGCGCATGCATCCGGAAATAAGAAAAGCTTACATCCACCGTTTTTTAAAATAATATATTCTAGAAGGTTTACATGATTTCGTAAAAAACACGAGTTTTTAGAAAATGTGTTTTATTTCATAAATGGAATCTACAAAGTATGCACATTCTACGTCATCACGAATTTATTTAGTTTGCGCATGCGTCCGGAAATAAGAAAAGCTTACTTCCACCGTTTTTTAAAATCACAGCTTCTAGAATGTTTACATGATTTCGTAAAAAACATGAGTTTTAAGAAAAAGTGTTTTATTTCATCAATGGAATCTACGAAGTATGCAGATTCTACGTCATAACGACTTTCTCTAGTTTGCGCATGTGTCCAGAAATAAGAAAAGCTTACTTCCCCCGTTTTTTAAAATCACAGCTTCTAGAAGGTTTACATGATTTCTTAAAAAACACGAGTTTTTAGAAAATGTGTTTTATTTCATAAATGGAATCAACAAAGTATGCACATTCTACCTCATAACGACTTTCTATAGTTTGCGCATGCATTTGGAAATAAGAAAAGCTTACTTCCCCCGTTTTTTAAAATCACAGCTTCTAGAAGGTTTACATGATTTCGTAAAAAACACGAGTTTTTAGAAAATGTGTTTTATTTCATAAATGGAATCAACAAAGTATGCACATTCTACGTCATAACGACTTTCTATAGTTTGCACATGCGTTTGGAAATAAGAAAAGATTACGTCCCCCGTTTTTTTAAATCACAGCTTCTAGAAGGTTTACATGATTTCTTAAAAAACACGAGTTTTTAGAAAATGTTTTTTATTTAATAAATGGAATCAACAAAGTATGCACATTCTACGTGATAACGACTTTCTATAGTTTGCACATGCGTCCGAAAATAAGAAAACCTTAATTCCCCCGTTTTTTAAAATCACAGCTTCTAGAAGGTTTACATGATTTCGTAAAAAACATGAGTTTTTAGAAAATGTATTTTATTTCATAAATGGAATCAACAAAGTATGCGCATTCTACGTCATAACGACTTTCTATAGTTTGCGCATGCGTTTGGAAATAAGAAAAGCTTACGTCCCCCGTTTTTTAAAATCACAGCTTCTAGAAGGTTTACATTATTTCTTAAAAAACACGAGTTTTTAGAAAATGTGTTTTATTTCATAAATGGAATAACCAAATTATGCATATTCTGCGTCATAACGACTTTCTATAGTTTGCGTATTCATCCGGAAATAAGAAAAGCTTACTTCCCCCGTTTTTTAAAATCACAGCTTCTAGAACGTTTACATAATTTCTTAAAAAACACGAGTTTTTAGAAAATGTGTTTTATTTCATAAATGGAATCAACAAAGTATGCACATTCTACGTCATAATGACTTTCTATAGTTTGCGCATGCATCCAGAAATAAGAAAAGCTTACTTCCCCCGTTTTTTAAAATCACAGCTTCTAGAAGGTTTACATGATTTGTTAAAAAACACGAGCTTTTAGAAAATGTGTTTTATTTCATTTATGTTATCAACAAAGTATGCGCATTCTACGTCATAACGACTTTCTATAGTTTGCGCATGCGTTTGGAAATAAGAAAAGCTTACTTCCCCCATTTTTTAAAATCACAGCTTCTAGAAGGTTTACATGATTTCTTAAAAAACACGAGTTTTTAGAAAATGTGTTTTATTTCATAAATGGAATCAACAAATTATGCACATTCTACGTCATAACGACTTTCTATAGTTTGCGCATGCGTCCGGAAATAAGAAAAGCTTACTTCCACCGTTTTTTAAAATCACACCTTCTAGAAGGTTTACATGATTTCTTAAAAAACATGAGTTTTTAGAAAATGTGTTTTATTTCATAAATGAAATCTACAAAGTATGCACATTCTACGTCATAACGACTTTCTATAGTTTGCGCATGCGTCCGGAAATAAGAAAAGCTTACTTCCACCTTTTTTTAAAATCACAGCTTCTAGAAGGTTTACATGATTTCTTAAAAAACATGAGTTTTTAGAAAATGTGTTTTATTTCATAAATCGAATCAACAAAGTATGCACATTCTACGTCATAACGACATTCTATAGTTTGCGTATGCGTCAGGAAATAAGAAAAGCTTACTTCCACCGTTTTTTAAAATAAGAGCTTCTAGAAGGTTTACATGATTTCGTAAAACACACGAGTTTTTAGAAAATGTGTTTTATTTCATAAATGGAATCTACAAAGTATTCACATTCTACGTCATAACGACTTTCTATAGTTTGCGCATGCATCCGGAAATAAGAAAAGCTTACATCCACCGTTTTTTAAAATAATATATTCTAGAAGGTTTACATGATTTCGTAAAAAACACGAGTTTTTAGAAAATGTGTTTTATTTCATAAATGGAATCTACAAAGTATGCACATTCTACGTCATAACGAATTTATCTAGTTTGCGCATGCGTCCGAAAATAAGAAAAGCTTACTTCCACCGTTTTTTAAAATCACAGCTTCTAGAATGTTTACATGATTTCATAAAAAACATGAGTTTTAAGAAAAAGTGTTTTATTTCATCAATGGAATCTACGAAGTATGCACATTCTACGTCATAACGACTTTCTCTAGTTTGCGCATGTGTCCGGAAATAAGAAAAGCTTACTTCCCCCGTTTTTTAAAATCACAGCTTCTAGAAGGTTTACATGATTTCTTAAAAAACACGAGTTTTTAGAAAATGTGTTTTATTTCATAAATGGAATCAACAAAGTATGCACAATCTACCTCATAACGACTTTCTATAGTTTGCGCATGCATTTGGAAATAAGAAAAGCTTACTTCCCCCGTTTTTTAAAATCACAACTTCTAGAAGGTTTACATGATTTCGTAAAAAACACGAGTTTTTTAGAAAATGTGTTTTATTTCATAAATGGAATCAACAAAGTATGCACATTCTACGTCATAACGACATTCTATAGTTTGCGTATGCATCCGCAAAATAAGAAAAGCTTACTTCCCCCATTTTTTAAAATCACAGCTTCTAGAAGGTTTACATGATTTCGTAAAAAACACGAGTTTTTAGAAAATGTGTTTTATTTCTTAAATGGAATCAACAAAGTATGCACATTCTACGTCATAACGACTTTCTATAGCTTGCGCATGCGTTTGGAAATATGAAAAGCTTACTTCCCCCGTTTTTTAAAATAACAGCTTCTAGAAGGATTACATGATTTGTTAAAAAACACGAGCTTTTAGAAAATGTGTTTTAATTCATTAATGGAATCAACAAAGTATGCGCATTCTACGTCATAACGACTTTCTATAGTTTGTGCATGCGTTTGAAAATAAGAAAAGCTTACTTCCCCCGTTTTTTAAAATCACAGCTTCTAGAAGGTTTACATGATTTCTTAAAAAACACGTGTTTTTAGAAAATGTGTTTTATTTCATCAATGGAATCTACAAAGTATGCACATTCTACGTCATAATGACTTTCTATAGTTTGCGCATGTGTCCGGAAATAAGAAAAGCTTACTTCCCCCCGTTTTTTAAAATCACAGCTTCTAGAAGGTTTACATGATTTCTTAAAAAACACGAGTTTTTAGAAAATGTGTTTTATTTCATAAATGTAATCTACAAAGTATGCACATTCTAAGTCATAACGACTTTCTCTAGTTTGCGCATGCGTCCGGAAATAAGAAAAGCTTACTTCAACCCTTTTTTAAAATCACAGCTTCTAGAAGGTTTACATGATTTCGTAAAAAACACGAGTTTTTAGAAAATGTGTTCTATTTCATAAATGGACTCAACAAAGTATGCACATTCTACGTCATAACGACTTTCTATAGTTTGGGCATGCGTTTGGAAATAGGAAAAGCTTACTTCCCTCGTTTTTTAAAATCACAGCTTCTAGAAGGTTTACATGATTTCTTAAAAAACACACGTTTCTAGAAAATGTGTTTTATTTCATAAATGGAATCAACAAAGTATGCACATTCTATGTCATAACGACTTTCGATAGTTTGTGCATGCGTCTGGAAATAAGAAAAGCTTACTTCCACCGTTTTTTAAAATCACAGCTTCTAGAAGGTTTACAAGATTTCTTAAAAAACACGAGTTTTTAGAAAATGTGTTTTAATTCATAAATGGAATCTACAAAGTATGCACATTCTACATGAGAACGACTTTCTATAGTTTGCGCATGCGTCCGGAAATAAGAAAAGCTTACTTCCCCAGTTTTTTAAAATCACAGCTTCTAGAAGATTTACATGATTTCTTAAAAAACACGAGTTTTTAGAAAATGTGTTTTATTTCCATAATGGAATCAACAAAGTATGCACATTCTACGTCATAACGACTTTCTATAGTTTGCGCATGCGTCTGGAAATAAGAAAAGCTTACTTCCCCCGTTTTTTAAAATCACAGCTTCTAGAAGGTTTACATGATTTCTTAAAAAACACGAGTTTTTAGAAAATGTGTTTTATTTCCTAAATGGAATCAACAAAGTATGCACATTCTACGTCATAACGACTTTCTATAGTTTGTGCATGCGTCTGGAAATAAAAAAGCTTACTTCCACCGTTTTTTAAAATCACAGCTTCTAGAAGGTTTACAAGATTTCTTAAAAAACACGAGTTTTTAGAAAATGTGTTTTAATTCATAAATGGAATCTACAAAGTATGCACATTCTACATCAGAACGACTTTCTATAGTTTGCGCATGCATCCGGAAATAAGAAAAGCTTACTTCCCCCGTTTTTTAAAATCACAGCTTCTAGAAGGTTTACATGATTTCTTAAAAAACACGAGTTTTTAGAAAATGTGTTTTATTTCCATAATGGAATCAACAAAGTATGCACATTCTATGTCATAACGACTTTCTTTAGTTTGCGCATGCGTCCGGAAATAAGAAAAGCTTACTTCCCCCGTTTTTTAAAATCATAGCTTCTAGAAGGTTTACATGATTTCTTAAAAAACATGAGTTTTTAGAAAATGTGTTTTATTTCTTAAATGGAATCAACAAAGTATGCACGTTCTACGTCATAACGACTTTCTATAGTTTTTGCATGCGTACGGAAATAAGAAAAGCTTACTTCCCCCGTTTTTTAAAATCACAGCTTCTAGAAGTTTTACATGATTTCTTAAAAAACACGAGTTTTTAGAAAATGTGTTTTATTTCATAAATGGAATCAACAAAGTATGCACATTCTACGTCATAACGACTTTCTATAGTTTGTGCATGCGTCCGGAAATAAGAAAAGCTTACTTCCACCGTTTTTTTAAATCACAGCTTCTAGAAGGTTTACATCATTTCGTAAAAAACACGAGTTTTTGGAAAATGTGTTTTATTTCATAAATGGAATCTACAAAGTATGCACATTCTAAGTCATAACGAATTTCTATAGTTTGCGCATGCGTGTGAAAATAAGAAAAGCTTACTTCCACCATTTTTTAAAATCGGAGCTTCTTGAAGGTTTACATGATTTCGTAAAAAACACGAGTTTTTAGAAAAGGTGTTTTATTTCATAAATGGAATCTACAAAATATGCACATTCTACGTCATAACGTCTTTCTATAGTTTGAGCATGCATCGGGCAATAAGAAAAGCTTACTTCCCTCGTTTTTTAAAATCACAGCTTCTAGAAGGTTTACATGATCTCTTAAAAAACACGAGTTTTTAGAAAATGTGGTTTATTTCATAAATGGAATCAACAAAGTATGCACATTCTACGTCATAACAACTTTCTATAGTTTGTGCATGCGTCCGGAAATAAGAAAAGCTTACTTCCACCGTTTTTTAAAATAATAGCTTCTAGAAGGTTTACATGATTTCGTAAAAAACATGACTTTTTAGAAAATGTGTTTTATCTCATAAATGGAATCTACAAAGTATGTACATTCTTTGTCATAATGAATTTCTATTGTTTGCGCATGCCTCCGGAAATAAGAAAAGCTTACTTCCCCCTTTTTTTAAAATCACAGCTTCTAGAAGGTTTACATGATTTCGTAAAAAACACGAGTTTTTAGAAAATGTGTTTTATTTCATAAATGGAATCTACAAAGTATGCACATTCTACGTCATAACGACTTTCTATAGTTTGCGCATTCGTCCGGAAATAAGAAAAGCTTACTTCCACCGTTTTTTAAAATCACAGCTTCTAGAAGGTTTACATGATTTCGTAAAAAACACGAGTTTTTAGAAAATGTGTTTTATTTCATAAATGGAATCTACAAATTATGCACATTCTACGTCATAATGACTTTCTATAGTTTGCGCATGCGTCCGGAAATAAGAAAAGCTTAATTCCCCCGTTTTTTAAAATCACAGCTTCTAGAAGTTTTACATGATTTCTTAAAAAGCAAGAGTTTTTAGAACATTTGTTTTATTTCATAAATGGAATCAACAAAGTATGCACATTCTACGTCATAACGATTTCTATAGTTTGCGCATGCATCTAGAAATAAGAAAAGCTTACTTCCACTGTTTTTTAAAATCACAGCGTCTAGAAGGTTTACATGATTTCTTAAAAAACATGAGTTTTTAGAAAATGTGTTTTATTTCATAAATGGAATCAACAAAGTATGCACATTCTACGTCATAACGACTTTCTATAGTTTACACATGCGTCCGGAAATAAGAAAAGCTTACTTCCACTGTTTTTTAAAATCACAGCTTCTAGAAGGTTTACATGATTTCGTAAAAAACACGAGTTTTTAGAAAATGTGTTTTATTTCATAAATGGAATCTACAAAGTATGCACATTCTACGTCATAATGACTTTCTATAGTTTGCGCATGCGTCCGGAAATAAGAAAAGCTTACTTCCCCCGTTTTTTAAAATCACAGCTTCTAGAAGGTTTACATGATTTCTTAAAAAACACGAGTTTTTAGAAAATGTGTTTTATTTCATAAATGGAATCAACAAAGTATGCACATTCTACGTCATAACGACTTTCTATAGTTTGCGCATGCGTTCGGAAATAAGAAAATCTTACTTCCACCGTTTTTTAAAATCACAGCTTCTAGAAGGTTTACATGATTTCGTAAAAAACACGAGTTTTTAGAAAATGTGATTTATTTCATAAATGGAATCTACAAAGTATGCACATTCTACGTCATAACGACTTTCTATAGTTTGCGCATGCCTCCGGAAATAAGAAAAGCTTACTTCCACCGTTTTTTAAAATCACAGCTTCTAGAAGGTTTACATGATTTCTTAAAAAACACGAGTTTTTAGAAAATGTGTTTTATTTCATAAATGGAATCAACAAAGTATGCACATTCTACGTCATAATGACTTTCTATAGTTTGCGCATGCGTCGGGAAATAAGAAAAGCTTACTTCCCCCGTTTTTAAAATCACAGCTTCTAGAAGGTTTACATGATTTCTTAAAAAACACGAGTTTTTAGAAAATGTGTTTTATTTCATAAATGGAATCAACAAAGTATGCACATTCTACATCATAACAACTTTCTATAGTTTGCACATTCGTCCGGAAATTAGAAAAGCTTACCTCCACCGTTTTTTAAAATCACAGTTTCTAGAAGGTTTACATGATTTCTTAAAAAACACGAGTTTTTAGAAAATGTTTTTTATTTCCTAAATAGAATCAAGAAAGTATGCACATTCCACGTCATAACTACTTTCTATAGTTTGCGCATGCGTCCGGAAATAAGAAAAGCTAACTTCCACCGTTTTTTAAAATCACAGCTTCTAGAAGGTTTACATGATTTCGTCAAAAACACGAGTTTTTAGAAAATGTGTTTTACTTCATAAAAGGAATCTACAAAGTATGCACATTCTACGTCATAACGACTTTCTATAGTTTTCGCATGCGTCAGGAAATAAGAAAAGCTTACTTCCACCGTTTTTCAAAATCACAACTTCTAGAAGGTTTACATGATTTCTTAAAAAACACGAGTTTTTAGAAAATGTGTTTTATTTCATAATTGGAATCAACAAAGTATGCACATTCTACGTCATAACGACTTTCTATAGTTTCCGCATGCGTTTGGAAATAAGAAAAGCTTACTTCCACCGTTTTTTAAAGTCACAGCTTCTAGAAGGTTTACAAGATTTCTTAAAAAACAAGAGTTTTTAGAAAATGTGTTTTATTTCATAAATGGAATCAAGAAAGTATGCAAATTCTACGTCATAACGACTTTCTATAGTTTCCGCATGCGTTTGGAAATAAGAAAAGCTTACTTCCACCGTTTTTTAAAGTCACAGCTTCTAGAAGGTTTACAAGATTTCTTAAAAAACACGAGTTTTTAGAAAATGTGTTTTATTTCATAAATGGAATCAACAAAGTATGCACATTCTACATAATAACGACTTTCTATAGTTTCCGCATTTGACCGAAAATAAGAAAAGCTTACTTCCACCGTTTTTTAAAATCATAGCTTCTAGAAGGTTTACATGATTTCATAAAAAACACGAGTTTTTAGAAAATGTGTTTTATTTCATAAATGGAATCAACAAAGAATGCACATTCTACATCATAACAACTTTCTATACTTTGCGCATGCGTCCGGAAATAAGAAAAGCTTACTTCCCCCGTTTTTTAAAATCACAGCTTTTAGAAGGTTTACATGATTTCTTAAAAAACACGAGTTTTTAGAAAATGTGTTTTATTTCATAAATGGAATCAACAAAGTATGGACATTCTACGTCATAAGGATTTTCTATAGTTTGCGCATGCGTCCGGAAATAAGAAAAGCTTACTTCCACCGTTTTTCAAAATCACAACTTCTAGAAGGTTTACATGATTTCTTAAAAAACACGAGTTTTTAGAAAAGTTGTTTTATTTCATAAATGGAATCAACAAAGTATGCACATTCTACGTCATAACGAATTTCTATAGTTTCTGCATGCGTTTGGAAATAAGAAAAGCTTACTTCCCCCGTTTTTTAAAATCACAGCTTCTAGAAGGTTTACATGATTTCTTAAAAAAATGAGTTTTTAGAAAATGTGTTTTATTTCATAAATGGAATCAACAAAGTATGCACATTCTACGTCATAACGAATTTCTATAGTTTGCGCATGCGTTTGGAAATAAGAAAAGCTTACTTCTCCCGTTTTTTAAAATCACAGCTTCTAGAAGGTTTACATGATTTCTTAAAAAACATGATTTTTTAGAAAATGTGTTTTATTTCATAAATGGAATCTACAAAGTATGCACATTCTACGTCATAACGACTTTGTATAGTTTGCGCATTCGACCGGAAATAAGAAAAGCTTACTTCCCCCGTTTCTTAAAATCACAGCTTCTAGAAGGTTTACATGATTTCGTAAAATACACGAGTTTTTAGAAAATGTGTTTTATTTCATAAATGAAATCAACAAAGTATGCACATTCTATGTCATAACGACTTTCTATAGTTTGCGCATTTGTCCAGAAATAAGAAAAGCTTACTTCCACCGTTTTTTAAAATCACAGCTTCTAGAAGGTTTACATGAGTTTTTAGAAAATGTGTTTTATTTCATAAATGCAATCAACAAAGTATGCACATTCTACGCCATAACGACTTTCTATAGTTTGCGCATGCGTCCGGAAATAAGAAAAGCTTACTTCCCCCGTTTTTTAAAATCACAGCTTCTAGAAGGTTTACATGATTTCCTAAAAAACATGAGTTTTTAGAAAATGTGTTTTCTTTCATAAATGGAATCAACAAAGTATGCACATTCTACGTCATAACGACTTTCTATAGTTTGCGCATGCGTTTGGAAATATGAAAAGCTTACTTCCCCCGTTTTTTAAAATCACAGCTTCTAGAAGGTTTACATGATTTCTTAAAAAAACGAGTTTTTAGAAAATGTGTTTTATTTCATAAATGGAATCAACAAAGTATGCACATTCTACGTCATAACGAATTTCTATAGTTTGCGCATGCGTTTGGAAATAAGAAAAGCTTACTTCTCCCGTTTTTTAAAATCACAGCTTCTAGAAGGTTTACATGATTTCTTAAAAAACATGATTTTTTAGAAAATGTGTTTTATTTCATAAATGGAATCTACAAAGTATGCACATTCTACGTCATAACGACTTTGTATAGTTTGCGCATTCGACCGGAAATAAGAAAAGCTTACTTCCCCCGTTTCTTAAAATCACAGCTTCTAGAAGGTTTACATGATTTCGTAAAATACACGAGTTTTTAGAAAATGTGTTTTATTTCATAAATGAAATCAACAAAGTATGCACATTCTATGTCATAACGACTTTCTATAGTTTGCGCATTTGTCCAGAAATAAGAAAAGCTTACTTCCACCGTTTTTTAAAATCACAGCTTCTAGAAGGTTTACATGAGTTTTTAGAAAATGTGTTTTATTTCATAAATGCAATCAACAAAGTATGCACATTCTACGCCATAACGACTTTCTATAGTTTGCGCATACGTCCGGAAATAAGAAAAGCTTACTTCCCCCGTTTTTTAAAATCACAGCTTCTAGAAGGTTTACATGATTTCTTAAAAAACACGAGTTTTTAGAAAATGTGTTTTATTTCATAAAGGAAATCTACAAAGTATGCTTATTCTACGTCATAACGACTTTCTATAGTTTGCGCATGCGTCCGGAAATAAGAAAAGCTTACTTCCACCATTTTTTAAAATAATAGCTTCTAGAAGGTTTACATGATTTCGTAAAAAACACGAGTTTTTAGAAAATGTGTTTTATTTCATAAATGGAATCTACAAAATATGCACATTCTACGTCATAACGACTTTCTCTAGTTTGCGCATGCGTCCGGAAATAAGAAAAGCTTACTTCCACCGTTTTTTAAAATCACAGCTTCTAGAAGGTTTACATGATTTCGTAAAGAACACGGGTTTTTAGAAAATGTGTTTTATTTCATAAATGGAATCTACAAAGTATGCACATTCTACATCATAACGACTTTCTCTAGTATGCGATGCGTCCGGAAATAAGAAAAGCTTACTTCCATCGTTTTATTCTATCACAGCTTCTAGAAGGTTTACATGATTTCGTAAAAAACACGAGTTTTTATAAAATGTGTTTTATTTCATCAATGGAATCTACAAAGTATGCACATTCTACGTCAGAACGACTTTCTATATTTTGCGCAGGCGTCCGGAAATAAGAAAAGCTTACTTCCACTGTTTTTTAAAGTCACAGCTTCTAGAAGGTTTACATGATTTCTTAAAAAACACGAGTTTTTAGAAAATGTGTTTTATTTCATAAATGGAATCAACAAAGTATGCACATTCTACGTCAGAACGACTTTCTATAGTTTGCGCATGCGTCCGGAAATAAGAAAAGCTTACTTCCCCCATTTTTTAAAATCACAGCTTCTAGAAGGTTTAGATGATTTCTTAAAAAACACGAGTTTTTACAAAATGTGTTTTATTTCATAAACGAAATCAACAAAGTATGCACATTCTACGTCATAACGACTTTCTATAGTTTGCGCATGCGTCCGGAAATAAGAAAAGCTTACTTCCACCGTTTTTTAAAATCACAGCTTCTAGAAGGTTTACATGATTTCTTAAAAAACACGAGTTTTTAGAAAATGTGGTTTATTTCATAAATGGAATCAACAAAGTATGCACATTCTACGTCATAACGACTTTCTATAGTTTGTGCATGCGTCCGGAAATAAGAAAAGCTTACTTCCACCGTTTTTTAAAATAATAGCTTCTAGAAGGTTTACATGATTTCGTAAAAAACACGAGTTTTTAGAAAATGTGTTTTATTTCATAAATGGAGTCTACAAAGTATGCACATTCTTCGTCATAACGACTTTCTATTGTTTGCGCATGCGTCCGGAAATAAGAAAAGCTTACTTCCCCCTTTTTTTAAAATCACAGCTTCTAGAAGGTTTACATGATTTCTTAAAAAACACGAGTTTTTAGAAAATGTGTTTTATTTCATAAATGGAATCAACAAAGTATGCAAATTCTACGTCATAACGACTTTCTATAGTTTCCGCATGCATTTGGAAATAAGAAAAGCTTACTTCCACCGTTTTTTAAAGTCACAGCTTCTAGAAGGTTTACAAGATTTCTTAAAAAACACGAGTTTTTAGAAAATATGTTTTATTTCATAAATGGAATCAACAAAGTATGCACATTCTACATAATAACGACTTTCTATAGTTTCCGCATTTGACCGAAAATAAGAAAAGCTTACTTCCACCGTTTTTTAAAATCATAGCTTCTAGTAGGTTTACATGATTTCATAAAAAACACGAGTTTTTAGATAATGTGTTTTATTTCATAAATGGAATCAACAAAGAATGCACATTCTACGTCATAACAACTTTCTATAGTTTGCGCATGCGTCCGGAAATAAGAAAAGCTTACTTCCCCCGTTTTTTAAAATCACAGCTTTTAGAAGGTTTACATGATTTCTTAAAAAACACGAGGTTTTAGAAAATGTGTTTTATTTCATAAATGGAATCAACAAAGTATGGACATTCTACGTCATAAGGACTTTCTATAGTTTGCGCATGCGTCCGGAAATAAGAAAGGCTTACTTCCACCGTTTTTCAAAATGACAACTTCTAAAAGGTTTACATGATTTCCTAAAAAACACGAGTTTTTAGAAAATGTGTTTTATTTTATAAATGGAATCAACAAAGTATGCACATTCTACGTCATAACGACTTTCTATAGTTTCCGCATGCGTTTGGAAATAAGAAAAGCTTACTTCCACCATTTTTTAAAGTCACAGCTTCTAGAAGGTTTACAAGATTTCTTAAAAAACACGAGTTTTTAGAAAATGTGTTTTATTTCATAAATGGAATCAACAAAGTATGCACATTCTACATAATAACGACTTTCTATAGTTTCCGCATTTGACCGAAAATAAGAAAAGCTTACTTCCACCATTTTTTAAAATCATAGCTTCTAGAAGGTTTACATGATTTCATAAAAAACACGAGTTTTTAGAAAATGTGTTTTATTTCATAAATGGAATCAACAAAGAATGCACATTCTACGTCATAACAAGTTTCTATAGTTTGTGCATGCGTCCGGAAATAAGAAAACCTTACTTCCCCCGTTTTTTAAAATCACAGCTTTTAGAAGGTTTACATGATTTCTTAAAAAACACTAGTTTTTAGAAAATGTGTTTTATTTCATAAATGAAATCAACAAAGTATACACATTCTATGTCATAACGACTTTCTATAGTTTGCGCATTCGTCCGGAAATAAGAAAAGCTTACTTCCACCGTTTTTTAAAATCACAACTCCTAGAAGGTTTACATGAGTTTTTATAAAATGTGTTTTATTTCATAAATGCAATCAACAAAGTATGCACATTCTACGCCAAAACGACTTTCTATAGTTTGCGCATGCGTCCGGAAATAAGAAAAGCTTACTTCCCCCGTTTTTTAAAATCACAGCTTCTAGAAGGTTTACATGATTTCCTAAAAAACATGAGTTTTTAGAAAATGTGTTTTCTTTCATAAATGAAATCAACAAAGTATGCACATTCTACGTCATAACGACTTTCTATAGTTTGCGCATGCGTCCGGAAATAAGAAAATCTTACTTCCCCCTTTTTTTAAAATCACAGCCTCTAGAAGGTTTACATGATTTCTTAAAAAACACGAGTTTTTAGAAAATGTGTTTTATTTCATAAATGGAATCAACAAAGTATGCACATTCTACGTCATAACGAGTTTCTATAGTTTGCGCATGCGTCCGGAAATAAGAAAATCTTACTTCCCCCTTTTTTTAAAATCACAGCCTCTAGAAGGTTTACATGATTTCTTAAAAAAACGAGTTTTTAGAAAATGTGTTTTATTTCATAAATGGAATCAACAAAGTATGCACATTCTACGTCATAACGAATTTCTATAGTTTGCGCATGCGTTTGGAAATAAGAAAAGCTTACTTCTCCCGTTTTTTAAAATCACAGCTTCTAGAAGGTTTACATGATTTCTTAAAAAACACGAATTTTTAGAAAATGTGTTTTATTTCATAAATGGAATCAACAAAGTATGCACATTCTACGTCATAACGAACTTCTATAGTTTGCGCATGCGTTTGGAAATAAGAAAAGCTTACTTCCCCTGTTTTTTAAAATCACAGCTTCTAGAAGGTTTACATGATTTCTTAAAAAACACGAGTTTTTAGAAAATGTGTTTTATTTCATAAATGGAATCAACAAAGTATGCACATTCTACGTCATAACGAACTTCTATAGTTTGCGCATGCGTTTGGAAATAAGAAAAGCTTACTTCCCCCGTTTTTTAAAATCACAGCTTCTAGAAGGTTTAGATGATTTCTTAAAAAACACGAGTTTTTATAAAATGTGTTTTATTTCATAAACGAAATCAACAAAGTATGCACATTCTACGTCATAACGACTTTCTATAGTTTGCGCATGCGTCCGGAAATAAGAAAACCTTACTTCCACCGTTTTTCAAAATCACAGCTTCTAGAAGGTTTACATGATTTCTTAAAAAACACGAGTTTTTAGAAAATGTGTTTTATTTCATATATGGAATCAACAAAGTATGCACATTCTACGTCATAACGACTTTCTATAGTTTGCGCATGCGTCCGGAAATAAGAAAAGCTTACTTCCCCCGTTTTTTAAAATCACAGCTTCTAGAAGGTTTACATCATTTCGTAAAAAACAAGAGTTTTTAGAAAATGTGTTTTAATTCATAAATGGAATCTACAAAGTATGCACATTCTTCGTCATAACGACTCTCTATAGTTTGCGCATGCGTCCGGAAATAAGAAAAGCTTACTTCCCCCGTTTTTTAAAATCACAGCTTCTAGAAGGTTTACATCATTTCGTAAAAAACAAGAGTTTTTAGAAAATGTGTTTTAATTCATAAATGGAATCTACAAAGTATGCACATTCTACATCAGAACGACTTTCTATAGTTTGCGCATGCGTTTGGAAATAAGAAAAGCTTACTTCCCCTGTTTTTTAAAATCACAGCTTCTAGAAGGTTTACATGATTTCTTAAAAAACACGAGTTTTTAGAAAATGTGTTTTATTTCATAAATGGAATCAACAAAGTATGCACATTCTACGTCATAATGAACTTCTATAGTTTGCGCATGCGTTTGGAAATAAGAAAAGCTTACTTCCCCTGTTTTTTAAAATCACAGCTTCTAGAAGGTTTACATGATTTCTTAAAAAACACGAGTTTTTAGAAAATGTGTTTTATTTCATAAATGGAATCAACAAAGTATGCACATTCTACGTCATAACGAACTTCTATAGTTTGCGCATGCGTTTGGAAATAAGAAAAGCTTACTTCCCCCGTTTTTTAAAATCACAGCTTCTAGAAGGTTTAGATGATTTCTTAAAAAACACGAGTTTTTAGAAAATGTGTTTTATTTCATAAATGGAATCAACAAAGTATGCACATTCTACGTCATAACGACTTTCTATAGTTTGCGCATGCGTCCGGAAATAAGAAAAGCTTACTTCCACCGTTTTTCAAAATCACAGCTTCTAGAAGGTTTACATGATTTCTTAAAAAACAGGAGTTTTTAGAAAATGTGTTTTATTTCACAAATGGAACCTAAAAAGTATACACATTCTACGTCACAACGACTTTCTTTAGTTTGCGCATGCGTCCGGAAATAAGAAAAGCTTACTTCCACCGGTTTTTAAAATCACAGCTTCTAGAAGGTTTACATGATTTCTTAAAAAACACGACTTTTTAGAAAATGTGTTTTATTTCATAAATGGAATCAACAAAGTATGCACATTCTACGTCATAACCACTTTCTATAGTTTGCGCATGCGTCCGAAAATAAGAAAAGCTTACTTCCCCTATTTTTTAAAATCACAACTTCTAGAAGGTTTACATGATTTCTTAAAAAACACGAGTTTTTAGAAAATGTGTTTTATTTCATAAATGAAATCAACAAAGTATGCACATTCTACGTCATAACGACTTTCTATAGTTTGCGCATGCGTCCGGAAATAAGAAAAGCTTACTTCCACCGTTTTTCAAAATCACAGCTTCTAGAAGGTTTACATGATTACGTAAAAAACACGAGTTTTTAGAAAATGTGCTTTATTTCATAAATGGAATGTACAAAGTATGCACATTATACGTCATAACGACTTTCTATAGTTTGCGCATGCGTCTGGAAATAAGAAAAGCTTACTTCCCCCGTTTTTTAAAATCACAGCTTCTAGAAGGTTTACATGATTTGTTAAAAAACACGAGTTTTTAGAAAATGTGTTTTATTTCATCAATGGAAACAACAAATTATGCACATTCTACGTGATAACGACTTTCTATAGTTTGCGCATACGTCCGAAAATAAGAAAAGCTTACTTCCATCGTTTTTTAAAATCACAGCTTCTAGAAGGTTTACATGATTTCTTAAAAAACACGAGTTTTTAGAAAATGTGTTTTATTTCATAAATGGAATCAACAAAGTATGCACATTCTACGTCATAACGACTTTCTATAGTTTGCGCATTCGTCCGGAAATAAGAAAACCTTACTTCCACCGTTTGTTAAAATCACAGCAACTAGAAGGTTTACATGATTTCTTAAAAAACACGAGTTTTTAGAAAATGTGTTTTATTTCATATATGGAATCAACAAAGTATGCACATTCTACGTCATAACGACTTTCTATAGTTTGCGCATGCGTCCGGAAATAAGAAAAGCTTACTTCCCCCGTTTTTTAAAATCACAGCTTCTAGAAGGTTTACATCATTTCGTAAAAAACAAGAGTTTTTAGAAAATGTGTTTTAATTCATAAATGGAATCTACAAAGTATGCACATTCTTCGTCATAACGACTCTCTATAGTTTGCGCATTCGTCCGGAAATAAGAAAAGCTTACTTCCCCCGTTTTTTAAAATCACAGCTTCTAGAAGGTTTACATCATTTCGTAAAAAACAAGAGTTTTTAGAAAATGTGTTTTAATTCATAAATGGAATCTACAAAGTATGCACATTCTACATCAGAACGACTTTCTATAGTTTGCGCATGCGTTTGGAAATAAGAAAAGCTTACTTCCCCTGTTTTTTAAAATCACAGCTTCTAGAAGGTTTACATGATTTCTTAAAAAACACGAGTTTTTAGAAATTGTGTTTTATTTCATAAATGGAATCAACAAAGTATGCACATTCTACGTCATAATGAACTTCTATAGTTTGCGCATGCGTTTGGAAATAAGAAAAGCTTACTTCCCCTGTTTTTTAAAATCACAGCTTCTAGAAGGTTTACATGATTTCTTAAAAAACACGAGTTTTTAGAAAATGTGTTTTATTTCATAAATGGAATCAACAAAGTATGCACATTCTACGTCATAACGAACTTCTATAGTTTGCGCATGCGTTTGGAAATAAGAAAAGCTTACTTCCCCCGTTTTTTAAAATCACAGCTTCTAGAAGGTTTAGATGATTTCTTAAAAAACACGAGTTTTTATAAAATGTGTTTTATTTCATAAACGAAATCAACAAAGTATGCACATTCTACGTCATAACGACTTTCTATAGTTTGCGCATGCGTCCGGAAATAAGAAAAGCTTACTTCCACCGTTTTTTAAAATCACAGCTTTTAGAAGGTTTACATGATTTCTTAAAAAACACGAGGTTTTAGAAAATGTGTTTTATTTCATAAATGGAATCAACAAAGTATGGACATTCTACGTCATAAGGACTTTCTATAGTTTGCGCATGCGTCCGGAAATAAGAAAAGCTTACTTCCACCGTTTTTCAAAATCACAACTTCTAAAAGGTTTACATGATTTCTTAAAAAACACGAGTTTTTAGAAAATGTGTTTTATTTCATAAATGGAATCTACAAAGTGTGCACATTCTACGTCATAACGACTTTCTATATTTGCGCATTCGTCCGGAAATAAGAAAAGCTTACTTCCACCGTTTTTTAAAGTCACAGCTTCTAGAAGGTTTACAAGATTTCTTCAAAAACACGAGTTTTTAGAAAATGTGTTTTATTTCATAAATGGAATCAACAAAGTATGCACATTCTACGAAATAACGACTTTCTATAGTTTGCGCATGCGTTCAGAAATAAGGAAAGCTTACTTCCCTCGTTTTTTAAAATCACAGCTTCTAGAAGGTTTACATGATTTCTTAAAAAACACGAGTTTTTAGAAAATGTGTTTTATTTCATAAATGGAATCTACAAAGTATGCACATTCTACATCATAACGTCTTTCTATAGTTTGCGCATGCATCCGGAAATAAGAAAAACCTTACTTCCCCCGTTTTTTAAAATCGCAGCTTCTAGAAGGTTTACATGATTTCTTAAAAAACACGAGTTTTTAGAAAATGTGGTTTATTTCATAAATGGAATCAACAAAGTATGCACATTCTACGTCATAACGACTTTCTATAGTTTGTGCATACGTACGGAAATAAGAAAAGCTTACTTCCACCGTTTTTTAAAATAATAGCTTCTAGAAGGTTTACATGATTTCGTAAAACACGCGAGTTTTTAGAAAATGTGTTTTATTTAATAAATGGAGTCTACAAAGTATTCACATTCTTCATCATAACGACTTTCTATTGTTTGCGCATGCGTCCGGAAATAAGAAAAGCTTACTTCCCCCTTTTTTTAAAATCACAGCTTCTAGACGGTTTACAAGATTTCTTAAAAAACACGAGTTTTTAGAAAACGTGTTTTATTTCATAAATGGAATCAACAAAGTATGCACATTCTACGTAATAACGACTTTCTATAGTTTCCGCATTCGACCGGAAATAAGAAAAGCTTACTTCCACCATTTTTTAAAATCATAGCTTCTAGAAGGTTTACATGATTTCATAAAAAACACGAGTTTTAAGAAAATGTGTTTTATTTCATAAATGGAATCAACAAAGTATGGACATTCTACGTCATAAGGACTTTCTATAGTTTGTAAATGCGTCCGGAAATAAGAAAAGCTTACTTCCACCGTTTTTCAAAATCACAGCTTCTAGAAGGTTTACATGATTTCTTAAAAAACACGAGTTTTTAGAAAATGTGTTTTATTTCATAAATGGAATCAACAAAGTATGCACATTCTACGTCATAACGACTTTCTATAGTTTGCGCATCCATTTGGAAATAAGCAAAGCTTACTTCCCCCGTTTTTTAAAATCACAGCTTCTAGAAGGTTTACATGATTTGTTAAAAAACATGAGTTTTTAGAAAATGTGTTTTATTTCATAAATGGAATCAACAAAGTATGAACATTCTACGTCATAATGACCTTCTATAGTTTGCGCATGCGTCCGGAAATAAGAAAAGCTTACTTCCACCGTTTTTTAAAATAATAGCTTCTAGAAGGTTTACATGATTTCGTAAAAAACACGGGTTTTTAGAAAATGTGTTTTATTTCATAAATGGAATCTACAAAGTATGCACATTCTACGTCATAACGACTTTCTATAGTTTGCGCATGCGTTTGGAAATAAGAAAAACTTACTTCCCCCGTTTTTTAAAATCACAGCTTCTAGAAGGTTTACATGATTTCTTAAAAAACACGAGTTTTTAGAAAATGTGTTTTATTTCATAAATGGAATCAACAAAGTATGCACATTCTACATCATAATGACTTTCTATAGTTTGCGCATGCGTTTGGAAATAAGAAAAACTTACTTCCCCCGTTTTTTAAAATCACAGCTTCTAGAAGGTTTACATGATTTGTTAAAAAATACGAGTTTTTAGAAAATGTGTTTTATTTCATAAATGGAATCAACAAAGTATGCACATTCTACGTCATAACGACTTTCTATAGTTTGCGCATGCGTTTGGAAATAAGAAAAGCTTACTTCCACCGTTTTTTAAAATAATACCTTCTAGAAGGTTTACATGATTTCGTAAAAAACACGAGTTTTTAGAAAATGTGTTTTATTTCATAAATGGAATGTACAAAGTATGCACATTCTACGTCAGAACGAGTTTCTATAGTTTGCGCATGCGTCCAGAAATAAGAAAAGCTTACTTCCCCCGTTTTTTAAAATCACAGCTTCTAGAAGGTTTACATGATTTCTTAAAAAACACGAGTTTTTAGAAAATGTGTTTTATTTCATAAATGGAATCAACAAAGTATGCACATTCTACGTCATAACGAATTTCTATAGTTTGCGCATGCGTTTGGAAATAAGAAAAGCTTACTTCCCCCGTTTTTTAAAATCACAGCTTCTAGAAGGTTTACATGATTTCTTAAAAAACATGAGTTTTTATAAAATGTGTTTTATTTCATAAACGAAATCAACAAAGTATGCACATTCTACGTCATAACGAATTTCTATACTTTGCGCATGCGTCCGGAAATAAGAAAAGCTTACTTCCACCGTTTTTTAAAATCACAGCTTCTAGAAGGTTTACATCATTTCGTAAAAAACACGAGTTTTTAGAAAATGTGTTTTATTTCATAAATGGAATCTACAAAGTATGCAAATTCTACGTCATAACGACTTTCTATAGTTTGCGCATGCATTTGGAAATAAGAAAAGCTTAGTTCCACCATTTTTTAAAATAATAGCTTCTAGAAGATTTACATGATTTCGTAAAAAACACGAGTTTTTAGAAAATGTGTTTTATTTCATAAATGGAATCTACAAAGTATGCACATTCTTCGTCATAACGACTCTCTATAGTTTGCGCATGCGTCCGGAAATAAGAAAAGCTTACTTCCCCCGTTTTTTAAAATCACAGCTTCTAGAAGGTTTACATCATTTCGTAAAAAACAAGAGTTTTTAGAAAATGTGTTTTAATTCATAAATGGAATCTACAAAGTATGCACATTCTACATCAGAACGACTTTCTATAGTTTGCGCATGCGTCCGGAAATAAGAAAAGCTTACTTCCCCCGTTTTTTAAAATCACAGCTTCTAGAAGGTTTACATGATTTCTTAAAAAACACGAGTTTTTAGAAAATGTGTTTTATTTCATAAATGGAATCAACAAAGTATGCACATTCTACGCATAACGAACTTCTATAGTTTGCGCATGCGTTTGGAAATAAGAAAAGCTTACTTCCCCCGTTTTTTCAAATCACAGCTTCTAGAAGGTTTAGATGATTTCTTAAAAAACACGAGTTTTTAGAAAATGTGTTTTATTTCATAAATGGAATCAACAAAGTATGCACATTCTACGTCATAACGAACTTCTATAGTTTGCGCATGCGTTTGGAAATAAGAAAAGCTTACTTCCCCCGTTTTTTAAAATCACAGCTTCTAGAAGGTTTAGATGATTTCTTAAAAAACACGAGTTTTTATAAAATGTGTTTTATTTCATAAACGAAATCAACAAAGTATGCACATTCTACGTCATAACGACTTTCTATAGTTTGCGCATGCGTCCGGAAATAAGAAAAGCTTACTTCCACCGTTTTTTAAAATCACAGCTTTTAGAAGGTTTACATGATTTCTTAAAAAACACGAGGTTTTAGAAAATGTGTTTTATTTCATAAATCGAATCAACAAAGTATGGACATTCTACGTTATAAGGACTTTCTATAGTTTGCGCATGCGTCCGGAAATAAGAAAAGCTTACTTCCACCGTTTTTCAAAATCACAACTTCTAAAAGGTTTACATGATTTCTTAAAAAACACGAGTTTTTAGAAAATGTGTTTTATTTCATAAATGGAATCTACAAAGTGTGCACATTCTACGTCATAACGACTTTCTATATTTGCGCATTCGTCCGGAAATAAGAAAAGCTTACTTCCACCGTTTTTTAAAGTCACAGCTTCTAGAAGGTTTACAAGATTTCTTCAAAAACACGAGTTTTTAGAAAATGTGTTTTATTTCATAAATGGAATCAACAAAGTATGCACATTCTACGTCATAACGACTTTCTAAAGTTTGCGCATGCGTTCAGAAATAAGGAAAGCTTACTTCCCTCGTTTTTTAAAATCACAGCTTCTAGAAGGTTTACATGATTTCTTAAAAAACACGAGTTTTTAGAAAATGTGTTTTATTTCATATATGGAAACAACAAAGTATGCACATTCTACATGATAACGACTTTCTATAGTTTGCGCATACGTCCGGAAATAAGAAAAGCTTACTTCCAGCGTTTTTTAAAATCACAGCTTCTAGAAGGTTTACATGATTTACTAAAAAACACGAGTTTTTAGAAAATGTGTTTTATTTCATAAATGGAATCATCAAAGTATGCACATTCTACGTCATAACGACTTTCTATAGTTTGCGCATGCGTACGGAAATAAGAAAAGCTTACTTCTCACGTTTTTTAAAATCACAGCTTCTAGAAGGTTTACATGATTTCGTAAAAAACACGAGTTTTTAGAAAATGTGTTTTATTTCATAAATGGAATGTACAAAGTATGCACATTCTACGTCAGAACGAGTTTCTATAGTTTGCGCATGCGTCCAGAAATAAGAAAAGCTTACTTCCCCCGTTTTTTAAAATCACAGCTTCTAGAAGGTTTACATGATTTCTTAAAAAACACGAGTTTTTAGAAAATGTGTTTTATTTCATAAATGGAATCAACAAAGTATGCACATTCTACGTCATAACGAATTTCTATAGTTTGCGCATGCGTTTGGAAATAAGAAAAGCTTACTTCCCCCGTTTTTTAAAATCACAGCTTCTAGAAGGTTTACATGATTTCTTAAAAAACATGAGTTTTTATAAAATGTGTTTTATTTCATAAACGAAATCAACAAAGTATGCACATTCTACGTCATAACGAATTTCTATACTTTGCGCATGCGTCCGGAAATAAGAAAAGCTTACTTCCACCGTTTTTTAAAATCACAGCTTCTAGAAGGTTTACATCATTTCGTAAAAAACACGAGTTTTTAGAAAATGTGTTTTATTTCATAAATGGAATCTACAAAGTATGCAAATTCTACGTCATAACGACTTTCTATAGTTTGCGCATGCATTTGGAAATAAGAAAAGCTTAGTTCCACCATTTTTTAAAATAATAGCTTCTAGAAGATTTACATGATTTCGTAAAAAACACGAGTTTTTAGAAAATGTGTTTTATTTCATAAATGGAATCTACAAAGTATGCACATTCTTCGTCATAACGACTCTCTATAGTTTGCGCATGCGTCCGGAAATAAGAAAAGCTTACTTCCCCCGTTTTTTAAAATCACAGCTTCTAGAAGGTTTACATCATTTCGTAAAAAACAAGAGTTTTTAGAAAATGTGTTTTAATTCATAAATGGAATCTACAAAGTATGCACATTCTACATCAGAACGACTTTCTATAGTTTGCGCATGCGTCCGGAAATAAGAAAAGCTTACTTCCCCCGTTTTTTAAAATCACAGCTTCTAGAAGGTTTACATGATTTCTTAAAAAACACGAGTTTTTAGAAAATGTGTTTTATTTCATAAATGGAATCAACAAAGTATGCACATTCTACGCATAACGAACTTCTATAGTTTGCGCATGCGTTTGGAAATAAGAAAAGCTTACTTCCCCCGTTTTTTCAAATCACAGCTTCTAGAAGGTTTAGATGATTTCTTAAAAAACACGAGTTTTTAGAAAATGTGTTTTATTTCATAAATGGAATCAACAAAGTATGCACATTCTACGTCATAACGAACTTCTATAGTTTGCGCATGCGTTTGGAAATAAGAAAAGCTTACTTCCCCCGTTTTTTAAAATCACAGCTTCTAGAAGGTTTAGATGATTTCTTAAAAAACACGAGTTTTTATAAAATGTGTTTTATTTCATAAACGAAATCAACAAAGTATGCACATTCTACGTCATAACGACTTTCTATAGTTTGCGCATGCGTCCGGAAATAAGAAAAGCTTACTTCCACCGTTTTTTAAAATCACAGCTTTTAGAAGGTTTACATGATTTCTTAAAAAACACGAGGTTTTAGAAAATGTGTTTTATTTCATAAATCGAATCAACAAAGTATGGACATTCTACGTTATAAGGACTTTCTATAGTTTGCGCATGCGTCCGGAAATAAGAAAAGCTTACTTCCACCGTTTTTCAAAATCACAACTTCTAAAAGGTTTACATGATTTCTTAAAAAACACGAGTTTTTAGAAAATGTGTTTTATTTCATAAATGGAATCTACAAAGTGTGCACATTCTACGTCATAACGACTTTCTATATTTGCGCATTCGTCCGGAAATAAGAAAAGCTTACTTCCACCGTTTTTTAAAGTCACAGCTTCTAGAAGGTTTACAAGATTTCTTCAAAAACACGAGTTTTTAGAAAATGTGTTTTATTTCATAAATGGAATCAACAAAGTATGCACATTCTACGTCATAACGACTTTCTAAAGTTTGCGCATGCGTTCAGAAATAAGGAAAGCTTACTTCCCTCGTTTTTTAAAATCACAGCTTCTAGAAGGTTTACATGATTTCTTAAAAAACACGAGTTTTTAGAAAATGTGTTTTATTTCATATATGGAAACAACAAAGTATGCACATTCTACATGATAACGACTTTCTATAGTTTGCGCATACGTCCGGAAATAAGAAAAGCTTACTTCCAGCGTTTTTTAAAATCACAGCTTCTAGAAGGTTTACATGTTTTACTAAAAAACACGAGTTTTTAGAAAATGTGTTTTATTTCATAAATGGAATCATCAAAGTATGCACATTCTACGTCATAACGACTTTCTATAGTTTGCGCATGCGTACGGAAATAAGAAAAGCTTACTTCTCACGTTTTTTAAAATCACAGCTTCTAGATGGTTTACATGATTTCTTAAAAAACACGAGATTTTAGAAAGTGTGTTTTATTTCATCAATGGAATAGACAAAGTATGCACATTCTATGTCATAACGACTTTCTATAGTTTGCGCATGCGTTTGGAAATAAGAAAAGCTTACTTCCCCCGTTTTTTAAAATCACAGCTTCTAGAAGGTTTACATGATTTCGTCAAAAACACGAGTTTTTAGAAAATGTGTTTTATTTCATCAATGGAATCAACAAAGTTTGCACATTCTATGTCATAACGACTTTCGATAGTTTGCGCATGCGTCCGGAAATAAGAAAAGCTTACTTCCCTGATTTTTTGAAATCACAGCTTCTAGAAGGTTTACATGATTTCTTAAAAAACACGAGTTTTTAGAAAATGTGTTTTATTTCATAAGTGGAATTAACAAAGTATGCACATTCTACGTCATAACGACTTTCTATAGTTTGCGCATGCGTTTGGAAATAAGAAAAGCTTACTTCCCCCGTTTTTTAAAATCACAGCTTCTAGAAGGTTTACATGATTTCTTAAAAAACACGAGTTTTTAGAAAATGTGTTTTATTTTATAAATGGAATCAACAAAGTATGCACATTATACGTCATAACGACTTTCTATAGTTTGCACATGCGTTCGGAAATAAGCAAAGCTTACTTCCACCGTTTTTTAAAATCACAGCTTCTAGAAGGTTTACATGATTTCTAAAAAAACACGAGTTTTTAGAAAATATGTTTTATTTCATCAACGGAATCGACAAAGTATGCACATTCTAAGTCATAACGACTTTCTATACTTTGCGCATGCGTCCGAAAATAAGAAAACCTTAATTCCACCGTTTTTTAAAATCATAGCTTCTAGAAGGTTTACATCATTTCGCAAAAAACACGAGTTTTTAGAAAATGTGTTTTATTTCATAAATGGAATCTAGAAAGTATGCACATTCTACGTCATAAGGATTTTCTATAGTTTGCGCATGCGTCCGGAAATAAGAAAAGCTTACTTCCACCATTTTTTAAATCATAGCTTCTAGAAGGTTTACATCATTTCGCAAAAAACACGAGTTTTTAGAAAATGTGTTTTATTTCATCAATGGTATCAACAAAGTTTGCACATTCTATGTCATAACGACTTTCGATAGTTTGCGCATGCATCCGGAAATAAGAAAAGCTTACTTCCCCCGTTTTTTGAAATCACAGCTTCTAGAAGGTTTACATTATTTCTTAAAAAACACGAGTTTTTAGAAAATGTGTTTTATTTCATAAATGGAATCAACAAAGTATACACATTTTACGTCATAACGACTTTCTATAGTTTGCGCATGCGTTTGGAAATAAGAAAAGCTTACTTCCCCCGTTTTTTAAAATCACAGCTTTTAGAAGGTTTACATGATTTGTTAAAAAACATGAGTTTTTAGAAAATGTGTTTTATTTCATAAATGGAATCAACAAAGTATGCACATTCTACGTCATAACGACTTTCTATAGTTTGCGCATGCGTCCGGAAATAAGAAAAGCTTACTTCCACCGTTTTTCAAAATCACAGCTTCTAGAAGGTTTACATGATTTCTTAAAAAACAGGAGTTTTTAGAAAATGTGTTTTATTTCACAAATGGAACCTAAAAAGTATACACATTCTACGTCACAACGACTTTCTTTAGTTTGCGCATGCGTCCGGAAATAAGAAAAGCTTACTTCCACCGGTTTTTAAAATCACAGCTTCTAGAAGGTTTACATGATTTCTTAAAAAACACGACTTTTTAGAAAATGTGTTTTATTTCATAAATGGAATCAACAAAGTATGCACATTCTACGTCATAACCACTTTCTATAGTTTGCGCATGCGTCCGAAAATAAGAAAAGCTTACTTCCCCTATTTTTTAAAATCACAACTTCTAGAAGGTTTACATGATTTCTTAAAAAACACGAGTTTTTAGAAAATGTGTTTTATTTCATAAATGAAATCAACAAAGTATGCACATTCTACGTCATAACGACTTTCTATAGTTTGCGCATGCGTCCGGAAATAAGAAAAGCTTACTTCCACCGTTTTTCAAAATCACAGCTTCTAGAAGGTTTACATGATTACGTAAAAAACACGAGTTTTTAGAAAATGTGCTTTATTTCATAAATGGAATGTACAAAGTATGCACATTATACGTCATAACGACTTTCTATAGTTTGCGCATGCGTCTGGAAATAAGAAAAGCTTACTTCCCCCGTTTTTTAAAATCACAGCTTCTAGAAGGTTTACATGATTTGTTAAAAAACACGAGTTTTTAGAAAATGTGTTTTATTTCATCAATGGAAACAACAAATTATGCACATTCTACGTGATAACGACTTTCTATAGTTTGCGCATACGTCCGAAAATAAGAAAAGCTTACTTCCATCGTTTTTTAAAATCACAGCTTCTAGAAGGTTTACATGATTTCTTAAAAAACACGAGTTTTTAGAAAATGTGTTTTATTTCATAAATGGAATCAACAAAGTATGCACATTCTACGTCATAACGACTTTCTATAGTTTGCGCATTCGTCCGGAAATAAGAAAACCTTACTTCCACCGTTTGTTAAAATCACAGCAACTAGAAGGTTTACATGATTTCTTAAAAAACACGAGTTTTTAGAAAATGTGTTTTATTTCATATATGGAATCAACAAAGTATGCACATTCTACGTCATAACGACTTTCTATAGTTTGCGCATGCGTCCGGAAATAAGAAAAGCTTACTTCCCTCATTTTTTAAAATCACAGCTTCTAGAAGGTTTACATGATTTCTTAAAAAACAAGAGTTTTTAGAAAATGTGTTTTATTTCATAAATGAAATCAACAAAGTATGCACATTCTACGTCATAAAACTTTCTTTAGTTTGCGCATGCGTCCGGAAATAAGAAAAGCTTACTTCCACCGTTTTTTAAAATCACAGCTTCTAGAAGGTTTACATGATTTCTTAAAAAACACGAGTTTTTAGAAAATGTGTTTTATTTCATAAATGGAATCAAGAAAGTATGCACATTCTACGTCATAACAGCTTTCTATAGTTTGCGCATGCGTTCGGAAATAAGAAAAGCTTACTTCCACCGTTTTTCAAAATCACAGCTTCTAGAAGGTTTACATGATTTCGTAAAAAACACGAGTTTTTAGAAAATGTGCTTTATTTAATAAATGGAATCTACAAAGTATGCACATTCTACGTCATAACGACTTTCTATAGTTTGCGCATGCGTCCGGAAATAAGAAAAGCTTACTTCCCCCGTTTTTTAAAATCACAGCTTCTAGAAGGTTTACATAATTTCTTAAAAAACACGAGTTTTTAGAAAATGTGTTTTATTTCATAAATGGAATCAACAAAGTATGCACATTCTACGTCATAAAGACTTTCTATAGTTTGCGCATGCGTTCGGAAATAAGGAAAGCTTACTTCCCTCGTTTTTTAAAATCACAGCTTCTAGAAGGTTTACATGATTTCTTAAAAAACACGAGTATTTAGAAAATGTGCTTTATTTCATAAATGGAATCTACAAAGTATGCACATTCTACGTCATAAGGACTTTACATAGTTTGCGCATGCGTCTGGAAATAAGAAAAGATTACTTCCCCCTGTTTTTTAAACTCACAGCTTCTAGAAGGTTTACATGATTTCTTAAAAAACACGAGTTTTTAGAAAATGTGTTTTATTTCATAAATGGAATCAACAAAGTATGAACATTCTATGTCATAAGGACTTTCTATAGTTTGCGCATGCATTTGGAAATAAGAAAAGATTACTTCCCCCGTTTTTTAAAATCACAGCTTCTAGAAGGTTTACATGATTTCTTAAAAAACACGAGTTTTTAGAAAATGTGTTTTATTTCATAAATGGAAACAACAAAGTATGCACATTCTACGTGATAACGACTTTCTATAGTTTGCGCATACGTCCGGAAATAAGAAAAGCTTACTTCCATCATTTTTTAATATCACAGCTTCTAGAAGGTTTACATGATTTCTTAAAAACACGAGTTTTTAGAAAATGTGTTTTATTTCATAAATGAAATCAACAAAGTATGCACGTTCTATGTCATAACGACTTTCTATAGTTTGCGCATGCGTCTGGAAATAAGAAAAGCTTACTTCCACCGTTTTTCAAAATCACAGCTTCTAGAAGGTTTACATGATTTCGTAAAAAACACGAGTGTTTAGAAAATGTGTTTTATTTCATAAATGGAAACAAAAAAGTATGCACATTCTATGTCATAACGACTTTCTATAGTTTGCGCATGCGTTAGGAAATAAGAAAAGCTTACTTCCACCGTTTTTTAAAATCACAGCTTCTTGAAGGTTTATATGATTTCGTAAAAAACACGAGTTTTTAGAAAAAGTGTTTTATTTCATAAATGGAATCTACAAAGTATGCACATTCTACGTCATAACGACTTTCTATAGTTTGTGCATGCGTCTGGAAATAATAAAAGCTTACTTCCACCGTTTTTTAAAATCACAGCTTCTAGAAGGTTTACATGATTTCTTAAAAAACACGAGTTTTTAGAAAGTGTGTTTTATTTCATCAATGGAATCGACAAAGTATGCACATTCTACGTCATAACGACTTTCTATAGTTTGCGCATGCGTTTGGAAATAAGAAAAGCTTACTTCCCCCGTTTTTTAAAATCAAAGCTTCTAGAAGGTTTACATGATTTCTTAAAAAACACGAGTTTTTAGAAAATGTGTTTTATTTCATCAACGAAATCGACAAAGTATGCACATTCTAAGTCATAACGACTTTCTATACTTTGCGCATGCGTCCGAAAATAAGAAAAGCTTACTTCCACCGTTTTTTAAAATCATAGCTTCTAGAAGGTTTACATCATTTCGCAAAAAACACGAGTTTTTAGAAAATGTGTTTTATTTCATAAATGGAATCTAGAAAGTATGCACGTTCTACGTCATAAGGATTTTCTATAGTTTGCGCATGCGTCCGGAAATAAGAAAAGCTTACTTCCACCGTTTTTTAAAATCATAGCTTCTAGAAGGTTTACATCATTTCGCAAAAAACACGAGTTTTTAGAAAATGTGTTTTATTTCATCAATGGAATCAACAAAGTTTGCACATTCTATGTCATAACGACTTTCAATAGTTTGCGCATGCGTCCGGAAATAAGAAAAGCTTACTTCCCCCGTTTTTTGAAATCACAGCTTCTAGAAGGTTTACATGATTTCTTAAAAAACACGAGTTTTTAGAAAATGTGTTTTATTTCATAAATGGAATCAACAAAGTATACACATTCTACGTCATAACGACTTTCTATAGTTTGCGCATGTGTTTGGAAATAAGAAAAGCTTACTTCCCCCGTTTTTTAAAATCACAACTTCTAGAAGGTTTACATGATTTGTTAAAAAACATGAGTTTTTAGAAAATGTGTTTTATTTCATAAATGGAATCAACAAAGTATGCACATTCTATGTCATAACGACTTTCTATAGTTTGCGCATGCGTCCGGAAATAAGAAAAGCTTACTTCCACCGTTTTTCAAAATCACAGCTTCTAGAAGGTTTACATGATTTCTTAAAAAACACAAGTTTTTAGAAAATGTGTTTTATTTCATAAATGGAATCAACAAAGTATGCACATTCTACGTCATAACAACTTTCTATAGTTTGCATATGCGTCCGGAAATAAGAAAAGCTTACTTCCCCCGTTTTTTAAAATCACAGCTTCTAGAAGGTTTACATGATTTGTTAAAAAACACGAGTTTTTAGAAAATGTGTTTTATTTCATAAATGGAAACAACAAATTATGCACATTCTACGTGATAACGACTTTCTATAGTTTGCGCATACGTCCGGAAATAAGAAAAGCTTACTTCCATCATTTTTTAAAATCACAGCTTCTAGAAGGTTTACATGATTTCTTAAAAAACACGAGGTTTTAGAAAATGTGTTTTATTTCATAAATAGAATCAACAAAGTATGCACATTCCACGTCATAACTACTTTCTATAGTTTCCGCATTCGTCCGGAAATAAGAAAAGCTTACTTCCACCGTTTTTTAAAATCACAGCTTCTAGAAGGTTTACATGATTTCGTAAAAAACACGAGTTTTTTAGAAAATGTGCTTTATTTCATAAATGGAATCTACAAAGTATGCACATTCTATGTCATAACGACTTTCTATAGTTTGCGCATGCGTTTGGAAATAAGAAAAGCTTACTTCCCCCGTTTTTTGAAATCACAGCTTCTAGAAGGTTTACATGATTTCTTAAAAAACACGAGTTTTTAGAAAATGTGTTTTATTTCATAAATGGAATCAACAAAGTATACACATTCTACGTCATAACGACTTTCTATAGTTTGCGCATGCGTTTGGAAATAAGAAAAGCTTACTTCCCCCGTTTTTTAAAATCACAGCTTCTAGAAGGTTTACATAATTTCTTAAAAAACACGAGTTTTTAGAAAATGTGTTTTATTTCATAAATGGAATCACCAAAGTATGCACATTCTACGTCATAACGACTTTCTATAGTTTGCGCATGCGTTCGGAAATAAGGAAAGCTTATTTCCCTCGTTTTTTAAAATCACAGCTTCTAGAAGGTTTACATGATTTCTTAAAAAACACGAGTATTTAGAAAATGTGCTTTATTTCATAAATGGAATCTACAAAGTATGCACATTCTACGTCATAAGGACTTTACATAGTTTGCGCATGCGTCTGGAAATAAGAAAAGCTTACTTCCCCCTGTTTTTTAAACTCACAGCTTCTAGAAGGTTTACATGATTTCTTAAAAAACACGAGTTTTTAGAAAATGTGTTTTATTTCATAAATGGAATCAACAAAGTATGAACATTCTATGTCATAAGGACTTTCTATAGTTTGCGCATGCATTTGGAAATAAGAAAAGCTTACTTCCCCCGTTTTTTAAAATCACAGCTTCTAGAAGGTTTACACTATTTCTTAAAAAACACGAGTTTTTAGAAAATGTGTTTTATTTCATAAATGGAAACAACAAAGTATGCACATTCTACGTGATAACAACTTTCTATAGTTTGCGCATACGTCCGGAAATAAGAAAAGCTTACTTCCATCGTTTTTTAATATCATAGCTTCTAGAAGGTTTACATGATTTCTTAAAAAACACGAGTTTTTAGAAAATGTGTTTTATTTCATAAATGAAATCAACAAAGTATGCACATTCTACGTCATAACGACTTTCTATAGTTTGCGCATGCGTCTGGAAATAAGAAAAGCTTACTTCCACCGTTTTTCAAAATCACAGCTTCTAGAAGGTTTACATGATTTCGTAAAAAACACGAGTGTTTAGAAAATGTGTTTTATTTCATAAATGGAAACAAAAAAGTATGCACATTCTATGTCATAACGACTTTCTATAGTTTGCGCATGCGTTAGGAAATAAGAAAAGCTTACTTCCACCGTTTTTTAAAATCACAGCTTCTTGAAGGTTTATATGATTTCGTAAAAAACACGAGTTTTTAGAAAAAGTGTTTTATTTCATAAATGGAATCTACAAAGTATGCACATTCTACGTCATAACGACTTTCTATAGTTTGTGCATGCGTCTGGAAATAATAAAAGCTTACTTCCACCATTTTTTAAAATCACAGCTTCTAGAAGGTTTACATGATTTCTTAAAAAACACGAGTTTTTAGAAAGTGTGTTTTATTTCATCAATGGAATCGACAAAGTATGCACATTCTACGTCATAACGACTTTCTATAGTTTGCGCATGCGTTTGGAAATAAGAAAAGCTTACTTCCCCCGTTTTTTAAAATCAAAGCTTCTAGAAGGTTTACATGATTTCTTAAAAAACACGAGTTTTTAGAAAATGTGTTTTATTTCATCAACGGAATCGACAAAGTATGCACATTTTAAGTCATAACGACTTTCTATACTTTGCGCATGCGTCCGAAAATAAGAAAAGCTTACTTCCACTGTTTTTTAAAATCATAGCTTCTAGAAGGTTTACATCATTTCGCAAAAGACACGAGTTTTTAGAAAATGTGTTTTATTTCATAAATGGAATCTAGAAATTATGCACATTCTACGTCATAAGGATTTTCTATAGTTTGCGCATGCGTCCGGAAATAAGAAAAGCTTACTTCCACCGTTTTTTAAAATCATAGCTTCTAGAAGGTTTACATCATTTCGCAAAAAACACGAGTTTTTAGAAAATGTGTTTTATTTCATCAATGGAATCAACAAAGTTTGCACATTCTATGTCATAACGACTTTCAATAGTTTGCGCATGCGTCCGGAAATAAGAAAACTTACTTCCCTCGTTTTTTGAAATCACAGCTTCTAGAAGGTTTACATGATTTCTTAAAAAACACGAGTTTTTAGAAAATGTGTTTTATTTCATAAATGGAATCAACAAAGTATACACATTCTACGTCATAACGACTTTCTATAGTTTGCGCATGCGTTTGGAAATAAGAAAAGCTTACTTCCCCCGTTTTTTAAAATCACAGCTTCTAGAAGGTTTACATGATTTGTTAAAAAACATGAGTTTTTAGAAAATGTGTTTTATTTCATAAATGGAATCAACAAAGTATGCACATTCTACGTCATAACGACTTTCTATAGTTTGCGCATGCGTCCGGAAATAAGAAAAGCTTACTTCCACCGTTTTTCAAAATCACAGCTTCTAGAAGGTTTACATGATTTCTTAAAAAACACAAGTTTTTAGAAAATGTGTTTTATTTCATAAATGGAATCAACAAAGTATGCACATTCTACGTCATAACAACTTTCTATAGTTTGGATATGCGTCCGGAAATAAGAAAAGCTTACTTCCCCCGTTTTTTAAAATCACAGCTTCTAGAAGGTTTACATGATTTGTTAAAAAACACGAGGTTTTAGAAAATGTGTTTTATTTCATAAATAGAATCAACAAAGTATGCACATTCCACGTCATATCTACTTTCTATAGTTTGCGCATTCGTCCGGAAATAAGAAAAGTTTACTTCCACCGTTTTTTAAAATCACAGCTTCTAGAAGGTTTACATGATTTCGTAAAAAACACGAGTTTTTTAGAAAATGTGCTTTATTTCATAAATGGAATCTACAAAGTATGCACATTCTATGTCATAACGACTTTCTATAGTTTGCGCATGCGTTTGGAAATAAGAAAAGCTTACTTCCCCCGTTTTTTGAAATCACAGCTTCTAGAAGGTTTACATGATTTCTTAAAAAACACGAGTTTTTAGAAAATGTGTTTTATTTCATAAATGGAATCAACAAAGTATACACATTCTACGTCATAACGACTTTCTATAGTTTGCGCATGCGTTTGGAAATAAGAAAAGCTTACTTCCCCCGTTTTTTAAAATCACAGCTTCTAGAAGGTTTACATAATTTCTTAAAAAACACGAGTTTTTAGAAAATGTGTTTTATTTCATAAATGGAATCAACAAAGTATGCACATTCTACGTCATAACGACTTTCTATAGTTTGCGCATGCGTTCGGAAATAAGGAAAGCTTACTTCCCTCGTTTTTTAAAATCACAGCTTCTAGAAGGTTTACATGATTTCTTAAAAAACACGAGTATTTAGAAAATGTGCTTTATTTCATAAATGGAATCTACAAAGTATGCACATTCTATGTCATAAGGACTTTACATAGTTTGCGCATGCGTCTGGAAATAAGAAAAGCTTACTTCCCCCTGTTTTTTAAACTCACAGCTTCTAGAAGGTTTACATAATTTCTTAAAAAACACGAGTTTTTAGAAAATGTGTTTTATTTCATAAATGGAATCAACAAAGTATACACATTCTACGTCATAACGACTTTCTATAGTTTGCGCATGCGTTTGGAAATAAGAAAAGCTTACTTCCCCCATTTTTTAAAATCACAGCTTCTAGAAGGTTTACATGATTTCTTAAAAAACACGAGTTTTTAGAAAATGTGTTTTATTTCATAAATGGAAACAACAAAGTATGCACATTCTACGTGATAACGACTTTCTATAGTTTGCGCATACGTCCGGAAATAAGAAAAGCTTACTTCCATCGTTTTTTAATATCACAGCTTCTAGAAGGTTGACATGATTTCTTAAAAAACACGAGTTTTTAGAAAATGTGTTTTATTTCATAAATGAAATCAACAAAGTATGCACATTCTACGTCATAACGACTTTCTATAGTTTGCGCATGCGTCTGGAAATAAGAAAAGCTTACTTCCACCGTTTTTGAAAATCACAGCTTCTAGAAGGTTTACATGATTTCGTAAAAAACACGAGTGTTTAGAAAATGTGTTTTATTTCATAAATGGAAACAAAAAAGTATGCACATTCTATGTCATAACGACTTTCTATAGTTTGCGCATGCGTTAGGAAATAAGAAAAGCTTACTTCCACCGTTTTTTAAAATCACAGCTTCTTGAAGGTTTATATGATTTCGTAAAAAACACGAGTTTTTAGAAAAAGTGTTTTATTTCATAAATGGAATCTACAAAGTATGCACATTCTACGTCATAACAACTTTCTATAGTTTGTGCATGCGTCTGGAAATAATAAAAGCTTACTTCCACCGTTTTTTAAAATCACAGCTTCTAAAAGGTTTACATGATTTCTTAAAAAACACGAGTTTTTAGAAAGTGTGTTTTATTTCATCAATGGAATCGACAAAGTATGCACATTCTACGTCATAACGACTTTCTATAGTTTGCGCATGCATTTGGAAATAAGAAAAGCTTACTTCCCCCGTTTTTTAAAATCAAAGCTTCTAGAAGGTTTACATGATTTCTTAAAAAACACGAGTTTTTAGAAAATGTGTTTTATTTCATCAACGGAATCGACAAAGTATGCACATTCTACGTCATAACGACTTTCTATAGTTTGCGCATGCGTTTGGAAATAAGAAAAGCTTACTTCCACCGTTTTTTAAAATCATAGCTTCTAGAAGGTTTACATCATTTCGCAAAAAACACGAGTTTTTAGAAAATGTGTTTTATTTCATAAATGGAATCTAGAAAGTATGCACATTCTACGTCATAAGGATTTTCTATAGTTTGCGCATGCGTCCGGAAATAAGAAAAGCTTACTTCCACCGTTTTTTAAAATCATAGCTTCTAGAAGGTTTACATCATTTCGCAAAAAACACGAGTTTTTAGAAAATGTGTTTTATTTCATCAATGGAATCAACAAACTTTGCACATTCTATGTCATAACGACTTTCGATAGTTTGCGCATGCGTCCCGAAATAAGAAAAGCTTACTTCCCCCGTTTTTTGAAATCACAGCTTCTAGAAGGTTTACATGATTTCTTAAAAAACACGAGTTTTTAGAAAATGTGTTTTATTTCATAAATGGAATCAACAAAGTATACACATTCTACGTCATAACGACTTTCTATAGTTTGCGCATGCGTTTGGAAATAAGAAAAGCTTACTTCCCCCGTTTTTTAAAATCACAGCTTCTAGAAGGTTTACATGATTTGTTAAAAAACATGAGTTTTTAGAAAATGTGTTTTATTTCATAAATGGAATCAACAAAGTATGCACATTCTACGTCATAACGACTTTCTATAGTTTGCGCTTGCGTCCGGAAATAAGAAAAGCTTACTTCCACCGTTTTTCAAAATCACAGCTTCTAGAAGGTTTACATGATTTCTTAAAAAACACAAGTTTTTAGAAAATGTGTTTTATTTCATAAATGGAATCAACAAAGTATGCACATTCTACGTCATAACAACTTTCTATAGTTTGCATATGCGTCCGGAAATAAGAAAAGCTTACTTCCCCCGTTTTTTAAAATCACAGCTTCTAGAAGGTTTACATGATTTGTTAAAAAACACGAGTTTTTAGAAAATGTGTTTTATTTCATAAATGGAAACAACAAATTATGCACATTCTACGTGATAACGACTTTCTATAGTTTGCGCATACGTCCGGAAATAAGAAAAGCTTACTTCCATCATTTTTTAAAATCACAGCTTCTAGAAGGTTTACATGATTTCTTAAAAAACATGAGGTTTTAGAAAACGTGTTTTATTTCATAAATAGAATCAACAAAGTATGCACATTCCACGTCATAACTACTTTCTATAGTTTGCGCATTCGTCCGGAAATAAGAAAAGCTTACTTCCACCATTTTTTAAAATCACAGCTTCTAGAAGGTTTACATGATTTCGTAAAAAACACGAGTTTTTTAGAAAATGTGCTTTATTTCATAAATGGAATCTACAAAGCATGCACATTCTATGTCATAACGACTTTCTATAGTTTGCGCATGCGTTTGGAAATAAGAAAAGCTTACTTCCCCCGTTTTTTGAAATCACAGCTTCTAGAAGGTTTACATGATTTCTTAAAAAACACGAGTTTTTAGAAAATGTGTTTTATTTCATAAATGGAATGAACAAAGTATACACATTCTACGTCATAACGACTTTCTATAGTTTGCGCATGCGTTTGGAAATAAGAAAAGCCTACTTCCCCCGTTTTTTAAAATCACAGCTTCTAGAAGGTTTACATGATTTGTTAAAAAACATGAGTTTTTAGAAAATGTGTTTTATTTCATAAATGGAATCAACAAAGTATGCACATTCTACGTCATAACGACTTTCTATAGTTTGCGCATGCGTCCGGAAATAAGAAAACCTTACTTCCACCGTTTTTCAAAATCACAGCTTCTAGAAGGTTTACATGATTTCTTAAAAAACACAAGTTTTTAGAAAATCTGTTTTATTTCATAAATGGAATCAACAAAGTATGCACATTCTACGTCATAACAACTTTCTATAGTTTGCATATGCGTCCGGAAATAAGAAAAGCTTACTTCCCCCGTTTTTTAAAATCACAGCTTCTAGAAGGTTTACATGATTTGTTAAAAAACACGAGTTTTTAGAAAATGTGTTTTATTTCATAAATGGAAACAACAAATTATGCACATTCTACGTGATAACGACTTTCTATAGTTTGCGCATACGTCCGGAAATAAGAAAAGCTTACTTCCATCATTTTTTAAAATCACAGCTTCTAGAAGGTTTACATGATTTCTTAAAAAACACGAGTTTTTAGAAAATGTGTTTTATTTCATAAATGGAACCTACAAAGTATGCACATTCTACGTCATAACGACTTTCTTTAGTTTGCGCATGCGTCCGGAAATAAGAAAAGCTTACTTCCACCGTTTTTTAAAATCACAGCTTCTAGAAGGTTTACATGATTTCTTAAAAAACACGACTTTTTAGAAAATGTGTTTTATTTCATAAATGGAATCAACAAAGTATGCACATTCTACGTCATAACCACTTTCTATAGTTTGCGCATGCGTCCGAAAATAAGAAAAGCTTACTTCCCCCGTTTTTTAAAATCACAGCTTCAAGACGGTTTACATGATTTCTTAAAAAACACGAGTTTTTAGAAAATGTGTTTTATTTCATAAATGAAATCAACAAAGTATGCACATTCTACGTCATAACGACTTTCTATAATTTGCGCATGCGTTCGGAAATAAGAAAAGCTTACTTCCACCGTTTTTCAAAATCACAACTTCTAGAAGGTTTACATGATCACGTAAAAAACACGAGTTTTTAGAAAATGTGCTTTATTTCATAAATGGAATCTACAAAGTATGCACATTCTACGTCATAACGACTTTCTATAGTTTGCGCATGCGTTCGGAAATAAGGAAAGCCTACTTCCCTCGTTTTTTAAAATCACAGCTTCTAGAAGGTTTACATGATTTCTTAAAAAACACGAGTTTTTAGAAAATGTGCTTTATTTCATAAATGGAATCTACAAAGAATGCACATTCTACGTCATAACGATTTTCTATAGTTTGCGCATGCGTCCAGAAATAAGAAAAGCTTACTTCCACCGTTTTTCAAAATCACAGCTTCTAGAAGGTTTACATGATTTCCTAAAAAACACGAGTTTTTAGAAAATGTGTTTTATTTCATAAATGGAATCAACAAAGTATGCACATTCTACATCATAACAACTTTCTATAGTTTGCATATGCGTCCAGAAATAAGAAAAGCTTACTTCCCCCGTTTTTTAAAATCACAGCTTCTAGAAGGTTTACATGATTTCTTAAAAACATGAGTTTTTAGAAAATGTGTTTTATTTCATAAATGGAAACAACAAAGTATGCACATTCTACGTGATCACGACTTTCTATAGTTTGCACATACGTCCGGAAATAAGAAAAGCTTACTTCCATCGTTTTTTAAAATCACAGCTTCTGGAAGGTTTACATGATTTCTTAAAAAACACGAGTTTTCAGAAAATGTGTTTTATTTCATAAATGGAATCAACAAAGTATGCACATCCTATGTCATAACTACTTTCTATAGTTTGCGCATTCGTCCGGAAATAAGAAAAGCTTACTTCCCTCATTTTTTAAAATCACAGCTTCTAGAAGGTTTGCATGATTTTTTAAAAAACACGAGTTTTTAGAAAATGTGTTTTATTTCATAAATGAAATCAACAAAGTATGCACATTCTACGTCATAACAACTTTCTTTAGTTTGCGCATGCGTCCGGAAATAAGAAAAGCTTACTTCCACCCTTTTTTAAAATCACAGCTTCTAGAAGGTTTACATGATTTCTTAAAAAACACGAGTTTTTAGAAAATGTGTTTTATTTCATAAATGGAATCAACAAAGTATGCACATTCTACGTCATAACGACTTTCTATAGTTTGCGCATCTGTTCGTAAATAAGAAAAGCTTACTTCCACCGTTTTTCAAAATCACAGCTTCTAGAAGGTTTACATGATTTCGTAAAAAACACGAGTTTTTAGAAAATGTGCTTTATTTCATAAATGGAATCTACAAAGTATGCACATTCTATGTCATAACGACTTTCTATAGTTTGCGCATGCGTCCGGAAATAAGAAAAGCTTACTTCCCCCGTTTTTTAAAATCACAGCTTCTCGAAGGTTTACATAATTTCTTAAAAAACACGAGTTTTTAGAAAATGTGTTTTATTTCATAAATGGAATCAACAAAGTATGCACATTCTACGTCATAACGACTTTCTATAGTTTGCGGATGCGTTCGGAAATAAGGAAAGCTTACTTCCCTCGTTTTTTAAAATCACAGCTTCTAGAAGGTTTACATGATTTCTTAAAAAACACGAGTTTTTAGAAAATGTGCTTTATTTCATAAATAGAATCTACAAAGTATGCACATTCTACGTCATAAGGACTTTACATAGTCTGCGCATGCGTCTGGAAATAAGAAAAGCTTGCTTCCCCATGTTTTTTAATATCACAGCTTCTAGAAGGTCTACATGATTTCTTAAAAAACACGAGTTTTTAGAAAATGTGTTTTATTTCATAAATGGAATCAACAAAGTATGCACATTCTATGTCATAAAGACTTTCTATAGTTTGCGCATGCATTTGGAAATAAGAATAGCTTACTTCCCCCGTGTTTTAAAATCACAGCTTCTAGAAGGTTTACATGATTTCTTAAAAAACACGAGTTTTTAGAAAATGTGTTTTATTTCATAAATGGAAACAACAAAGTATGCACATTCTACGTGATAACGACTTTCTATAGTTTGCGCATACGTCCGGAAATAAGAAAAGCTTACTTCCATCGTTTTTTAAAATCACAACTTCTAGAAGGTTTACATGATTTCTTAAAAAACACGAGTTTTTAGAAAATGTGTTTTATTTCATAAATGAAATCAACAAAGTATGCACATTCTACGTCATAACGACTTTCTATAGTTTGCGCATGCGTCCGAAAATAAGAAAAGCTTACTTACACCGTTTTTCAAAATCACAGCTTCTAGAAGGTTTACATGATTTCTTAAAAAACACGAGTTTTTAGAAAATGTGTTTTATTTCATAAATGGAATCAACAAAGTATGCACATTCTACATCATAACAACTTTCTATAGTTTGCATATGCGTCCGGATATAAGAAAAGCTTACTTCCCCCGCTTTTTAAAATCACAGCTTCTAGAAGGTTTACATGATTTCTTAAAAAACACGAGTTTTTAGAAAATGTGTTTTATTTCATAAATGGAAACAACAAGGTATGCACATTCTACGTGATAATGACTTTCTATAGTTTGCGCATACGTCCGGAAATAAGAAAAGCTTATTTCCATCGTTTTTTAAAATCACAGCTTCTGGAAGGTTTACATGATTTCTTAAAAAACACGAGTTTTTAGAAAATGTGTTTTATTTCATAAATGGAATCAACAAAGTATGCACATTCTATGTCATAACTACTTTCTATAGTTTGCGCATTCGTCCGGAAATAAGAAAAGCTTACTTCCACTGTTTTTTAAAATCACAGCTTCTAGAAGGTTTACATGATTTCCTAAAAAACACGAGTTTTTTAGAAAATGTGCTTTATTTCATAAATGGAATCTACAAAGTATGCACATTCTACGTCATAACGACTTTCTATAGTTTGCGCAAGCGTTTGGAAATAAGAAAAGCTTACTTCCCTCGTTTTTTAAAATCACAGCTTCTAGAAGGTTTACATGATTTCTTAAAAAACATGAGTTTTTAGAAAATGTGTTTTATTTCATAAATGGAATCAACAAAGTATGCACATTCTACGTCATAACGACTTTCTATAGTTTGCGCATGCATCGGGAAATAAGAAAACCTTACTTCCACCGTTTGTTAAAATCACAGCAACTAGAAGGTTTACATGATTTCTTAAAAAACACGATTTTTTAGAAAATGTGTTTTATTTCATAAATGGAATCAACAAAGTATGCACATTCTACGTCATAATGAATTTCTCTAGTTTGCGCATGCGTCCGGAAATAAGAAAAGCTTACTTCCACCGTTTTTCAAAATCACAGCTTCTAGAAGGTTTACATGATTTCTTAAAAAACACGAGTTTTTAGAAAATGTGTTTTATTTCATAAATGGAATCAACAAAGTATGCACATTCTACGTCATAACAACTTTCTATAGTTTGCGCATGCGTATGGAAATAAGAAAAACTTACTTCCCCCGTTTTTTAAAATCACAGCTTCTAGAAGGTTTACATGATTTCTTAAAAAACACGAGTTTTTAGAAAATGTGTTTTATTTCATAAATGCAATCAACAAAGTATGCACATTGTATGTTATAACTACTTTCTATAGTTTGCGCATGCGTTTGGAAATAAGAAAAGCTTACTTCCCCCATTTTTTAAATCACAGCTTCTAGAAGGTTTACATCATTTCGTAAAAAACACGAGTTTTTAGAAAATGTGTTTTATTTCATAAATGGAATGAACAAAGTATGCACATGCTACGTCATAACAACTTTCTATAGTTTGCATATGCGTCCGGAAATAAGAAAAGCTTACTTCCCCCGTTTTTTAAACTCACAGCTTCTAGAAGGTTTACATGATTTCTTAAAAAACACGAGTTTTTAGAAAATGTGTTTTATTTCATAAATGGAAACAACAAAGTATGCACATTCTACGTGATAACGACTTTCTATAGTTTGCGCATACGTCCGGAAATAAGAAAAGCTTACTTCCATCGTTTTTTAAAATCACAACTTCTAGAAGGTTTACATGATTTCTTAAAAAACACGAGTTTTTAGAAAATGTGTTTTATTTCATAAATGAAATCAACAAAGTATGCACATTCTACGTCATAACGACTTTCTATAGTTTGCGCATGCGTCCGGAAATAAGAAAAGCTTACTTCCACCGTTTTTCAAAATCACAGCTTCTAGAAGGTTTACATGATTTCGTAAAAAACACGAGTTTTTAGAAAATGTTATTTATTTCATAAATGGAATCTACAAAGAATGCACATTCTACGTCATAACGACTTTCTATAGTTTGCGCATGCGTCCGGAAATAAGAAAAGCTTACTTCCACCGTTTTTCAAAATCACAGCTTCTACAAGGTTTACATGATTTCTTAAAAAACACGAGTTTTTAGAAAATGTGTTTTATTTCATAAATGGAATCAACAAAGTATGCACATTCTACATCATAACAACTTTCTATAGTTTGCATATGCGTCCGGATATAAGAAAAGCTTACTTCCCCCGCTTTTGAAAATCACAGCTTCTAGAAGGTTTACATGATTTCTTAAAAAACACGAGTTTTTAGAAAATGTGTTTTATTTCATAAATGGAAACAACAAGGTATGCACATTCTACATGATAACGACTTTCTATAGTTTGCGCATACGTCCGAATATAAGAAAAGCTTACTTCCATCGTTTTTTAAAATCACAGCTTCTGGAAGGTTTACATGATTTCTTAAAAAACACGAGTTTTCTGAAAATGTTTTTTATTTCATAAATGGAATCAACAAAGTATGCACATTCTATGTCATAACTACTTTCTATAGTTTGCGCATTCGTCCGGAAATAAGAAAAGCTTACTTCCACCGTTTTTTAAAATCACAGCTTCTAGAAGGTTTACATGATTTCTTAAAAAACACGAGTTTTTAGAAAATGTGTTTTATTTCATAAATGGAATCTACAAAGTATTCACATTCTACGTCATAAAGAATTTCTATAGTTTGCGCATTCGTCCGGAAATAAGAAAAGCTTACTTCCACCATTTTTTAAAATCACAGCTTCTAGAAGGTTTACAAGATTTCTTAAAAAACAGGAGTTTTTAAAAAATGTGTTTTATTTCATAAATGGAATCAACAAAGTATGCACATTCTATGTCATAAGGACTTTCTATAGTTTACGCATGCATTTGGAAATAAGAAAAACTTACTTCCCCCGTTTTTTAAAATCACAGCTTCTAGAAGGTTTACATGATTTCTTAAAAAACACGAGTTTTTAGAAAATGTGTTTTATTTCATAAATGGAAACAACAAAGTATGCACATTCTACGTGATAATGACTTTCTATAGTTTGCGCATACGTCCGGAAATAAGAAAAGCTTACTTCCATCATTTTTTAAAATCACAGCTTCTAGAAGGTTTACATGCTTTCTTAAAAAACACGAGTTTTTAGAAAATGTGTTTTATTTCATAAATGGAATCAACAAAGTATGCACATTCTACGTCATAACTACTTTCTATAGTTTGCGCATTCGTCCGGAAATAAGAAAAGCTTACTTCCACCATTTTTTAAAATCACAACTTCTAGAAGGTTTACAAGATTTCTTAAAAAACACGAGTTTTTAGAAAATGTGTTTTATTTCATAAATGGAATCAACAAAGTAAGCACATTCTATGTCATAAGGACTTTCTATAGTTTGCGCATGCATTTGGAAATAAGAAAAACTTACTTCCCCCGTTTTTTAAAATCACAGCTTCTAGAAGGTTTACATGATTTCTTAAAAAACACGAGTTTTTAGAAAATGTGTTTTATTTCATAAATGGAATCTACAAAGTATTCACATTCTACGTCATAACGAATTTCTATAGTTTGCACATTCGTCCGGAAATAAGAAAAGCTTACTTCCACCATTTTTTAAAATCACAGCTTCTAGAAGGTTTACATGCTTTCTTAAAAAACACGAGTTTTTAGAAAATGTGTTTTATTTCATAAATGGAATCAACAAAGTATGCACATTCTACGTCATAACTACTTTCTATAGTTTGCGCATTCGTCCGGAAATAAGAAAAGCTTACTTCCACCATTTTTTAAAATCACAACTTCTAGAAGGTTTACATGATTTCGTAAAAAACACGAGTTTTTTATAAAATGTGCTTTATTTCATAAATGGAATCTACAAAGTATGCACATTCTACGTCATAACGACTTTCTATAGTTTGCGCATGCGTTTCGAAATAAGAAAATCTTACTTCCCTCGTTTTTTAAAATCACAGTTTCTAGAAGGTTTACATGATTTCTTAAAAAACACGAGTTTTTAGAAAATGTGTTTTATTTCATAAATGGAATCAACAAAGTATGCACATTCTACGTAATAACGACTTTCTATAGTTTCTGCATTCGACCGGAAATAAGAAAAGCTTACTTCCACCGTTTTTTAAAATCACAGCTTCTAGAAGGTTTACATGATTTCGTAAGAAACACGAGTTTTTAGAAAATGTGTTTTATTTCATAAATGGAATCAACAAAGTATGCACATTCTATGTCATAAGGACTTTCTATAGTTTTCGCATGCGTCCGGAAATAAGAAAAGCTTACCTCCACTGTTTTTCAAAATCACAGCTTCTAGAAGCTTTACATGATTTATTAAAAAACACGAGTTTTTAGAAAATGTGTTTTATTTCATAAATGGAATCAACAAAGTATCCACATTCTACGTCATAACGACTTTCTATAGTTTGCGCATGCGTTTGGAAATAAGAAAAGCTTACTTCCCCCGTTTTTTAAAATCACAGCTTCTAGAAAGTTTACATGATTTCTTAAAAAACACGAGTTTTTAGAAAATGTGTTTTATTTCATAAATGGAATCAACAAAGTATGCACATTCTACGTCATAACGACTTTCTATAGTTTGCGCATGCGTCCGGAAATAAGAAAATCTTACTTCCACCGTTTTTTAAAATAATAGCTTCTAGAATGTTTACATGATTTCGTAAAAAACACGACTTTTTAGAAAATGTGTTTTATTTCATAAATGGAATCTACAAAGTATGCACATTGTACGTCATAAAGACTTTCTATAGTTTTCGCATCCGTCGGGAAATAAGAAAAGCTTACTTCCCTCGTTTTTTTAAAATCACAGCTTCTAGAAGGTTTACATGATTTCGTAAAAAGCACGAGTTTTTAGAAAATGTGTTCTATTTCATAAATGGAATCTACAAAGTATGCACGTTCTACGTCATAACGACTTTCTATAGCTTGCACATGCGTCCGGATGTAAGAAAAGCTTACTTCCCCCGTTTTTTTAAATCATAGCTTCTAGAAGGTTTACATGATTTCGTAAAAAACACGAGTTTTTAGAAAATGTGTTTTATTTCATAAATGGAATCTACAAAGTATGCACATTCTACGTCATAATGACTTTCTATAGTTTGCGCATAGCGTTTGGAAATAAGAAAAGCTTACTTCCACCATTTTTTAAAATCACAGCTTCTAGAAAGTTTACATGATTTCTTAAAAAACACGAGTTTTTACAAAATGTGTTTTATTTCATAAATGGAATCTACAAAGTATGCACATTCTACGTCATAACGACTTTCTATAGATTGCGTATTCGTCCGGAAATAAGAAAAGCTTACTTCCACCGTTTTTTAAAATCACAGCTTCTAGAAGCTTTACATGATTTATTAAAAAACACGAGTTTTTAGAAAATGTGTTTTACTTATTAAATGGAATCTACAAAGTATGCACATTCTACGTCATAACGACTTTCTATAGTTTGCGCATGCGTCCGGAAATAAGAAAAGCTTACTTCCACCGTTTTTTAAAATAATAGCTTCTAGAAGGTTTACATGATTTCGTAAAAAAATGGAGTTTTTAGAAAATGTGTTTTATTTCATAAATGGAATCTACAAAGTATGCACATTCTACGTCATAATGACTTTCTATAGTTTGTACATGCGTCCGGAAATAAGAAAAGCTTACTTCCACCGTTTTTCAAAATCACAGCTTCTAGAAGGTTTACATGATTTCGTAAAAAACACGAGTTTTTAGAAAATGTGTTTTATTTCATAAATGGAATCTACAAAGTATGTGCATTCTACATCATAACGACTTTCTATAGTTTGCGCATGCGTCCAGAAATAAGAAAAGCTTACTTCCCTCGTTTTTTTAAAATCACAGCTTCTAGAAGGTTTACATGATTTCGTAAAAAACACGAGTTTTTAGAAAATGTGTTTAATTTCATAAATGGATTCAACAAAGTATGCACGTTCTACGTCATAAGGACTTTCTATAGTTTGCGTATTTGTCCGGAAATAAGAAAAGCTTACTTCCCCCGTTTTTTAAAATCACAGCTTCTAGAAGGTTTACATGATTTCGTAAAAAACACGAGTTTTTAGAAAATGTGCTTTATTTCATAAATGGAATCTACAAAGTACGCACATTCTACGTCATAACGACTTTCTATAGTTTGCACATGCGTCCGGAAATAAGAAAAGCTTACTTCCACCATTTTTTAAAATCACAGCTTCTAGAAAGTTTAAATGATTTCTTAAAAAACACGAGTTTTTACAAAATGTGTTTTATTTCATAAATGGAATCTACAAAGTATGCACATTCTACGTCATAATGACTTTCTATAGTTTGCGCATGCGTCCAGAAATAAGAAAAGCTTACTTCCCCCGGTTTTTAAAATCACAGCTTCTAGAAGGTTTACATGATTTCTTAAAAAACACGAGTTTTTAGAAAATGTGTTTTATTTCATAAATGGAATCAACAAATAATGGACATTCTACGTCATAACGACTTTCTATAGTTTGCGCATGCGTTTGGAAATAAGAAAACCTTACTTCCCCCGTTTTTTAAAATCACAGCTCCTAGAAGGTTTACATGATTTCTTAAAAAAAAGGGGTTTTTAGAAAATGTGTTTTATTTCATAAATGGAAACAACAAAGTATGTGCATTCTACATCATAACGACTTTCTATAGTTTGCGCATGCGGCCAGAAATAAGAAAAGCTTACTTCCACTGTTTTTTAAAATCACAGCTTCTAGAAGGTTTACATGAGTTCTTAAAAAACACGAGTTTTTAGAAAATGTGTTTAATTTCATCAATGGATTCAACAAAGTATGCACATTCTACGTCATAACGACTTTCTATAGTTTGCGTATTTGTCCGGAAATAAGAAAAGCTTACTTCCACCGTTTTTTAAAATCACAACTTCTAGAAGGTTTACCTGATTTCGTAAAAAACACGAGTTTTTAGAAAATGTGCTTTATTTCATAAATGGAATCTACAAAGTATGCACATTCTACGTCATAACGACTTTCTATAGTTTACGCATGCATCCGGAAATAAGAAAAGCTTACTTCCGCCGTTTTTTAAAATCACAGCTTCTAGAAGGTTTACATGATTTCTTAAAAAACACGAGTTTTTAGAAAATGTGTTTTATTTCGTAAATGGAATCAACAAAATATGCACATTCTACATTATAACGACTTTCTATAGTTTGCGCATGCGTTTGGAAATAAGAAAAGCTTACTTCCCCCATTTTTTAAAATCACAGCTTCTAGAAGGCTTACATGATTTCTCAAAAAACACGAGTTTTTAGAAAATGTGTTTTATTTCATCAATGGAATCTACAAAGTATGCACATTCTACGTCATAATGACTTTACATAGTTTGCGCATGCGTCCGGAAATAAGAAAAGCTTACTTCCCCCTGTTTTTTAAAATCACAGTTTCTAGAAGGTTTACATGAGTTCTTAAAAAACACGAGTTTTTAGAAAATGTGTTTTATTTCATGAATGGAATCAACAAAGTATGCACATTCTATGTCATAACGACTTTCTATAGTTTGCGCATGCGTTTGGAAATAAGAGAAGCTTACTTCCCCCGTTTTTTAAAATCACAGCTTCTAGAAGGTTTACATAATTTCTTAAAAAAAACGAGTTTTTAGAACATGTGTTTTATTTCATAAATGGAAACAACAAAGTATTCACATTCTACGTGATAAGGACTGTCTATAGTTTGCGCATGCGTCCGGAAATAAGAAAAGCTTACTTCCATCGTTTTTTAAAATCACAGCTTCTAGAAGGTTTACATGATTTCTTAAAAAACACGAGTTTTTAGAAAATGTGTTTTATTTCATAAATGGAATCAACAAAGTATGCACATTCTACGTCATAACTACTTTCTATAGTTTGCACATTCGTCCGGAAATAAGAAAAGCTTACTTCCACCATTTTTTAAAATCACAGCTTTTAGAAGGTTTACATGATTTCGTAAAAAACAGGAGTTTTTTAGAAAATGTGCTTTATTTCATAAATGGAATCTACAAAGTATGCACATTCTACGTCATAACGACTTTCTATAGTTTGCGCATGCGTCCGGAAATAAGAAAAGCTTACTTCCCCCGTTTTTTAGAATCACAGCTTCTAGAAGGTTTACATAATTTCTTAAAAAACACGAGTTTTTAGAAAATGTGTTTTATTTTTTTAAATGGAATCAACAAAGTATGCACATTCTAAGTCATAACGACTTTCTATAGTTTGCGCATGCGTTTGGAAATAAGAAAAGCTTACTTCCCCCGTTTTTTAAAATCACAGCTTCTAGAAGGTTTACATGATCTGTTAAAAAACACGAGTTTTTAGAAAATGTGTTTTACTTCATAAATGGAATCAACAAAGTATGCACATTCTACGTCATAACGACTTTCTATAGTTTGCGCACGCGTCCGGAAATAAGAAAACCTTACTTCCACCGTTTTTTAAAATCACAGCTTCTAGAAGGTTTACATGATTTCGTAAAAAACACGACTTTTTAGAAAATGTGTTTTATTTCATAAATGGAATCTACAAAGTATGCACATTCTACGTCATAACGCATTTCTATAGTTTGCGCATTCGTCCGGAAATAAGAAAATCTTACTTCCACCGTTTTTTAAAGTCACAACTTCTAGAAGGTGTATATGATTTCGTAAAAAACACGAGTTTTTAGAAGATGTGTTTTATTTCATAAATGGAATCAAGAAAGTACGCACATTCTACGTCATAAGGACTTTCTATAGTTTGCGCATGTGTCCGGAAATAAGAAAAGCTTACTTCCCCCTGTTTTTTAAAATCACAGTTTCTAGAAGGTTTACATGATTTCTTAAAAAACACGAGTTTTTAGAAAATGTTTTTTATTTCATAAATGGAAACAACAAAGTATTCACATTCTACGTGATAAGGACTTTCTATAGTTTGCGCATGCGTCCGGAAATAAGAAAAGCTTACTTCCATCGTTTTTTAAAATCACAGCTTCTAGAAGGTTTACATAATTTCTTAAAAAACACGAGTTTTTAGAAAATGTGTTTTATTTCATAAATGGAAACAACAAAGTATTCACATTCTACGTGATAAGGACTTTCTATAGTTTGCGCATGCGTCCGGAAATAAGAAAAGCTTACTTCCATCGTTTTTTAAAATCACAGCTTCTAGAAGGTTTACATTATTTCTTAAAAAACACGAGTTTTTAGAAAATGTGTTTTATTTCATAAATGGAATCAACAAAGTATGCACATTATACGTCATAACCACTTTCTATAATTTGCACATTCGTCTGGAAATAGGAAAAGCTTACTTCCACCGTTTTTTAAAATCACAGCTTCCAGAACGTTTACATGATTTCATAAAAAACACAAGTTTTTTAGAAAATGTGCTTTATTTCATAAATGGAATCTACAAGCACATTCTAAGTCATAACGACTTTCTATAGTTTGCGCATGCGTCTGGAAATAAGAAAAGCTTACTTCCCCCGTTTTTTAGAATCACAGCTTCTAGAAGGTTTACATAATTTCTTAAAAAACACGAGTTTTTAGAAAATGTGTTTTATTTCATAAATGGAATCAACAAAGTATGCACAATCTATGTCATAACGACTTTCTATAGTTTGCGCATGCGTTTGGAAATAAGAGAAGCTTACTTCCCCCGTTTTTTAAAATCACAGCTTATAGAAGGTTTACATAATTTCTTAAAAAACACGAGTTTTTAGAAAATGTGTTTTATTTCATAAATGGAAACAACAAAGTATTCACATTCTACGTGATAAGGACTTTCTATAGTTTGCGCATGCGTCCGGAAATAAGAAAAGCTTACTTCCATCGTTTTTTAAAATCACAGCTTCTAGAAGGTTTACATTATTTCTTAAAAAACACGAGTTTTTAGAAAATGTGTTTTATTTCATAAATGGAATCAACAAAGTATGCACATTATACGTCATAACTACTTTCTATAATTTGCACATTCGTCTGGAAATAGGAAAAGCTTACTTCCACCGTTTTTTAAAATCACAGCTTCCAGAACGTTTACATGATTTCATAAAAAACACGAGTTTTTTAGAAAATGTGCTTTATTTCATAAATGGAATCTACAAGCACATTCTAAGTCATAACGACTTTCTATAGTTTGCGCATGCGTCTGGAAATAAGAAAAGCTTACTTCCCCCGTTTTTTAGAATCACAGCTTCTAGAAGGTTTACATAATTTCTTAAAAAACACGAGTTTTTAGAAAATGTGTTTTATTTCATAAATGGAATCAACAAAGTATGCACATTCTAAGTCATAACGACTTTCTATAGTTTGCGCATGCGTTTGGAAATAAGAAAAGCTTACTTCCCCCGTTTTTTAAAATCAAAGCTTCTAGAAGGTTTACATGATTTGTTAAAAAACACGAGTTTTTAGAAAATGTGTTTTATTTCATAAATGGAATCAACAAAGTATGCACATTCTACGTCATAACGACTTTCTATAGTTTGCGCATGCGTCCGGAAATAAGAAAACCTTACTTCCACCGTTTTTTAAAATCACAGCTTCTAGAAGGTTTACATGATTTCGTAAAAAACACGAGTTTTTAGAAAATGTGTTTTATTTCATAATTGGAATCTACAAAGTATGCACATTCTATGTCATAACGCATTTCTATAGTTTGCGCATTCGTCCGGAAATAAGAAAAGCTTACTTCCACCGTTTTTTAAAGTCACAGCTTCTAGAAGGTGTATATGATTTCGTAAAAAACACGAGTTTTTAGAAAATGTGTTTTATTTCATAAATGGAATCAAGAAAGTACGCACATTCTACGTCATAAGGACTTTCTATAGTTTGCGCATATGTCCGGAAATAAGAAAAGCTTACTTCCACCATTTTTCAAAATCACAGCTTCTAGAAGGTTTACATGATTTCTTAAAAAACACGAGTTTTTAGAAAATATGTTTTATTTCATAAATGGAATCAACAAAGTATGCACATTCTACGTCATAACGACTTTCTATAGTTTGCGCATGCGTTTGGAAATAAGATAAGCTTACTTCCCCCGTTTTTTAAAATCACAGCTTCTAGAAGGTTTACATGATTTGTTAAAAAACATGAGATTTTAGAAAATGTGTTTTATTTCATCAATGGAATCAACAAAGTATGCACAATCTATGTCATAACGACTTTCTATAGTTTGCGCATGCGTTTGGAAATAAGAGAAGCTTACTTCCCCCGTTTCTTAAAATCACAGCTTCAAGAAGCTTTACATGATTTATTAAAAAACACGAGTTTTTAGAAAATCTGTTTTATTTCATAAATGGAATCAACAAAGTATGCACATTCTACGTCATAACGACTTTCTATAGTTTAAGCATGCGTTTGGAAATAAGAAAAACTTACTTCCCCCGTTTTTTAAAATCACAGCTTCTAGACAGTTTCATGTGCTTTATTTCATAAATGGAATCTACAAGCACATTCTAAGTCATAACGACTTTCTATAGTTTGCGCATGCGTCCGGAAATAAGAAAAGCTTACTTCCCCCGTTTTTTAGAATCACAGCTTCTAGAAGGTTTACATAATTTCTTAAAAAACACGAGTTTTTAGAAAATGTGTTTTATTTCATAAATGGAATCAACAAAGTATGCACATTCTAAGTCATAACGACTTTCTATATTTTGCGCATGCGTTTGGAAATAAGAAAAGCTTACTTCCCCCGTTTTTTAAAATCACAGCTTCTAGAAGGTTTACATGATTTGTTAAAAAACACGAGTTTCTAGAAAATGTGTTTTATTTCATAAATGGAATCAACAAAGTATGCACATTCTACATCATAACGACTTTTTATAGTTTGCGCATGCATCCGGAAATAAGAAAAGCTTACTTCCACCGTTTTTTAAAATAATAACTTCTAGAAGGTTTACATGATTTCGTAAAAAGAATGAGTTTTTAAAAAATGTGTCCGTAAAAATGATTTCGTAAAGACTTTCTATAGTTGGCGCATGTGTCCGGAAATAAGAAAAGCTTACTTCCCTCGTTTTTTTAAAATCACAGCTTCTAGAAGGTTTACATGATTTCGTAAAAAACACGAGTTTTTATAAATGTGTTCTATTTCATAAATGGAATCTACAAAGTATGCACATTCTACGTCATAACGACTTTCTATAGTTTGTGCATGCGTCCGGAAATAAGAAAAGCTTACGTCCCCCGTTTTTTAAAATCACAGCTTCTAGAAGGTTTACATGATTTCTTAAAAAACACGAGTTTTCAGAAAATGTGTTTTATTTCATAAATGGAATCAACAAAGTATGCACATTCTACATCATAACGACTTTCCATAGTTTGCGCATGCGTTTGGAAATAAGAAAAGCTTACTTCCCGCGTTTTTTACAATCACAGCTTCTAGAAGGTTTACATGATTTCGTAAAAAACACGAGTTTTTAGAAAATGTGTTTTATTTCATAAATGGAATCTACAAATTATGCACATTCTACGTCATAACGACTTTCTATAGCTTGCGCATGCGTCCGGAAATAAGAAAAGTTTACTTCCACCGTTTTTTAAAATCACAGCTTCTACAAGGTTTACATGATTTCGTAAAAAACAGGAGTTTTTAGAAAATGTGTTTTATTTCATAAATGGATTCTACAAAGTATGCACATTCTACGTCATAACGACTTTCTATAGTTTGCGCATGCATCCGGAAAGAAGAAAAGCTTACTTCCCCCGTTTTTTAAAATCACAGCTTCTAGAAGGTTTACATGATTTCTTAAAAAACAAGAGTTTTTACAAAATGTGTTTTATTTCATAAATGGAATCAACAAAGTATGCACATTCTACGTCATAACGACTTTCTATAGTTTGCGCATGCATCCGGAAAGAAGAAAAGCTTACTTCCCCCGTTTTTTAAAATCACAGCTTCTAGAAGGTTTACATGATTTCTTAAAAAACACGAGTTTTTACAAAATGTGTTTTATTTCATAAATGGAATCAACAAAGTATGCACATTCTAAGTCATAACGACTTTCTATATTTTGCGCATGCGTTTGGAAATAAGAAAAGCTTACTTCCCCCGTTTTTTAAAATCACAGCTTCTAGAAGGTTTACATGATTTGTTAAAAAACACGAGTTTTTAGAAAATGTGTTTTATTTCATAAATGGAATCTACAAAGTATGCACATTCTACGTCATAACGACTTTCTATAGTTTGCGCATGCGTCCGGAAATAAGAAAAGCTTACTTCCCCCGTTTTTTAAAATCACAGCTTCTAGAAGGTTTACATGATTTCTTAAAAAATAAGAGTTTTTAGAAAATGTGTTTTATTTCATAAATGGAATCTATAAAATATGCACATTCTACATCATAACGACTTTCTATAGTTTGCGCATTCGTCCGGAAATAAGAAAAGCTTACTTCCACCGTTTTTTAAAATAATAGCTTCCAGATGGTTTACATGATTTCGTAAAAAACACGAGTTTTTAGAAAATGTGTTTTATTTCATAAATGGAATCTACAAAGTATGCACATTCTACGTCATAACGACTTTCTATAGTTTGCGCATGCGTCCGGAAATAAGAAAAGCTTACTTCAACCGTTTTTTAAAATCACAGCTTCTAGAAGGTTTACATGATTTCGTAAAAAACATGAGTTTTTAGAAAATGTGTTTTATTTCATAAATGGAATCTACAAAGTATGCACATTCTACGTCATAATGACTTTCTATAATTTCCGCATGCGTCCGGAAATAAGAAAAGCTTACTTCCCCCGTTTTTTAAAATCACAGCTTCTAGAAGGTTTACATGATTTCTTAAAAAACAAGAGTTTTTACAAAATGTGTTTTATTTCATAAATGGAATCAACAAAGTATGCACATTCTACGTCATAACGACTTTCTATAGTTTGCGCATTCATCCGGAAATAAGAAAAGCTTACTTCCCCCGTTTTTTAAAATCACAGCTTCTAGAAGGTTTACATGATTTCTTAAAAAACACGAGTTTTTAGAAAATGTGTTTTACTTCATAAATGGAATCTACAAAGTATGCACATTCTACGTCATAAGGACTTTCTATAGTTTGCGCATGCGTCCGGAAATAAGAAAAGATTACTTCCACCGTTTTTTAAAATAATAGCTTCTAGAAGGTTTACATGATTTCGTAAAAAACACGAGATTTTATAAAATGTGTTTTATTTCATAAATGGAATCTACAAAGTATGCACATTCTACGTCATAATGACTTTCTATAGTTTGTGCATGCGTCCGGAAATAAGAAAAGCTTACTTCCACCGTTTTTCAAAATCACAGCTTCTAGACAGTTTACATGATTTCTTAAAAAACACGAGTTTTTAGAAAATGTGTTTTATTTCATAAATGGAATCTACAAACTATGCACATTCACGTCATAACGACTTTCTATAGTTTGCTCATTCGTCCAGAAATAAGAAAAGCTTACTTCCACCGTTTTTTAAAATCACAGCTTCTAGAAGGTTTACATGATTTCTTAAAAAACACGAGTTTTTAGAAAATGTGTTTTACTTCATAAATGGAATCTACAAAGTATGCACATTCTACGTCATAAGGACTTTCTATAGTTTGCGCATGCGTCCGGAAATAAGAAAAGCTTACTTCCCCCGTTTTTTAAAATCACAGCTTCTAGAAGGTTTACATGATTTGTTAAAAAACACGAGTTTTTAGAAAATGTGTTTTATTTCATAAATGGAATCTACAAAGTATGCACATTCTACGTCATAACGACTTTCTATAGTTTGCGCATGCGTCCGGAAATAAGAAAAGCTTACTTCCCCCGTTTTTTAAAATCACAGCTTCTAGAAGGTTTACATGATTTCTTAAAAAATAAGAGTTTTTAGAAAATGTGTTTTATTTCATAAATGGAATCTATAAAATATGCACATTCTACATCATAACGACTTTCTATAGTTTGCGCATTCGTCCGGAAATAAGAAAAGCTTACTTCCACCGTTTTTTAAAATAATAGCTTCCAGATGGTTTACATGATTTCGTAAAAAACACGAGTTTTTAGAAAATGTGTTTTATTTCATAAATGGAATCTACAAAGTATGCACATTCTACGTCATAACGACTTTCTATAGTTTGCGCATGCGTCCGGAAATAAGAAAAGCTTACTTCCACCGTTTTTTAAAATCACAGCTTCTAGAAGGTTTACATGATTTCGTAAAAAACATGAGTTTTTAGAAAATGTGTTTTATTTCATAAATGGAATCAACAAAGTATGCACATTCTACGTCATAAGGACTTTCTATAGTTTGCGCATGCATCTGAAAATAAGAAAAGCTTACCTCCACCGTTTTTCAAAATCACATCTTCTAGAAGGTTTAAATGATTTCTTAAAAAACACGAGTTTTTAGAAAATGTGTTTTATTTCATAAATGGAATCAACAAAGTATGCACATTCTACGTCATAACGACTTTCTATAGTTTGCGCATGCGTTTGGAAATAAGAAAAGCTTACTTCCCTCGTTTTTTAAAATCACAGCTTCTAGAAGATTTACATGATTTGTTAAAAAACACGAGTTTTTAGAAAATGTGTTTTAGTTCATAAGTGGAATCAACAAAGTATTCACATTCTACGTCTTAAGGACTTTCTATAGTTTGCGCATGCGTCCGGAAATAAGAAAAGCTTACCTCCACCGTTTTTCAAAATCACAGCTTCTAGAAGGTTTACATGATTTCTTAAAAAACATGAGTTTTTAGAAAATGTGTTTTATTTCACAAATGGAATCAACAAAGTATGCACATTCTACGTCATTACGACTTTCTATAGTTTGTGCATGCGTTTGGAAATAAGAAAAGCTTACTTTCCCCGTTTTTTAAAATCACAGCTTCTAGAAGGTTTACATCATTTCTTCAAAAACATGATTTTTTAGAAAATGTGTTTTATTTCATAAATGGAATCAACAAAGTATGCACATTCTACGTCATAATGACTTTCTATAGTTTGCGCATGCGTCCGGAAATCAGAAAAGCTTACTTCCACCGTTTTTTAAAATAATAGCTTCTAGAAGGTTTACATGATTTCGTAAAAAACACGAGTTTTTAGAAAATGTGTTTTATTTCATAAATGGAATCTACAAAGTATGCACATTCTACGTCATAAAGACTTTCTATAGTTTGCGCATGCGTCCGGAAATAAGAAAAGCTTACTTCCTTCGTTTTTTTAAAATCACAGCTTCTAGAAGGTTTACATGATTTCGTAAAAAACACGAATTTTTAGAAAATGTGTTCTATTTCATAAATGGAATCTACAAAGTATGCACATTCTACGTCATAACGACTTTCTATAGTTTACGTATGTGTCCAGAAATAAGAAAAGCTTACTTCCCCCGTTTTTTAAAATCACAGCTTCTAGAAGGTTTACATGATTTCTTAAAAAACACGAGTTTTCAGAAAATGTGTTTTATTTCATAAATGGAATCAACAAAGTATGCACATTCTACGTCATAACGAGTTTCCATAGTTTGCGCATGCGTTTGGAAATAAGAAAAGCTTACTTCCCGCGTTTTTTAAAATCACAGCTTCTAGAAGGTTTACATGATTTCGTAAAAAACATGAGTTTTTAGAAAATGTGTTCTATTTCATAAATGGAATCTACAAAGTATGCGCATTCTACGTCATAACGACTTTCTATAGTTTGCGCATTCGTCCGGAAATAAGAAAAGCTTACTTCCACCGTTTTTTAAAATCACAGCTTCTAGAAGGTTTACATGATTTCGTAAAAAACATGAGTTTTTAGAAAATGTGTTTTATTTCATAAATGGAATCTACAAAGTATGCACATTCTACGTCATAACGACTTTCTATAGCTTGCGCATGCGTCCGGAAATAAGAAAAGTTTACTTCCACCGTTTTTTAAAATCACAGCTTCTAGAAGGTTTACATGATTTCGTAAAAAACAGGAGTTTTTAGAAAATGTGTTTTATTTCATAAATGGATTCTACAAAGTATGCACATTCTACGTCATAACGACTTTCTATAGTTTGCGCATGCATCCGGAAAGAAGAAAAGCTTACTTCCCCCGTTTTTTAAAATCACAGCTTCTAGAAGGTTTACATGATTTCTTAAAAAACAAGAGTTTTTACAAAATGTGTTTTATTTCATAAATGGAATCAACAAATTATGCACATTCTACGTCATAACGACTTTCTATAGTTTGCGCATGCATCCGGAAAGAAGAAAAGCTTACTTCCCCCGTTTTTTAAAATCACAGCTTCTAGAAGGTTTACATGATTTCTTAAAAAACACAAGTTTTTACAAAATGTGTTTTATTTCATAAATGGAATCAACAAAGTATGCACATTCTAAGTCATAACGACTTTCTATAGTTTGCGCATGCGTTTGGAAATAAGAAAAGCTTACTTCCCCCGTTTTTTAAAATCACAGCTTCTAGAAGGTTTACATGATTTGTTAAAAAACACGAGTTTTTAGAAAATGTGTTTTATTTCATAAATGGAATCTACAAAGTATGCACATTCTACGTCATAACGACTTTCTATAGTTTGCGCATGCGTACGGAAATAAGAAAAGCTTACTTCCCCCGTTTTTTAAAATCACAGCTTCTAGAAGGTTTACATGATTTCTTAAAAAATAAGAGTTTTTAGAAAATGTGTTTTATTTCATAAATGGAATCTATAAAATATGCACATTCTACATCATAACGACTTTCTATAGTTTGCGCATTCGTCCGGAAATAAGAAAAGCTTACTTCCACCGTTTTTTAAAATAATAGCTTCCAGATGGTTTACATGATTTCGTAAAAAACACGAGTTTTTAGAAAATGTGTTTTATTTCATAAATGGAATCTACAAAGTATGCACATTCTACGTCATAACGACTTTCTATAGTTTGCGCATCCGTCCGGAAATAAGAAAAGCTTACTTCCACCGTTTTTTAAAATCACAGCTTCTAGAAGGTTTACATGATTTCGTAAAAAACATGAGTTTTTAGAAAATGTGTTTTATTTCATAAATGGAATCTACAAAGTATGCACATTCTACGTCATAATCACTTTCTATAATTTCCGCATGCGTCCGGAAATAAGAAAAGCTTACTTCCCCCGTTTTTTAAAATCACAGCTTCTAGAAGCTTTACATGATTTCTTAAAAAACAAGAGTTTTTACAAAATGTGTTTTATTTCATAAATGGAATCAACAAAGTATGCACATTCTACGTCATAACGACTTTCTATAGTTTGCGCATTCATCCGGAAATAAGAAAAGCTTACTTCCCCCGTTTTTTAAAATCACAGCTTCTAGAAGGTTTACAAGATTTCTTAAAAAAAACGAGTTTTTAGAAAATGTGTTTTATTTCATAAATGGAATCAACAAATTATGCACATTCTATGTAATAATGACTTTCTATAGTTTCCGCATTCGACGGGAAATAAGAAAAGCTTACTTCCACCGTTTTTTAAAATCACAGCTTCTAGAAGGTTTACATGATTTCGTAAAAAACATGAGTTTTTAGAAAATGTGTTTTATTTCATAAATGGAATCAACAAAGTATGCACATTCTACGTCATAAGGACTTTCTATAGTTTGCGCATGCATCCGAAAATAAGAAAAGCTTACCTCCACCGTTTTTCAAAATCACATCTTCTAGAAGGTTTAAATGATTTCTTAAAAAACACGAGTTTTTAGAAAATGTGTTTTATTTCATAAATGGAATCAACAAAATATGCACATTCTACGTCATAACGACTTTCTATAGTTTGCGCATGCGTTTGGAAATAAGAAAAGCTTACTTCCCTCGTTTTTTAAAATCACAGCTTCTAGAAGATTTACATGATTTGTTAAAAAACACGAGTTTTTAGAAAATGTGTTTTAGTTCATAAGTGGAATCAACAAAGTATTCACATTCTACGTCTTAAGGACTTTCTATAGTTTGCGCATGCGTCCGGAAATAAGAAAAGCTTACCTCCACCGTTTTTCAAAATCACAGCTTCTAGAAGGTTTACATGATTTCTTAAAAAACATGAGTTTTTAGAAAATGTGTTTTATTTCACAAATGGAATCAACAAAGTATGCACATTCTACGTCATTACGACTTTCTATAGTTTGCGCATGCGTTTGGAAATAAGAAAAGCTTACTTTCCCCGTTTTTTAAAATCACAGCTTCTAGAAGGTTTACATGATTTCTTAAAAAACATGATTTTTTAGAAAATGTGTTTTATTTCATAAATGGAATCAACAAAGTATGCACATTCTACGTCATAATGACTTTCTATAGTTTGCGCATGCGTCCGGAAATCAGAAAAGCTTACTTCCACCGTTTTTTAAAATAATAGCTTCTAGAACGTTTACATGATTTCGTAAAAAACACGAGTTTTTAGAAAATGTGTTTTATTTCATAAATGGAATCTACAAAGTATGCACATTCTACGTCATAAAGACTTTCTATAGTTTGCGCATGCGTCCGGAAATAAGAAAAGCTTACTTCCTTCGTTTTTTTAAAATCACAGCTTCTAGAAGGTTTACATGATTTCGTAAAAAACACGAATTTTTAGAAAATGTGTTCTATTTCATAAATGGAATCTACAAAGTATGCACATTCTACGTCATAACGACTTTCTATAGTTTACGTATGTGTCCAGAAATAAGAAAAGCTTACTTCCCTCGTTTTTTAAAATCACAGCTTCTAGAAGGTTTACATGATTTCTTAAAAAACATGAGTTTTCAGAAAATGTGTTTTATTTCATAAATGGAATCAACAAAGTATGCACATTCTACGTCATAACGAGTTTCCATAGTTTGCGCATGCGTTTGGAAATAAGAAAAGCTTACTTCCCGCGTTTTTTAAAATCACCGCTTCTAGAAGGTTTACATGATTTCGTAAAAAACATGAGTTTTTAGAAAATGTGTTCTATTTCATAAATGGAATCTACAAAGTATGCGCATTCTACGTCATAACGACTTTCTATAGTTTGCGCATTCGTCCGGAAATAAGAAAAGCTTACTTCCACCATTTTTTAAAATCACAGCTTCTAGAAGGTTTACATGATTTCTTAAAAAACACGAGTTTTTAGAAAATGTGTTTTATTTCATAAATGGAATCAACAAAGTATGCACATTCTACGTCATAAAGACTTTCTATAGTTTGCGCATTCCTCCGGAAATAAGAAAAGCTTACTTCCCTCGTTTTTTTAAAATCACAGCTTCTAGAAGGTTTACATGATTTCGTAAAAAACACGAGTTTTTAGAAAATGTGTTTTATTTCATAAATGGAATCTACAAAGTATGCACATTCTACGTCATAACGACTTTCTATAGTTTGCGCATTCGTCCGGAAATAAGAAAAACTTACTTCCCCCGTTTTCTAAAATCACAGCTTCTAGAAGGTTTACATGATTTCTTAAAAAACACGAGTTTTTAGAAAATGTGTTTTATTTCATAAATGGAATCAACAAAGTATGCACATTCTAGGTCATAACGACTTTCTATAGTTTGCGCATGCGTTTGGAAATAAGAAAAGCTTACTTCTCCCGTTTTTTAAAATCACATCTTCTAGAAGGTTTACATGATTTGTTAAAAAACACGAGTTTTTAGAAAATGTGTTTTATTTCATAAATGGAATCAACAAAGTATGCACATTCTACATCATAACGACTTTCTATAGTTTGCGCATGCGTTTGGAAATAAAAAAAGCTTACTTCCCCCGTTTTTTAAAATCACAGCTTCTAGAAGGTTTACATGATTTGTTAAAAAACACAAGTTTTTAGAAAATGTCTTTTATTTCATAAATCGAATCAACAAAGTATGCACATTCTACGTCATAACGACTTTCTATAGTTTGCGTATGCATCCGGAAATAAGAAAAGCTTACTTCCCCCGTTTTTTAAAATCACAGCTTCTAGAAGGTTTACATGATTTCTTAAAAAGAACGAGTTTTAGAAAATGTGTTTTATTTCATAAATGGAATCAACAAAGTATGCACATTCTACGTCATAACGACTTTCTATAGTTTGCGCATGCGTTTGGAAATAAGAAAAGCTTACTTCCCCTGTTTTTAAAAATCACAGCTTCTAGAAGGTTTACATGATTTCGTAAAAAACATGAGTTAGAAAATGTGTTTTATTTCATAAATTGAACCAACAAAGTATGCACATTCTACGTCATAACGACTTTCTATAGTTTGCGCATGCATCCGGAAATAAGAAAAGCTTACTTCCCCCGTTTTTTAAAATCACAGCTTCTAGAAGGTTTACATGATTTCTTAAAAAACACGAGTTTTTAGAAAATGTGTTTTATTTCGTAAATGGAATCAACAAAGTATGCATATTCTACGTCATAACGACTTTCTATAGTTTGCGCTGCGTTTGTAAATAAGAAAAGCTTACTCCCACCGTTTTTTAAAATCACAGCTTCTAGAAGGTTTACATGATTTCGTAAAAAACACGAGTTTTTAGAAAATGTGTTTTATTTCATAAATGGAATCAACGGAGTATGCACATTCTACGTCATAACGACTTTCTATAGTTTGCGCATGCGTCCGGAAATAAGAAAAGCTTACTTCCCCCGTTTTTTAAAATCACAGCTTCTAGAAGGTTTACATGATTTCGTAAAAAACACGAGCTTTTAGAAAATGTGTTTTATTTCATAAATGGAATCTACAAAGTATGCACATTCTACGTCGTAATGACTTTCTATTGTTTGCGCATGCGTCCGGAAATAAGAAAAGCTTACTTCCCTCGTTTTTTAAAATCACAGCTTCTAGACGTTTTACATGATTTCTTAAAAAGCACGAGTTTTTAGAAAATGTGTTTTATTTCATAAATGGAATCAACAAAGTATGCACATTCTACGTCATAACGATTTCTATAATTTGCGCATGCATCCGGAAATAAGAAAAGCTTACTTCCACCATTTTTTAAAATCACAGCTTCTAGAAGGTTTACATGATTTCTTAAAAAACATGAGTTTTTAGAAAATGTGTTTTATTTCATAAATGGAATCTACAAAGTATGCACATTCTACGTCATAACGACTTTCTATAGTTTACGCATACGTATGGAAATAAGAAAAGATTACTTCCACCGTTTTTTAAAATCACAGCTTCTAGAAGGTTTACATGATTTCGTAAAAAACACGAGTTTTTAGAAAATGTGTTTTATTTCATAAATGGAATCTACAAATTATGCACATTCTACGTCGTAATGACTTTCTATAGTTTGCGCATGCGTCCGGAAATAAGAAAAGCTTACTTCCCCCGTTTTTTAAAATCACAGCTTCTAGAAGTTTTACATGATTTCTTAAAAAGCAAGAGTTTTTAGAACATGTGTTTTATTTCATAAATGGAATCAACAAAGTATGCACATTCTACGTCATAACGATTTCTATAGTTTGCGCATGCATCTAGAAATAAGAAAAGCTTACTTCCACCATTTTTTAAAATCACAGCTTCTAGAAGGTTTACATGATTTCTTAAAAAACATGAGTTTTTAGAAAATGTGTTTTATTTCATAAATGGAATCAACAAAGTATGCACATTCTACGTCATAACGACTTTCTATAGTTTACGCATGCGTCCGGAAATAAGAAAAGCTTACTTCCACTGTTTTTTAAAATCACAGCTTCTAGAAGGTTTACATGATTTCGTAAAAAACACGAGTTTTTAGAAAATGTGTTTTATTTCATAAATGGAATCTACAAAGTATGCACATTCTACGTCATAATGACTTTCTATAGTTTGCGCATGCGTCCGGAAATAAGAAAAGCTTACTTCCCCCGTTGTTTAAAATCACAGCTTCTAGAAGGTTTACATGATTTCTTAAAAAACACGAGTTTTTAGAAAATGTGTTTTATTTCATAAATGGAATCAACAAAGTATGCACATTCTACGTCATAACGACTTTCTATAGTTTGCGCATGCGTTCGGAAATAAGAAAATCTTACTTCCACCGTTTTTTAAAATCACAGCTTCTAGAAGGTTTACATGATTTCGTAAAAAACACGAGTTTTTAGAAAATGTGATTTATTTCATAAATGGAATCTACAAAGTATGCACATTCTACGTCATAACGACTTTCTATAGTTTGTGCATGCCTCCGGAAATAAGAAAAGCTTACTTCCACCGTTTTTTAAAATCACAGCTTCTAGAAGGTTTACATGATTTCGTAAAAACACGAGTTTTTTGGAAATGTGTTTTGTTTTATAAATGGAATCTACAAAGTATGCACATTCTACGTCATAACGACTTTCTATAGTTTGCGCATGCGTCGGGAAATAAGAAAAGCTTACTTCCCCCGTTTTTAAAATCACAGCTTCTAGAAGGTTTACATGATTTCTTAAAAAACACGAGTTTTTAGAAAATGTGTTTTATTTCAGAAATGGAATGTACAAAGTATGCACATTCTATGTCATAACGACTTTCTATAATTTGCACATTCATCCGGAAATTAGAAAATCTTACCTCCACCGTTTTTTAAAATCACAGTTTCTAGAAGGTTTACATGATTTCTTAAAAAACACGAGTTTTTAGAAAATGTGTTTTATTTCATAAATGGAATCTACAAAGTATGCACATTGTACGTCATAACGAATTTCTATAGTTTGTGCATGCATCCGGAAATAAGAAAAGCTTACTTCCCCCGTTTTTTAAAATCACAGCTTCTAGAAGGTTTACATGATTTCTTAAAAAACACGAGTTTTTAGAAAATGTGTTTTACTTCATAAGTGGAATCTACAAAGTATGCACATTCTACGGCATAACAACTTTCTATAGTTTGCACATTCTTCCGGAAATACGAAGAGCTTACCTCCACCGTTTTTTAAAATCATAGCTTCTAGAAGGTTTACATGATTTCTTAAAAAACATGAGTTTTTAGAAAAAGTTTTTTATTTCCTAAATAGAATCAACAAAGTATGCACATTCTACGTCATAACGACTTTCTATAGTTTGCGCATGCATCCGGAAATAAGAAAAGCTTACTTCCCCCGTTTTTTAAAATCACAGCTTCTGGAAGGTTTAAATAATTTCGTCAAAAACACGAGTTTTTAGAAAATGTGTTTTATTTCATAAATGGAATCAACAAAGTATGCACATTCTACGTCATAACGACTTTCTATAGTTTGCGCATTCGTCCGGAAATAAGAAAAGCTTACTTCCCCCATTTTTTAAAATCACAGCTTCTAGAAGGCTTACATGATTTCTTAAAAAAAAAGAGTTTTTAGAAAATGTGTTTTAATTCATAAGTGGAATCTACAAAGTATGCACATTCTACGGCATAACAACTTTCTATAGTTTGCACATTCGTCCGGAAATAAGAAAAGCTTACCTCCACCGTTTTTTAAAATCACCGCTTCTAGAAGGTTTACATGATTTCTTAAAAAGCACGAGTTTTTGGAAAATGTGTTTTATTTCATAAATGGAATCAACAAAGTATGCAGATTCTATGTCATAATGACTTTCTATAGTTTGCGCATGCATCCGGAAATAAGAAAAGCTTACCTCCCCCGTTTTTTAAAATCACAGATTTTAGAAGGTTTACCTGATTTCTTAAAAAACAAGAGTTTTTAGAAAATGTGTTTTATTTCATAAATAGAATCAACAAAGTATGCACATTCTACGTCATAATGACTTTCTATAGTTTGTGTATGCGTCCGGAAATAAGAAAAGGTTACTTCCCCCGTTTTTTAAAATCACAGCTTCTAGAAGGTTTACATGATTTCGTAAAAAACACGAATTTTTAGAAGATGTGTTTTATTTCATAAATGGAATCTACAAAGTATGCACATTCTATGTCATAATGACTTTCTATAGTTTGCGCATGCGTCCGGAAATAAGAAAAGCTTACTTCCCCTGTTTTTTTAAATAACAGCTTCTAGAAGGTTTACATGATTTCGTAAAAAACACGACTTTTTAGAAAATGTGTTTTATTTCATAAATGGAATCTACAAAGTATGCACATTCTACGTCATAACGACTTTCTATAGTTTGCGCATGCGTCCGGAAATAAGAAAAGCTTACTTCCACCGTTTTTTAAAATCACAGCTTCTTGAAGGTTTACATGATTTCGTAAAAAACACGAGTTTTTACAAAATGTGTTTTATTTCATAAATGGAATCTACAAAGTATGCACATTCTACGTCATAACGACTTTCTTTAGTTTGCGCATGCATCCGAAAATAAGAAAGCTTACTTCCACCGTTTTTTAAAATCACAGCTTCTAGATGGTTTACATGATTTCTTAAAAAACACGAGTTTTTAGAAAATGTGTTTTATTTCATAAATTGAATCTACAAAGTATGCACATTCTACATCATAACGACTTTCTATAGTTTGCGCATGCGTCCGGAAATAAGAAAAGCTTACTTCCCCCGTTTTTTAAAATCATAGCTTCTAGAAGGTTTACATGATTTCGTAAAAAACACGAGTTTTTAGAAAATGTGTTTTATTTCATAAATGGAATCTACAAAGTATGCACATTCTACGTCATAATGACTTTCTATAGTTTTTGCATGCGTCCGGAAATAAGAAAAGCTTACTTCCCCCGTTTTCTAAAATTACAGCTTCTAGAAGGTTTACATGATTTCTTAAAAAACACGAGTTTTTAGAAAATGTGTTTTATTTCATAAATGGAATCAACAAAGTATGCACATTCTACGTCATAACGACTTTCTATAGTTTGTGCATGCGTCCGGAAATAAGAAAAGCTTACTTCCACCGTTTTTTAAAATCACAGCTTCTACAAGGTTTACATGATTTCGTAGAAAACACGAGTTTTTAGAAAATGGGTTTTATTTCATAAATGGAATCTACAGAGTATGCAAATTCTATGTCATAACGACTTTCTATAGTTTGCGCATGCGTCCGGAAATAAGAAAAGCTTACTTCCACCGTTTTTTAAAATCACAGCTTGTAGAAGGTTTACATGATTTCGTAAAAAACACGAGTTTTTAGAAAATGTGTTTTATTTTATAAATGGAATGAACAAAGTATGCACATTCTACGTAAAAATGACTTTCTATAGTTTTCCCATGCGTTTGGAAATAAGAAAAGCTTACTTCCCCCATTTTTTAAAATCACAGCTTCTAGAAGGTTTACATGATTTCTTAAAAAACACGAGTTTTTAGAAAATGTGTTTTATTTCATAAATGGAATCAACAAAGTATGCACATTCTACGTCATAACGACTTTCTATAGTTTGCGCATTCGTCCGGAAATAAGAAAAGCTTACTTCCCCCGTTTTTTAAAATCACAGCTTCTAGAAGGTTTACATGATTTCTTAAAAAACACGAGTTTTTACAAAATGTGTTTTACTTCATAAATGGAATCTACAAATTTGCACATTCTACGTCATAACGACTTTCTATAGTTTGCGCATGCGTCCGGAAATAAGAAAACCTTACTTCCCCCGTTTTTAAAATCACAGCTTCTAGAATGTTTACATGATTTCTTAAAAAACACGAGTTTTTAGAAAATGTGTTTTATTTCATAAATGGAATCAACAAAGTATGCACATTCTACGGCATAACAACTTTCTCTAGTTTGCACATTCTTCCGGAAATAAGAAAAGCTTACCTCCACCGTTTTTTAAAATCACAGTTTCTAGAAGGTTTACATGAGTTCTTAAAAAACAAGAGTTTTTAGAAAATGTTTTTTATTTCCTAAATAGAATCAACAAATTATGCACATTCTACGTCATAACGACTTTCTATAGTTTGCGCATGCGTCCGGAAATAAGAAAAGCTTACTTCCACCGTTTTTTAAAATCACAGCTTCTGGAAGGTTTACATGATTTCGTCAAAAACACGAGTTTTTAGAAAATGTGGTTTACTTCATAAATGGAATCTACAAAGTATGCACATTCTACGTCATAACGACTTTTTATAGTTTGCGCATGCGTCAGGAAATAAGAAAAGCTTACTTCCCCCGTTTTTAAAATCACAGCTTCTAGAAGGTTTATATGATTTCTTAAAAAACACGAGTTTTTAGAAAATGTGTTTTATTTCATAAATGGAATCAACAAAGTATGCACATTATACGTCATAATGACTTTCTATAGTTTGCACATTCGTCCGGAAAGAAGAAAAGCTTACCTCCACCGTTTTTTAAAATCACAGTTTCTAGTAGGTTTACATGATTTCTTAAAAAACACGAGTTTTTAGAAAATGTTTTTTATTTCCTAAATAGAATCAACAAAGTATGCACATTCTACGTCATAACGACTTTCTATAGTTTACGCATTGTAATGCCCATATTTTGATTCGGCATATTTATTAGTTAGACACACCATACTTTACTTCTTATATATTTTGTCAAACTCAGCTCGACTGAGTAAACTATATTGGACCTCATTATATGATGTTACTCTGTCTTATGATTCCACCATGATTATGATGTTACTATGTTATGCAGCTATGATGTCATGATTATCATATGATTTCCTTATTTTACAATTGCAGTATATGTTTATATGTTTTCCTTAATGAAATGTGAAATATATGATTCGGTACATGGATACCATCTTCTTATATGAATTGCTGAAATGTTATATGTCATACGCATCTATGATGAGCTAAAAAGTTACATGAAATAAAATGATAACATGGATCAATTGGCGATTAATGGAAAATGCCTTCTATAAATTGTATTTTGCAAAACACTAACTTACAGGACTCAGGGGCTATGGGATAGCCAGTTACTTGATCTGATATATATTGGAAAGGAAAAACATGTTCATACAGCAAACCTTAGCAGCCAAAATGAGGATACGATAACACAAACTGATAATCCCGATAGCAGCAAGTATGAGTTGATAAGGGCGTAGGCCCAGTATGTTGAGAGGGATGGATGTGTTTCCCACCCTATGTTTCCATGAGACCCGAGGTCGTGGGAGGGCCGTGCTGAGACACGCTCCCCATGTTGTTGTGATGACGATTGTCGGATGCCTGCTAGGGGAGGATAGGTCCGCTGTTCAGCCGACGCTATCGCTCTCAAGTTCTATGTGGTCAGATCGGTGAGTCCGACACCCACTGTTGTACTAGCAGAGGGAGGATAGGGAGGATGCTGGACGTAGGTTATGATGGGAGGATGTGTTAGTTAGTACTGTTGGGGGGTTTAGTATTCCTTGATTCCGAGTTAGTGGAAGTAGGCACCCTTCCTGTACTGATTGATTAAATTAATGTAAACATAAAGACAATGATGTTAAATCGTAAAGGGTTAACTGTTAAATAACCGAGGATGTTAAAGTAATTATACTATAGATTATGCTTACTCTTCTGCATGGGGGTAGATACTATTGTTAGTTAGCAAGTATGCATAGGCGGAATGGGGTTTGTTTATAGTACATGTCCGACATGTGCATACACTGGCCATGCATGCACACCTTGTACGTGTACAATATTACTGGTGTATAACATACTTGTCATGCTTGAATAGTAGTATAAATGTCATGGATAACTCAGTTAAGGATACATCAATCAACTTAGGTAATGAATGGTTAGGTTGTCAATGTGTAAATAAGTGAATTAGTAATTATATGAAAACATTGTAATAATAAACTAAGACAAGTGTCGTCAGTTAACATTGTCATAGAAGAACTGTTGTGAATAGGGTAATGATAGTGTCTAATGAATTAGTAAAATTGTTTAAGCCCTCACAAGTGCTTTGTTTATACGAACAAGGATGCTATGTTGATGATAGGGTACTCATGTGATAAACAAATAATTAAGAATACTATGATTGATTAACCTTTATAATTGTTAAAGGGTGATTTAATTATTATTATTAATTAATAAATGATATTCCAACAACATTTATATTCCTATCGTAACAAATGCAATATAAGCAAGAATTAAAATATTGATTTATAAATTAATATTGCGTGATTAATTCCATTTCAAAGTTAGCCATAATAAGATAATCCTTTTTGAAATAACCGTGATGTGATGGAAAATGGATATTTAATTATTCAATGTTAATCTTGGAATTTAAACCTCAAGCTAAGTAGTCTCGACGGATAAGGTGGATCATTAAGACACATCTTGTCCAAGTTGACAAGGGGGCAACTAATTATATAATATTTTATTAATCACATTAATAACATTAAAATATCAAGGATGGCGGATAGACTTGTATTCAATGAAGCTTGTTTCGAATGGATAACCTTCGGGTGATAATCCCCACCGTAACAAATACTTACGACCGTCAATCCAAAACCAACTAACTTTTCCATGAGAGTAATTAATTATACATTTTTATAAAGAACCGTGTATAAATGAACTGGTGATAGGAGTAAGTGTTGAGGGGCTCGAGAAGGGGATTTTGGGGCGGTGGAGTAAGCCCAAGATATTCTCGAGGAAGGGAAATTATATAGAGGGGGAGAGCTTGGAGAAAGGGGAGGTTTTTTTTATGGGAGAGAAAAGAAGTTTGGAGAACAGAAGTTGGGAGGACAGAAAGTTTGATTGGAGAACAGAAGGATTTTGAGAACAGAAGGAAAGACTGCTCTCGGGATTATCAGATTGTGGGCTCGGGGGCTTGGAAATCCTTTGATTTCCAAGGGCCAGCAAGATTATAGCTGGTCGGTAGGGTGGACACTTCAGTTTGGCTGTCTAAGGGGTTACACAACCTGCTACAACTTACGGTTAGCATCAGCATCAGGTAATTTCCGTTATTTACTATTATGCTAAATCTTACTGTAAACATGCAAACTTACTATTTACTGATTTACTGCTATTTACTGATTTACTAAGTTGTGAAACCTATTCTTATGCTGTTGAAAAGAAAATAACGATATGTTTGTTTATTTCAAATTTCGAATGTAAGGTTAGTAAAAACACCACACTACACCAAATATCATTTCGGCACATAGAATTTTTTTTGAAATTCACTTCCATAAACTGATAAGGTTTAAAACGTAGAAATTTAAACCTGAATTTTTACACAGTGCTCTGCTGTAAAAACCAGAGCACTACAGATGGTATCAGAGCCTTTGTTCAGACTCTTGAACCTACAGGCCTATTCATGCTTCACCTAGAAAAATTTACTTGATAATTTACCTACTTGACCTCCAGCCATAGTCATCTTTCAAGTTACCTGCACAACGATAACAACAATTACATTAAATATATATATATATATATATATATATATATTGGACACTAAACTTATACATCCTGGCATTCTATATCTTAAGTCTAAATCAGTCTAAGGTTTTGAGCCTAGTGTTTTCCTATTAGGTTTTCATGTTTTCAATCCTCATATATGCAATAAAACCATATTTCAAACACAGTTTAAAATTTAGATGCATTTAGTACCCAATCAAATATAACATGCCAAAAGAATCTATAACTAGGACATAGTCCATGACTCCATGCACCATCCTAGAACCTACTCCCAACAAACCTTAATATAATGCACCTGTATAAATCAATCAGAAATATGAACAGTAAATAAAAACAGCATACATTACCGCAAATGAAAAACTCCATAGAGTTATAAAACTCCTAACTAGCTAAAATGATTTCCAGACCAACACGCCACCTTAGGACAGCTTATATGTAAAACTAAGCAGTGAAAATCATAGCTATTGTACCCTTACAATCTCCCACTGAGTTAAAATATTGTTTTAGCTTAACCATTCAATCAAGCACTTAAAAGTGAAAAGTTAAAAGCAATAACCACCAACTTTCGGAACTCACGCAAGAAAAACTAATGAGTAGCCACAAGAATCTTTATCTCTTGAATATTTATATGTTCTAGCATCATACAGTGAGTGACATAAAGAAGAATATCCAGATAATATAAATATCTATCCATGTTAGTAAGTTACTATGCAAAAAAAAAAAAATTTTTTGGTTCTACCTTAAAATCTCTTCATTCTCAACCTACAGAAAACATTGTATCTACCTTGACATTAAAACTAATAATGTCTGCACATTTTAGAATGCAGTCAGAAGCTTTATCTCTTAAAGACTTCTTAGTTCTAGCATCATATATCTTGATGGGATCAACAAGAATATCCAAAGAAAATAAGTATTTAGATATTTTATTAAATTCCACTGTCAAAATGGTTTTATGTTATAATCTCCTCATACTCAACCCACAGAAAGTATTACGTCTACCTAGAAATCAACACTTTCAGCACCAACCCTTTTTTTCTTTAATTTTAGCAAAACGTAAGTGTCATTTTAGCACAAACTAAAAGAAATCGAAACACTGCATATTTAGTATTTCAAATCGAAACCACATGCTTCATAGGGCACGATCCAAAATTCTTAAACCTTGACTTTCCAGGCTCACAACTGAGACCCAGGATCGAGTCCCCAGGCTAAACAAAAACAACCATTAAATAAACACGCTTACAGCGTGGGAGCATTTCCCCAGATCCCCACAAACCAGAAGGCGTTGAAAGAAATTTACAGAGCTAGGGCCCTGCTTCGAAAAATACAGCTATTCATTTCAAAACCATTAAAATAAACTCTAAGAATACATCCACCTGCAGAATTATTATCTCTCAGCTAAACAGGCGTTAAAATACATTCTTTTATACAGGCGCTTGGCCCAAAACTGAAAAAAAAAAACACATGAAAGAAATAAAATTACATACACCCTGGGTCATTTCTTTTATCCATTCAAACCATCATAAAAAAATCAGAAGCAGTCTTAAACAGCCAAAACCTCGAATACTCTAAACAAGAAGGCCACATTCGAGTGTAATACTTGTGATTCATTACCAGGAAAAATAAAAGAGGAAAAGGGAAAGTCGTTTGAGGCATTCGATTTTGAAAGTCTTACACTGATGGATTAGAAAATACTGCCGTGAATTTGTTTATGCTGTAAAACTCTTCGGAAGCTTTTGAATTGCACGTTGTACGATTTGCTCCAAAGTGAGTCTTCCCTGCTCCAACAAAGCCCAGTGCCAAGCGCCAAACCACATAGAGGAGGAGGAGCCCACAAGAGGACTCTTTCGCACAAACGCCTCTGTACATTGCTGTCCGCAGCAGCTTCGGCTTCGGGTGGCTTGGGCTTGGGAGCATATGAAACCAGCTTTACGTTTGAGGAGTCCTTGCCTGCTTCTTCGGACGTTGGAGATGGAGATGGAGATGGAGATGAAGACGAAGATGAACAATATGTGAAATATTGAAGTAGTGTGAGAGTTCTTGTGGTGCCCAGATGATGGTATCTGGTGCAGCTACGGCCCGCGTGATGCAGTAGACTTTCCAAGCTCGCCATCGCCATCGCGCTGCTCTACACTGCTCGACAGAAAGCAAAGCCAGTGCTTAAAAATTAGGGACTTGTAGTCGAGAAAACGAAAATGACACTGCGGTTTTGGGTTTAAGATGCATCATATGTTTCTAGTTTATAAAATTAATAATGCCCGCCGCCATAGCAACCAATCTCCAAATACTGAGACGTTGATGCATGCTATCAATCCGATATATGGCAAGCCATAGCCCAGCTCTAAGGCTACCAGGGTATGTCATTCATTTCTCATCGAGCCGAGCTGCTCTGAGAACCCGGGCTCATGGAAGGCTCCTTCCTTTCCGAAACCCTAAGCCAGCTTGCATTTGAGTTGCAGAGCTAAAACTCCAGGAGAGAGGGTGAAAATGGCCGCGCCTTGGGGAATGACTCTATTTAGGGTTTCCCCCACTTTCGCATGGCGGTGGGGTGTGTGGAGAGACCACGCGCCTTCATGCTTCTTCTCATGGCAGTAGGAGGACGCGTGGGCCTCATGCAAGGGCGCGACGGGCCCATGAAGATCTTAGGGATAGGTAAGTATTATTCAAACAAATTAAATTATCTAAAATTGGTAATTGATTTAAAAATTGTTAAAAATTTAAATTAATTATTATAATTCAATATTGTCAATTATTCGAAAAACTTTAAAATAATTTAAAGTTATGTTTTTTCTGTTGTTTGGCTAAATTAAACTTGGTTAAATTTATTAGCACAATTATCAATTAATTGAAATTTAACAAAAAACTACAATTTCACTTTAGTGATTATTACATGAATTAGAATTAGAATTAAAAATTAATATGAATTATGGTTTAAATAATTATGGTTTACGTCTCATGCTAGGATTAATAAAATTCTAGTTATTTATTTGATTCTTATAAAATCAAAATAACAAAAAAAATAATAAATAAATAAATAATAAAATAAGTAAATAAATAAAATTTGCCGAGATTTCAACTCCTAGTCGAAGGGATGAGAGGAACCCGAAATCTCAAAAACAAGACACCGTTAAGATCAGCATGACGAGCTGAACACCATGACAAAAATTGTTTAAATAAAAACGATTGTGGATTTTACTGTGCTAATCCTGACAATTTGTTATCTCATGATGCACGTTATTGAATACCTACATTTTAGTTCCGCGGATATTTGATTGAACAACTAAGAATATGATTTTATTTTAAACTCAGGAACTATCATGGTGACAACACGCAGAGGTCGAGGTCGGGGTCAAGGTCGACCACCGTCACCACCACCTCCGCCACCGCCAACACCGCCACCACCAACCTCAACACCAGAAATGCAGATCATAATGAGGTCATTGGAGGCTATTATGACCACGATGAACAGGCAGTCGGAAAGGGCCGCCGAGGTGGAAACCACTCAAGTGAGTCGAGAGAACTCTGAAAGGGCACATGGCCCAAGACTGGAACCGCTTCAGGACATATCGAGGGAGTTACAAAAGATAAAAATTCCAGAGTTTTCAGGAGGACGACCCGGTAAGCATGCGGAGGCATGGCTGGAAGGCATGAAGAGATGCTTCGCATTGAATGAGTACACATCTAGTTCCAAGGCTAGGATGGCCGTCTTTCAGCTTAAAGGTGATGCTTTGAATTGGTGGTCAGACCTCGAGAAGCAGTTGCACCTTACTCCTCTTACAACTTCTTGGGAACTGTTCGAGGAGAGGTTCCACATGAAGTATTTGCCAAATTATTACAAGGAAGAACAGGCAGGTGCACTCCATGCCTTAGTACAGGGAGACAGGACAGTGGAGGAGTATGAATCTCGGTTTATGGAACTGGTAAAATATGTTCCTTACCTTGATGCAGATGATTGTCAGGTAGAGCGTTTTGTGTATGGACTTAACTACAAGATTAGAGCTGCTGTGCGGATGTGGAAGCCAACTTCAGTTGCCATGGCAGTTGAGTATGCTCGTTATGCAGCTGATATGTCAGATGGAAAAGGGGGCAGTAAGTTGACAGGAACCAATCAGTATGTTTCAGGGAAGGCATCACGTCCTTACTTCAGGGGAGGACAATATAGACCTCCTCCTTATGGTAACCGGCTCACACCGAGGGGTAATACTTCAGTTAACTCAATCTCGCAGGCATCGTCCGCAACCCACCAAAGCCAGGGACGTACACAGGGAAGTTCCTACAGAGGAGCAAGGGGTTTTAGAGGAACCAGGGGAAGGAACTCATCTCAGAGGATTCCTTCGAGCAACAGGCAAGCCCCTCCCAATCTCTCTTGTTGGGGATGCGGAGGTCCTCATTTCCAGCGAGACTGTCCCAAGGGTCAATCAAGCAGCAGGCACAGGGAAGGAAAGGCACCCATGGATAGCTCGGGTAACGGTCATCGGATTCATGCAGCGGTGCATAACCACCAGGCAGAACATCAGTCTACCGTAGTAGAATCCACTGGTAATGTAAACAATGTCAAACTTAAAATTTTGTTTGATCCAGGAGCAACTGATAGTTTTATCTCACCATTTGCATTAGATAAATGTGGGTTGGCAGCCTACGAGCACGATGATTTCAAACTGGTTGAAATGGCTTCAGGAACTAAGCAACCAGTAGGTCTTAAAGTGAGAGGTTGTGGGGTTGACTTAGGAGTTTGCACCACTAAGTTGGATGCTTATGTCACCAATTTGGGGACTTATGACCTCATTATTGGCATGGATTGGTTAGAAGACCATAGAGCTTTCATAGACTGCTATGCAAAGAAGGTGTTGTGCCTCGATGACGAGGGAAGGACAATTCAAATCCAAGGCTTGAAGAGGAAGGTATCCCTCCGTTTCATCTCTATGGTGAAAGCTAAGCGGTGCCTAAGACAAGGATGCCAGTTGTTCGTAGTGGAGGCCGTGAGCGATAGTAAAGGACCTTCCTTGAATTCTTACCCAGTACTTTCTGAGTTCAAGGATGTCTTTCCGAAGGAATTACCAGGACTACCTCCAGAAAGAGAGCTCGATTTCACAATCGAACTAAAACCTGGTGCAGAACCTATCTCAAAAACTCCTTATAGAATGACAACTCCAGAGCTCCGTGAGTTACAGATCCAGTTAAAAGAATTGCTAGATTTGGGACTGATTAGACCTAGTATCTCGCCGTGGGGAGCACCAGTGATCTTCGTTAAGAAGAAGGATGGATCCCTGCGACTGTGTATAGATTACAGAGATTTGAACAAAGCCACAGTGAAGAACAGGTATCCCATACCAAGAATTGATGACCTCTTTGATCAAATGAAAGGTGCGTCAGTCTTCTCAAAGATTGATTTACGATCAGGGTATCACCAGTTGAGGATCAAGGAAGGCGACATTCCTAAGACTGCCTTTCGAACTCGATTTGGGCATTACGAGTTTGTAGTGGTACCATTTGGTTTGACCAATGCTCCAGCTGTATTCATGAGCCTTATGAATGGGGTCTTCCGAAAATACTTGGACCGCTTTGTTCAGGTCTTCTTAGATGATATTCTTATCTATTCTAAGAATGAGAAGGAGCACGAGGAACACTTGCGGTTAGTCTTGACATGCTTAAGGGAACATAAACTTTATGGTAAATTGTCAAAGTGTTCCTTCTTCCAAAAAGAGATTCACTATTTGGGGCACATCATCTCAGGTGAAGGGATCTCTGTAGACCCAGAAAAGGTAAAGGCCATTGAAGATTGGCCAATTCCAAGGAATGCTCATGAAGTGCGCAGCTTCATGGGGTTAGCAGGCTATTACCGGAGGTTTGTGGAAGGATTCTCTAAAATTGCAAAACCTATTACCACCTTGCAACGCAAGGGAATCCGGTATGAATGGACCGATGAATGCGATGCCGCTTTTACAGAGTTAAAAAGGTTGTTGACAAGTGCACCGATCTTGCGGGTACCAGACATGGATAAAGATTTCATGGTATGCACCGATGCCTCGAAGCAGGGATTAGGAGCGGTGTTGATGCAGGAAGGTGGGGTAATAGCTTATGCATCTCGAAAGTTGAAACCTCATGAGGAGCAGTATGCCACGCATGATCTAGAATTGGCAGCAGTAATGTTGGCACTAAAATTATGGAGGCACTACCTAGTTGGTAGAAGCTTCACCCTTAAAACAGACCATCAGAGCTTGCAGTACATATTTACCCAAAGGGATTTGAATGCTAGGCAAAGGCGATGGAGTGAGTTCATGAGTGAGTATGACTTTGGTATCTCTTACATCAAAGGAAAGGAGAATGTGGTGGCAGACGCTCTAAGCCGAAGGCCGAGACTTTTCTCCTTAATTCCCTTGAAGGTTGACTTGAGGGAAAGGGTACTAGGACAACTGTTGGGCGATAGTTGGTATCTAAAAGTAACCTCAGCTATTCAGAATGGAAAGAAACAGGAATTGAAGTATGATGGGTACCATCTTGAGGGAGATGGATTGTTGCGGTATCAGGGAAGGATGTATGTTCCTAAGGAAGGTGATATCAGGGAAACCATCCTTAGAGAGGCCCATAGATCGCATTACTGTGCGCACCCAGGGGTGAAGAAGATGTATGCTGACATGAAGCAACTCTTCTTTTGGCCAGGTATGAAGATGGATGTAGTGGATTTTGTTTCAAAGTGCCTTGAGTGTCAACAAGTGAAGGCAGATCATCGTCACCCGGCCGGTCTCCTACAACCGCATGATATCCCTATGACTAAATGGGAAGTCATTTCCATGGACTTCGTTGTAGGATTACCACTCACATCTCTGAGACATAATGCTATTTTGGTGGTAGTCGACAAACTGACCAAAAGTGCTCACTTCATTCCAGTCAGAAACACCTATGATGTGACAGACGTGGCAAGGGTATTCATAAATGAGATTGTACGTCTTCATGGAGTTCCTAAAAAGATAATCTCTGACAGAGACCCTAAGTTCACCTCCAGATTTTGGACAAGCATGCAGTCAGCATTGGGGACACAGTTGAACTTAAGCTCAGCTTATCACCCCGAGACAGATGGACAGACTGAGAGGGTGAATCAAGTGATGGAGGACATGCTTAGGATGTATGTTATGGATCAGCAGACACAGTGGGAGAAGTATCTTCCTTTAGTGGAGTTTGCATACAATAATAGTCATCACAGCTCCATTGGTATGCCGCCATATCAGGCATTGTATGGGAGGCCGTGCAGGACACCACTCAGTTGGGACAGGTTAGAGGATCGAGTTTTAATTGGGCCTGAATTGATTCAGGAAATGGAGGAGCAAGTGATACAGATTAGGCTGCGGCTGAAGGAAGCACAGGATAGGCAAAAGAGTTACGCTGATGCACACAGATCAGATAGAACTTATGGAGTAGGGGACCGTGTATTTATTCGCATCAGACCAAATAAAAGTACCATTCGGTTTGGGAAGGGTACCAAGTTGTCACCTCGCTTTATAGGTCCATTTGAGATTCTTGAGAAAATCGGACCAGTTGCTTATCGTCTCGCGCTGCCACCCCACTTGCATAAAACTCATAATGTATTTCATGTTTCTGTATTACGACATTACATAGCTGATGAGACTCACAAAATTCATTGGAAGGAATTGCAGGTCTCGGACGAGGGAACCTTCAGGGTCGAACCATTACGTATACTTGATCGTAGGGTTCGACAGCTCCGTAGTCGCCATGTGGACCAAGTTAAGGTCCAATGGGACAAGTATAGCCCAGGGTCTGCTACCTGGGAGGATGCAGAGACCATGCGTCGAGATTTTCCCTCACTATTTTGACCATAACTTCGGGACGAAGTTTCCCGAAGGGTGGGTGTATGTAATGCCCATATTTTGATTCGGCATATTTATTAGTTAGACACACCATACTTTACTTCTTATATATTTTGTCAAACTCAGCTCGACTGAGTAAACTATATTGGACCTCATTATATGATGTTACTCTGTCTTATGATTCCACCATGATTATGATGTTACTATGTTATGCAGCTATGATGTCATGATTATCATATGATTTCCTTATTTTACAATTGCAGTATATGTTTATATGTTTTCCTTAATGAAATGTGAAATATATGATTCGGTACATGGATACCATCTTCTTATATGAATTGCTGAAATGTTATATGTCATACGCATCTATGATGAGCTAAAAAGTTACATGAAATAAAATGATAACATGGATCAATTGGCGATTAATGGAAAATGCCTTCTATAAATTGTATTTTGCAAAACACTAACTTACAGGACTCAGGGGCTATGGGATAGCCAGTTACTTGATCTGATATATATTGGAAAGGAAAAACATGTTCATACAGCAAACCTTAGCAGCCAAAATGAGGATACGATAACACAAACTGATAATCCCGATAGCAGCAAGTATGAGTTGATAAGGGCGTAGGCCCAGTATGTTGAGAGGGATGGATGTGTTTCCCACCCTATGTTTCCATGAGACCCGAGGTCGTGGGAGGGCCGTGCTGAGACACGCTCCCCATGTTGTTGTGATGACGATTGTCGGATGCCTGCTAGGGGAGGATAGGTCCGCTGTTCAGCCGACGCTATCGCTCTCAAGTTCTATGTGGTCAGATCGGTGAGTCCGACACCCACTGTTGTACTAGCAGAGGGAGGATAGGGAGGATGCTGGACGTAGGTTATGATGGGAGGATGTGTTAGTTAGTACTGTTGGGGGGTTTAGTATTCCTTGATTCCGAGTTAGTGGAAGTAGGCACCCTTCCTGTACTGATTGATTAAATTAATGTAAACATAAAGACAATGATGTTAAATCGTAAAGGGTTAACTGTTAAATAACCGAGGATGTTAAAGTAATTATACTATAGATTATGCTTACTCTTCTGCATGGGGGTAGATACTATTGTTAGTTAGCAAGTATGCATAGGCGGAATGGGGTTTGTTTATAGTACATGTCCGACATGTGCATACACTGGCCATGCATGCACACCTTGTACGTGTACAATATTACTGGTGTATAACATACTTGTCATGCTTGAATAGTAGTATAAATGTCATGGATAACTCAGTTAAGGATACATCAATCAACTTAGGTAATGAATGGTTAGGTTGTCAATGTGTAAATAAGTGAATTAGTAATTATATGAAAACATTGTAATAATAAACTAAGACAAGTGTCGTCAGTTAACATTGTCATAGAAGAACTGTTGTGAATAGGGTAATGATAGTGTCTAATGAATTAGTAAAATTGTTTAAGCCCTCACAAGTGCTTTGTTTATACGAACAAGGATGCTATGTTGATGATAGGGTACTCATGTGATAAACAAATAATTAAGAATACTATGATTGATTAACCTTTATAATTGTTAAAGGGTGATTTAATTATTATTATTAATTAATAAATGATATTCCAACAACATTTATATTCCTATCGTAACAAATGCAATATAAGCAAGAATTAAAATATTGATTTATAAATTAATATTGCGTGATTAATTCCATTTCAAAGTTAGCCATAATAAGATAATCCTTTTTGAAATAACCGTGATGTGATGGAAAATGGATATTTAATTATTCAATGTTAATCTTGGAATTTAAACCTCAAGCTAAGTAGTCTCGACGGATAAGGTGGATCATTAAGACACATCTTGTCCAAGTTGACAAGGGGGCAACTAATTATATAATATTTTATTAATCACATTAATAACATTAAAATATCAAGGATGGCGGATAGACTTGTATTCAATGAAGCTTGTTTCGAATGGATAACCTTCGGGTGATAATCCCCACCGTAACAAATACTTACGACCGTCAATCCAAAACCAACTAACTTTTCCATGAGAGTAATTAATTATACATTTTTATAAAGAACCGTGTATAAATGAACTGGTGATAGGAGTAAGTGTTGAGGGGCTCGAGAAGGGGATTTTGGGGCGGTGGAGTAAGCCCAAGATATTCTCGAGGAAGGGAAATTATATAGAGGGGGAGAGCTTGGAGAAAGGGGAGGTTTTTTTTATGGGAGAGAAAAGAAGTTTGGAGAACAGAAGTTGGGAGGACAGAAAGTTTGATTGGAGAACAGAAGGATTTTGAGAACAGAAGGAAAGACTGCTCTCGGGATTATCAGATTGTGGGCTCGGGGGCTTGGAAATCCTTTGATTTCCAAGGGCCAGCAAGATTATAGCTGGTCGGTAGGGTGGACACTTCAGTTTGGCTGTCTAAGGGGTTACACAACCTGCTACAACTTACGGTTAGCATCAGCATCAGGTAATTTCCGTTATTTACTATTATGCTAAATCTTACTGTAAACATGCAAACTTACTATTTACTGATTTACTGCTATTTACTGATTTACTAAGTTGTGAAACCTATTCTTATGCTGTTGAAAAGAAAATAACGATATGTTTGTTTATTTCAAATTTCGAATGTAAGGTTAGTAAAAACACCACACTACACCAAATATCATTTCGGCACATAGAATTTTTTTTGAAATTCACTTCCATAAACTGATAAGGTTTAAAACGTAGAAATTTAAACCTGAATTTTTACACAGTGCTCTGCTGTAAAAACCAGAGCACTACAGATGGTATCAGAGCCTTTGTTCAGACTCTTGAACCTACAGGCCTATTCATGCTTCACCTAGAAAAATTTACTTGATAATTTACCTACTTGACCTCCAGCCATAGTCATCTTTCAAGTTACCTGCACAACGATAACAACAATTACATTAAATATATATATATATATATATATATATATATTGGACACTAAACTTATACATCCTGGCATTCTATATCTTAAGTCTAAATCAGTCTAAGGTTTTGAGCCTAGTGTTTTCCTATTAGGTTTTCATGTTTTCAATCCTCATATATGCAATAAAACCATATTTCAAACACAGTTTAAAATTTAGATGCATTTAGTACCCAATCAAATATAACATGCCAAAAGAATCTATAACTAGGACATAGTCCATGACTCCATGCACCATCCTAGAACCTACTCCCAACAAACCTTAATATAATGCACCTGTATAAATCAATCAGAAATATGAACAGTAAATAAAAACAGCATACATTACCGCAAATGAAAAACTCCATAGAGTTATAAAACTCCTAACTAGCTAAAATGATTTCCAGACCAACACGCCACCTTAGGACAGCTTATATGTAAAACTAAGCAGTGAAAATCATAGCTATTGTACCCTTACAATCTCCCACTGAGTTAAAATATTGTTTTAGCTTAACCATTCAATCAAGCACTTAAAAGTGAAAAGTTAAAAGCAATAACCACCAACTTTCGGAACTCACGCAAGAAAAACTAATGAGTAGCCACAAGAATCTTTATCTCTTGAATATTTATATGTTCTAGCATCATACAGTGAGTGACATAAAGAAGAATATCCAGATAATATAAATATCTATCCATGTTAGTAAGTTACTATGCAAAAAAAAAAATTTTTTTTGGTTCTACCTTAAAATCTCTTCATTCTCAACCTACAGAAAACATTGTATCTACCTTGACATTAAAACTAATAATGTCTGCACATTTTAGAATGCAGTCAGAAGCTTTATCTCTTAAAGACTTCTTAGTTCTAGCATCATATATCTTGATGGGATCAACAAGAATATCCAAAGAAAATAAGTATTTAGATATTTTATTAAATTCCACTGTCAAAATGGTTTTATGTTATAATCTCCTCATACTCAACCCACAGAAAGTATTACGTCTACCTAGAAATCAACACTTTCAGCACCAACCCTTTTTTTCTTTAATTTTAGCAAAACGTAAGTGTCATTTTAGCACAAACTAAAAGAAATCGAAACACTGCATATTTAGTATTTCAAATCGAAACCACATGCTTCATAGGGCACGATCCAAAATTCTTAAACCTTGACTTTCCAGGCTCACAACTGAGACCCAGGATCGAGTCCCCAGGCTAAACAAAAACAACCATTAAATAAACACGCTTACAGCGTGGGAGCATTTCCCCAGATCCCCACAAACCAGAAGGCGTTGAAAGAAATTTACAGAGCTAGGGCCCTGCTTCGAAAAATACAGCTATTCATTTCAAAACCATTAAAATAAACTCTAAGAATACATCCACCTGCAGAATTATTATCTCTCAGCTAAACAGGCGTTAAAATACATTCTTTTATACAGGCGCTTGGCCCAAAACTGAAAAAAAAAAACACATGAAAGAAATAAAATTACATACACCCTGGGTCATTTCTTTTATCCATTCAAACCATCATAAAAAAATCAGAAGCAGTCTTAAACAGCCAAAACCTCGAATACTCTAAACAAGAAGGCCACATTCGAGTGTAATACTTGTGATTCATTACCAGGAAAAATAAAAGAGGAAAAGGGAAAGTCGTTTGAGGCATTCGATTTTGAAAGTCTTACACTGATGGATTAGAAAATACTGCCGTGAATTTGTTTATGCTGTAAAACTCTTCGGAAGCTTTTGAATTGCACGTTGTACGATTTGCTCCAAAGTGAGTCTTCCCTGCTCCAACAAAGCCCAGTGCCAAGCGCCAAACCACATAGAGGAGGAGGAGCCCACAAGAGGACTCTTTCGCACAAACGCCTCTGTACATTGCTGTCCGCAGCAGCTTCGGCTTCGGGTGGCTTGGGCTTGGGAGCATATGAAACCAGCTTTACGTTTGAGGAGTCCTTGCCTGCTTCTTCGGACGTTGGAGATGGAGATGGAGATGGAGATGAAGACGAAGATGAACAATATGTGAAATATTGAAGTAGTGTGAGAGTTCTTGTGGTGCCCAGATGATGGTATCTGGTGCAGCTACGGCCCGCGTGATGCAGTAGACTTTCCAAGCTCGCCATCGCCATCGCGCTGCTCTACACTGCTCGACAGAAAGCAAAGCCAGTGCTTAAAAATTAGGGACTTGTAGTCGAGAAAACGAAAATGACACTGCGGTTTTGGGTTTAAGATGCATCATATGTTTCTAGTTTATAAAATTAATAATGCCCGCCGCCATAGCAACCAATCTCCAAATACTGAGACGTTGATGCATGCTATCAATCCGATATATGGCAAGCCATAGCCCAGCTCTAAGGCTACCAGGGTATGTCATTCATTTCTCATCGAGCCGAGCTGCTCTGAGAACCCGGGCTCATGGAAGGCTCCTTCCTTTCCGAAACCCTAAGCCAGCTTGCATTTGAGTTGCAGAGCTAAAACTCCAGGAGAGAGGGTGAAAATGGCCGCGCCTTGGGGAATGACTCTATTTAGGGTTTCCCCCACTTTCGCATGGCGGTGGGGTGTGTGGAGAGACCACGCGCCTTCATGCTTCTTCTCATGGCAGTAGGAGGACGCGTGGGCCTCATGCAAGGGCGCGACGGGCCCATGAAGATCTTAGGGATAGGTAAGTATTATTCAAACAAATTAAATTATCTAAAATTGGTAATTGATTTAAAAATTGTTAAAAATTTAAATTAATTATTATAATTCAATATTGTCAATTATTCGAAAAACTTTAAAATAATTTAAAGTTATGTTTTTTCTGTTGTTTGGCTAAATTAAACTTGGTTAAATTTATTAGCACAATTATCAATTAATTGAAATTTAACAAAAAACTACAATTTCACTTTAGTGATTATTACATGAATTAGAATTAGAATTAAAAATTAATATGAATTATGGTTTAAATAATTATGGTTTACGTCTCATGCTAGGATTAATAAAATTCTAGTTATTTATTTGATTCTTATAAAATCAAAATAACAAAAAAAATAATAAATAAATAAATAATAAAATAAGTAAATAAATAAAATTTGCCGAGATTTCAACTCCTAGTCGAAGGGATGAGAGGAACCCGAAATCTCAAAAACAAGACACCGTTAAGATCAGCATGACGAGCTGAACACCATGACAAAAATTGTTTAAATAAAAACGATTGTGGATTTTACTGTGCTAATCCTGACAATTTGTTATCTCATGATGCACGTTATTGAATACCTACATTTTAGTTCCGCGGATATTTGATTGAACAACTAAGAATATGATTTTATTTTAAACTCAGGAACTATCATGGTGACAACACGCAGAGGTCGAGGTCGGGGTCAAGGTCGACCACCGTCACCACCACCTCCGCCACCGCCAACACCGCCACCACCAACCTCAACACCAGAAATGCAGATCATAATGAGGTCATTGGAGGCTATTATGACCACGATGAACAGGCAGTCGGAAAGGGCCGCCGAGGTGGAAACCACTCAAGTGAGTCGAGAGAACTCTGAAAGGGCACATGGCCCAAGACTGGAACCGCTTCAGGACATATCGAGGGAGTTACAAAAGATAAAAATTCCAGAGTTTTCAGGAGGACGACCCGGTAAGCATGCGGAGGCATGGCTGGAAGGCATGAAGAGATGCTTCGCATTGAATGAGTACACATCTAGTTCCAAGGCTAGGATGGCCGTCTTTCAGCTTAAAGGTGATGCTTTGAATTGGTGGTCAGACCTCGAGAAGCAGTTGCACCTTACTCCTCTTACAACTTCTTGGGAACTGTTCGAGGAGAGGTTCCACATGAAGTATTTGCCAAATTATTACAAGGAAGAACAGGCAGGTGCACTCCATGCCTTAGTACAGGGAGACAGGACAGTGGAGGAGTATGAATCTCGGTTTATGGAACTGGTAAAATATGTTCCTTACCTTGATGCAGATGATTGTCAGGTAGAGCGTTTTGTGTATGGACTTAACTACAAGATTAGAGCTGCTGTGCGGATGTGGAAGCCAACTTCAGTTGCCATGGCAGTTGAGTATGCTCGTTATGCAGCTGATATGTCAGATGGAAAAGGGGGCAGTAAGTTGACAGGAACCAATCAGTATGTTTCAGGGAAGGCATCACGTCCTTACTTCAGGGGAGGACAATATAGACCTCCTCCTTATGGTAACCGGCTCACACCGAGGGGTAATACTTCAGTTAACTCAATCTCGCAGGCATCGTCCGCAACCCACCAAAGCCAGGGACGTACACAGGGAAGTTCCTACAGAGGAGCAAGGGGTTTTAGAGGAACCAGGGGAAGGAACTCATCTCAGAGGATTCCTTCGAGCAACAGGCAAGCCCCTCCCAATCTCTCTTGTTGGGGATGCGGAGGTCCTCATTTCCAGCGAGACTGTCCCAAGGGTCAATCAAGCAGCAGGCACAGGGAAGGAAAGGCACCCATGGATAGCTCGGGTAACGGTCATCGGATTCATGCAGCGGTGCATAACCACCAGGCAGAACATCAGTCTACCGTAGTAGAATCCACTGGTAATGTAAACAATGTCAAACTTAAAATTTTGTTTGATCCAGGAGCAACTGATAGTTTTATCTCACCATTTGCATTAGATAAATGTGGGTTGGCAGCCTACGAGCACGATGATTTCAAACTGGTTGAAATGGCTTCAGGAACTAAGCAACCAGTAGGTCTTAAAGTGAGAGGTTGTGGGGTTGACTTAGGAGTTTGCACCACTAAGTTGGATGCTTATGTCACCAATTTGGGGACTTATGACCTCATTATTGGCATGGATTGGTTAGAAGACCATAGAGCTTTCATAGACTGCTATGCAAAGAAGGTGTTGTGCCTCGATGACGAGGGAAGGACAATTCAAATCCAAGGCTTGAAGAGGAAGGTATCCCTCCGTTTCATCTCTATGGTGAAAGCTAAGCGGTGCCTAAGACAAGGATGCCAGTTGTTCGTAGTGGAGGCCGTGAGCGATAGTAAAGGACCTTCCTTGAATTCTTACCCAGTACTTTCTGAGTTCAAGGATGTCTTTCCGAAGGAATTACCAGGACTACCTCCAGAAAGAGAGCTCGATTTCACAATCGAACTAAAACCTGGTGCAGAACCTATCTCAAAAACTCCTTATAGAATGACAACTCCAGAGCTCCGTGAGTTACAGATCCAGTTAAAAGAATTGCTAGATTTGGGACTGATTAGACCTAGTATCTCGCCGTGGGGAGCACCAGTGATCTTCGTTAAGAAGAAGGATGGATCCCTGCGACTGTGTATAGATTACAGAGATTTGAACAAAGCCACAGTGAAGAACAGGTATCCCATACCAAGAATTGATGACCTCTTTGATCAAATGAAAGGTGCGTCAGTCTTCTCAAAGATTGATTTACGATCAGGGTATCACCAGTTGAGGATCAAGGAAGGCGACATTCCTAAGACTGCCTTTCGAACTCGATTTGGGCATTACGAGTTTGTAGTGGTACCATTTGGTTTGACCAATGCTCCAGCTGTATTCATGAGCCTTATGAATGGGGTCTTCCGAAAATACTTGGACCGCTTTGTTCAGGTCTTCTTAGATGATATTCTTATCTATTCTAAGAATGAGAAGGAGCACGAGGAACACTTGCGGTTAGTCTTGACATGCTTAAGGGAACATAAACTTTATGGTAAATTGTCAAAGTGTTCCTTCTTCCAAAAAGAGATTCACTATTTGGGGCACATCATCTCAGGTGAAGGGATCTCTGTAGACCCAGAAAAGGTAAAGGCCATTGAAGATTGGCCAATTCCAAGGAATGCTCATGAAGTGCGCAGCTTCATGGGGTTAGCAGGCTATTACCGGAGGTTTGTGGAAGGATTCTCTAAAATTGCAAAACCTATTACCACCTTGCAACGCAAGGGAATCCGGTATGAATGGACCGATGAATGCGATGCCGCTTTTACAGAGTTAAAAAGGTTGTTGACAAGTGCACCGATCTTGCGGGTACCAGACATGGATAAAGATTTCATGGTATGCACCGATGCCTCGAAGCAGGGATTAGGAGCGGTGTTGATGCAGGAAGGTGGGGTAATAGCTTATGCATCTCGAAAGTTGAAACCTCATGAGGAGCAGTATGCCACGCATGATCTAGAATTGGCAGCAGTAATGTTGGCACTAAAATTATGGAGGCACTACCTAGTTGGTAGAAGCTTCACCCTTAAAACAGACCATCAGAGCTTGCAGTACATATTTACCCAAAGGGATTTGAATGCTAGGCAAAGGCGATGGAGTGAGTTCATGAGTGAGTATGACTTTGGTATCTCTTACATCAAAGGAAAGGAGAATGTGGTGGCAGACGCTCTAAGCCGAAGGCCGAGACTTTTCTCCTTAATTCCCTTGAAGGTTGACTTGAGGGAAAGGGTACTAGGACAACTGTTGGGCGATAGTTGGTATCTAAAAGTAACCTCAGCTATTCAGAATGGAAAGAAACAGGAATTGAAGTATGATGGGTACCATCTTGAGGGAGATGGATTGTTGCGGTATCAGGGAAGGATGTATGTTCCTAAGGAAGGTGATATCAGGGAAACCATCCTTAGAGAGGCCCATAGATCGCATTACTGTGCGCACCCAGGGGTGAAGAAGATGTATGCTGACATGAAGCAACTCTTCTTTTGGCCAGGTATGAAGATGGATGTAGTGGATTTTGTTTCAAAGTGCCTTGAGTGTCAACAAGTGAAGGCAGATCATCGTCACCCGGCCGGTCTCCTACAACCGCATGATATCCCTATGACTAAATGGGAAGTCATTTCCATGGACTTCGTTGTAGGATTACCACTCACATCTCTGAGACATAATGCTATTTTGGTGGTAGTCGACAAACTGACCAAAAGTGCTCACTTCATTCCAGTCAGAAACACCTATGATGTGACAGACGTGGCAAGGGTATTCATAAATGAGATTGTACGTCTTCATGGAGTTCCTAAAAAGATAATCTCTGACAGAGACCCTAAGTTCACCTCCAGATTTTGGACAAGCATGCAGTCAGCATTGGGGACACAGTTGAACTTAAGCTCAGCTTATCACCCCGAGACAGATGGACAGACTGAGAGGGTGAATCAAGTGATGGAGGACATGCTTAGGATGTATGTTATGGATCAGCAGACACAGTGGGAGAAGTATCTTCCTTTAGTGGAGTTTGCATACAATAATAGTCATCACAGCTCCATTGGTATGCCGCCATATCAGGCATTGTATGGGAGGCCGTGCAGGACACCACTCAGTTGGGACAGGTTAGAGGATCGAGTTTTAATTGGGCCTGAATTGATTCAGGAAATGGAGGAGCAAGTGATACAGATTAGGCTGCGGCTGAAGGAAGCACAGGATAGGCAAAAGAGTTACGCTGATGCACACAGATCAGATAGAACTTATGGAGTAGGGGACCGTGTATTTATTCGCATCAGACCAAATAAAAGTACCATTCGGTTTGGGAAGGGTACCAAGTTGTCACCTCGCTTTATAGGTCCATTTGAGATTCTTGAGAAAATCGGACCAGTTGCTTATCGTCTCGCGCTGCCACCCCACTTGCATAAAACTCATAATGTATTTCATGTTTCTGTATTACGACATTACATAGCTGATGAGACTCACAAAATTCATTGGAAGGAATTGCAGGTCTCGGACGAGGGAACCTTCAGGGTCGAACCATTACGTATACTTGATCGTAGGGTTCGACAGCTCCGTAGTCGCCATGTGGACCAAGTTAAGGTCCAATGGGACAAGTATAGCCCAGGGTCTGCTACCTGGGAGGATGCAGAGACCATGCGTCGAGATTTTCCCTCACTATTTTGACCATAACTTCGGGACGAAGTTTCCCGAAGGGTGGGTGTATGTAATGCCCATATTTTGATTCGGCATATTTATTAGTTAGACACACCATACTTTACTTCTTATATATTTTGTCAAACTCAGCTCGACTGAGTAAACTATATTGGACCTCATTATATGATGTTACTCTGTCTTATGATTCCACCATGATTATGATGTTACTATGTTATGCAGCTATGATGTCATGATTATCATATGATTTCCTTATTTTACAATTGCAGTATATGTTTATATGTTTTCCTTAATGAAATGTGAAATATATGATTCGGTACATGGATACCATCTTCTTATATGAATTGCTGAAATGTTATATGTCATACGCATCTATGATGAGCTAAAAAGTTACATGAAATAAAATGATAACATGGATCAATTGGCGATTAATGGAAAATGCCTTCTATAAATTGTATTTTGCAAAACACTAACTTACAGGACTCAGGGGCTATGGGATAGCCAGTTACTTGATCTGATATATATTGGAAAGGAAAAACATGTTCATACAGCAAACCTTAGCAGCCAAAATGAGGATACGATAACACAAACTGATAATCCCGATAGCAGCAAGTATGAGTTGATAAGGGCGTAGGCCCAGTATGTTGAGAGGGATGGATGTGTTTCCCACCCTATGTTTCCATGAGACCCGAGGTCGTGGGAGGGCCGTGCTGAGACACGCTCCCCATGTTGTTGTGATGACGATTGTCGGATGCCTGCTAGGGGAGGATAGGTCCGCTGTTCAGCCGACGCTATCGCTCTCAAGTTCTATGTGGTCAGATCGGTGAGTCCGACACCCACTGTTGTACTAGCAGAGGGAGGATAGGGAGGATGCTGGACGTAGGTTATGATGGGAGGATGTGTTAGTTAGTACTGTTGGGGGGTTTAGTATTCCTTGATTCCGAGTTAGTGGAAGTAGGCACCCTTCCTGTACTGATTGATTAAATTAATGTAAACATAAAGACAATGATGTTAAATCGTAAAGGGTTAACTGTTAAATAACCGAGGATGTTAAAGTAATTATACTATAGATTATGCTTACTCTTCTGCATGGGGGTAGATACTATTGTTAGTTAGCAAGTATGCATAGGCGGAATGGGGTTTGTTTATAGTACATGTCCGACATGTGCATACACTGGCCATGCATGCACACCTTGTACGTGTACAATATTACTGGTGTATAACATACTTGTCATGCTTGAATAGTAGTATAAATGTCATGGATAACTCAGTTAAGGATACATCAATCAACTTAGGTAATGAATGGTTAGGTTGTCAATGTGTAAATAAGTGAATTAGTAATTATATGAAAACATTGTAATAATAAACTAAGACAAGTGTCGTCAGTTAACATTGTCATAGAAGAACTGTTGTGAATAGGGTAATGATAGTGTCTAATGAATTAGTAAAATTGTTTAAGCCCTCACAAGTGCTTTGTTTATACGAACAAGGATGCTATGTTGATGATAGGGTACTCATGTGATAAACAAATAATTAAGAATACTATGATTGATTAACCTTTATAATTGTTAAAGGGTGATTTAATTATTATTATTAATTAATAAATGATATTCCAACAACATTTATATTCCTATCGTAACAAATGCAATATAAGCAAGAATTAAAATATTGATTTATAAATTAATATTGCGTGATTAATTCCATTTCAAAGTTAGCCATAATAAGATAATCCTTTTTGAAATAACCGTGATGTGATGGAAAATGGATATTTAATTATTCAATGTTAATCTTGGAATTTAAACCTCAAGCTAAGTAGTCTCGACGGATAAGGTGGATCATTAAGACACATCTTGTCCAAGTTGACAAGGGGGCAACTAATTATATAATATTTTATTAATCACATTAATAACATTAAAATATCAAGGATGGCGGATAGACTTGTATTCAATGAAGCTTGTTTCGAATGGATAACCTTCGGGTGATAATCCCCACCGTAACAAATACTTACGACCGTCAATCCAAAACCAACTAACTTTTCCATGAGAGTAATTAATTATACATTTTTATAAAGAACCGTGTATAAATGAACTGGTGATAGGAGTAAGTGTTGAGGGGCTCGAGAAGGGGATTTTGGGGCGGTGGAGTAAGCCCAAGATATTCTCGAGGAAGGGAAATTATATAGAGGGGGAGAGCTTGGAGAAAGGGGAGGTTTTTTTTATGGGAGAGAAAAGAAGTTTGGAGAACAGAAGTTGGGAGGACAGAAAGTTTGATTGGAGAACAGAAGGATTTTGAGAACAGAAGGAAAGACTGCTCTCGGGATTATCAGATTGTGGGCTCGGGGGCTTGGAAATCCTTTGATTTCCAAGGGCCAGCAAGATTATAGCTGGTCGGTAGGGTGGACACTTCAGTTTGGCTGTCTAAGGGGTTACACAACCTGCTACAACTTACGGTTAGCATCAGCATCAGGTAATTTCCGTTATTTACTATTATGCTAAATCTTACTGTAAACATGCAAACTTACTATTTACTGATTTACTGCTATTTACTGATTTACTAAGTTGTGAAACCTATTCTTATGCTGTTGAAAAGAAAATAACGATATGTTTGTTTATTTCAAATTTCGAATGTAAGGTTAGTAAAAACACCACACTACACCAAATATCATTTCGGCACATAGAATTTTTTTTGAAATTCACTTCCATAAACTGATAAGGTTTAAAACGTAGAAATTTAAACCTGAATTTTTACACAGTGCTCTGCTGTAAAAACCAGAGCACTACACGCATGCATCCGGAAATAATAAATTCTAACTTCCACCGTTTTTTAAAATCACAGCTTCTGGAAGGTTTACATGATTTCGTCAAAAACACGAGTTTTTAGAAAATGTGTTTTATTTGATAAACGGAATGTACAAAGTATGCACATTCTATGTCATAACGACTTTCTATAGTTTGCGCATGCGTCCGGAAATAAGAAAAGCTTACTTCCCCCATTTTTTGAAATCACGGCTTCTCGAAGGTTTACATGATTTCGTAAAAAACACGAGTTTTTAGAAAATGTGTTTTATTTCATAAATGGAATCTACAAAGTATGCACATTCTATGTCATAACGAATTTCTATAGTTTGTGCATGCGTCCGGAAATAAGAAAAGCTTACTTCCACCGTTTTTTTAAAATCACAGCTTCTAGAAGGTTTACATGATTTCGTAAAAAAAACAAGTTTTTAAAAAATTTGTTTTATTTCATAAATGGAATCTACAGAGTATGCACATTCTACATCATAACGACTTTCTATAGTTTGCGCATGCGTCCGGAAATAAGAAAAGCTTACTTCCACTGTTTTTTAAAATCACAGCTTCTAGAAGGTTTACATGATTTCGTAAAAAACACGAGTTTTTAGAAAATGTGTTTTATTTCATAAATGGAATCTACAAAGTATGCACATTCTACGTCATAACGACTTTCTATAGTTTGCACATGCGTCCGGAAATAAGAAAAGCTTACTTCACCCGTTTTTTAAAATCACAGCTTCTAGAAGGTTTACATGATTTCTTAAAAAAGACGAGTTTTTAGAAAATGTGTTTTATTTCATAAATGGAATCAACAAAGTATGCACATTCTACGTCATAACGACTTTCTATAGTTTGCGCATGCGTTTGGAAATAAGAAAAGCTTACTTACCCCGTTTTTTAAAATCATAGCTTCTAGAAGGTTTACATGATTTCTTAAAAAACATGAGTTTTTAGAAGATGTGTTTTATTTCATAAATGAAATCTACAAAGTATGCATATTCTACTTCATAACGACTTTCTATAGTTTGCGCATGCGTCCGCAAATAAGAAAAGCTTACTTCCACCGTTTTTTAAAATCACAGCTTCTAGAAGGTTTACATGATTTCGTAGAAAACATGAGTTTTTAGAAAATGGGTTTTATTTCATAGATGGAATCTACAGAGTATGCACATTCTACGTCATAACGACTTTCTATAGTTTGGGCACGTGTCCGGAAATAAGAAAATCTTACTTCCCCCGTTTTTTAAAATCACAGCTTCTAGAAGGTTTACATGATTTCGTAAAAAACACGAGTTTTTAAAAAATGTGTTTAATTTCATCAATTGAATCTACAAAGTATGCACATTCTACGTCATAACGAATTTCTATAGTTTGTGCATGCGTCCGGAAATAAGAAAAGCTTACTTCCACCGTTTTTTAAAATCACAGCTTCTAGAAGGTTTACATGATTTCGTAGAAAACACGAGTTTTTAGAAAATGGGTTTTATTTCATAAATGGAATCTACAGAGTATGCACATTCTACGTCATAACGACTTTCTATAGTTTGCGCATACGTCCGGAATTAAGAAAAGCTTACTTCCCCCATTTTTTAAAATCACTGCTTCTAGAAGGTTTACATGATTTCTTAAAAAACACGAGTTTTTAGAAAATGTGTTTTATTTCATAAATGGAATCAACAAAGTATGCAGATTCTATGTCATAACGACTTTCTATAGTTTACGCATGCGTCCGGAAATAAGAAAAGCTTACCTCCCCCGTTTTTTAAAATCACAGATTCTAGAAGGTTTACATGATTTCGTAAAAAACACGAGTTTTTAGAAAATGTGTTTTATTTCATAAATGGAATCTACAAAGTATGCACATTCTATGTCATAATGACTGTCTATAGTTTGCGCATGTGTCCGGAAATAAGAAAAGCTTACTTCCCCCATTTTTTAAAATCACAGCTTCTAGAAGGTTTACATGATTTCGTAAAAAACACGAGTTTTTAGAAAATGTGTTTTATTTCATAAATGGAATCTACAAAGTATGCACATTCTATGTCATAATGACTTTCTATAGTTTGCGCATGTGTCCGGAAATAAGAAAAGCTTACTTCCCCCATTTTTTAAAATCACAGCTTCTAGAAGGTTTACATGATTTCTTTAAAAACACGAGTTTTTAGAAAATGTGTTTTATTTCATAAATGGAATCAACAAAGTATGCAGATTCTACGTCATAACGACTTTCTATAGTTTGCGCATGCGTCCGGAAATAAGAAAAGCTTACCTCCCCCATTTTTTGAAATCACAGATTCTAGAAGGTTTACATGGTTTCCTAAAAAACACGAGTTTTTAGAAAATGTGTTTTATTTCATAAATAGAATCAACAAAGTATGCACATTCTACGTCATAACGACTTTCTATAGTTTGCGCATGCGTCCGGAAATAAGAAAAGCTTACTTCCACCGTTTTTTCAAATCACAGCTTCTAGAAGCTTTACATGATTGCGTAAAAAACACGAATTTTTAGAAAATGTGTTTTATTTCATAAATGGAATCAACAAAGTATGCACATTCTATGTCATAACGACTTTCTATAGTTTGCGCATGCGTCCGGAAATAAGAAAAGCTTACCTCCCCCGTATTTTAAAATCACAGATTCTAGAAGGTTTACATGGTTTCCTAAAAAACACAAGTTTTTAGAAAATGTGTTTTATTTCATAAATAGAATCAACAAAGTATGCACATTCTACGTCATAACGACTTTCTATAGTTTGCGCATGCGTCCGCGAATAAGAAAAGCTTACTTCCCCCGTTTTTTAAAATCACAGCTTCTAGAAGGTTTACATGATTTCATAGAAAACACGAGTTTTTAGAAAATGGGTTTTATTTCATAAATGGAATCTACAGAGTATGCACATTCTACGTCATAACGACTTTCTATAGTTTGCGCATGCGTCCGGAGATAAGAAAAGCTTACTTCCCCCGTTTTTTAAAATCACAGCTTGTAGAAGGTTTACATGATATCGTAAAAACACGAGTTTTTAGAAAATGTGTTTTATTTCATCAATTGAATCTACAAAGTATGCACATTCTACGTCATAACGACTTTCTATAGTTTGCGCATGCGTCCGAAAATAAGAAAAGCTTACTTTCACCGTTTTTTAAAATCACAGCTTCTAGAAGGTTTACATGATTTCGTAGAAAACATGAGTTTTTAGAAAATGGGTTTTATTTCATAAATGGAATCTACAGAGTATGCACATTCTACGTCATAACGACTTTCTATAGTTTGCGTATACGTCCGGAAATAAGAAAAGCTTACTTCCCCCATTTTTTAAAATCACTGCTTCTAGAAGGTTTATATGATTTGTTAAAAAACACGAGTTTTTAGAAAATGTGTTTTATTTCATAAATGGAATCAACAAAGTATGCAGATTCTATGTCATAACGACTTTCTATAGTTTGCGCATGCGTCCGGAAATAAGAAAAGCTTACCTCCCCCGTTTTTTAAAACCACAGATGCTAGAAGGTTTACATGATTTCTTAAAAAACACGAGTTTTTAGAAAATGTGTTTTATTTCATAAACGGAATCAACAAAGTATGCACATTCTACGTAATAACGACTTTCTATAGTTTGCGCATGCGTCCGGAAATAAGAAAAGCTTACTTCCACCGTTTTTTAAAATCATAGCTTCTAGAAGGTTTACATCATTTTGTAAAAAACACGAGTTTTTAGAAAATGTGTTTTATTTCATAAATGGAATTTAGAAAGTATGCACATTCTACGTCATAACGACTTTTTATAGTTTGCGCATGCGTACGGAAATAAGAAAAGCTTACTTCCACCGTTTTTTAAAATCACAGCTTCTTGAAGGTTTACTTGATTTCGTAAAAAACACGAGATTTTAGAAAATGTGTTTTATTTCATAAATGGAATCTACAAAGTATTCACATTCTACGTCATAACGACTTTCTATAGTTTGTGCATGCGTTCGGAAATAAGAAAAGTTTACTTCCCCCGTTTTTTAAAATCACAGCTTCTAGAAGGTTTACATGATTTGTTTAAAAACACGAGTTTTTAGAAAATGTGGTTTATTTCATAAATGGAATCAACAAAGTATGCACATTCTACGTCATAACAACTTTCTATAGTTTGCACATGCGTTTGGAAATAAGAAAAGCTTACTTCCCCCGTTTTTTCAAATCACAGCTTCTAGAAGGTTTAGATGATTTCTTAAAAAACACGAGTTTTTAGAAAATGTGTTTTATTTCATAAATGGAATCAACAAAGTATGCACATTCTACGTCATAACGAACTTCTATAGTTTGCGCATGCGTTTGGAAATAAGAAAAGCTTACTTCCCCCGTTTTTTAAAATCACAGCTTCTAGAAGGTTTAGATGATTTCTTAAAAAACACGAGTTTTTATAAAATGTGTTTTATTTCATAAACGAAATCAACAAAGTATGCACATTCTACGTCATAACGACTTTCTATAGTTTGCGCATGCGTCCGGAAATAAGAAAAGCTTACTTCCACCGTTTTTTTAAAATCACAGCTTTTAGAAGGTTTACATGATTTCTTAAAAAACACGAGGTTTTAGAAAATGTGTTTTATTTCATAAATCGAATCAACAAAGTATGGACATTCTACGTTATAAGGACTTTCTATAGTTTGCGCATGCGTCCGGAAATAAGAAAAGCTTACTTCCACCGTTTTTCAAAATCACAACTTCTAAAAGGTTTACATGATTTCTTAAAAAACACGAGTTTTTAGAAAATGTGTTTTATTTCATAAATGGAATCTACAAAGTGTGCACATTCTACGTCATAACGACTTTCTATATTTGCGCATTCGTCCGGAAATAAGAAAAGCTTACTTCCACCGTTTTTTAAAGTCACAGCTTCTAGAAGGTTTACAAGATTTCTTCAAAAACACGAGTTTTTAGAAAATGTGTTTTATTTCATAAATGGAATCAACAAAGTATGCACATTCTACGTCATAACGACTTTCTAAAGTTTGCGCATGCGTTCAGAAATAAGGAAAGCTTACTTCCCTCGTTTTTTAAAATCACAGCTTCTAGAAGGTTTACATGATTTCTTAAAAAACACGAGTTTTTAGAAAATGTGTTTTATTTCATATATGGAAACAACAAAGTATGCACATTCTACATGATAACGACTTTCTATAGTTTGCGCATACGTCCGGAAATAAGAAAAGCTTACTTCCAGCGTTTTTTAAAATCACAGCTTCTAGAAGGTTTACATGATTTACTAAAAAACACGAGTTTTTAGAAAATGTGTTTTATTTCATAAATGGAATCATCAAAGTATGCACATTCTACGTCATAACGACTTTCTATAGTTTGCGCATGCGTACGGAAATAAGAAAAGCTTACTTCTCACGTTTTTTAAAATCACAGCTTCTAGAAGGTTTACATGATTTCGTAAAAAACATGAGTTTTTAGAAAATGTGTTTTATTTCATAAATGGAAACAACAAAGTATGCACATTCTATGTCATAACGAGTTTCTATAGTTTGCGCATGCGTCCGGAAATAAGAAAAGCTTACTTCCACCGTTTTTTAAAATCACAGCTTCTAAATGGTTTACATGATTTCTTAAAAAACACGAGTTTTTAGAAAGTGTGTTTTATTTCATCAATGGAATAGACAAAGTATGCACATTCTATGTCATAACGACTTTCTATAGTTTGCGCATGCGTTTGGAAATAAGAAAAGCTTACTTCCCCCGTTTTTTAAAATCACAGCTTCTAGAAGGTTTACATGATTTCGTCAAAAACACGAGTTTTTAGAAAATGTGTTTTATTTCATCAATGGAATCAACAAAGTTTGCACATTCTACGTCATAACGACTTTCGATAGTTTGCGCATGCGTCCGGAAATAAGAAAAGCTTACTTCCCTGATTTTTTGAAATCACAGCTTCTAGAAGGTTTACATGATTTCTTAAAAAACACGAGTTTTTAGAAAATGTGTTTTATTTCATAAGTGGAATTAACAAAGTATGCACATTCTACGTCATAACGACTTTCTATAGTTTGCGCATGCGTTTGGAAATAAGAAAAGCTTACTTCCCCCGTTTTTTAAAATCACAGCTTCTAGAAGGTTTACATGATTTCTTAAAAAACACGAGTTTTTAGAAAATGTGTTTTATTTTATAAATGGAATCAACAAAGTATGCACATTATACGTCATAACGACTTTCTATAGTTTGCACATGCGTTCGGAAATAAGAAAAGCTTACTTCCACCGTTTTTTAAAATCACAGCTTCTAGAAGGTTTACATGATTTCTAAAAAAACACGAGTTTTTAGAAAATATGTTTTATTTCATCAACGGAATCGACAAAGTATGCACATTCTAAGTCATAACGACTTTCTATACTTTGCGCATGCGTCCGAAAATAAGAAAACCTTAATTCCACCGTTTTTTAAAATCATAGCTTCTAGAAGGTTTACATCATTTCGCAAAAAACACGAGTTTTTAGAAAATGTGTTTTATTTCATAAATGGAATCTAGAAAGTATGCACATTCTACGTCATAAGGATTTTCTATAGTTTGCGCATGCGTCCGGAAATAAGAAAAGCTTACTTCCACCATTTTTTAAATCATAGCTTCTAGAAGGTTTACATCATTTCGCAAAAAACACGAGTTTTTAGAAAATGTGTTTTATTTCATCAATGGAATCAACAAAGTTTGCACATTCTATGTCATAACGACTTTCGATAGTTTGCGCATGCATCCGGAAATAAGAAAAGCTTACTTCCCCCGTTTTTTGAAATCACAGCTTCTAGAAGGTTTACATTATTTCTTAAAAAACACGAGTTTTTAGAAAATGTGTTTTATTTCATAAATGGAATCAACAAAGTATACACATTTTACGTCATAACGACTTTCTATAGTTTGCGCATGCGTTTGGAAATAAGAAAAGCTTACTTCCCCCGTTTTTTAAAATCACAGCTTTTAGAAGGTTTACATGATTTGTTAAAAAACATGAGTTTTTAGAAAATGTGTTTTATTTCATAAATGGAATCAACAAAGTATGCACATTCTACGTCATAACGACTTTCTATAGTTTGCGCATGCGTCCGGAAATAAGAAAAGCTTACTTCCACCGTTTTTCAAAATCACAGCTTCTAGAAGGTTTACATGATTTCTTAAAAAACAGGAGTTTTTAGAAAATGTGTTTTATTTCACAAATGGAACCTAAAAAGTATACACATTCTACGTCACAACGACTTTCTTTAGTTTGCGCATGCGTCCGGAAATAAGAAAAGCTTACTTCCACCGGTTTTTAAAATCACAGCTTCTAGAAGGTTTACATGATTTCTTAAAAAACACGACTTTTTGAAAATGTGTTTTATTTCATAAATGGAATCAACAAAGTATGCACATTCTACGTCATAACCACTTTCTATAGTTTGCGCATGCGTCCGAAAATAAGAAAAGCTTACTTCCCCTATTTTTTAAAATCACAACTTCTAGAAGGTTTACATGATTTCTTAAAAAACACGAGTTTTTAGAAAATGTGTTTTATTTCATAAATGAAATCAACAAAGTATGCACATTCTACGTCATAACGACTTTCTATAGTTTGCGCATGCGTCCGGAAATAAGAAAAGCTTACTTCCACCGTTTTTCAAAATCACAGCTTCTAGAAGGTTTACATGATTACGTAAAAAACACGAGTTTTTAGAAAATGTGCTTTATTTCATAAATGGAATGTACAAAGTATGCACATTATACGTCATAACGACTTTCTATAGTTTGCGCATGCGTCTGGAAATAAGAAAAGCTTACTTCCCCCGTTTTTTAAAATCACAGCTTCTAGAAGGTTTACATGATTTGTTAAAAAACACGAGTTTTTAGAAAATGTGTTTTATTTCATCAATGGAAACAACAAATTATGCACATTCTACGTGATAACGACTTTCTATAGTTTGCGCATACGTCCGAAAATAAGAAAAGCTTACTTCCATCGTTTTTTAAAATCACAGCTTCTAGAAGGTTTACATGATTTCTTAAAAAACACGAATTTTTAGAAAATGTGTTTTATTTCATAAATGGAATCAACAAAGTATGCACATTCTACGTCATAACGACTTTCTATAGTTTGCGCATTCGTCCGGAAATAAGAAAACCTTACTTCCACCGTTTGTTAAAATCACAGCAACTAGAAGGTTTACATGATTTCTTAAAAAACACGAGTTTTTAGAAAATGTGTTTTATTTCATATATGGAATCAACAAAGTATGCACATTCTACGTCATAACGACTTTCTATAGTTTGCGCATGCGTCCGGAAATAAGAAAAGCTTACTTCCCTCATTTTTTAAAATCACAGCTTCTAGAAGGTTTACATGATTTCTTAAAAAACAAGAGTTTTTAGAAAATGTGTTTTATTTCATAAATGAAATCAACAAAGTATGCACATTCTACGTCATAACAACTTTCTTTAGTTTGCGCATGCGTCCGGAAATAAGAAAAGCTTACTTCCACCGTTTTTTAAAATCACAGCTTCTAGAAGGTTTACATGATTTCTTAAAAAACACGAGTTTTTAGAAAATGTGTTTTATTTCATAAATGGAATCAACAAAGTATGCACATTCTACGTCATAACAGCTTTCTATAGTTTGCGCATGCGTTCGGAAATAAGAAAAGCTTACTTCCACCGTTTTTCAAAATCACAGCTTCTAGAAGGTTTACATGATTTCGTAAAAAACACGAGTTTTTAGAAAATGTGCTTTATTTAATAAATGGAATCTACAAAGTATGCACATTCTACGTCATAACGACTTTCTATAGTTTGCGCATGCGTCCGGAAATAAGAAAAGCTTACTTCCCCCGTTTTTTAAAATCACAGCTTCTAGAAGGTTTACATAATTTCTTAAAAAACACGAGTTTTTAGAAAATGTGTTTTATTTCATAAATGGAATCAACAAAGTATGCACATTCTACGTCATAAAGACTTTCTATAGTTTGCGCATGCGTTCGGAAATAAGGAAAGCTTACTTCCCTCGTTTTTTAAAATCACAGCTTCTAGAAGGTTTACATGATTTCTTAAAAAACACGAGTATTTAGAAAATGTGCTTTATTTCATAAATGGAATCTACAAAGTATGCACATTCTACGTCATAAGGACTTTACATAGTTTGCGCATGCGTCTGGAAATAAGAAAAGATTACTTCCCCCTGTTTTTTAAACTCACAGCTTCTAGAAGGTTTACATGATTTCTTAAAAAACACGAGTTTTTAGAAAATGTGTTTTATTTCATAAATGGAATCAACAAAGTATGAACATTCTATGTCATAAGGACTTTCTATAGTTTGCGCATGCATTTGAAAATAAGAAAAGCTTACTTCCCCCGTTTTTTAAAATCACAGCTTCTAGAAGGTTTACATGATTTCTTAAAAAACACGAGTTTTTAGAAAATGTGTTTTATTTCATAAATGGAAACAACAAAGTATGCACATTCTACGTGATAACGACTTTCTATAGTTTGCGCATACGTCCGGAAATAAGAAAAGCTTACTTCCATCATTTTTTAATATCACAGCTTCTAGAAGGTTTACATGATTTCTTAAAAACACGAGTTTTTAGAAAATGTGTTTTATTTCATAAATGAAATCAACAAAGTATGCACGTTCTATGTCATAACGACTTTCTATAGTTTGCGCATGCGTCTGGAAATAAGAAAAGCTTACTTCCACCGTTTTTCAAAATCACAGCTTCTAGAAGGTTTACATCATTTCGCAAAAAACACGAGTTTTTAGAAAATGTGTTTTATTTCATAAATGGAATCTAGAAAGTATGCACGTTCTACGTCATAAGGATTTTCTATAGTTTGCGCATGCGTCCGGAAATAAGAAAAGCTTACTTCCACCGTTTTTTAAAATCATAGCTTCTAGAAGGTTTACATCATTTCGCAAAAAACACGAGTTTTTAGAAAATGTGTTTTATTTCATCAATGGAATCAACAAAGTTTGCACATTCTATGTCATAACGACTTTCAATAGTTTGCGCATGCGTCCGGAAATAAGAAAAGCTTACTTCCCCCGTTTTTTGAAATCACAGCTTCTAGAAGGTTTACATGATTTCTTAAAAAACACGAGTTTTTAGAAAATGTGTTTTATTTCATAAATGGAATCAACAAAGTATACACATTCTACGTCATAACGACTTTCTATAGTTTGCGCATGTGTTTGGAAATAAGAAAAGCTTACTTCTCCCGTTTTTTAAAATCACAACTTCTAGAAGGTTTACATGATTTGTTAAAAAACATGAGTTTTTAGAAAATGTGTTTTATTTCATAAATGGAATCAACAAAGTATGCACATTCTATGTCATAACGACTTTCTATAGTTTGCGCATGCGTCCGGAAATAAGAAAAGCTTACTTCCACCGTTTTTCAAAATCACAGCTTCTAGAAGGTTTACATGATTTCTTAAAAAACACAAGTTTTTAGAAAATGTGTTTTATTTCATAAATGGAATCAACAAAGTATGCACATTCTACGTCATAACAACTTTCTATAGTTTGCATATGCGTCCGGAAATAAGAAAAGCTTACTTCCCCCGTTTTTTAAAATCACAGCTTCTAGAAGGTTTACATGATTTCTTAAAAAACACGAGTTTTTAGAAAATGTGTTTTATTTCATAAATGGAAACAACAAATTATGCACATTCTACGTGATAACGACTTTCTATAGTTTGCGCATACGTCCGGAAATAAGAAAAGCTTACTTCCATCATTTTTTAAAATCACAGCTTCTAGAAGGTTTACATGATTTCTTAAAAAACACGAGGTTTTAGAAAATGTGTTTTATTTCATAAATAGAATCAACAAAGTATGCACATTCCACGTCATAACTACTTTCTATAGTTTCCGCATTCGTCCGGAAATAAGAAAAGCTTACTTCCACCGTTTTTTAAAATCACAGCTTCTAGAAGGTTTACATGATTTCGTAAAAAACACGAGTTTTTTAGAAAATGTGCTTTATTTCATAAATGGAATCTACAAAGTATGCACATTCTATGTCATAACGACTTTCTATAGTTTGCGCATGCGTTTGGAAATAAGAAAAGCTTACTTCCCCCGTTTTTTGAAATCACAGCTTCTAGAAGGTTTACATGATTTCTTAAAAAACACGAGTTTTTAGAAAATGTGTTTTATTTCATAAATGGAATCAACAAAGTATACACATTCTACGTCATAACGACTTTCTATAGTTTGCGCATGCGTTTGGAAATAAGAAAAGCTTACTTCCCCCGTTTTTTAAAATCACAGCTTCTAGAAGGTTTACATAATTTCTTAAAAAACACGAGTTTTTAGAAAATGTGTTTTATTTCATAAATGGAATCACCAAAGTATGCACATTCTACGTCATAACGACTTTCTATAGTTTGCGCATGCGTTCGGAAATAAGGAAAGCTTATTTCCCTCGTTTTTTAAAATCACAGCTTCTAGAAGGTTTACATGATTTCTTAAAAAACACGAGTATTTAGAAAATGTGCTTTATTTCATAAATGGAATCTACAAAGTATGCACATTCTACGTCATAAGGACTTTACATAGTTTGCGCATGCGTCTGGAAATAAGAAAAGCTTACTTCCCCCTGTTTTTTAAACTCACAGCTTCTAGAAGGTTTACATGATTTCTTAAAAAACACGAGTTTTTAGAAAATGTGTTTTATTTCATAAATGGAATCAACAAAGTATGAACATTCTATGTCATAAGGACTTTCTATAGTTTGCGCATGCATTTGGAAATAAGAAAAGCTTACTTCCCCCGTTTTTTAAAATCACAGCTTCTAGAAGGTTTACACTATTTCTTAAAAAACACGAGTTTTTAGAAAATGTGTTTTATTTCATAAATGGAAACAACAAAGTATGCACATTCTACGTGATAACAACTTTCTATAGTTTGCGCATACGTCCGGAAATAAGAAAAGCTTACTTCCATCGTTTTTTAATATCATAGCTTCTAGAAGGTTTACATGATTTCTTAAAAAACACGAGTTTTTAGAAAATGTGTTTTATTTCATAAATGAAATCAACAAAGTATGCACATTCTACGTCATAACGACTTTCTATAGTTTGCGCATGCGTCTGGAAATAAGAAAAGCTTACTTCCACCGTTTTTCAAAATCACAGCTTCTAGAAGGTTTACATGATTTCGTAAAAAACACGAGTGTTTAGAAAATGTGTTTTATTTCATAAATGGAAACAAAAAAGTATGCACATTCTATGTCATAACGACTTTCTATAGTTTGCGCATGCGTTAGGAAATAAGAAAAGCTTACTTCCACCGTTTTTTAAAATCACAGCTTCTTGAAGGTTTATATGATTTCGTAAAATACACGAGTTTTTAGAAAAAGTGTTTTATTTCATAAATGGAATCTACAAAGTATGCACATTCTACGTCATAACGACTTTCTATAGTTTGTGCATGCGTCTGGAAATAATAAAAGCTTACTTCCACCATTTTTTAAAATCACAGCTTCTAGAAGGTTTACATGATTTCTTAAAAAACACGAGTTTTTAGAAAGTTTGTTTTATTTCATCAATGGAATCGACAAAGTATGCACATTCTACGTCATAACGACTTTCTATAGTTTGCGCATGCGTTTGGAAATAAGAAAAGCTTACTTCCCCCGTTTTTTAAAATCAAAGCTTCTAGAAGGTTTACATGATTTCTTAAAAAACACGAGTTTTTAGAAAATGTGTTTTATTTCATCAACGGAATCGACAAAGTATGCACATTTTAAGTCATAACGACTTTCTATACTTTGCGCATGCGTCCGAAAATAAGAAAAGCTTACTTCCACTGTTTTTTAAAATCATAGCTTCTAGAAGGTTTACATCATTTCGCAAAAGACACGAGTTTTTAGAAAATGTGTTTTATTTCATAAATGGAATCTAGAAAGTATGCACATTCTACGTCATAAGGATTTTCTATAGTTTGCGCATGCGTCCGGAAATAAGAAAAGCTTACTTCCACCGTTTTTTAAAATCATAGCTTCTAGAAGGTTTACATCATTTCGCAAAAAACACGAGTTTTTAGAAAATGTGTTTTATTTCATCAATGGAATCAACAAAGTTTGCACATTCTATGTCATAACGACTTTCAATAGTTTGCGCATCCGTCCGGAAATAAGAAAACTTACTTCCCTCGTTTTTTGAAATCACAGCTTCTAGAAGGTTTACATGATTTCTTAAAAAACACGAGTTTTTAGAAAATGTGTTTTATTTCATAAATGGAATCAACAAAGTATACACATTCTACGTCATAACGACTTTCTATAGTTTGCGCATGCGTTTGGAAATAAGAAAAGCTTACTTCCCCCGTTTTTTAAAATCACAGCTTCTAGAAGGTTTACATGATTTGTTAAAAAACATGAGTTTTTAGAAAATGTGTTTTATTTCATAAATGGAATCAACAAAGTATGCACATTCTACGTCATAACGACTTTCTATAGTTTGCGCATGCGTCCGGAAATAAGAAAAGCTTACTTCCACCGTTTTTCAAAATCACAGCTTCTAGAAGGTTTACATGATTTCTTAAAAAACACAAGTTTTTAGAAAATGTGTTTTATTTCATAAATGGAATCAACAAAGTATGCACATTCTACGTCATAACAACTTTCTATAGTTTGGATATGCGTCCGGAAATAAGAAAAGCTTACTTCCCCCGTTTTTTAAAATCACAGCTTCTAGAAGGTTTACATGATTTGTTAAAAAACACGAGTTTTTAGAAAATGTGTTTTATTTCATAAATGGAAAGAACAAATTATGCACATTCTACGTGATAACGACTTTCTATAGTTTGCGCATACGTCCGGAAATAAGAAAAGCTTACTTCCATCATTTTTTAAAATCACAGCTTCTAGAAGGTTTACATGATTTCTTAAAAAACACGAGGTTTTAGAAAATGTGTTTTATTTCATAAATAGAATCAACAAAGTATGCACATTCCACGTCATATCTACTTTCTATAGTTTGCGCATTCGTCCGGAAATAAGAAAAGTTTACTTCCACCGTTTTTTAAAATCACAGCTTCTAGAAGGTTTACATGATTTCGTAAAAAACACGAGTTTTTTAGAAAATGTGCTTTATTTCATAAATGGAATCTACAAAGTATGCACATTCTATGTCATAACGACTTTCTATAGTTTGCGCATGCGTTTGGAAATAAGAAAAGCTTACTTCCCCCGTTTTTTGAAATCACAGCTTCTAGAAGGTTTACATGATTTCTTAAAAAACACGAGTTTTTAGAAAATGTGTTTTATTTCATAAATGGAATCAACAAAGTATACACATTCTACGTCATAACGACTTTCTATAGTTTGCGCATGCGTTTGGAAATAAGAAAAGCTTACTTCCCCCGTTTTTTAAAATCACAGCTTCTAGAAGGTTTACATAATTTCTTAAAAAACACGAGTTTTTAGAAAATGTGTTTTATTTCATAAATGGAATCAACAAAGTATGCACATTCTACGTCATAACGACTTTCTATAGTTTGCGCATGCGTTCGGAAATAAGGAAAGCTTACTTCCCTCGTTTTTTAAAATCACAGCTTCTAGAAGGTTTACATCAGTTCTTAAAAAACACGAGTATTTAGAAAATGTGCTTTATTTCATAAATGGAATCTACAAAGTATGCACATTCTATGTCATAAGGACTTTACATAGTTTGCGCATGCGTCTGGAAATAAGAAAAGCTTACTTCCCCCTGTTTTTTAAACTCACAGCTTCTAGAAGGTTTACATAATTTCTTAAAAAACACGAGTTTTTAGAAAATGTGTTTTATTTCATAAATGGAATCAACAAAGTATACACATTCTACGTCATAACGACTTTCTATAGTTTGCGCATGCGTTTGGAAATAAGAAAAGCTTACTTCCCCCGTTTTTTAAAATCACAGCTTCTAGAAGGTTTACATGATTTCTTAAAAAACACGAGTTTTTAGAAAATGTGTTTTATTTCATAAATGGAAACAACAAAGTATGCACATTCTACGTGATAACGACTTTCTATAGTTTGCGCATACGTCCGGAAATAAGAAAAGCTTACTTCCATCGTTTTTTAATATCACAGCTTCTAGAAGGTTTACATGATTTCTTAAAAAACACGAGTTTTTAGAAAATGTGTTTTATTTCATCAACGGAATCGACAAAGTATGCACATTCTAAGTCATAACGATTTTCTATACTTTGCGCATGCGTCCGAAAATAAGAAAAGCTTACTTCCACCGTTTTTTAAAATCATAGCTTCTAGAAGGTTTACATCATTTCGCAAAAAACACGAGTTTTTAGAAAATGTGTTTTATTTCATAAATGGAATCTAGAAAGTATGCACATTCTACGTCATAAGGATTTTCTATAGTTTGCGCATGCGTCCGGAAATAAGAAAAGCTTACTTCCACCGTTTTTTAAAATCATAGCTTCTAGAAGGTTTACATCATTTCGCAAAAAACACGAGTTTTTAGAAAATGTGTTTTATTTCATCAATGGAATCAACAAACTTTGCACATTCTATGTCATAACGACTTTCGATAGTTTGCGCATGCGTCCCGAAATAAGAAAAGCTTACTTCCCCCGTTTTTTGAAATCACAGCTTCTAGAAGGTTTACATGATTTCTTAAAAAACACGAGTTTTTAGAAAATGTGTTTTATTTCATAAATGGAATCAACAAAGTATACACATTCTACGTCATAACGACTTTCTATAGTTTGCGCATGCGTTTGGAAATAAGAAAAGCTTACTTCCCCCGTTTTTTAAAATCACAGCTTCTAGAAGGTTTACATGATTTGTTAAAAAACATGAGTTTTTAGAAAATGTGTTTTATTTCATAAATGGAATAAACAAAGTATGCACATTCTACGTCATAACGACTTTCTATAGTTTGCGCTTGCGTCCGGAAATAAGAAAAGCTTACTTCCACCGTTTTTCAAAATCACAGCTTCTAGAAGGTTTACATGATTTCTTAAAAAACACAAGTTTTTAGAAAATGTGTTTTATTTCATAAATGGAATCAACAAAGTATGCACATTCTACGTCATAACAACTTTCTATAGTTTGCATATGCGTCCGGAAATAAGAAAAGCTTACTTCCCCCGTTTTTTAAAATCACAGCTTCTAGAAGGTTTACATGATTTGTTAAAAAACACGAGTTTTTAGAAAATGTGTTTTATTTCATAAATGGAAACAACAAATTATGCACATTCTACGTGATAACGACTTTCTATAGTTTGCGCATACGTCCGGAAATAAGAAAAGCTTACTTCCATCATTTTTTAAAATCACAGCTTCTAGAAGGTTTACATGATTTCTTAAAAAACACGAGGTTTTAGAAAACGTGTTTTATTTCATAAATAGAATCAACAAAGTATGCACATTCCACGTCATAACTACTTTCTATAGTTTGCGCATTCGTCCGGAAATAAGAAAAGCTTACTTCCACCATTTTTTAAAATCACAGCTTCTAGAAGGTTTACATGATTTCGTAAAAAACACGAGTTTTTTAGAAAATGTGCTTTATTTCATAAATGGAATCTACAAAGTATGCACATTCTATGTCATAACGACTTTCTATAGTTTGCGCATGCGTTTGGAAATAAGAAAAGCTTACTTCCCCCGTTTTTTGAAATCACAGCTTCTAGAAGGTTTACATGATTTCTTAAAAAACACGAGTTTTTAGAAAATGTGTTTTATTTCATAAATGGAATGAACAAAGTATACACATTCTACGTCATAACGACTTTCTATAGTTTGCGCATGCGTTTGGAAATAAGAAAAGCCTACTTCCCCCGTTTTTTAAAATCACAGCTTCTAGAAGGTTTACATGATTTGTTAAAAAACATGAGTTTTTAGAAAATGTGTTTTATTTCATAAATGGAATCAACAAAGTATGCACATTCTACGTCATAACGACTTTCTATAGTTTGCGCATGCGTCCGGAAATAAGAAAACCTTACTTCCACCGTTTTTCAAAATCACAGCTTCTAGAAGGTTTACATGATTTCTTAAAAAACACAAGTTTTTAGAAAATGTGTTTTATTTCATAAATGGAATCAACAAAGTATGCACATTCTACGTCATAACAACTTTCTATAGTTTGCATATGCGTCCGGAAATAAGAAAAGCTTACTTCCCCCGTTTTTTAAAATCACAGCTTCTAGAAGGTTTACATGATTTGTTAAAAAACACGAGTTTTTAGAAAATGTGTTTTATTTCATAAATGGAAACAACAAATTATGCACATTCTACGTGATAACGACTTTCTATAGTTTGCACATACGTCCGGAAATAAGAAAAGCTTACTTCCATCATTTTTTAAAATCACAGCTTCTAGAAGGTTTACATGATTTCTTAAAAAACACGAGTTTTTAGAAAATGTGTTTTATTTCATAAATGGAACCTACAAAGTATGCACATTCTACGTCATAACGACTTTCTTTAGTTTGCGCATGCGTCCGGAAATAAGAAAAGCTTACTTCCACCGTTTTTTAAAATCACAGCTTCTAGAAGGTTTACATGATTTCTTAAAAAACACGACTTTTTAGAAAATGTGTTTTATTTCATAAATGGAATCAACAAAGTATGCACATTCTACGTCATAACCACTTTCTATAGTTTGCGCATGCGTCCGAAAATAAGAAAAGCTTACTTCCCCCGTTTTTTAAAATCACAGCTTCAAGACGGTTTACATGATTTCTTAAAAAACACGAGTTTTTAGAAAATGTGTTTTATTTCATAAATGAAATCAACAAAGTATGCACATTCTACGTCATAACGACTTTCTATAATTTGCGCATGCGTTCGGAAATAAGAAAAGCTTACTTCCACCGTTTTTCAAAATCACAACTTCTAGAAGGTTTACATGATCACGTAAAAAACACGAGTTTTTAGAAAATGTGCTTTATTTCATAAATGGAATCTACAAAGTATGCACATTCTACGTCATAACGACTTTCTATAGTTTGCGCATGCGTTCGGAAATAAGGAAAGCCTACTTCCCTCGTTTTTTAAAATCACAGCTTCTAGAAGGTTTACATGATTTCTTAAAAAACACGAGTTTTTAGAAAATGTGCTTTATTTCATAAATGGAATCTACAAAGAATGCACATTCTACGTCATAACGATTTTCTATAGTTTGCGCATGCGTCCAGAAATAAGAAAAGCTTACTTCCACCGTTTTTCAAAATCACAGCTTCTAGAAGGTTTACATGATTTCCTAAAAAACACGAGTTTTTAGAAAATGTGTTTTATTTCATAAATGGAATCAACAAAGTATGCACATTCTACATCATAACAACTTTCTATAGTTTGCATATGCGTCCAGAAATAAGAAAAGCTTACTTCCCCCGTTTTTTAAAATCACAGCTTCTAGAAGGTTTACATGATTTCTTAAAAACATGAGTTTTTAGAAAATGTGTTTTATTTCATAAATGGAAACAACAAAGTATGCACATTCTACGTGATCACGACTTTCTATAGTTTGCACATACGTCCGGAAATAAGAAAAGCTTACTTCAATCGTTTTTTAAAATCACAGCTTCTGGAAGGTTTACATGATTTCTTAAAAAACACGAGTTTTCAGAAAATGTGTTTTATTTCATAAATGGAATCAACAAAGTATGCACATCCTATGTCATAACTACTTTCTATAGTTTGCGCATTCGTCCGGAAATAAGAAAAGCTTACTTCCCTCATTTTTTAAAATCACAGCTTCTAGAAGGTTTGCATGATTTTTTAAAAAACACGAGTTTTTAGAAAATGTGTTTTATTTCATAAATGAAATCAACAAAGTATGCACATTCTACGTCATAACAACTTTCTTTAGTTTGCGCATGCGTCCGGAAATAAGAAAAGCTTACTTCCACCCTTTTTTAAAATCACAGCTTCTAGAAGGTTTACATGATTTCTTAAAAAACACGAGTTTTTAGAAAATGTGTTTTATTTCATAAATGGAATCAACAAAGTATGCACATTCTACGTCATAACGACTTTCTATAGTTTGCGCATCTGTTCGTAAATAAGAAAAGCTTACTTCCACCGTTTTTCAAAATCACAGCTTCTAGAAGGTTTACATGATTTCGTAAAAAACACGAGTTTTTAGAAAATGTGCTTTATTTCATAAATGGAATCTACAAAGTATGCACATTCTATGTCATAACGACTTTCTATAGTTTGCGCATGCGTCCGGAAATAAGAAAAGCTTACTTCCCCCGTTTTTTAAAATCACAGCTTCTCGAAGGTTTACATAATTTCTTAAAAAACACGAGTTTTTAGAAAATGTGTTTTATTTCATAAATGGAATCAACAAAGTATGCACATTCTACGTCATAACGACTTTCTATAGTTTGCGGATGCGTTCGGAAATAAGGAAAGCTTACTTCCCTCGTTTTTTAAAATCACAGCTTCTAGAAGGTTTACATGATTTCTTAAAAAACACGAGTTTTTAGAAAATGTGCTTTATTTCATAAATAGAATCTACAAAGTATGCACATTCTACGTCATAAGGACTTTACATAGTCTGCGCATGCGTCTGGAAATAAGAAAAGCTTGCTTCCCCATGTTTTTTAATATCACAGCTTCTAGAAGGTCTACATGATTTCTTAAAAAACACGAGTTTTTAGAAAATGTGTTTTATTTCATAAATGGAATCAACAAAGTATGCACATTCTATGTCCTAAAGAATTTCTATAGTTTGCGCATGCATTTGGAAATAAGAATAGCTTACTTCCCCCGTTTTTTAAAATCACAGCTTCTAGAAGGTTTACATGATTTCTTAAAAAACACGAGTTTTTAGAAAATGTGTTTTATTTCATAAATGGAAACAACAAAGTATGCACATTCTACGTGATAACGACTTTCTATAGTTTGCGCATACGTCCGGAAATAAGAAAAGCTTACTTCCATCGTTTTTTAAAATCACAGCTTCTAGAAGGTTTACATGATTTCTTAAAAAACACGAGTTTTTAGAAAATGTGTTTTATTTCATAAATGAAATCAACAAAGTATGCACATTCTACGTCATAACGACTTTCTATAGTTTGCGCATGCGTCCGGAAATAAGAAAAGCTTACTTACACCGTTTTTCAAAATCACAGCTTCTAGAAGGTTTACATGATTTCTTAAAAAACACGAGTTTTTAGAAAATGTGTTTTATTTCATAAATGGAATCAACAAAGTATGCACATTCTACATCATAACAACTTTCTATAGTTTGCATATGCGTCCGGATATAAGAAAAGCTTACTTCCCCCGCTTTTTAAAATCACAGCTTCTAGAAGGTTTACATGATTTCTTAAAAAACACGAGTTTTTAGAAAATGTGTTTTATTTCATAAATGGAAACAACAAGGTATGCACATTCTACGTGATAATGACTTTCTATAGTTTGCGCATACGTCCGGAAATAAGAAAAGCTTATTTCCATCGTTTTTTAAAATCACAGCTTCTGGAAGGTTTACATGATTTCTTAAAAAACACGAGTTTTTAGAAAATGTGTTTTATTTCATAAATGGAATCAACAAAGTATGCACATTCTATGTCATAACTACTTTCTATAGTTTGCGCATTCGTCCGGAAATAAGAAAAGCTTACTTCCACTGTTTTTTAAAATCACAGCTTCTAGAAGGTTTACATGATTTCCTAAAAAACACGAGTTTTTTAGAAAATGTGCTTTATTTCATAAATGGAATCTACAAAGTATGCACATTCTACGTCATAACGACTTTCTATAGTTTGCGCAAGCGTTTGGAAATAAGAAAAGCTTACTTCCCTCGTTTTTTAAAATCACAGCTTCTAGAAGGTTTACATGATTTCTTAAAAAACATGAGTTTTTAGAAAATGTGTTTTATTTCATAAATGGAATCAACAAAGTATGCACATTCTACGTCATAACGACTTTCTATAGTTTGCGCATGCATCGGGAAATAAGAAAACCTTACTTCCACCGTTTGTTAAAATCACAGCAACTAGAAGGTTTACATGATTTCTTAAAAAACACGATTTTTTAGAAAATGTGTTTTATTTCATAAATGGAATCAACAAAGTATGCACATTCTACGTCATAATGAATTTCTCTAGTTTGCGCATGCGTCCGGAAATAAGAAAAGCTTACTTCCACCGTTTTTCAAAATCACAGCTTCTAGAAGGTTTACATGATTTCTTAAAAAACACGAGTTTTTAGAAAATGTGTTTTATTTCATAAATGGAATCAACAAAGTATGCACATTCTACGTCATAACAACTTTCTATAGTTTGCGCATGCGTATGGAAATAAGAAAAACTTACTTCCCCCGTTTTTTAAAATCACAGCTTCTAGAAGGTTTACATGATTTCTTAAAAAACACGAGTTTTTAGAAAATGTGTTTTATTTCATAAATGCAATCAACAAAGTATGCACATTGTATGTTATAACTACTTTCTATAGTTTGCGCATGCGTTTGGAAATAAGAAAAGCTTACTTCCCCCATTTTTTAAATCACAGCTTCTAGAAGGTTTACATCATTTCGTAAAAAACACGAGTTTTTAGAAAATGTGTTTTATTTCATAAATGGAATGAACAAAGTATGCACATGCTACGTCATAACAACTTTCTATAGTTTGCATATGCGTCCGGAAATAAGAAAAGCTTACTTCCCCCGTTTTTTAAACTCACAGCTTCTAGAAGGTTTACATGATTTCTTAAAAAACACGAGTTTTTAGAAAATGTGTTTTATTTCATAAATGGAAACAACAAAGTATGCACATTCTACGTGATAACGACTTTCTATAGTTTGCGCATACGTCCGGAAATAAGAAAAGCTTACTTCCATCGTTTTTTAAAATCACAACTTCTAGAAGGTTTACATGATTTCTTAAAAAACACGAGTTTTTAGAAAATGTGTTTTATTTCATAAATGAAATCAACAAAGTATGCACATTCTACGTCATAACGACTTTCTATAGTTTGCGCATGCGTCCGGAAATAAGAAAAGCTTACTTCCACCGTTTTTCAAAATCACAGCTTCTAGAAGGTTTACATGATTTCGTAAAAAACACGAGTTTTTAGAAAATGTTCTTTATTTCATAAATGGAATCTACAAAGAATGCACATTCTACGTCATAACGACTTTCTATAGTTTGCGCATGCGTCCGGAAATAAGAAAAGCTTACTTCCACCGTTTTTCAAAATCACAGCTTCTACAAGGTTTACATGATTTCTTAAAAAACACGAGTTTTTAGAAAATGTGTTTTATTTCATAAATGGAATCAACAAAGTATGCAAATTCTACATCATAACAACTTTCTATAGTTTGCATATGCGTCCGGATATAAGAAAAGCTTACTTCCCCCGCTTTTGAAAATCACAGCTTCTAGAAGGTTTACATGATTTCTTAAAAAACACGAGTTTTTAGAAAATGTGTTTTATTTCATAAATGGAAACAACAAGGTATGCACATTCTACATGATAACGACTTTCTATAGTTTGCGCATACGTCCGGATATAAGAAAAGCTTACTTCCATCGTTTTTTAAAATCACAGCTTCTGGAAGGTTTACATGATTTCTTAAAAAACACGAGTTTTCAGAAAATGTTTTTTATTTCATAAATGGAATCAACAAAGTATGCACATTCTATGTCATAACTACTTTCTATAGTTTGCGCATTCGTCCGGAAATAAGAAAAGCTTACTTCCACCGTTTTTTAAAATCACAGCTTCTAGAAGGTTTACATGATTTCTTAAAAAACACGAGTTTTTAGAAAATGTGTTTTATTTCATAAATGGAATCTACAAAGTATTCACATTCTACGTCATAAAGAATTTCTATAGTTTGCGCATTCGTCCGGAAATAAGAAAAGCTTACTTCCACCATTTTTTAAAATCACAGCTTCTAGAAGGTTTACAAGATTTCTTAAAAAACAGGAGTTTTTAAAAAATGTGTTTTATTTCATAAATGGAATCAACAAAGTATGCACATTCTATGTCATAAGGACTTTCTATAGTTTACGCATGCATTTGGAAATAAGAAAAACTTACTTCCCCCGTTTTTTAAAATCACAGCTTCTAGAAGGTTTACATGATTTCTTAAAAAACACGAGTTTTTAGAAAATGTGTTTTATTTCATAAATGGAAACAACAAAGTATGCACATTCTACGTGAAAACGACTTTCTATAGTTTGCGCATACGTCCGGAAATAAGAAAAGCTTACTTCCATCATTTTTTAAAATCACAGCTTCTAGAAGGTTTACATGCTTTCTTAAAAAACACGAGTTTTTAGAAAATGTGTTTTATTTCATAAATGGAATCAACAAAGTATGCACATTCTACGTCATAACTAATTTCTATAGTTTGCGCATTCGTCCGGAAATAAGAAAAGCTTACTTCCACCATTTTTTAAAATCACAACTTCTAGAAGGTTTACAAGATTTCTTAAAAAACACGAGTTTTTAGAAAATGTGTTTTATTTCATAAATGGAATCAACAAAGTAAGCACATTCTATGTCATAAGGACTTTCTATAGTTTGCGCATGCATTTGGAAATAAGAAAAACTTACTTCCCCCGTTTTTTAAAATCACAGCTTCTAGAAGGTTTACATGATTTCTTAAAAAACACGAGTTTTTAGAAAATGTGTTTTATTTCATAAATGGAATCTACAAAGTATTCACATTCTACGTCATAACGAATTTCTATAGTTTGCACATTCGTCCGGAAATAAGAAAAGCTTACTTCCACCATTTTTTAAAATCACAGCTTCTAGAAGGTTTACATGCTTTCTTAAAAAACACGAGTTTTTAGAAAATGTGTTTTATTTCATAAATGGAATCAACAAAGTATGCACATTCTACGTCATAACTACTTTCTATAGTTTGCGCATTCGTCCGGAAATAAGAAAAGCTTACTTCCACCATTTTTTAAAATCACAACTTCTAGAAGGTTTACATGATTTCGTAAAAAACACGAGTTTTTTATAAAATGTGCTTTATTTCATAAATGGAATCTACAAAGTATGCACATTCTACGTCATAACGACTTTCTATAGTTTGCGCATGCGTTTGGAAATAAGAAAATCTTACTTCCCTCGTTTTTTAAAATCACAGTTTCTAGAAGGTTTACATGATTTCTTAAAAAACACGAGTTTTTAGAAAATGTGTTTTATTTCATAAATGGAATCAACAAAGTATGCACATTCTACGTAATAACGACTTTCTATAGTTTCTGCATTCGACCGGAAATAAGAAAAGCTTACTTCCACCGTTTTTTAAAATCACAGCTTCTAGAAGGTTTACATGATTTCGTAAGAAACACGAGTTTTTAGAAAATGTGTTTTATTTCATAAATGGAATCAACAAAGTATGCACATTCTATGTCATAAGGACTTTCTATAGTTTTCGCATGCGTCCGGAAATAAGAAAAGCTTACCTCCAGTGTTTTTCAAAATCACAGCTTCTAGAAGCTTTACATGATTTATTAAAAAACACGAGTTTTTAGAAAATGTGTTTTATTTCATAAATGGAATCAACAAAGTATCCACATTCTACGTCATAACGACTTTCTATAGTTTGCGCATGCGTTTGGAAATAAGAAAAGCTTACTTCCCCCGTTTTTTAAAATCACAGCTTCTAGAAAGTTTACATGATTTCTTAAAAAACACGAGTTTTTAGAAAATGTGTTTTATTTCATAAATGGAATCAACAAAGTATGCACATTCTACGTCATAACGACTTTCTATAGTTTGCGCATGCGTCCGGAAATAAGAAAATCTTACTTCCACCGTTTTTTAAAATAATAGCTTCTAGAATGTTTACATGATTTCGTAAAAAACACGACTTTTTAGAAAATGTGTTTTATTTCATAAATGGAATCTACAAAGTATGCACATTGTACGTCATAAAGACTTTCTATAGTTTTCGCATCCGTCGGGAAATAAGAAAAGCTTACTTCCCTCGTTTTTTTTAAAATCACAGCTTCTAGAAGGTTTACATGATTTCGTAAAAAGCACGAGTTTTTAGAAAATGTGTTCTATTTCATAAATGGAATCTACAAAGTATGCACGTTCTACGTCATAACGACTTTCTATAGCTTGCACATGCGTCCGGATGTAAGAAAAGCTTACTTCCCCCGTTTTTTTAAATCACAGCTTCTAGAAGGTTTACATGATTTCGTAAAAAACACGAGTTTTTAGAAAATGTGTTTTATTTCATAAATGGAATCTACAAAGTATGCACATTCTACGTCATAATGACTTTCTATAGTTTGCGCATGCGTTTGGAAATAAGAAAAGCTTACTCCCACCATTTTTTAAAATCACAGCTTCTAGAAAGTTTACATGATTTCTTAAAAAACACGAGTTTTTACAAAATGTGTTTTATTTCATAAATGGAATCTACAAAGTATGCACATTCTACGTCATAACGACTTTCTATAGATTGCGTATTCGTCCGGAAATAAGAAAAGCTTACTTCCACCGTTTTTTAAAATCACAGCTTCTAGAAGCTTTACATGATTTATTAAAAAACACGAGTTTTTAGAAAATGTGTTTTACTTATTAAATGGAATCTACAAAGTATGCACATTCTACGTCATAACGACTTTCTATAGTTTGCGCATGCGTCCGGAAATAAGAAAAGCTTACTTCCACCGTTTTTTAAAATAATAGCTTCTAGAAGGTTTACATGATTTCGTAAAAAAATGGAGTTTTTAGAAAATGTGTTTTATTTCATAAATGGAATCTACAAAGTATGCACATTCTACGTCATAATGACTTTCTATAGTTTGTACATGCGTCCGGAAATAAGAAAAGCTTACTTCCACCGTTTTTCAAAATCACAGCTTCTAGAAGGTTTACATGATTTCGTAAAAAACACGAGTTTTTAGAAAATGTGTTTTATTTCATAAATGGAATCTACAAAGTATGTGCATTCTACATCATAACGACTTTCTATAGTTTGCGCATGCGTCCAGAAATAAGAAAAGCTTACTTCCCTCGTTTTTTTAAAATCACAGCTTCTAGAAGGTTTACATGATTTCGTAAAAAACACGAGTTTTTAGAAAATGTGTTTAATTTCATAAATGGATTCAACAAAGTATGCACGTTCTACGTCATAAGGACTTTCTATAGTTTGCGTATTTGTCCGGAAATAAGAAAAGCTTACTTCCCCCGTTTTTTAAAATCACAGCTTCTAGAAGGTTTACATGATTTCGTAAAAAACACGAGTTTTTAGAAAATGTGCTTTATTTCATAAATGGAATCTACAAAGTACGCACATTCTACGTCATAACGACTTTCTATAGTTTGCACATGCGTCCGGAAATAAGAAAAGCTTACTTCCACCATTTTTTAAAATCACAGCTTCTAGAAAGTTTAAATGATTTCTTAAAAAACACGAGTTTTTACAAAATGTGTTTTATTTCGTAAATGGAATCTACAAAGTATGCACATTCTACGTCATAATGACTTTCTATAGTTTGCGCATGCGTCCAGAAATAAGAAAAGCTTACTTCCCCCGGTTTTTAAAATCACAGCTTCTAGAAGGTTTACATGATTTCTTAAAAAACACGAGTTTTTAGAAAATGTGTTTTATTTCATAAATGGAATCAACAAATAATGGACATTCTACGTCATAACGACTTTCTATAGTTTGCGCATGCGTTTGGAAATAAGAAAACCTTACTTCCCCCGTTTTTTAAAATCACAGCTCCTAGAAGGTTTACATGATTTCTTAAAAAAAAGGGGTTTTTAGAAAATGTGTTTTATTTCATAAATGGAAACAACAAAGTATGTGCATTCTACATCATAACGACTTTCTATAGTTTGCGCATGCGGCCAGAAATAAGAAAAGCTTACTTCCACTGTTTTTTAAAATCACAGCTTCTAGAAGGTTTACATGAGTTCTTAAAAAACACGAGTTTTTAGAAAATGTGTTTAATTTCATCAATGGATTCAACAAAGTATGCACATTCTACGTCATAACGACTTTCTATAGTTTGCGTATTTGTCCGGAAATAAGAAAAGCTTACTTCCACCGTTTTTTAAAATCACAACTTCTAGAAGGTTTACCTGATTTCGTAAAAAACACGAGTTTTTAGAAAATGTGCTTTATTTCATAAATGGAATCTACAAAGTATGCACATTCTACGTCATAACGACTTTCTATAGTTTACCCATGCATCCGGAAATAAGAAAAGCTTACTTCCGCCGTTTTTTAAAATCACAGCTTCTAGAAGGTTTACATGATTTCTTAAAAAACACGAGTTTTTAGAAAATGTGTTTTATTTCGTAAATGGAATCAACAAAATATGCACATTCTACATTATAACGACTTTCTATAGTTTGCGCATGCGTTTGGAAATAAGAAAAGCTTACTTCCCCCATTTTTTAAAATCACAGCTTCTAGAAGGCTTACATGATTTCTCAAAAAACACGAGTTTTTAGAAAATGTGTTTTATTTCATCAATGGAATCTACAAAGTATGCACATTCTACGTCATAATGACTTTACATAGTTTGCGCATGCGTCCGGAAATAAGAAAAGCTTACTTCCCCCTGTTTTTTAAAATCACAGTTTCTAGAAGGTTTACATGAGTTCTTAAAAAACACGAGTTTTTAGAAAATGTGTTTTATTTCATGAATGGAATCAACAAAGTATGCACATTCTATGTCATAACGACTTTCTATAGTTTGCGCATGCGTTTGGAAATAAGAGAAGCTTACTTCCCCCGTTTTTTAAAATCACAGCTTCTAGAAGGTTTACATAATTTCTTAAAAAAAACGAGTTTTTAGAACATGTGTTTTATTTCATAAATGGAAACAACAAAGTATTCACATTCTACGTGATAAGGACTGTCTATAGTTTGCGCATGCGTCCGGAAATAAGAAAAGCTTACTTCCATCGTTTTTTAAAATCACAGCTTCTAGAAGGTTTACATGATTTCTTAAAAAACACGAGTTTTTAGAAAATGTGTTTTATTTCATAAATGGAATCAACAAAGTATGCACATTCTACGTCATAACTACTTTCTATAGTTTGCACATTCGTCCGGAAATAAGAAAAGCTTACTTCCACCATTTTTTAAAATCACAGCTTTTAGAAGGTTTACATGATTTCGTAAAAAACAGGAGTTTTTTAGAAAATGTGCTTTATTTCATAAATGGAATCTACAAAGTATGCACATTCTACGTCATAACGACTTTCTATAGTTTGCGCATGCGTCCGGAAATAAGAAAAGCTTACTTCCCCCGTTTTTTAGAATCACAGCTTCTAGAAGGTTTACATAATTTCTTAAAAAACACGAGTTTTTAGAAAATGTGTTTTATTTTTTTAAATGGAATCAACAAAGTATGCACATTCTAAGTCATAACGACTTTCTATAGTTTGCGCATGCGTTTGGAAATAAGAAAAGCTTACTTCCCCCGTTTTTTAAAATCACAGCTTCTAGAAGGTTTACATGATCTGTTAAAAAACACGAGTTTTTAGAAAATGTGTTTTACTTCATAAATGGAATCAACAAAGTATGCACATTCTACGTCATAACGACTTTCTATAGTTTGCGCACGCGTCCGGAAATAAGAAAACCTTACTTCCACCGTTTTTTAAAATCACAGCTTCTAGAAGGTTTACATGATTTCGTAAAAAACACGACTTTTTAGAAAATGTGTTTTATTTCATAAATGGAATCTACAAAGTATGCACATTCTACGTCATAACGCATTTCTATAGTTTGCGCATTCGTCCGGAAATAAGAAAAGCTTACTTCCACCGTTTTTTAAAGTCACAACTTCTAGAAGGTGTATATGATTTCGTAAAAAACACGAGTTTTTAGAAGATGTGTTTTATTTCATAAATGGAATCAAGAAAGTACGCACATTCTACGTCATAAGGACTTTCTATAGTTTGCGCATGTGTCCGGAAATAAGAAAAGCTTACTTCCCCCTGTTTTTTAAAATCACAGTTTCTAGAAGGTTTACATGATTTCTTAAAAAACACGAGTTTTTAGAAAATGTTTTTTATTTCATAAATGGAAACAACAAAGTATTCACATTCTACGTGATAAGGACTTTCTATAGTTTGCGCATGCGTCCGGAAATAAGAAAAGCTTACTTCCATCGTTTTTTAAAATCACAGCTTCTATAAGGTTTACATAATTTCTTAAAAAACACGAGTTTTTAGAAAATGTGTTTTATTTCATAAATGGAAACAACAAAGTATTCACATTCTACGTGATAAGGACTTTCTATAGTTTGCGCATGCGTCCGGAAATAAGAAAAGCTTACTTCCATCGTTTTTTAAAATCACAGCTTCTAGAAGGTTTACATTATTTCTTAAAAAACACGAGTTTTTAGAAAATGTGTTTTATTTCATAAATGGAATCAACAAAGTATGCACATTATACGTCATAACTACTTTCTATAATTTGCACATTCGTCTGGAAATAGGAAAAGCTTACTTCCACCGTTTTTTAAAATCACAGCTTCCAGAACGTTTACATGATTTCATAAAAAACACAAGTTTTTTAGAAAATGTGCTTTATTTCATAAATGGAATCTACAAGCACATTCTAAGTCATAACGACTTTCTATAGTTTGCGCATGCGTCTGGAAATAAGAAAAGCTTACTTCCCCCGTTTTTTAGAATCACAGCTTCTAGAAGGTTTACATAATTTCTTAAAAAACACGAGTTTTTAGAAAATGTGTTTTATTTCATAAATGGAATCAACAAAGTATGCACAATCTATGTCATAACGACTTTCTATAGTTTGCGCATGCGTTTGGAAATAAGAGAAGCTTACTTCCCCCGTTTTTTAAAATCACAGCTTCTAGAAGGTTTACATAATTTCTTAAAAAACACGAGTTTTTAGAAAATGTGTTTTATTTCATAAATGGAAACAACAAAGTATTCACATTCTACGTGATAAGGACTTTCTATAGTTTGCGCATGCGTCCGGAAATAAGAAAAGCTTACTTCCATCGTTTTTTAAAATCACAGCTTCTAGAAGGTTTACATTATTTCTTAAAAAACACGAGTTTTTAGAAAATGTGTTTTATTTCATAAATGGAATCAACAAAGTATACACATTATACGTCATAACTACTTTCTATAATTTGCACATTCGTCTGGAAATAGGAAAAGCTTACTTCCACCGTTTTTTAAAATCACAGCTTCCAGAACGTTTACATGATTTCATAAAAAACACGAGTTTTTTAGAAAATGTGCTTTATTTCATAAATGGAATCTACAAGCACATTCTAAGTCATAACGACTTTCTATAGTTTGCGCATGCGTCTGGAAATAAGAAAAGCTTACTTCCCCCGTTTTTTAGAATCACAGCTTCTAGAAGGTTTACATAATTTCTTAAAAAACACGAGTTTTTAGAAAATGTGTTTTATTTCATAAATGGAATCAACAAAGTATGCACATTCTAAGTCATAACGACTTTCTATAGTTTGCGCATGCGTTTGGAAATAAGAAAAGCTTACTTCCCCCGTTTTTTAAAATCAAAGCTTCTAGAAGGTTTACATGATTTGTTAAAAAACACGAGTTTTTAGAAAATGTGTTTTATTTCATAAATGGAATCAACAAAGTATGCACATTCTACGTCATAACGACTTTCTATAGTTTGCGCATGCGTCCGGAAATAAGAAAACCTTACTTCCACCGTTTTTTAAAATCACAGCTTCTAGAAGGTTTACATGATTTCGTAAAAAACACGAGTTTTTAGAAAATGTGTTTTATTTCATAATTGGAATCTACAAAGTATGCACATTCTATGTCATAACGCATTTCTATAGTTTGCGCATTCGTCCGGAAATAAGAAAAGCTTACTTCCACCGTTTTTTAAAGTCACAGCTTCTAGAAGGTGTATATGATTTCGTAAAAAACACGAGTTTTTAGAAAATGTGTTTTATTTCATAAATGGAATCAAGAAAGTACGCACATTCTACGTCATAAGGACTTTCTATAGTTTGCGCATATGTCCGGAAATAAGAAAAGCTTACTTCCACCATTTTTCAAAATCACAGCTTCTAGAAGGTTTACATGATTTCTTAAAAAACACGAGTTTTTAGAAAATATGTTTTATTTCATAAATGGAATCAACAAAGTATGCACATTCTACGTCATAACGACTTTCTATAGTTTGCGCATGCGTTTGGAAATAAGATAAGCTTACTTCCCCCGTTTTTTAAAATCACAGCTTCTAGAAGGTTTACATGATTTGTTAAAAAACATGAGATTTTAGAAAATGTGTTTTATTTCATCAATGGAATCAACAAAGTATGCACAATCTATGTCATAACGACTTTCTATAGTTTGCGCATGCGTTTGGAAATAAGAGAAGCTTACTTCCCCCGTTTCTTAAAATCACAGCTTCAAGAAGCTTTACATGATTTATTAAAAAACACGAGTTTTTAGAAAATCTGTTTTATTTCATAAATGGAATCAACAAAGTATGCACATTCTACGTCATAACGACTTTCTATAGTTTAAGCATGCGTTTGGAAATAAGAAAAACTTACTTCCCCCGTTTTTTAAAATCACAGCTTCTAGACAGTTTCATGTGCTTTATTTCATAAATGGAATCTACAAGCACATTCTAAGTCATAACGACTTTCTATAGTTTGCGCATGCGTCCGGAAATAAGAAAAGCTTACTTCGCCCGTTTTTTAGAATCACAGCTTCTAGAAGGTTTACATAATTTCTTAAAAAACACGAGTTTTTAGAAAATGTGTTTTATTTCATAAATGGAATCAACAAAGTATGCACATTCTAAGTCATAACGACTTTCTATATTTTGCGCATGCGTTTGGAAATAAGAAAAGCTTACTTCCCCCGTTTTTTAAAATCACAGCTTCTAGAAGGTTTACATGATTTGTTAAAAAACACGAGTTTCTAGAAAATGTGTTTTATTTCATAAATGGAATCAACAAAGTATGCACATTCTACATCATAACGACTTTTTATAGTTTGCGCATGCATCCGGAAATAAGAAAAGCTTACTTCCACCGTTTTTTAAAATAATAACTTCTAGAAGGTTTACATGATTTCGTAAAAAGAATGAGTTTTTAAAAAATGTGTCCGTAAAAATGATTTCGTAAAGACTTTCTATAGTTGGCGCATGTGTCCGGAAATAAGAAAAGCTTACCTCCCCCGTTTTTTAAAATCACAGATTCTAGAAGTTTTACATGATTTCGTAAAAAACACGAGTTTTTAGAAAAAGTGTTTTATTTCATAAATGGAATCAACAAAGTATGCACATTCTAAGTCATAACGACTTTCTATAGTTTGTGCATGCGTCCGGGAAAAAGAAAAGCTTACTTCCCCCGTTTTTTAAAATCACAGCTTCTAGAAGGTTTACATGATTTCTTAAAAAACACGAGTTTTTAGAAAATGTGTTTTATTTCATAAATGGAATCTACAAAGTATGCACATTCTACGTCATAACGACTTTCTATAGTTTGCGCATGCGTCCAGAAATAAGAAAAACTTACTTCCACCGTTTTTTAAAATCACAGCTTCTAGAAGGTTTACATGATTTCGTAAAAAACACGAGTTTTTAGAAAATGTGTTTTATTTCATAAATGGAATCTACAAAGTATGCACATTCTACGTCATAAAGACTTTCTATAGTTTGCGCATGCGTCCGGAAATAAGAAAAGCTTACTTCCTTCGTTTTTTTAAAATCACAGCTTCTAGAAGGTTTACATGATTTCGTAAAAAACACGAGTTTTTATAAATGTGTTCTATTTCATAAATGGAATCTACAAAGTATGCACATTCTACGTCATAACGACTTTCTATAGTTTGTGCATGCGTCCGGAAATAAGAAAAGCTTACGTCCCCCGTTTTTTAAAATCACAGCTTCTAGAAGGTTTACATGATTTCTTAAAAAACACGAGTTTTCAGAAAATGTGTTTTATTTCATAAATGGAATCAACAAAGTATGCACATTCTACATCATAACGACTTTCCATAGTTTGCGCATGCGTTTGGAAATAAGAAAAGCTTACTTCCCGCGTTTTTTACAATCACAGCTTCTAGAAGGTTTACATGATTTCGTAAAAAACACGAGTTTTTAGAAAATGTGTTTTATTTCATAAATGGAATCTACAAATTATGCACATTCTACGTCATAACGACTTTCTATAGCTTGCGCATGCGTCCGGAAATAAGAAAAGTTTACTTCCACCGTTTTTTAAAATCACAGCTTCTACAAGGTTTACATGATTTCGTAAAAAACAGGAGTTTTTAGAAAATGTGTTTTATTTCATAAATGGATTCTACAAAGTATGCACATTCTACGTCATAACGACTTTCTATAGTTTGCCCATGCATCCGGAAAGAAGAAAAGCTTACTTCCCCCGTTTTTTAAAATCACAGCTTCTAGAAGGTTTACATGATTTCTTAAAAAACAAGAGTTTTTACAAAATGTGTTTTATTTCATAAATGGAATCAACAAAGTATGCACATTCTACGTCATAACGACTTTCTATAGTTTGCGCATGCATCCGGAAAGAAGAAAAGCTTACTTCCCCCGTTTTTTAAAATCACAGCTTCTAGAAGGTTTACATGATTTCTTAAAAAACACGAGTTTTTACAAAATGTGTTTTATTTCATAAATGGAATCAACAAAGTATGCACATTCTAAGTCATAACGACTTTCTATATTTTGCGCATGCGTTTGGAAATAAGAAAAGCTTACTTCCCCCGTTTTTTAAAATCACAGCTTCTAGAAGGTTTACATGATTTGTTAAAAAACACGAGTTTTTAGAAAATGTGTTTTATTTCATAAATGGAATCTACAAAGTATGCACATTCTACGTCATAACGACTTTCTATAGTTTGCGCATGCGTCCGGAAATAAGAAAAGCTTACTTCCCCCGTTTTTTAAAATCACAGCTTCTAGAAGGTTTACATGATTTCTTAAAAAATAAGAGTTTTTAGAAAATGTGTTTTATTTCATAAATGGAATCTATAAAATATGCACATTCTACATCATAACGACTTTCTATAGTTTGCGCATTCGTCCGGAAATAAGAAAAGCTTACTTCCACCGTTTTTTAAAATAATAGCTTCCAGATGGTTTACATGATTTCGTAAAAAACACGAGTTTTTAGAAAATGTGTTTTATTTCATAAATGGAATCTACAAAGTATGCACATTCTACGTCATAACGACTTTCTATAGTTAGCGCATGCGTCCGGAAATAAGAAAAGCTTACTTCAACCGTTTTTTAAAATCACAGCTTCTAGAAGGTTTACATGATTTCGTAAAAAACATGAGTTTTTAGAAAATGTGTTTTATTTCATAAATGGAATCTACAAAGTATGCACATTCTACGTCATAATGACTTTCTATAATTTCCGCATGCGTCCGGAAATAAGAAAAGCTTACTTCCCCCGTTTTTTAAAATCACAGCTTCTAGAAGGTTTACATGATTTCTTAAAAAACAAGAGTTTTTACAAAATGTGTTTTATTTCATAAATGGAATCAACAAAGTATGCACATTCTACGTCATAACGACTTTCTATAGTTTGCGCATTCATCCGGAAATAAGAAAAGCTTACTTCCCCCGTTTTTTAAAATCACAGCTTCTAGAAGGTTTACATGATTTCTTAAAAAACACGAGTTTTTAGAAAATGTGTTTTACTTCATAAATGGAATCTACAAAGTATGCACATTCTACGTCATAAGGACTTTCTATAGTTTGCGCATGCGTCCGGAAATAAGAAAAGATTACTTCCACCGTTTTTTAAAATAATAGCTTCTAGAAGGTTTACATGATTTCGTAAAAAACACGAGATTTTATAAAATGTGTTTTATTTCATAAATGGAATCTACAAAGTATGCACATTCTACGTCATAATGACTTTCTATAGTTTGTCCATGCGTCCGGAAATAAGAAAAGCTTACTTCCACCGTTTTTCAAAATCACAGCTTCTAGACAGTTTACATGATTTCTTAAAAAACACGAGTTTTTAGAAAATGTGTTTTATTTCATAAATGGAATCTACAAACTATGCACATTCACGTCATAACGACTTTCTATAGTTTGCTCATTCGTCCAGAAATAAGAAAAGCTTACTTCCACCGTTTTTTAAAATCACAGCTTCTAGAAGGTTTACATGATTTCTTAAAAAACACGAGTTTTTAGAAAATGTGTTTTACTTCATAAATGGAATCTACAAAGTATGCACATTCTACGTCATAAGGACTTTCTATAGTTTGCGCATGCGTCCGGAAATAAGAAAAGCTTACTTCCCCCGTTTTTTAAAATCACAGCTTCTAGAAGGTTTACATGATTTGTTAAAAAACACGAGTTTTTAGAAAATGTGTTTTATTTCATAAATGGAATCTACAAAGTATGCACATTCTACGTCATAACGACTTTCTATAGTTTGCGCATGCGTCCGGAAATAAGAAAAGCTTACTTCCCCCGTTTTTTAAAATCACAGCTTCTAGAAGGTTTACATGATTTCTTAAAAAATAAGAGTTTTTAGAAAATGTGTTTTATTTCATAAATGGAATCTATAAAATATGCACATTCTACATCATAACGACTTTCTATAGTTTGCGCATTCGTCCGGAAATAAGAAAAGCTTACTTCCACCGTTTTTTAAAATAATAGCTTCCAGATGGTTTACATGATTTCGTAAAAAACACGAGTTTTTAGAAAATGTGTTTTATTTCATAAATGGAATCTACAAAGTATGCACATTCTACGTCATAACGACTTTCTATAGTTTGCGCATGCGTCCGGAAATAAGAAAAGCTTACTTCCACCGTTTTTTAAAATCACAGCTTCTAGAAGGTTTACATGATTTCGTAAAAAACATGAGTTTTTAGAAAATGTGTTTTATTTCATAAATGGAATCAACAAAGTATGCACATTCTACGTCATAAGGACTTTCTATAGTTTGCGCATGCATCTGAAAATAAGAAAAGCTTACCTCCACCGTTTTTCAAAATCACATCTTCTAGAAGGTTTAAATGATTTCTTAAAAAACACGAGTTTTTAGAAAATGTGTTTTATTTCATAAATGGAATCAACAAAGTATGCACATTCTACGTCATAACGACTTTCTATAGTTTGCGCATGCGTTTGGAAATAAGAAAAGCTTACTTCCCTCGTTTTTTAAAATCACAGCTTCTAGAAGATTTACATGATTTGTTAAAAAACACGAGTTTTTAGAAAATGTGTTTTAGTTCATAAGTGGAATCAACAAAGTATTCACATTCTACGTCTTAAGGACTTTCTACAGTTTGCGCATGCGTCCGGAAATAAGAAAAGCTTACCTCCACCGTTTTTCAAAATCACAGCTTCTAGAAGGTTTACATGATTTCTTAAAAAACATGAGTTTTTAGAAAATGTGTTTTATTTCACAAATGGAATCAACAAAGTATGCACATTCTACGTCATTACGACTTTCTATAGTTTGTGCATGCGTTTGGAAATAAGAAAAGCTTACTTTCCCCGTTTTTTAAAATCACAGCTTCTAGAAGGTTTACATCATTTCTTAAAAAACATGATTTTTTAGAAAATGTGTTTTATTTCATAAATGGAATCAACAAAGTATGCACATTCTACGTCATAATGACTTTCTATAGTTTGCGCATGCGTCCGGAAATCAGAAAAGCTTACTTCCACCGTTTTTTAAAATAATAGCTTCTAGAAGGTTTACATGATTTCGTAAAAAACACGAGTTTTTAGAAAATGTGTTTTATTTCATAAATGGAATCTACAAAGTATGCACATTCTACGTCATAAAGACTTTATATAGTTTGCGCATGCGTCCGGAAATAAGAAAAGCTTACTTCCTTCGTTTTTTTAAAATCACAGCTTCTAGAAGGTTTACATGATTTCGTAAAAAACACGAATTTTTAGAAAATGTGTTCTATTTCATAAATGGAATCTACAAAGTATGCACATTCTACGTCATAACGACTTTCTATAGTTTACGTATGTGTCCAGAAATAAGAAAAGCTTACTTCCCCCGTTTTTTAAAATCACAGCTTCTAGAAGGTTTACATGATTTCTTAAAAAACACGAGTTTTCAGAAAATGTGTTTTATTTCATAAATGGAATCAACAAAGTATGCACATTCTACGTCATAACGAGTTTCCATAGTTTGCGCATGCGTTTGGAAATAAGAAAAGCTTACTTCCCGCGTTTTTTAAAATCACAGCTTCTAGAAGGTTTACATGATTTCGTAAAAAACATGAGTTTTTAGAAAATGTGTTCTATTTCATAAATGGAATCTACAAAGTATGCGCATTCTACGTCATAACGACTATCTATAGTTTGCGCATTCGTCCGGAAATAAGAAAAGCTTACTTCCACCGTTTTTTAAAATCACAGCTTCTAGAAGGTTTACATGATTTCGTAAAAAACATGAGTTTTTAGAAAATGTGTTTTATTTCATAAATGGAATCTACAAAGTATGCACATTCTACGTCATAACGACTTTCTATAGCTTGCGCATGCGTCCGGAAATAAGAAAAGTTTACTTCCACCGTTTTTTAAAATCACAGCTTCTAGAAGGTTTACATGATTTCGTAAAAAACAGGAGTTTTTAGAAAATGTGTTTTATTTCATAAATGGATTCTACAAAGTATGCACATTCTACGTCATAACGACTTTCTATAGTTTGCGCATGCATCCGGAAAGAAGAAAAGCTTACTTCCCCCGTTTTTTAAAATCACAGCTTCTAGAAGGTTTACATGATTTCTTAAAAAACAAGAGTTTTTACAAAATGTGTTTTATTTCATAAATGGAATCAACAAATTATGCACATTCTACGTCATAACGACTTTCTATAGTTTGCGCATGCATCCGGAAAGAAGAAAAGCTTACTTCCCCCGTTTTTTAAAATCACAGCTTCTAGAAGGTTTACATGATTTCTTAAAAAACACAAGTTTTTACAAAATGTGTTTTATTTCATAAATGGAATCAACAAAGTATGCACATTCTAAGTCATAACGACTTTCTATAGTTTGCGCATGCGTTTGGAAATAAGAAAAGCTTACTTCCCCCGTTTTTTAAAATCACAGCTTCTAGAAGGTTTACATGATTTGTTAAAAAACACGAGTTTTTAGAAAATGTGTTTTATTTCATAAATGGAATCTACAAAGTATGCACATTCTACGTCATAACGACTTTCTATAGTTTGCGCATGCGTACGGAAATAAGAAAAGCTTACTTCGACCCGTTTTTTAAAATCACAGCTTCTAGAAGGTTTACATGATTTCTTAAAAAATAAGAGTTTTTAGAAAATGTGTTTTATTTCATAAATGGAATCTATAAAATATGCACATTCTACATCATAACGACTTTCTATAGTTTGCGCATTCGTCCGGAAATAAGAAAAGCTTACTTCCACCGTTTTTTAAAATCACAGCTTCTAGAAGGTTTACATGATTTCGTAAAAAACATGAGTTTTTGGAAAATGTGTTTTATTTCATAAATGGAATCTACAAAGTATGCACATTCTACGTCATAATGACTTTCTATAATTTCCGCATGCGTCCGGAAATAAGAAAAGCTTACTTCCCCCGTTTTTTAAAATCACAGCTTCTAGAAGGTTTACATGATTTCTTAAAAAACAAGAGTTTTTACAAAATGTGTTTTATTTCATAAATGGAATCAACAAAGTATGCACATTCTACGTCATAACGACTTTCTATAGTTTGCGCATTCATCCGGAAATAAGAAAAGCTTACTTCCCCCGTTTTTTAAAATCACAGCTTCTAGAAGGTTTACAAGATTTCTTAAAAAAAACGAGTTTTTAGAAAATGTGTTTTATTTCATAAATGGAATCAACAAATTATGCACATTCTATGTAATAATGACTTTCTATAGTTTCCGCATTCGACGGGAAATAAGAAAAGCTTACTTCCACCGTTTTTTAAAATCACAGCTTCTAGAAGGTTTACATGATTTCGTAAAAAACATGAGTTTTTAGAAAATGTGTTTTATTTCATAAATGGAATCAACAAAGTATGCACATTCTACGTCATAAGGACTTTCTATAGTTTGCGCATGCATCCGAAAATAAGAAAAGCTTACCTCCACCGTTTTTCAAAATCACATCTTCTAGAAGGTTTAAATGATTTCTTAAAAAACACGAGTTTTTAGAAAATGTGTTTTATTTCATAAATGGAATCAACAAAATATGCACATTCTACGTCATAACGACTTTCTATAGTTTGCGCATGCGTTTGGAAATAAGAAAAGCTTACTTCCCTCGTTTTTTAAAATCACAGCTTCTAGAAGATTTACATGATTTGTTAAAAAACACGAGTTTTTAGAAAATGTGTTTTAGTTCATAAGTGGAATCAACAAAGTATTCACATTCTACGTCTTAAGGACTTTCTATAGTTTGCGCATGCGTCCGGAAATAAGAAAAGCTTACCTCCACCGTTTTTCAAAATCACAGCTTCTAGAAGGTTTACATGATTTCTTAAAAAACATGAGTTTTTAGAAAATGTGTTTTATTTCACAAATGGAATCAACAAAGTATGCACATTCTACGTCATTACGACTTTCTATAGTTTGCGCATGCGTTTGGAAATAAGAAAAGCTTACTTTCCCCGTTTTTTAAAATCACAGCTTCTAGAAGGTTTACATGATTTCTTAAAAAACATGATTTTTTAGAAAATGTGTTTTATTTCATAAATGGAATCAACAAAGTATGCACATTCTACGTCATAATGACTTTCTATAGTTTGCGCATGCGTCCGGAAATCAGAAAAGCTTACTTCCACCGTTTTTTAAAATAATAGCTTCTAGAAGGTTTACATGATTTCGTAAAAAACACGAGTTTTTAGAAAATGTGTTTTATTTCATAAATGGAATCTACAAAGTATGCACATTCTACGTCATAAAGACTTTCTATAGTTTGCGCATGCGTCCGGAAATAAGAAAAGCTTACTTCCTTCGTTTTTTTAAAATCACAGCTTCTAGAAGGTTTACATGATTTCGTAAAAAACACGAATTTTTAGAAAATGTGTTCTATTTCATAAATGGAATCTACAAAGTATGCACATTCTACGTCATAACGACTTTCTATAGTTTACGTATGTGTCCAGAAATAAGAAAAGCTTACTTCCCTCGTTTTTTAAAATCACAGCTTCTAGAAGGTTTACATGATTTCTTAAAAAACACGAGTTTTCAGAAAATGTGTTTTATTTCATAAATGGAATCAACAAAGTATGCACATTCTACGTCATAACGAGTTTCCATAGTTTGCGCATGCGTTTGGAAATAAGAAAAGCTTACTTCCCGCGTTTTTTAAAATCACCGCTTCTAGAAGGTTTACATGATTTCGTAAAAAACATGAGTTTTTAGAAAATGTGTTCTATTTCATAAATGGAATCTACAAAGTATGCGCATTCTACGTCATAACGACTTTCTATAGTTTGCGCATTCGTCCGGAAATAAGAAAAGCTTACTTCCACCATTTTTTAAAATCACAGCTTCTAGAAGGTTTACATGATTTCTTAAAAAACACGAGTTTTTAGAAAATGTGTTTTATTTCATAAATGGAATCAACAAAGTATGCACATTCTACGTCATAACGACTTTCTATAGTTTGCGCATTCCTCCGGAAATAAGAAAAGCTTACTTCCCTCGTTTTTTTAAAATCACAGCTTCTAGAAGGTTTACATGATTTCGTAAAAAACACGAGTTTTTAGAAAATGTGTTTTATTTCATAAATGGAATCTACAAAGTATGCACATTCTACGTCATAACGACTTTCTATAGTTTGCGCATTCGTCCGGAAATAAGAAAAACTTACTTCCCCCGTTTTCTAAAATCACAGCTTCTAGAAGGTTTACATGATTTCTTAAAAAACACGAGTTTTTAGAAAATGTGTTTTATTTCATAAATGGAATCAACAAAGTATGCACATTCTAGGTCATAACGACTTTCTATAGTTTGCGCATGCGTTTGGAAATAAGAAAAGCTTACTTCTCCCGTTTTTTAAAATCACATCTTCTAGAAGGTTTACATGATTTGTTAAAAAACACGAGTTTTTAGAAAATGTGTTTTATTTCATAAATGGAATCAACAAAGTATGCACATTCTACATCATAACGACTTTCTATAGTTTGCGCATGCGTTTGGAAATAAAAAAAGCTTACTTCCCCCGTTTTTTAAAATCACAGCTTCTAGAAGGTTTACATGATTTGTTAAAAAACACAAGTTTTTAGAAAATGTCTTTTATTTCATAAATCGAATCAACAAAGTATGCACATTCTACGTCATAACGACTTTCTATAGTTTGCGTATGCATCCGGAAATAAGAAAAGCTTACTTCCCCCGTTTTTTAAAATCACAGCTTCTAGAAGGTTTACATGATTTCTTAAAAAGAACGAGTTTTAGAAAATGTGTTTTATTTCATAAATGGAATCAACAAAGTATGCACATTCTACGTCATAACGACTTTCTATAGTTTGCGCATGCGTTTGGAAATAAGAAAAGCTTACTTCCCCTGTTTTTAAAAATCACAGCTTCTAGAAGGTTTACATGATTTCGTAAAAAACATGAGTTAGAAAATGTGTTTTATTTCATAAATTGAACCAACAAAGTATGCACATTCTACGTCATAACGACTTTCTATAGTTTGCGCATGCATCCGGAAATAAGAAAAGCTTGCTTCCCCCGTTTTTTAAAATCACAGCTTCTAGAAGGTTTACATGATTTCTTAAAAAACACGAGTTTTTAGAAAATGTGTTTTATTTCGTAAATGGAATCAACAAAGTATGCATATTCTACGTCATAACGACTTTCTATAGTTTGCGCTGCGTTTGTAAATAAGAAAAGCTTACTCCCACCGTTTTTTAAAATCACAGCTTCTAGAAGGTTTACATGATTTCGTAAAAAACACGAGTTTTTAGAAAATGTGTTTTATTTCATAAAAGGAATCAACGGAGTATGCACATTCTACGTCATAACAACTTTCTATAATTTGCGCATGCGTCCGGAAATAAGAAAAGCTTACTTCCCCCGTTTTTTAAAATCACAGCTTCTAGAAGGTTTACATGATTTCGTAAAAAACACGAGCTTTTAGAAAATGTGTTTTATTTCATAAATGGAATCTACAAAGTATGCACATTCTACGTCGTAATGACTTTCTATTGTTTGCGCATGCGTCCGGAAATAAGAAAAGCTTACTTCCCTCGTTTTTTAAAATCACAGCTTCTAGACGTTTTACATGATTTCTTAAAAAGCACGAGTTTTTAGAAAATGTGTTTTATTTCATAAATGGAATCAACAAAGTATGCACATTCTACGTCATAACGATTTCTATAATTTGCGCATGCATCCGGAAATAAGAAAAGCTTACTTCCACCATTTTTTAAAATCACAGCTTCTAGAAGGTTTACATGATTTCTTAAAAAACATGAGTTTTTAGAAAATGTGTTTTATTTCATAAATGGAATCTACAAAGTATGCACATTCTACGTCATAACGACTTTCTATAGTTTACGCATACGTATGGAAATAAGAAAAGCTTACTTCCACCGTTTTTTAAAATCACAGCTTCTAGAAGGTTTACATGATTTCGTAAAAAACACGAGTTTTTAGAAAATGTGTTTTATTTCATAAATGGAATCTACAAATTATGCACATTCTACGTCGTAATGACTTTCTATAGTTTGCGCATGCGTCCGGAAATAAGAAAAGCTTACTTCCCCCGTTTTTTAAAATCACAGCTTCTAGAAGTTTTACATGATTTCTTAAAAAGCAAGAGTTTTTAGAACATGTGTTTTATTTCATAAATGGAATCAACAAAGTATGCACATTCTACGTCATAACGATTTCTATAGTTTGCGCATGCATCTAGAAATAAGAAAAGCTTACTTCCACCGTTTTTTAAAATCACAGCTTCTAGAAGGTTTACATGATTTCTTAAAAAACATGAGTTTTTAGAAAATGTGTTTTATTTCGTAAATGGAATCAACAAAGTATGCACATTCTACGTCATAACGACTTTCTATAGTTTACGCATGCGTCCGGAAATAAGAAAAGCTTACTTCCACTGTTTTTTAAAATCACGGCTTCTAGAAGGTTTACATGATTTCGTAAAAAACACGAGTTTTTAGAAAATGTGTTTTATTTCATAAATGGAATCTACAAAGTATGCACATTCTACGTCATAATGACTTTCTATAGTTTGCGCATGCGTTCGGAAATAAGAAAAGCTTACTTCCCCCGTTGTTTAAAATCACAGCTTCTAGAAGGTTTACATGATTTCTTAAAAAACACGAGTTTTTAGAAAATGTGTTTTATTTCATAAATGGAATCAACAAAGTATGCACATTCTACGTCATAACGACTTTCTATAGTTTGCGCATGCGTTCGGAAATAAGAAAATCTTACTTCCACCGTTTTTTAAAATCACAGCTTCTAGAAGGTTTACATGATTTCGTAAAAAACACGAGTTTTTAGAAAATGTGATTTATTTCATAAATGGAATCTACAAAGTATGCACATTCTACGTCATAACGACTTTCTATAGTTTGTGCATGCCTCCGGAAATAAGAAAAGCTTACTTCCACCGTTTTTTAAAATCACAGCTTCTAGAAGGTTTACATGATTTCGTAAAAACACGAGTTTTTTGGAAATTTTTTTGGTTTTAGAAATGGAATCTACAAAGTATGCACATTCTACGTCATAACGACTTTCTATAGTTTGCGCATGCGTCGGGAACTAAGAAAAGCTTACTTCCCCCGTTTTTAAAATCACAGCTTCTAGAAGGTTTACATGATTTCTTAAAAAACATGAGTTTTTAGAAAATGTGTTTTATTTCAGAAATGGAATGTACAAAGTATGCACATTCTATGTCATAACGACTTTCTATAATTAGCACATTCGTCCGGAAATTAGAAAAGCTTACCTCCACCGTTTTTTAAAATCACAGTTTCTAGAAGGTTTACATGATTTCTTAAAAAACACGAGTTTTTAGAAAATGTGTTTTATTTCATAAATGGAATCTACAAAGTATGCACATTGTACGTCATAACGAATTTCTATAGTTTGTGCATGCATCCGGAAATAAGAAAAGCTTACTTCCCCCGTTTTTTAAAATCACAGCTTCTAGAAGGTTTACATGATTTCTTAAAAAACACGAGTTTTTAGAAAATGTGTTTTACTTCATAAGTGGAATCTACAAAGTATGCACATTCTACGGCATAACAACTTTCTATAGTTTGCACATTCTTCCGGAAATACGAAGAGCTTACCTCCACCGTTTTTTAAAATCATAGCTTCTAGAAGGTTTACATGATTTCTTAAAAAACATGAGTTTTTAGAAAAAGTTTTTTATTTCCTAAATAGAATCAACAAAGTATGCACATTCTACGTCATAACGACTTTCTATAGTTTGCGCATGCATCCGGAAATAAGAAAAGCTTACTTCCCCCGTTTTTTAAAATCACAGCTTCTGGAAGGTTTAAATAATTTCGTCAAAAACACGAGTTTTTAGAAAATGTGTTTTATTTCATAAATGGAATCAACAAAGTATGCACATTCTACGTCATAACGACTTTCTATAGTTTGCGCATTCGTCCGGAAATAAGAAAAGCTTACTTCCCCCATTTTTTAAAATCACAGCTTCTAGAAGGCTTACATGATTTCTTAAAAAAAAAGAGTTTTTAGAAAATGTGTTTTAATTCATAAGTGGAATCTACAAAGTATGCACATTCTACGGCATAACAACTTTCTATAGTTTGCACATTCGTCCGGAAATAAGAAAAGCTTACCTCCACCGTTTTTTAAAATCACCGCTTCTAGAAGGTTTACATGATTTCTTAAAAAGCACGAGTTTTTGGAAAATGTGTTTTATTTCATAAATGGAATCAACAAAGCATGCAGATTCTATGTCATAATGACTTTCTATAGTTTGCGCATGCATCCGGAAATAAGAAAAGCTTACCTCCCCCGTTTTTTAAAATCACAGATTTTAGAAGGTTTACCTGATTTCTTAAAAAACAAGAGTTTTTAGAAAATGTGTTTTATTTCATAAATAGAATCAACAAAGTATGCACATTCTACGTCATAATGACTTTCTATAGTTTGTGTATGCGTCCGGAAATAAGAAAAGGTTACTTCCCCCGTTTTTTAAAATCACAGCTTCTAGAAGGTTTACATGATTTCGTAAAAAACACGAATTTTTAGAAGATGTGTTTTATTTCATAAATGGAATCTACAAAGTATGCACATTCTATGTCATAATGACTTTCTATAGTTTGCGCATGCGTCCGGAAATAAGAAAAGCTTACTTCCCCTGTTTTTTTAAATAACAGCTTCTAGAAGGTTTACATGATTTCGTAAAAAACACGACTTTTTAGAAAATGTGTTTTATTTCATAAATGGAATCTACAAAGTATGCACATTCTACGTCATAACGACTTTCTATAGTTTGCGCATGCGTCCGGAAATAAGAAAAGCTTACTTCCACCGTTTTTTAAAATCACAGCTTCTTGAAGGTTTACATGATTTCGTAAAAAACACGAGTTTTTAGAAAATGTGTTTTATTTCATAAATGGAATCTACAAAGTATGCACATTCTACGTCATAACGACTTTCTTTAGTTTGCGCATGCATCCGGAAATAAGAAAGCTTACTTCCACCGTTTTTTAAAATCACAGCTTCTAGATGGTTTACATGATTTCTTAAAAAACACGAGTTTTTAGAAAATGTGTTTTATTTCATAAATTGAATCTACAAAGTATGCACATTCTACATCATAACGACTTTCTATAGTTTGCGCATGCGTCCGGAAATAAGAAAAGCTTACTTCCCCCGTTTTTTAAAATCATAGCTTCTAGAAGGTTTACATGATTTCGTAAAAAACACGAGTTTTTAGAAAATGTGTTTTATTTCATAAATGGAATCTACAAAGTATGCACATTCTACGTCATAATGACTTTCTATAGTTTTTGCATGCGTCCGGAAATAAGAAAAGCTTACTTCCCCCGTTTTCTAAAATTACAGCTTCTAGAAGGTTTACATGATTTCTTAAAAAACACGAGTTTTTAGAAAATGTGTTTTATTTCATAAATGGAATCAACAAAGTATGCACATTCTACATCATAACGACTTTCTATAGTTTGTGCATGCGTCCGGAAATAAGAAAAGCTTACTTCCACCGTTTTTTAAAATCACAGCTTCTACAAGGTTTACATGATTTCGTAGAAAACACGAGTTTTTAGAAAATGGGTTTTATTTCATAAATGGAATCTACAGAGTATGCAAATTCTATGTCATAACGACTTTCTATAGTTTGCGCATGCGTCCGGAAATAAGAAAAGCTTACTTCCACCGTTTTTTAAAATCACAGCTTCTAGAAGGTTTACATGATTTCGTAAAAAACACGAGTTTTTAGAAAATGTGTTTTATTTTATAAATGGAATGAACAAAGTATGCACATTCTACGTAAAAATGACTTTCTATAGTTTTCCCATGCGTTTGGAAATAAGAAAAGCTTACTTCCCCCATTTTTTAAAATCACAGCTTCTAGAAGGTTTACATGATTTCTTAAAAAACACGAGTTTTTAGAAAATGTGTTTTATTTCATAAATGGAATCAACAAAGTATGCACATTCTACGTCATAACGACTTTCTATAGTTTGCGCATTCGTCCGGAAATAAGAAAAGCTTACTTCCCCCGTTTTTTAAAATCACAGCTTCTAGAAGGTTTACATGATTTCTTAAAAAACACGAGTTTTTACAAAATGTGTTTTACTTCATAAATGGAATCTACAAATTTGCACATTCTACGTCATAACGACTTTCTATAGTTTGCGCATGCGTCCGGAAATAAGAAAACCTTACTTCCCCCGTTTTTAAAATCACAGCTTCTAGAAGGTTTACATGATTTCTTAAAAAACACGAGTTTTTAGAAAATGTGTTTTATTTCATAAATGGAATCAACAAAGTATGCACATTCTACGGCATAACAACTTTCTCTAGTTTGCACATTCTTCCGGAAATAAGAAAAGCTTACCTCCACCGTTTTTTAAAATCACAGTTTCTAGAAGGTTTACATGAGTTCTTAAAAAACAAGAGTTTTTAGAAAATGTTTTTTATTTCCTAAATAGAATCAAAAAATTATGCACATTCTACGTCATAACGACTTTCTATAGTTTGCGCATGCGTCCGGAAATAAGAAAAGCTTACTTCCACCGTTTTTTAAAATCACAGCTTCTGGAAGGTTTACATGATTTCGTCAAAAACACGAGTTTTTAGAAAATGTGGTTTACTTCATAAATGGAATCTACAAAGTATGCACATTCTACGTCATAACGACTTTTTATAGTTTGCGCATGCGTCAGGAAATAAGAAAAGCTTACTTCCCCCGTTTTTAAAATCACAGCTTCTAGAAGGTTTATATGATTTCTTAAAAAAATCGAGTTTTTAGAAAATGTGTTTTATTTCATAAATGGAATCAACAAAGTATGCACATTATACGTCATAATGACTTTCTATAGTTTGCACATTCGTCCGGAAAGAAGAAAAGCTTACCTCCACCGTTTTTTAAAATCACAGTTTCTAGTAGGTTTACATGATTTCTTAAAAAACACGAGTTTTTAGAAAATGTTTTTTATTTCCTAAATAGAATCAACAAAGTATGCACATTCTACGTCATAACGACTTTCTATAGTTTACGCATGCATCCGGAAATAATAAATTCTAACTTCCACCGTTTTTTAAAATCACAGCTTCTGGAAGGTTTACATGATTTCGTCAAAAACACGAGTTTTTAGAAAATGTGTTTTATTTGATAAACGGAATGTACAAAGTATGCACATTCTATGTCATAACGACTTTCTATAGTTTGCGCATGCGTCCGGAAATAAGAAAAGCTTACTTCCCCCATTTTTTGAAATCACGGCTTCTCGAAGGTTTACATGATTTCGTAAAAAACACGAGTTTTTAGAAAATGTGTTTTATTTCATAAATGGAATCTACAAAGTATGCACATTCTATGTCATAACGAATTTCTATAGTTTGTGCATGCGTCCGGAAATAAGAAAAGCTTACTTCCACCATTTTTTTAAAATCACAGCTTCTAGAAGGTTTACATGATTTCGTAAAAAAAACAAGTTTTTAAAAAATTTGTTTTATTTCATAAATGGAATCTACAGAGTATGCACATTCTACATCATAACGACTTTCTATAGTTTGCGCATGCGTCCGGAAATAAGAAAAGCTTACTTCCACTGTTTTTTAAAATCACAGCTTCTAGAAGGTTTACATGATTTCGTAAAAAACACGAGTTTTTAGAAAATGTGTTTTATTTCATAAATTGAATCTACAAAGTATGCACATTCTACGTCATAACGACTTTCTATAGTTTGCACATGCGTCCGGAAATAAGAAAAGCTTACTTCACCCGTTTTTTAAAATCACAGCTTCTAGAAGGTTTACATGATTTCTTAAAAAAGACGAGTTTTTAGAAAATGTGTTTTATTTCATAAATGGAATCAACAAAGTATGCACATTCTACGTCATAACGACTTTCTATAGTTTGCGCATGCGTTTGGAAATAAGAAAAGCTTACTTACCCCGTTTTTTAAAATCATAGCTTCTAGAAGGTTTACATGATTTCTTAAAAAACATGAGTTTTTAGAAGATGTGTTTTATTTCATAAATGGAATCTACAAAGTATGCATATTCTACTTCATAACGACTTTCTATAGTTTGCGCATGCGTCCGCAAATAAGAAAAGCTTACTTCCACCGTTTTTTAAAATCACAGCTTCTAGAAGGTTTACATGATTTCGTAGAAAACATGAGTTTTTAGAAAATGGGTTTTATTTCATAGATGGAATCTACAGAGTATGCACATTCTACGTCATAACGACTTTCTATAGTTTGGGCACGTCTCCGGAAATAAGAAAATCTTACTTCCCCCGTTTTTTAAAATCACAGCTTCTAGAAGGTTTACATGATTTCGTAAAAAACACGAGTTTTTAAAAAATGTGTTTAATTTCATCAATTGAATCTACAAAGTATGCACATTCTACGTCATAACGAATTTCTATAGTTTGTGCATGCGTCCGGAAATAAGAAAAGCTTACTTCCACCGTTTTTTAAAATCACAGCTTCTAGAAGGTTTACATGATTTCGTAGAAAACACGAGTTTTTAGAAAATGGGTTTTATTTCATAAATGGAATCTACAGAGTATGCACATTCTACGTCATAACGACTTTCTATAGTTTGCGCATACGTCCGGAATTAAGAAAAGCTTACTTCCCCCATTTTTTAAAATCACTGCTTCTAGAAGGTTTACATGATTTCTTAAAAAACACGAGTTTTTAGAAAATGTGTTTTATTTCATAAATGGAATCAACAAAGTATGCAGATTCTATGTCATAACGACTTTCTATAGTTTACGCATGCGTCCGGAAATAAGAAAAGCTTACCTCCCCCGTTTTTTAAAATCACAGATTCTAGAAGGTTTACATGATTTCGTAAAAAACACGAGTTTTTAGAAAATGTGTTTTATTTCATAAATGGAATCTACAAAGTATGCACATTCTATGTCATAATGACTTTCTATAGTTTGCGCATGTGTCCGGAAATAAGAAAAGCTTACTTCCCCCATTTTTTAAAATCACAGCTTCTAGAAGGTTTACATGATTTCGTAAAAAACACGAGTTTTTAGAAAATGTGTTTTATTTCATAAATGGAATCTACAAAGTATGCACATTCTATGTCATAATGACTTTCTATAGTTTGCGCATGTGTCCGGAAATAAGAAAAGCTTACTTCCCCCATTTTTTAAAATCACAGCTTCTAGAAGGTTTACATGATTTCTTTAAAAACACGAGTTTTTAGAAAATGTGTTTTATTTCATAAATGGAATCAACAAAGTATGCAGATTCTACGTCATAACGACTTTCTATAGTTTGCGCATGCGTCCGGAAATAAGAAAAGCTTACCTCCCCCATTTTTTGAAATCACAGATTCTAGAAGGTTTACATGGTTTCCTAAAAAACACGAGTTTTTAGAAAATGTGTTTTATTTCATAAATAGAATCAACAAAGTATGCACATTCTACGTCATAACGACTTTCTATAGTTTGCGCATGCGTCCGGAAATAAGAAAAGCTTACTTCCACCGTTTTTTCAAATCACAGCTTCTAGAAGCTTTACATGATTGCGTAAAAAACACGAATTTTTAGAAAATGTGTTTTATTTCATAAATGGAATCAACAAAGTATGCACATTCTATGTCATAACGACTTTCTATAGTTTGCGCATGCGTCCGGAAATAAGAAAAGCTTACCTCCCCCGTATTTTAAAATCACAGATTCTAGAAGGTTTACATGGTTTCCTAAAAAACACAAGTTTTTAGAAAATGTGTTTTATTTCATAAATAGAATCAACAAAGTATGCACATTCTACGTCATAACGACTTTCTATAGTTTGCGCATGCGTCCGCGAATAAGAAAAGCTTACTTCCCCCGTTTTTTAAAATCACAGCTTCTAGAAGGTTTACATGATTTCATAGAAAACACGAGTTTTTAGAAAATGGGTTTTATTTCATAAATGGAATCTACAGAGTATGCACATTCTACGTCATAACGACTTTCTATAGTTTGCGCATGCGTCCGGAGATAAGAAAAGCTTACTTCCCCCGTTTTTTAAAATCACAGCTTGTAGAAGGTTTACATGATATCGTAAAAACACGAGTTTTTAGAAAATGTGTTTTATTTCATCAATTGAATCTACAAAGTATGCACATTCTACGTCATAACGACTTTCTATAGTTTGCGCATGCGTCCGGAAATAAGAAAAGCTTACTTTCACCGTTTTTTAAAATCACAGCTTCTAGAAGGTTTACATGATTTCGTAGAAAACATGAGTTTTTAGAAAATGGGTTTTATTTCATAAATGGAATCTACAGAGTATGCACATTCTACGTCATAACGACTTTCTATAGTTTGCGTATACGTCCGGAAATAAGAAAAGCTTACTTCCCCCATTTTTTAAAATCACTGCTTCTAGAAGGTTTATATGATTTGTTAAAAAACACGAGTTTTTAGAAAATGTGTTTTATTTCATAAATGGAATCAACAAAGTATGCAGATTCTATGTCATAACGACTTTCTATAGTTTGCGCATGCGTCCGGAAATAAGAAAAGCTTACCTCCCCCGTTTTTTAAAACCACAGATGCTAGAAGGTTTACATGATTTCTTAAAAAACACGAGTTTTTAGAAAATGTGTTTTATTTCATAAACGGAATCAACAAAGTATGCACATTCTACGTAATAACGACTTTCTATAGTTTGCGCATGCGTCCGGAAATAAGAAAAGCTTACTTCCACCGTTTTTTAAAATCATAGCTTCTAGAAGGTTTACATCATTTTGTAAAAAACACGAGTTTTTAGAAAATGTGTTTTATTTCATAAATGGAATTTAGAAAGTATGCATATTCTACGTCATAACGACTTTTTATAGTTTGCGCATGCGTACGGAAATAAGAAAAGCTTACTTCCACCGTTTTTTAAAATCACAGCTTCTTGAAGGTTTACTTGATTTCGTAAAAAACACGAGATTTTAGAAAATGTGTTTTATTTCATAAATGGAATCTACAAAGTATTCACATTCTACGTCATAACGACTTTCTATAGTTTGTGCATGCGTTCGGAAATACGAAAAGTTTACTTCCCCCGTTTTTTAAAATCACAGCTTCTAGAAGGTTTACATGATTTGTTAAAAAACACGAGTTTTTAGAAAATGTCTTTCATTTCATAAATGGAATCTACAAAGTATGCACATTCTACATCATAACGACTTTCTATAGTTTGCGCATTCGTCCGGAAATAAGAAAAGCTTACTTACACTGTTTTTTAAAATCACAGATTTTAGAAGGTTTACAAGATTTCTTATAAAACATGAGTTTTTAGAAAATGTGTTTTATTTCATAAATGGAATCAACAAAGTATGCACATTCTACGTAATAACGACTTTCTATAGTTTCTGCATTCGACCGGAAATAAGAAAAGCTTACTTCGACTGTTTTTTAAAATCACAGCTTCTAGAAGGTTTACATGATTTTGTAAAAAACACGAGTTTTTAGAAAATGTGTTTTATCTCATAAATGGAATCAACAAATTATGCACATTCTACATCATAATGACTTTCTATAGTTTGCGCATGCGTTCGGAAATAAGAAAAACTTACTTCCACTGTTTTTCAAAATCACAGCTTCTCGAAGGTTTACATGATTTCTTAAAAAACACGAGTTTTGGGAAAAAGTGTTTTATTTCATAAATGGAATCAACAAAGTATGCACATTCTACGTCATAACGACTTTCTATAGTTTGCGCATGCGTTTGGAAATAACAAAAGCTTGCTTCCCCCGTTTTTTAAAATCACAGCTTCTAGAAGGTTTACATGATTTCTTAAAAAACACGAGTTTTTAGAAAATGTGTTTTATTTCATAAACGGAATCATCATAGTATGCATATTCTACGTCATAACGACTTTCTATAGTTTGCGCATGCATTTGGAAATAAGAAAAGCTTACTTCCCCCGTTTTTTAAAATCACAGCTTCTAGAAGGTTTACATGATTTGTTAAAAAATACGAGTTTTTAGAAAATGTGTTTTATTTCATAAATGGAATCAACAAAGTATGCACATTCTATGTCATAACGACTTTCTATAGTTTGCGCATGTGTCCGGAAATAAGAAAAGCTTACTTCCACCGTTTTTTAAAATAATAGCTTCTAGAAGGTTTACATGATTTCGTAAAAAACACGAGTTTTTAGAAAATGTTTTTTATTTCATAAATGGAATCTACAAAGTATGCACATTGTATGTCATAAAGACTTTCTATAGTTTTCGCATGCGTCCGGAAATAAGAAAAGCTTACTTCCCTCGTTTTTTTAAAATCACAGCTTCTAGAAGGTTTACATGATTTCGTAAAAAACACGAGTTTTTAGAAAATGTGTTTTATTTCATAAATGGAAATAACAAAGTATGCACATTCTACGTCATAACGACTTTCTATAGTTTGCGCATGCGTCCGGAAATAAGAAAAGCTTACTTCCCCCGTTTTTTAAAATCACAGCTTCTAGAAGGTTTACATGATTTCTTAAAAAACACTAGTTTTTACAAAATGTGTTTTATTTCATCAATGAATTCAACAAAGTATGCACATTCTACGTCATAACGACTTTCTATAGTTTCCGCATTCGACCGGAAATAAGAAAAGCTTACTTCCACCGTTTTTTAAAATCACAGTTTCTAGAAGGTTTACATGATTTCGTAAAAAACACGAGTTTTTAGAAAATGTGTTTTATTCCATAAATGTAATCAACAAAGTATGCACATTCTACGTCATAAGGACGTTCTATAGTTTGCGCATGCGTCCGGAAATAAGAAAAGCTTACCTCCACCGTTTTTCAAAATCACAGCTTCTAGAAGGTTTACATGATTTCTTAAAAAACACGAGTTTTTAGAAAATGTGTTTTATTTCACAAATGGAATCAACAAAGTATGCACATTCTACGTCATAACGACTTTCTATAGTTTTCGCATGCGTCCGGAAATAAGAAAATCTTACTTCCCGCGTTTTTTAAAATCACAGCTTCTAGAAGGTTTACATGATTTCGTAAAAAACACGAGTTTTTAGAAAATGTGTTTTATTACATAAATGGAATCAACAAAGTATGCACATTCTACGTCATAACGACTTTCTATAGTTTGTGCATTCGACCGGAAATAAGAAAAACTTACTTCCACCGTTTTTCAAAATCACAGCTTCTACAAGGTTTACATGATTTCTTAAAAAACACGAGTTTTTAGAAAATGTGTTTTATTTAATAAATGGAATCTACAAAGTATGCACATTCTACGTCATAAAGACTTTCTATAGTTTGCGCATGCGTCCGGAAATAAGAAAAGCTTACTTCCCTCGTTTTTTTAAAATCACAGCTTCTAGAAGGTTTACATGATTTCGTAAAAAACACGAGTTTTTAGAAAATGTGTTCTATTTCGTAAATGGAATCTACAAAGTATGCACATTCTACGTCATAACGAATTTCTATAGTTTGCGCATGCGTCCGGAAATAAGAAAATCTTACTTCCCCCGTTTTTTAAAATCATAGCTTCTAGAAGGTTTACATGATTTCTTAAAAAACACGAGTTTTTCAAAATGTGTTTTATTTCATCAATGGATTCAGCGAAGTATGCGCATTCTACGTCATAACGACTTTCTATAGTTTGCGCATGCGTTTGGAAATAAGAAAAGATTACTGCCCGCGTTTTTTAAAATCACAACTTCTAGAAGGTTTACATGATTTCGTAAAAAACACGAGTTTTTAGAAAATGTGTTTTATTTCATAAATGGAATCAACAAAGTATGCACATTCTACGTCATAACGAATTTCTATAGTTTGTGCATTCAACCGGAAATAAGAAAAGCTTGCTTCCACCATTTTTTAAAATCACAGCTTCTAGAAGGTTTACATGATTTCGTAAAAAACACGAGTTTTTAGAAAATGTATTTTATTTCATCAATGGAATCAACAAAGTATGCACATTCTACGTCATAAGGACTTTCTATAGTTTGTGCATTCGACGGGAAATAAGAGAAGCTTACTTCCACCGTTTTTCAAAATCACAGCTTCTAGAAGGTTTACATGATTTCTTAAAAAACAAGAGTTTTTAGAAAATCTGTTTTATTTCATAAATGGAATCTACAAAGTATGCACATTCTACGTCATAAAGACTTTCTATAGTTTGCGCATGCGTCCGGAAATAAGAAAAGCTTACTTCCCTCGTTTTTTTAAAATCACAGCTTCTAGAAGGTTTACATGATTTCGTAAAAAACACGAGTTTTTAGAAAATGTGTTCTATTTCATAAATGGAATCTACAAAGTATGCACATTCAATGTCATAACGACTTTCTACAGTTTGTGCATGCGTCCGGAAATAAGAAAAGCTTACTGCCACCGTTTTTTAAAATCACAACTTCTAGAAGGTTTACATGATTTCTTAAAAAACACGAGTTTTTACAAAATGTGTTTTATTTCATCAATGGATTCATCGAAGTATGCACATTCTACGTCATAACGACTTTCTATAGTTTGCGCATGCGTCCGGAAATAAGAAAAGCTTACCTCCACCGTTTTTCAAAATCACAGCTTCTAGAAGGTTTACATGATTTCTTAAAAAACATGAGTTTTTAGAAAATGTGTTTTATTTCATAAATGGAATCAACAAAGTATGCACATTCTACGTCATAACGACTTTCTATAGTTTGCGCATGCCTTTGGAAATAAGAAAAGCTTACTTCCCCCGTTTTTTAAAGTCACAGCTTCTAGAAGGTTTACATGATTTGTTAAAAAACACGAGTTTTTAGAAAATGTGTTTTATTTCATAAATGGAATCAACAAAGTATGCACATTCTACGTCATAAGGACTTTCTATAGTTTGCGCATCCGTCCGGAAATAAGAAAAGCTTACCTCCACCGTTTTTAGAAAACATGAGTTTACCTCCACCGTCTAGAAGGTTTACATGATTTCTTAAAAAACATGAGTTTTTAGAAAGTGTGTTTTATTTCATAAAACGAATCAACAAAGTATGCACATTCTACGTCATAATGACTTTCTATAGTTTGCGCATGCGTTTGGAAATAAGAAAAGCTTACTTCCCCAGTTTTTTAAAATCACAGCTTCTAGAAGGTTTACATGATTTGTAAAAAAATACGAGTTTTTAGAAAATGTGTTTTATTTCATAAATGGAATCAACAAAGTATGCACATTCTACGTCATAACGAATTTCTATAGTTTGTGCATACGTCCGGAAATAAGAAAATCTTACTTCCACCGTTTTTTAAAATAATAGCTTCTAGAAGGTTTACATGATTTCGTAAAAAACACGAGTTTTTAGAAAATGTTTTTTATTTCATAAATGGAATCTACAAAGTATGCACATTGTATGTCATAAAGACTTTCTATAGTTTTCGCATGCGTCCGAAAATAAGAAAAGCTTACTTCCCTCGTTTTTTTAAAATCACAGCTTCTAGAAGGTTTACATGATTTCGTAAAAAACACGAGTTTTTAGAAAATGTGTTCTATTTCATCAATGGAATCTACAAAGTATGCACATTCTATGTCATAACGACTTTCTATAGTTTGCGCATGCGTCCAGAAATAAGAAAAGCTTACTTCCCCCGTTTTTTAAAATCACAGCTTCTAGAAGGTTTACATGATTTCGTAAAAAACACGAGTTTTTAGAAAATGTGTTTTATTTCATAAATGGAATCTACAAAGTATGCACATTCTATGTCATAACGACTATCTATAGTTTGCGCATGCATTTAGAAATAAGAAAAGCTTACTTCCCTCGTTTTTTAAAATCACAACTTCTAGATGGTTTACATGATTTGTTAAAAAAAATGAGTTTTTAGAAAATGTGTTTTATTTCATAAATCGAATCAACAAAGTATGCACATTCTACGTCATAAAGACTTTCTATAGTTTGCGCATGCGTCCGGAAATAAGAAAAGCTTACTTCCACCGTTTTTTAAAATCACAGCTTCTAGAGGGTTTACATGATTTCGTAAAAAACACGAGTTTTTACAAAATGTGTTTTATTTCATAAATGGAATCTACAAAGTATGCACATTCTACGTCATAGCGACTTTCTATAGTTTGCGTATTCGTCCGGAAATAAGAAAAGCTTACTTCCACCGTTTTTTAAAATCACAGCTTCTAGAAGGTTTACATGATTTCTTAAAAAACATGAGTTTTTAGAAAATGTCTTTTATTTCATAAATGGAATCTACTAAGTATGCACATTCTACGTCATAACGACTTTCTATAGTTTGCGCATTCGTCCAGAAATAAGAAAAGCTTACTTACACTGTTTTTTAAAATCACAGCTTTTAGAAGGTTTACAAGATTTCTTAAAAAACATGAGTTTTTAGAAAATGTGTTTTATTTCATAAATGGAATCAACAAAGTATGCACATTCTACATCATAAGGACTTTCTATAGTTTGTTCATTCGTCCGGAAATAAGAAAAGCTTACTTCCCTCGTTTTTTTAAAATCACAGCTTCTAGAAGGTTTACATGATTTCGTAAAAAACACGAGTTTTTAGAAAATGTGTTCTATTTCATAAATGGAATCTGCAAAGTATGCACATTCTACGTCATAACGACTTTCTATAGTTTGCGCATGCGTCCGGAAATAAGAAAAGCTTACTGCCACCGTTTTTTAAAATCACAGCTTCTAGAAGGTTTACATGATTTCTTAAAAAACACGAGTTTTTACAAAATGTGTTTTATTTCATCAATGGATTCAACAAAGTATGCACATTCTAAATCATAACGACTTTCTATAGTTTCCGCATTCGACCGGAAATAAGAAAAGCTTACTTCCACCTTTTTTTAAAATCACAGTTTCTAGAAGGTTTACATGATTTCGTAAAAAACACGAGTTTTTAGAAAATGTGTTTTATTTCATAAATGGAATCAACAAAGTATGCACATTCTATGTCATAAGGACTTTCTATAGTTTGCGCATGCGTCCGGAAATAAGAAAAGCTTACCTCCACCGTTTTTCAAAATCACAGCTTCTAGAAGGTTTACATGATTTCTTAAAAAACATGAGTTTTTAGAAAATGTGTTTTATTTCATAAATGGAATCAACAAAGTATGCACATTCTACGTCATAACGACTTTCTATAGTTTGCGCATGCCTTTGGAAATAAGAAAAGCTTACTTCCCCCGTTTTTTAAAGTCACAGCTTCTAGAAGGTTTACATGATTTGTTAAAAAACACGAGTTTTTAGAAAATGTGTTTTATTTCATAAATGGAATCTACAAAGTATGCACATTCTACGTCATAACGACTTTCTATAGTTTGCGCATGCGTCCGGAAATAAGAAAAGCTTACTTCCACCGTTTTTTAAAATAATAGCTTCTAGAAGGTTTACATGATTTCGTAAAAAACACGAGTTTTTAGAAAATGTTTTTTATTTCATAAATGGAATCTACAAAGTATGCACATTGTATGAAATAAAGACTTTCTATAGTTTTCGCATGCGTCCGGAAATAAGAAAAGCTTACTTCCCTCATTTTTTTAAAATCACAGCTTCTAGAAGGTTTACATGATTTCGTAAAAAAAACGACTTTTTAGAAAATGTATTCTATTTCATAAATGGAATCTACAAAGTATGCACATTCTACGTCATAACGACTTTCTATAGTTTGCGCATGCGTCCAGAAATAAGAAAAGCTTACTTCCCCCGTTTTTTAAAATCACAGCTTCTAGAAGGTTTACATGATTTCGTAAAAAACACGAGTTTTTAGAAAATGTGTTTTATTTCATAAATGGAATCTACAAAGTATGCACATTCTACGTCATAACGACTTTCTATAATTTGCGTATGCATTTAGAAATAAGAAAAGCTTACTTCCCCCGTTTTTTAAAATCACAACTTCTAGAAGGTTTACATGATTTGTTAAAAAAAATGAGTTTTTAGAAAATGTCTTTTATTTCATAAATCGAATCAACAAAGTATGCACATTCTACGTCATAACGACTTTCTATAGTTTGCGCATGCGTCCGGAAATAAGAAAAGCTTACTTCCACCGTTTTTTAAAATCACAGCTTCTAGAGGGTTTACATGATTTCGTAAAAAACACGAGTTTTTACAAAATGCGTTTTATTTCATAAATGAAATCAACAAAGTATGCACATTCTACGTCATAACGACTTTCTATAGTTTGCGCATGCGTTTGGAAATAACAAAAGCTTACTTCCCCCGTTTTTTAAAATCACAGCTTCTAGAAGGTTTACATGATTTCTTAAAAAACACAAGTTTTTAGAAAATGTGTTTTATTTCATAAATGGAATCAACAAAGTATGCACATTCTACGTCATAACGACTTTCTATAGTTTGCGCATTCGTCCGGAAATAAGAAAAGCTTACTTACACTGTTTTTTAAAATCACAGCTTTTAGAAGGTTTACAAGATTTCTTAAAAAACATGAGTTTTTAGAAAATGTATTTTATTTCATAAATGGAATCAACAAAGTATGCACATTCTACGTAATAACGACTTTCTATAGTTTCCGCATTCGACCGGAAATAAGAAAAGGTTACTTCGACTGTTTTTTAAAATCACAGCTTCTAGAAGGTTTACATGATTTTGTAAAAAACACGAGTTTTTAGAAAATGTGTTTTATCTCATAAATGGAATCAACAAAGTATGCACAGTCTATATCATATTGAATTTCTATAGTTTGCGCATGCGTCCGGAAATAAGAAAAGCTTACTTCCACTGTTTTTCAAAATCACAGCTTCTCGAAGGTTTACATGATTTCTTAAAAAACACGAGTTTTTAGAAAAAGTGTTTTATTTCATAAATGAAATAAACAAAGTATGCACATTCTACGTCATAACGACTTTCTATAGTTTGCGCATGCGTTTGGAAATAACAAAAGCTTACTTCCCCCATTTTTTAAAATCACAGCTTCTAGAAGGTTTACATGATTTCTTAAAAAACACGAGTTTTTAGAAAATGTGTTTTATTTCAAAAATGGAATCAACAAAGTATGCACATTCTACGTCATAACGACTTTCTATAGTTTGCGCATGCATTTGGAAATAAGAAAAGCTTACTTCCCCCATTTTTTTAAATGAAAGCTTCTAGAAGGTTTACATGATTTCGTAAAAAACATGAGTTTTTAGAAAATGTGTTTTATTTCATAAATGGAATCTACAAAGTATGCACATTCTACGTCATAACGACTTTATATAGTTTGCGCATTCGTCCGGAAATAAGAAAAGCTTACTTCCCCCGTTTTTTAAAATCACAGCTTCTAGAAGGTTTACATGATTTCGTAAAATACACGAGTTTTTAGAAAATGTGTTCTATTTCATAAATGGAATCTAAAAAGTATGCACATTCTATGTCATAACGACTTTCTATAGTTTGCGCATGCGTCCAAAAATAAGAAAAGCTTTCTTCCCCCGTTTTTTAAAATCACAGCTTCTAGAAGGTTTGCATGATTTCTTAAAAAAGACGAGTTTTTAGAAAATGTGTTTTATTTCATAAATGGAATCAAAAAAGTATGCACATTCTATGTCATAACGACTTTCTATAGTTTGTGCATGCCTTTGGAAATAAGAAAAGCTTACTTCCCGCGTTTTTTAAAATCACAGCTTCTAGAAGGTTTACATGATTTCGTAAAAAACACGAGTTTTTAGAAAATGTGTTTTATTTCATAAATGGAATCTACAAAGTATGCACATTCTTCGTCATAATGACTTTCTATAGTTTGCGCATGCGTCCGGAAATAAGAAAAGCTTACTTCCCCGTTTTTTAAAATCACAGCTTCTAGAAGGTTTACATGATTTCGTAAAAAACACGAGTTTTTAGAAAATGTGTTTTATTTCATAAATGGAATCTACAAAGTATGCACATTCTACGTCATAACGACTTTCTATAGTTTGCGGATGCGTCCGGAAATAAGAAAAGCTTACTTCCCCCGTTTTTTAAAATCACAGCTTCTAGAAGTTTTACAAGATTTCTTAAAAAACACAAGTTTTTAGAAAATGTGTTTTATTTCATAAATGGAATCAACAAAGTATGCGCATTCTACTTCATAACGACTTTCTATAGTTTGCGCATGCGTCCGGAAATAAAAAAAGCTTACTTCCCTCGTTTTTTTAAAATCACAGCTTCTAGAAGGTTTACATGATTTCGTAAAAAACACGAGTTTTTAGAAAATGTGTTCTATTTCATAAATGGAATCTACAAAGTATGCACATTCTACGTCATAATGACTTTCTATAGTTTGCGCATGCGTCCGGAAATAAGAAAAGCTTACTGCCACCGTTTTTTAAAATCACAGCTTCTAGAAGGTTTACATGATTTCGTAAAAAACACGAGTTTTTAGAAAATGTGTTTTATTTCATAAATGGAAATAACAAAGTATGCACATTCTACGTCATAACGACTTTCTATAGTTTGCGCATGCGTCCGGAAATAAGAAAAGCTTACTTCCCCCGTTTTTTAAAATCACAGCTTCTAGAAGGTTCACATGATTTCTTAAAAAACACGAGTTTTTACAAAATGTGTTTTATTTCATCAATGGATTCAACAAAGTATGCACATTCTACGTCATAACGACTTTCTATAGTTTCCGCATGCGTCCGGAAATAAGAAAAGTTTACCTCCACCGTTTTTCAAAATCACAGCTTCTAGAAGGTTTACATGATTTCTTAAAAAACATGAGTTTTTAGCAAATGTGTTTTATTTCATAAATGAAATCAACAAAGTATGCACATTCTACGTCATAACGACTTTCTATAGTTTGCGCATGCGTTTGGAAATAACAAAAGCTTACTTCCCGCGTTTTTTAAAATCACAACTTCTAGAAGGTTTACATGATTTCTTAAAAAACACGAGTTTTTAGAAAATGTGTTTTATTTCATAAATGGAATCAACAAAGTACGCACATTCTACGTCATAACGACTTTCTATAGTTTGCGCATTCGTCCGGAAATAAGAAAAGCTTACTTACACTGTTTTTTAAAATCACAGCTTCTATAAGGTTTACAAGATTTCTTAAAAAACACGAGTTTTTAGAAAATGTATTTTATTTCATAAATGGAATCTACAAAGTATGCACATTCTACGTAATAACGACTTTCTATAGTTTTCGCATTCGACCGGAAATAAGAAAAGGTTACTTCGACTGTTTTTTAAAATCACAGCTTCTAGAAGGTTTACATGATTTTGTAAAAAACACGAGTTTTTAGAAAATGTGTTTTATCTCATAAATGGAATCAACAAAGTATGCACAGTCTACATCATATTGAATTTCTATAGTTTGCGCATGCGTCCGGAAATAAGAAAAGCTTACTTCCACTGTTTTTCAAAATCACAGCTTCTCGAAGGTTTACATGATTTCTTAAAAAACACGAGTTTTTAGAAAAAGTGTTTTATTTCATAAATGAAATAAACAAAGTATGCACATTCTACGTCATAACGACTTTCTATAGTTTGCGCATGCGTTTGGAAATAACAAAAGCTTACTTCCCCCATTTTTTAAAATCACAGCTTCTAGAAGGTTTACATGATTTCTTAAAAAACACGAGTTTTTAGAAAATGTGTTTTATTTCAAAAATGGAATCAACAAAGTATGCACATTCTACGTCATAACGACTTTCTATAGTTTGCGCATGCATTTGGAAATAAGAAAAGCTTACTTCCCCCATTTTTTTAAATGAAAGCTTCTAGAAGGTTTACATGATTTCGTAAAAAACATGAGTTTTTAGAAAATGTGTTTTATTTCATAAATGGAATCTACAAAGTATGCACATTCTACGTCATAACGACTTTATATAGTTTGCGCATTCGTCCGGAAATAAGAAAAGCTTACTTCACCCGTTTTTTAAAATCACAGCTTCTAGAAGGTTTACATGATTTCGTAAAATACACGAGTTTTTAGAAAATGTGTTCTATTTCATAAATGGAATCTAAAAAGTATGCAAATTCTATGTCATAACGACTTTCTATAGTTTGCGCATGCGTCCAAAAATAAGAAAAGCTTTCTTCCCCCGTTTTTTAAAATCACAGCTTCTAGAAGGTTTGCATGATTTCTTAAAAAAGACGAGTTTTTAGAAAATGTGTTTTATTTCATAAATGGAATCAACAAAGTATGCACATTCTACGTCATAACGACTTTCTATAGTTTGTGCATGCCTTTGGAAATAAGAAAAGCTTACTTCCCGCGTTTTTTAAAATCACAGCTTCTAGAAGGTTTACATGATTTCGTAAAAAACACGAGTTTTTAGAAAATGTGTTTTATTTCATAAATGGAATCTACAAAGTATGCACATTCTTCGTCATAATGACTTTCTATAGTTTGCGCATGCGTCCGGAAATAAGAAAAGCTTACTTCCCCGTTTTTTAATATCACAGCTTCTAGAAGGTTTACATGATTTCGTAAAAAACACGAGTTTTTAGAAAATGTGTTTTATTTCATAAATGGAATCTACAAAGTATGCACATTCTACGTCATAACGACTTTCTATAGTTTGCGGATGCGTCCGGAAATAAGAAAAGCTTACTTCCCCCGTTTTTTAAAATCACAGCTTCTAGAAGTTTTACAAGATTTCTTAAAAAACACAAGTTTTTAGAAAATGTGTTTTATTTCATAAATGGAATCAACAAAGTATGCACATTCTACATCATAACGACTTTCTATAGTTTGCGCATGCGTCCGGAAATAAAAAAAGCTTACTTCCCTCGTTTTTTTAAAATCACAGCTTCTAGAAGGTTTACATGATTTCGTAAAAAACACGAGTTTTTAGAAAATGTGTTCTATTTCATAAATGGAATCTACAAAGTATGCACATTCTACGTCATAATGACTTTCTATAGTTTGCGCATGCGTCCGGAAATAAGAAAAGCTTACTGCCACCGTTTTTTAAAATCACAGCTTCTAGAAGGTTTACATGATTTCGTAAAAAACACGAGTTTTTAGAAAATGTGTTTTATTTCATAAATGGAAATAACAAAGTATGCACATTCTACGTCATAACGACTTTCTATAGTTTGCGCATGCGTCCGGAAATAAGAAAAGCTTACTTCCCCCGTTTTTTAAAATCACAGCTTCTAGAAGGTTCACATGATTTCTTAAAAAACATGAGTTTTTACAAAATGTGTTTTATTTCATCAATGGATTCAACAAAGTATGCACATTCTACGTCATAACGACTTTCTATAGTTTCCGCATGCGTCCGGAAATAAGAAAAGTTTACCTCCACCGTTTTTCAAAATCACAGCTTCTAGAAGGTTTACATGATTTCTTAAAAAACATGAGTTTTTAGCAAATGTGTTTTATTTCATAAATGGAATCAACAAAGTATGCACATTCTACGTCATAACGACTTTCTATAGTTTTCGCATGCGACCGGAAATAAGAAAAGATTACTTCCCGCGTTTTTTAAAATCACAACTTCTAGAAGGTTTACATGATTTCGTAAAAAACACGAGTTTTTAGAAAATGTGTTTTATTTCATAAATGGAATCAACAAAGTACGCACATTCTACGTCATAACGACTTTCTATAGTTTGTGCATTCGACCGGAAATAAGAAAAACTTACTTCCACCATTTTTCAAAATCACAGCTTCTATAAGGTTTACATGATTTCTTAAAAAACACGAGTTTTTAGAAAATGTGTTTTATTTCATAAATGGAATCTACAAAGTATGCACATTCTACGTCATAAAGACTTTCTATAGTTTGCGCATGCATCCGGAAATAAGAAAAGCTTACTTCCCTCGTTTTTTTAAAATCACAGCTTCTAGAAGGTTTACATGATTTCGTAAAGAACACGAGTTTTTAGAAAATGTGTTTTATTTCATAAATGGAATCTACAAAGTATGCACATTCTACGTCATAAAGACTTTCTATAGTTTGCGCATGCGTCCGGAAATAAGAAAAGTTTACTTCCCTCATTTTTTTAAAATCACAGCTTCTAGAAGGTTTACATGATTTCGTAAAAAACACGAGTTTTTAGAAAATGTGTTCTATTTCATAAATGGAATCTACAAAGTATGCACATTCTACGTCATAACGAGTTTCTATAGTTTGTGCATGCGTCCGGAAATAAGAAAAGCTTACTGCCACCGTTTTTTAAAATCACAGCTTCTAGAAGGTTTACATGATTTCTTAAAAAACATGAGTTTTTACAAAATGTGTTTTATTTCATCAATGGATTCAACAAAGTATGCACATTCTACGTCATAACGACTTTCTATAGTTTGCGCATTCGTCCGGAAATAATAAAAGCTTACTTCCACCGTTTTTTAAAATCACAGCTTCTAGAAGGTTTACATGATTTCGCAAAAAAACACAAGTTTTTAGAAAATGTGCTTTATTTCATAAATGGAATCTACAAAGTATGCACATTCTAAGTCATAACGACTTTCTATAGTTTGCGCATGCGTCCGGAAATAAGAAAAGCTTACTTCACCCGTTTTTTAAAATCACAGCTTCTAGAAGGTTTACATGATTTCTTAAAAAACACGAGTTTTTAGAAAATGTGTTTTATTTCATAAATGGAATCAACAAAATATGCACATTCTGCGTTATAACGACTTTCTATAGTTTGCGCATGCGTTTGGAAATAAGAAAAGCTTACTTGCCTCGTTTTTTAAAATCACAGCTTCTAGAAGGTTTACATGATTTCTCAAAAAACACGAGTTTTTAGAAAATGTGTTTTATTTCATAAATGGAATCTACAAAGTATGCACATTCTACGTCATAACAACTTTACATAGTTTGCGCATGCGTCCGGAAATAAGAAAAGCTTACTTCCCCCTCTTTTTTAAAATCACAGCTTCTAGAAGGTCTACATGATTTCTTAAAAAACACGAGTTTTTAGAAAATGTGTTTTATTTCATAAATGGAAACAACAAAGTATGCACATTCTACGTGATAAGGACTTTCTAAAGTTTGCGCATGCGTCCGGAAATAAGAAAAGCTTACTTCCATCGATTTTTAAAATCACAGCTTCTAGAAGGTTTACATGATTTCGTAAAAAACACGAGTTTTTAGAAAATGTGTTTTATTTCATAAATGGAATCAACAAAGTATGCACATTCTACGTCATAACGACTTTCTATAGTTTGCGCATGCGTCCGGAAATAAGAAAAGCTTACTTCCACCGTTTTTTAAAATAATAGCTTCTAGAAGGTTTACATGATTTCGTAAAAAACACAAGTTTTTAGAAAATGTGTTTTATTTCATAAATGGAATATACAAAGTATGCACATTCTACGTCATAAAGAATTTCTATAGTTTGCGCATGCGTCCGGAAATAAGAAAAGCTTACTTCCCTCGTTTTTTTAAAATCACAGCTTCTAGAAGGTTTACATGATTTCGTAAAAAACACGAGTTTTTTGAAAATGTGTTTTATTTCATAAATGGAATCTACAAAGTATGCACATTCTACGTCATAATGACTTTCTATAGTTTACGCATGCGTCTGGAAATAAGAAAAGCTTACTTCCACCGTTTTTTAAAATAATAGCTTCTAAAAGGTTTACATGATTTCATAAAAAACACGAGTTTTTCGAAAATGTGTTTTATTTCATAAATGGAATCTACAAAGTATGTACATTCTACGTCATAATGACTTTCTATAGTTTGCGCATGCGTCCGGAAATAAGAAAAGCTTAATTCCACCGTTTTTCAAAATCACAGCTTCTAGAAGCTTTACATGATTTCTTAAAAAACACGAGTTCTTAGAAAATGTGTTTTATTTCATAAATGGAATCAACAAAGTATGCACATTCTACGTCATAAAGACTTTCTATAGTTTGCGCATGCGTTTGGAAATAAGGAAAACTTACTTCCCCCGTTTTTTAAATCAAAGCTTCTAGAAGGTTTACATGATTTGTTAAAAAACACGAGTTTTTAGAAAATGTGTTTTATTTCATAAATGGAATCAACAAAGTATGCACATTCTACGTAATAACGACTTTCTATAGTTTCCGCATTCGACCGGAAATAAGAAAAGCTTACTTCCACCGTTTTTTAAAATCACAGCTTCTAGAAGGTTTACATGATTTCGTAAAAAACATGAGTTTTTAAAAATCTGTTTTATTTCATAAATGGAATCAACAAAGTATGCACATTCTACGTCATAAGGACTTTCTATAGTTTGCGCATGCATCCGAAAATAAGAAAAGCTTACCTCCACCGTTTTTCAAAATCACAGCTTCTAGAAGGTTTACATGATTTCTTAAAAAACACGAGTTTTTATAAAATGTGTTTTATTTCATAAATGGAATCAACAAAGTATGCACATTCTACGTCATAAGGACTTTCTATAGTTTGCGCATGCGTTTGGAAATAAGAAAAGCTTACTTCCCCCGTTTTTTAAAATCACAGCTTCTAGAAGGTTTACATGATTTGTTAAAAAACACGAGTTTTTAGAAAGTGTGTTTTATTTCATAAATGGAATCAACAAAGTATGCAGATTCTACGTCATAAGGACTTTCTATAGTTTGCGCATGCGTCCGGAAATAAGAAAAGCTTACCTCCACCGTTTTTCAAAATCACAGCTTCTAGAAGGTTTACATGATTTCTTAAAAAACACGAGTTTTTATAAAATGTGTTTTATTTCATAAATGGAATCAACAAAGTATGCACATTCTACGTCATAAGGACTTTCTATAGTTTGCGCATGCGTCCGGAAATAAGAAAAGCTTACTTCCCCCATTTTTTAAAATCACAGCTTCTAGAAGGTTTACATGATTTGTTAAAAAACACGAGTTTTTAGAAAGTGTGTTTTATTTCATAAATGGAATCAACAAAGTATGCACATTCTACGTCATAAGGACTTTCTATAGTTTGCGCATGCGTCCGGAAATAAGAAAAGCTTACTTCCCCCGTTTTTTAAAATCACAGCTTCTAGAAGGTTTACATGATTTGTTAAAAAACACGAGTTTTTAGAAAGTGTGTTTTATTTCATAAATGGAATCAACAAAGTATGCACATTCTACGTCATAAGGACTTTCTATAGTTTGCGCATGCGTCCGGAAATAAGAAAAGCTTACCTCCACCATTTTTCAAAATCACAGCTTCTAGAAGGTTTACATGATTTCTTAAAAAACACGAGTTTTTAGAAAATGTGTTTTATTTCATAAATAGAATCAACAAAGTATGCACATTCTACGTCATAACGACTTTCTATAGTTTGCGCATGCGTTTGGAAATAAGAAAAGCTTACTTCCCCTGTTTTTTAAAATCACAGCTTCTAGAAGGTTTACATGATTTCTTAAAAAACACGAGTTTTTAGAAAATGTGTTTTATTTCATAAACGGAATCAACAAAGTATGCACATTCTACGTCATAATGACTTTCTATAGTTTGCGCATGCGTCCGGAAATAAGAAAAGCTTACTTCCACCGTTTTTTAAAATCATAGCTTCTAGAAGGTTTACATCATTTCGTAAAAAACACGACTTTTTAGAAAATGTGTTTTATTTCATAAATGGAATCTAGAAAGTTTGCACATTCTACGTCATAACGACTTTCTATAGTTTGCGCATGCGTCCGGAAATAAGAAAAGCTTACTTCCAACGTTTTTTAAAATCACAACCTCTTGAAGGTTTACATGATTTCGTAAAAAACACGAGTTTTTAGAAAATGTGTTTTATTTCATAAATGGAATCAACAAAGTATGCACATTCTATGTCATAACTACCTTCTATAGTTTGCGCATGCGTTTGGAAATAAGAAAAGCTTACTTCCCCCGTTTTTTAAAATCACAGCTTGTAGAAGGTTTACATGATTTCGTAAAAAACACAAGTTTTTAGAAAATGTGTTTTATTTCATAAATGGAATCAACAAAGTATGCACATTCTGCCTCATAACGACTTTCTATAGTTTGTGCATGCGTCCGGAAATAAGAAAAGCTTACTTCCCCCGTTTTTTAAAATCACAGCTTCTAGAAGGTTTACATGATTTCTTAAAAAACACGACTTTTTAGAAAATGTGTTTTATTTCATCAATGGAATCAACAAAGTATGGACTTTCTACGTCATAACGACTTTCTATAGTTTGCGCATACGTTTGGAAATAAGAAAAGCTTACTTCCCCCATTTTTTAAAATCACAGCTTCTAGAAGGTTTACATGATTTGTTAAAAAACACGAGTTATTAGAAGATGTGTTTTATTTCATAAATGGAATCAACAAAGTATGCACATTCTACGTCATAACGACTTTCTATAGTTTGCGCATCCGTCCGGAAATAAGAAAAGCTTACTTCCACCGTTTTTTAAAATAATAGCTTCTAGAAGGTTTACATGATTTCGTAAAAAACATGAGTTTTTAGAAAATGTGTTTTATTTCATAAATGGAATCTACAAAGTATGCACATTCTACGTCATAAAGACTTTCTATAGTTTGCGCATGCGTCTGGAAATAAGAAAAGCTTACTTCCCTCGTTTTTTTAAAATCACAGCTTCTAGAAGGTTTACCTGATTTCATAAAATACTCGAGTTTTTAGAAAATGTGTTCTATTTCATAAATGGAATCTACAAAGTATGCAGATTCTACGTCATAACGACTTTCTATAGTTTGCACATGCGTCCGGAAATAAGAAAAGCTTTCTTCCCCCGTTTTTTAAAATCACAGCTTCTAGAAGGTTTACATGATTTCTTAAAAAACACGAGTTTTTAGAAAATGTGTTTTATTTCATAAATGGAATCAACAAAGTATGGACATTCTACGTCATAACGACTTCCTATATTTTGTGCATGCGTCCGGAAATAAGAAAAGCTTACTTCCCCCGTTTTTTAAAATCACAGCTTCTAGAAGGTTTACATGATTTCTTAAAAAACACGAGTTTTTAGAAAATGTTTTTTATTTCATCAATGGAATCAACAAAGTATGGACATTCTAGGTCATAACGAATTTCTATAGTTTGCGCATGCGTTTGGAAATAAGAAAAGCTTACTTCCCCCGTTTTTTAAAATCACAGCTTCTAGAAGGTTTACATGATTTGTTAAAAAACACGAGTTTTTAGAAAATGTGTTTTATTTCATATATGGAATCAACAAAGTATGCACATTCTACATCATAACGACTTTCTATAGTTTGCGCATCCATCCGGAAATAAGAAAAGCTTACTTCCACCGTTTTTTAAAATAATAGCTTCTAGAAGGTTTACATGATTTCGTAAAAAACATGAGTTTTTAGAAAATGTGTTTTATTTCATAAATGGAATCTACAAAGTATGCACATTCTACGTCATAAATACTTTCTATAGTTTGCGCATGCGTCTGGAAATAAGAAAAGCTTACTTCCCTTGTTTTTTTAAAATCACAGCTTCTAGAAGGTTTACATGATTTCGTAAAATACTCGAGTTTTTAGAAAATGTGTTCTATTTCATAAATGGAATCTACAAAGTATGCAGATTCTACGTCATAACGACTTTCTATAGTTTGCACATGCGTCCAGAAATAAGAAAAGCTTACTTCCCCCGTTTTTTAAAATCACAGCTTCTAGAAGGTTTACATGATTTTTTTAAAAACACGAGTATTTAGAAAATGTGTTTTATTTCATAAATAGAATCAACAAAGTATGCACATTCTACGTCATAACTACCTTCTATAGTTTGCGCATGCGTTTGGAAATAAGAAAAGCTTACTTCCCCCGTTTTTTAAAATCACAGGTTGTAGAAGGTTTACATGATTTCGAAAAAAACACAAGTTTTTAGAAAATGTGTTTTATTTCATAAATGGAATCAACAAAGTATGCACATTCTACCTCATAACGACTTTCTATAGTTTGTGCATGCGTCCGGAAATAAGAAAAGCTTACTTCCCCCGTTTTTTAAAATCACAGCTTCTAGAAGGTTTACATGATTTCTTAAAAAACACGAGTTTTTAGAAAATGTGTTTTATTTCATCAATGGAATCAACAAAGTATGGACTTTCTACGTCATAACGACTTTCTATAGTTTGCGCATGCGTTTGGAAATAAGAAAAGCTTACTTCCCCCATTTTTTAAAATCACAGCTTCTAGAAGGTTTACATGATTTGTTAAAAAACACGAGTTTTTAGAAGATGTGTTTTATTTCATAAATGGAATCAACAAAGTATGCACATTCTACGTCATAACGACTTTCTATAGTTTGCGCATCCATCCGGAAAAAAGAAAAGCTTACTTCCACCGTTTTTTAAAATAATAGCTTGTAGAAGGTTTACATGATTTCGTAAAAAACATGAGTTTTTAGAAAATGTGTTTTATTTCATAAATGGAATCTACAAAGTATGCACATTCTACGTCATAAAGACTTTCTATAGTTTGCGCATGCGTCTGGAAATAAGAAAAGATTACTTCCCTCGTTTTTTTAAAATCACAGCTTCTAGAAGGTTTACATGATTTCATAAAATACTCGAGTTTTTAGAAAATGTGTTCTATTTCATAAATGGAATCTACAAAGTATGCAGATTCTACCTCATAACGACTTTCTATAGTTTGCACATGCGTCCGGAAATAAGAAAAGCTTTCTTCCCCCGTTTTTTAAAATCACAGCTTCTAGAAGGTTTACATGATTTCTTAAAAAACACGAGTTTTTAGAAAATGTGTTTTATTTCATAAATGGAATCAACAAAGTATGCACATTCTACGTCATAACGACTTCCTATATTTTGTGCATGCGTCAGGAAATAAGAAAAGCTTACTTCCCCCGTTTTTTAAAATCAGAGCTTCTAGAAGGTTTACATGATTTCTTAAAAAACACGAGTTTTTAGAAAATGTGTTTTATTTCATCAATGGAATCAACAAAGTATGGACATTCTAGGTCATAACGACTTTCTATAGTTTGCGCATGCGTTTGGAAATAAGAAAAGCTTACTTCCCCCGTTTTTTAAAATCACAGCTTCTAGAAGGTTTACATGACTTGTTAAAAAACACGTGTTTTTAGAAAATGTGTTTTATTTCATATATGGAATCAACAAAGTATGTACATTCTACATCATAACGACTTTCTATAGTTTGCGCATCCATCCGGAAATAAGAAAAGCTTACTTCCACCGTTTTTTAAAATAATAGCTTCTAGAACGTTTACATGATTTCGTAAAAAACATGAGTTTTTAGAAAATGTGTTTTATTTCATAAATGGAATCTACAAAGTATGCACATTCTACGTCATAAAGACTTTCTATAGTTTGCGCATGCGTCTGGAAATAAGAAAAGCTTACTTCCCTCGTTTTTTTAAAATCACAGCTTCTAGAAGGTTTACATGATTTCGTAAAATACTCGAGTTTTTAGAAAATCTGTTCTATTTCATAAATGGAATCTACAAAGTATGCAGATTCTACGTCATAACGACTTTCTATAGTTTGCACATGCGTCCGGAAATAAGAAAAGCTTACTTCCCCCGTTTTTTAAAATCACAGCTTCTAGAAGGTTTACATGATTTTTTAAAAAACACGAGTTTTTAGAAAATGTGTTTTATTTCATAAATGGAATCAACAAAGTATGCACATTCTACGTCATAACGACTTTCTATAGTTTGCGCATGCGTTTGGAAATAAGAAAAGCTTACTTCCAGCGTTTTTTAAAATCACAGCTTCTAGAAGGTTTACATGATTTCGTAAAAAACACGAGTTTTTAGAAAATGTGTTTTATTTCATAAATGGAATCAACAAAGTATGCACATTCTATGTCATAACTACCTTCTATAGTTTGCGCATGCGTTTGGAAATAAGAAAAGCTTACTTCCCCCGTTTTTTAAAATCACAGGTTGTAGAAGGTTTACATGATTTCGTAAAAAACACAAGTTTTTAGAAAATGTGTTTTATTTCATAAATGGAATCAACAAAGTATGCACATTCTACCTCATAACGACTTTCTATAGTTTGTGCATTCGACCGGAAATAAGAAAAACTTACTTCCACCGTTTTTCAAAATAACAGCTTCTAGAAGGTTTACATGATTTCTTAAAAAATATGAGTTTTTAGAAAATGTGTTTTATTTCATCAATGGAATCTACAAAGTATGCAAATTATACATCATAAAGACTTTCTATAGTTTGCGCATGCGTCCGGAAATAAGAAAAGCTTACTTCCCTCGTTTTTTTAAAATCACAGCTTCTAGAAGGTTTACATGATTTCGTAAAAAACACGAGTTTTTAGAAAATGTGTTCTATTTCATAAATGGAATCTACAAAGTATGCACATTCTACGTCATAACGAATTTCTATAGTTTGCGCATGCGTCCGGAAATAAGAAAAGCTTACTTCCCCCGTTTTTTAAAATCACAGCTTCTAGAAGGTTTACATGATTTCTTAAAAAACACTAGTTTTTAGAAAGTGTGTTTTATTTCATAAATGGAATCAACAAAGTATGCACATTCTACGTCATAACGACTTTCTATAGTTTGCGCATGCGTTTGGAAATAAGAAAAGATTACTTCCCGCGTTTTTTAAAATCACAACTTCTAGAAGGTTTACATGATTTCGTAAAAAACACGAGTTTTTAGAAAATGTGTTTTATTTCATAAATGGAATCAACAAAGTATGCACATTCTACGTCATAACGACTTTCTATAGTTTGTGCATTCAACCGGAAATAAGAAAAGCTTGCTTCCACCGTTTTTTAAAATCACAGCTTCTAGAAGGTTTACATGATTTCGTAAAAAACACGAGTTTTTAGAAAATGTGTTTTATTTCATAAATGAAATCAACAAAGTATGCACATTCTACGTCAAAAGGACTTTCTATAGTTTGTGCATTCGACCGGAAATAAGAAAAGCTTACTTCCACCGTTTTTCAAAATCACAGCTTCTAGAAGGTTTACATGATTTCTTAAAAAACATGAGTTTTTAGAAAATGTGTTTTATTTCATAAATGGAATCTACAAAGTATGCACATTCTACGTCATAACGACTTTCTATAGTTTGCGCATGCGTCCGGAATTAAGAAAAGCTTACTTCCCTCGTTTTTTTAAAATCACAGCTTCTAGAAGGTTTACATGATTTCGTAAAAAGCACGAGTTTTTAGAAAATGTGTTCTATTTCATAAATGGAATCTACAAAGTATGCACATTCTACGTCATAACGACTTTCTATAGTTTGCGCATGCGTCCGGAAATAAGAAAAGCTTACTTCCCCCGTTTTTTAAAATCACAGCTTCTAGAAGGTTTACATGATTTCTTAAAAAACACGAGTTTTTAGAAAATGTGTTTTATTTCATAAATGGAATCAACAAAGTATGCACATTCTACGTCATAACGACTTTCTATAGTTTGCGCATGCGTTTGGAAATAAGAAAAGCTTACTTCCCGCGTTTTTTAAAATCACAGCTTCTAGAAGGTTTACATGATTTCGTAAAAAACACGAGTTTTTAGGAAATGTGTTTTATTTCATCAATGGAATCTACAAAGTATGCACATTCTACGTCATAACGACTTTCTATAGTTTGCGCATGCATCCGGAAATAAGAAAAGCTTACTTCCCCCGTTTTTTAAAATCACAGCTTCTAGAAGGTTTACATGATTTCGTAAAAAACACGAGTTTTTAGAAAATGCGTTTTATTTCATAAATGGAATTAACAAAGTATGCAAATTCTACGTCATAACGACTTTCTATAGTTTGCGCATGCGTCCGGAAATAAGAAAAGATTACTTCCCCCGTTTTTTAAAATCACAGCTTTTAGAAGGTTTACATGATTTCTTAAAAAACACGAGTTTTTAGAAAATGTGTTTTATTTAATAAATGGAATCAACAAAGTATGCACATTCTACGTCATAACGACTTTCTATAGTTTGCGCATGCGTTTGGAAATAAGAAAAGCTTACTTCCCCCGTTTTTTAAAATCACAACTTCTAGAAGGATTACATGATTTGTTAAAAAACATGAGTTTTTAGAAAATGTGTTTTATTTCATAAATGGAATCAACAAAGTATGCACATTCTACGTCATAACGACTTTCTATAGTTTGCGCATGCGTCCGGAAATAAGAAAAGCTTACTTCCACCATTTTTTAAAATCACAGCTTCTTGAAGGTTTACATGATTTCGTAAAAAACACTAGTTTTTAGAAAATGTGTTTTATTTCATAAATGGAATCTACAAAGTATGCACATTCTACATCATAACGACTTTCTATAGTTTTCGCATGCGTCCGGAAATAAGAAAAGCTTACTTCCCCCGTTTTTTAAAAGCACAGCTTCTAGAAGGTTTACATGATTTCTTAAAAAACACGAGTTTTTAGAAAATGTGTTTTATTTCATAAATGGAATCAACAAAGTATGCACATTCTACGTCATAAGGACTTTCTATAGTTTGTGCATGCGTCCGGAAATAAGAAAAGCTTACCTCCATCGTTTTTCAAAATCACAGCTTCTAGAAGGTTTACATGATTTCTTAAAAAACACGAGTTTTTAGAAAATGTGTTTAATTTCATAAATGGAATCATCAAAGTATGCACATTCTACGTCATAACGACTTTCTATAGTTTGCGCATGCGTTTGGAAATAAGAAAAGCTTACTTCCCCCGTTTTTTAAAATCACAGCTTCTAGAAGGTTTACATGATTTCTTAAAAAAGATGAGTTTTTAGAAAAAGTGTTTTATTTCATCAATGGAATCGACAAAGTATGCACATTCTACGTCATAACGACTTTCTATAGTTTGCGCATTCGTCCGGAAATAAGAAAAGCTTACTTCCCCCGTTTTTTAAAATCACAGCTTCTAGAAGGTTTACATTATTTCTTAAAAAACATGAGTTTTTAGAAAATGTGTTTTATTTCATAAATAGAATCTACAAAGTATGCACATTCTACGTCATAACGAATTTCTATAGTTGGCGCAAGCGTTTGGAAATAAAAAAAGCTTACTTACCACGTTTTTTAAAATCACAGCTTCTAGAAGGTTTACATGATTTCTTAAAAAAGACAAATTTTTAGAAAATGTGTTTTATTTCATCAGTGGAATCGACAAAGTATGCACATTCTACGTCATAACGACTTTCTATAGTTTGCGCATTCATCTGGAAATAAGAAAAACTTACTTCCCTCGTTTTTTAAAATCACAGCTTCTAGAAGGTTTACATGATTTCGTAAAAAACACATGTTTTTAGAAAATGTGTTTTATTTCATAAATGGAATCTACAAAGTATGCACATTCTATGTCATAACGACTTTCTATAGTTTGCGGATGCGTCCGGAAATAAGAAAAGCTTACTTGCACCCTTTTTCAAAATCACAGCTTCTGGAAGGATTACATGATTTCGTAAAAAACACGAGTTTTTAGAAAATGTGTTTTACTTCATAAATGGAATCTACAAAGTATGCACATTCTACATCATAACGACTTTCTATAGTTTGCGCATGCGTTTGGAAATAAGAAGAGCTTACTTCCCTCGTTTTTTAAAATCACAGCTACTAGAAGGTTTACATGATTTCTTAAAAAACACGAGTTTTTAGAAAATGTGTTTTATTTTCGTAAATGGACTCAACAAAGTATGCACATTCTACGTCATAATGATTTCTATAGTTTGCGCATGCATCCGGAAATAAGAAAAGCTTACTTCCACTGTTTTTTAAAATCACAGCTTCTAGAAGGTTTACATGATTTCTTAAAAAACACGAGTTTTTAGAAAATATGTTTTATTTCATAAATGGAATCAACAAAGTATGCACATTCTACTTCATAACGACTTTCTATAGTTTACGCATGCGTCCGGAAACAAGAAAAGCTTACTTCCACCGTTTTTTAAAATCACAGCTTCTAGAAGGTTTACATGATTTCGTAAAAAACAGAGTTTTTAGAAAATGTGTTTTATTTCATAAATGGAATCTACAAAGTATGCACATTCTACGTCATAATGACTTTCTATAGTTTGTGCATGCGTCCAGAAATAAGAAAAGTTTACTTCCCCCATGTTTTAAAATCACAGCTTCTAGAAGGTCTACATGATTTCTTAAAAAACACGAGTTTTTAGAAAATGTCTTTTATTTCATAAATGGAATCAACAAAGTATGCACATTCTACATCATAACGACTTTCTATAATTTGCGCATGCGTCCGGAAATAAGAAAAGCTTACTTCCACCGTTTTTTAAAATCACAGCTTCTAGAAGGTTTACATGATTTCGTAAAAAACACGAGTTTTTAGAAAGTGTGATTTATTTCATAAATGGAATCTACAAAGTATGCACATTCTACGTCATAACGACTTTCTATAGTTTGCGCATGCGTCCGGAAATAAGAAAAGCTTACTTCCATCGTTTTTTAAAATCACAGCTTCTAGAAGGTTTACATGATTTCGTAAAAAACACGAGTTTTTAGAAAATGTGTTTTATTTAATAAGTGGAATCTACAAAGTATGCACTTTCTACGTAAAAACGACTTTGTCTAGTTTGCGCATGCGTTTGGAAATAAGAAAAGCTTACTTCCACCATTTTCTAAAATCACAGCTTCTAGAAGGTTTACATGATTTCGTAAAAAACATGAGTTTTTAGAAAATGTGTTTTATTTCATAAATGGAATCTACAAAGTATGCACCTTCTACGTCGTAATGACTTTCTATAGTTTGCGCATGCGTCCGGAAATAAGAAAAGCTTACTTCCCCCGTTTTTTAAAATCACAGCTTCTAGAAGTTTTACATGATTTCTTAAAAAGCACGAGTTTTTAGAAAATGTGTTTTATTTCATAAATGGAATCAACAAAGTATGCACATTCTATGTCATAACGATTTCTATAGTTTGCGCATGCATCCGGAAATAAGAAAAGCTTACTTCCACCGTTTTTTAAAATCACAGCTTCTAGAAGGTTTACATGATTTCTTAAAAAACACGAGTTTTTAGAAAATGTGTTTTATTTCATAAATGGAATCAAGAGAGTATGCACATTCTATATCATAACGACTTTCTATAGTTTACGCATGCGTCCGAAAATAAGAAAAGCTTACTTCCACCGTTTTTTAAAATCACAGCTTCTAGAAGGTTTACATGATTTCGTAAGAAACACGAGTTTTTAGAAAATGTGTTTTATTTCATAAATGGAATCTACAAAGTATGCACATTCTATGTCATAACGAATTTCTATAGTTTGCGCATGCGTCCGGAAATAAGAAAATCTTACTTCCACCGTTTTTTAAAATCACAGCTTCTAGAAGGTTTACATGATTTCATAAAAAACACGAGTTTTTAGAAAATGTGTTTTATTTCATAAATGGAATCTACAAAGTATGCACATTCTACGTCATAACGACTTTCTATAGTTTGCGCATGTGTCCGAAAATAAGAAAAGCTTACTTCCACCGTTTTTTAAAATCACAGCTTCTAGAAGGTTTACATGATTTCATAAAAAACACGAGTTTTTAGAAAATGTGTTTTATTTCATAAATGGAATCTACAAAGTATGCACATTCTACGTCATAACGACTTTCTATAGTTTGCGCATGCGTCCGGAAATAAGAAATGCTTACTTGCCCCGTTTTTTAAAATCACAGCTCCTAGAAGGTTCACATGATTTCTTAAAAAACACGAGTTTTTAGAAAATGTGTTTTACTTCATAAATGGAATCAACAAAGTATGTACATTCTAAGTAATAAAGAATTTCTATAGTTTGCGCATTCGTCTGGAAATAAGAAAAGCTTACTTCCCCCGTTTTTTAAAATCACAGCTTCTAGAATGTTTACATGATTTATTAAAAAACACGAGTTTTTAGAAAATGTGTTTTATTTCATAAATGGAATCACCAAAGTATGCACATTCTAGGTCATAACGACTTTCTAGAGTTTGCGAATGCGTCCGAAAATAAGAAAAGCTTACTTCCCCCGTTTTTTAAAATCACAGCTTCTAGAAGGTTTACATGATTTCGTAGAAAACACGAATTTTTAGAAAATGTGTTTTATTTCATAAATGGAATCTAAAAAGTATGCACATTCTACGTCATAAGGACTTTCTATAGTTTGCGCATGCGTCCAGAAATAAGAAAAGCTTACTTCCCCCGTTTTTTAAAATCACAGCTTCTAGAAGGTTTACATGATTTCGGAAAAAACACGAGTTTTTAGAAAAGGTCTTTTATTTCATAAATGGAATCTACAAAGTATGCACATTCTACGTCATAATGACTTTCTATAGTTTGCGCATGCGTCCGGAAATAAGAAAAGCTTACTTCCACCGTTTTTTAAAATCACAGCTTCTAGAAGGTTTACATGATTTCTTAAAAAACACGAGTTTTTAGAAAATGTGTTTTATTTCGTAAATGGAATCAACAAAGTATGCACATTCTACGTCATAACGAATTTCTTTAGTTTGCGCATTCGTCTGGAAATAAGAAAAGCTTACTTCCCCCGTTTTTTAAAATCACAGCATCTAGAATGTTTACATGATTTATTAAAAAACACGAGTTTTTAGAAAATGTGTTTTATTTCATAAATGGAATCTACAAAGTATGTAGATTGTATGTCATAACGAATTTCTATAGTTTGCGCATGCGTCCAGAAATAAGAAAAGCTTACTTCTGCCGTTTTTTAAAATCACAGCTTCTAGAAGGTTTACATGATTTGTTAAAAAGCATGAGTTTTTAGAAAATGTGTTTTATTTCATAAATGGAATCAACAAAGTATGTACATTCTATGTGATAACGACTTTCTATAGTTTGCGCATGAGTTTGGAAATAAGAAAAGCTTACTTCCCCCATTTTTTAAAATCACAGCTTCTAGAAGGTTTACATGATTTCTTGAAAACACGAGTTTTTTGAAAATGTGTTTTATGTCATAAATGGAATAAAAAAAGTATGCACATTCTACGTCATAACGACTTTCTATAGTTTGCGCATGCGTCCGGAAATAAGAAAAGCTTACTTCCACCGTTTTTTAAAATCACAGCTTCTAGAAGGTTTACATGATTTCGTAAAAAACACGAGTTTTGTGGAAATGTGTTTTATTTCATAAATAGAATCTACAAAGTATGCACATTCTACATCACAACGACTTTCTATAGTTTGCGCATGCGTCTGGAAATAAGAAAAGATTACCTCCACCGTTTTTTAAAATCACAGCATCTAGAAGGTTTACATAATTTCGTAAAAAACACGAGTTTTGTGAAAATGTGTTTTATTTCATAAATAGAATCTACAAAGTATGCACATTCTACATCACAACGACTTTCTATAGTTTGCGCATGCGTCCGGAAATAAGAAAAGCTTACTTCCCCCGTTTTTTAAAATCACAGCTTCTTGAAGGTTTACATGATTTGGTAAAAAGATCCAGTTTTTAGAAAATGTGTTTTATTTCATAAATGGAATCTACAAAGTATGCACGTTCTACGTCATAACGACTTTCTATAGTTTACGCATGCGTCCGGAAATAAGAAAAGCTTACTTCCCCGTTTTTAGAAAATCACAGCTTCTAGAAGGTTTACATGATTTCTTAAAAAAGACGAGTTTTTAAAAAATGTGTTTTATTTCATAAATGGAATCAACAAAGTATGCACATTCTACGTCATAACGACTTTCTATAGTTTGCGCATACGTTTGGAAATAAGAAAAGCTTACTTCCCCCGTTTTTTAAAATCACAGCTTCTAGAAGGTTGACATGATTTCTTAAAAAACATGAGTTTTTAGAAAATGTGTTTTATTTCATAAACGGAATCAACAAAGTATACACATTCTACGTCATAACGACTTTCTATAGTTTGCGCATGCGTCCGGAAATAAGAAAAGCTTACTTCCACCGTTTTTTAAAATCACAGCTTCTAGAAGGTTTACATGATTTCTTAAAAAATACAAGTTTTTAGAAAATGTGTTTTATTTCATAAATGGAATCAATAAAGTATGCACATTCTACGTCATAACGACTTTCTATAGTTTCCAGATGCGTCCGGAAATTAGAAAAGCTTACTACCCTCGTTTTTTAAAATCACAGCTTCTAGACGTTTTACATGATTTCTTAAAAAGCACGAGTTTTTAGAAAATGTGTTTTATTTCATAAATGGAATCAACAAAGTATGCACATTCTATGTCATAACGATTTCTATAGTTTGCGCGTGCATCCGGAAATAAGAAAAGCTTACTTCCATCGTTTTTTAAAATCACAGCTTCTAGAAGGTATACATGATTTCTTAAAAAACACGAGTTTTTAGAAAATGTGTTTTATTTCATAAATGGAATCTACAATGTATGCACATTCTACGTCATAACGACTTTCTATAGTTTGCGCATGCGTCCGGAAATAAGAAAAGCTTACTTCCCCCGTTTTTTAAAATCACAGCTTCTAGAAGGTTTACATGATTTCTTAAAAAACACGAGTTTTTAGAAAATGTGTTTTATTTCATAAATGGAATCTACAAAGTATGCACATTCTACGTCATAACGACTTTCTATAGTTTGCGCATGCGTTTGGAAATAAGAAAAGCTTACTTCCCCCATTTTTTAAAATCACAGCTTCTAGAAGGTTTACATGATTTCTTAAAAAACACGAGTTTTTATAAAATGTGTTTTATTTCATAAATGGAATCAACAAAGTATGCACATTTTACGTCATAACGATTTCTATAGTTTGCGCATGCATCCAGAAATCAGAAAAGCTTAATTCCACCATTTTTTAAAATCACAACTTCTAGAAGGTTTACATGATGTCGTAAACCTTAAATAACGACTTTCTATAGTTTGCGCATGCATCCGGAAATAAGAAAAGCTTACTTCGCCCGTTTTTTAAAATCACAGCTTCTAGAAGGTTTACATGATTTCTTAAAAAACACGAGTTTTTAGAAAAATGTGTTTTATTTCATAAATGGAATCAACAAAGTATGCACATTCTACGTCATAACGACTTTCTATAGTTTGCGGATGCGTCCGGAAATAAGAAAAGCTTACTTCCACCGTTTTTTAAAATCACAGCTTCTAGAAGGTTTACATGATTTCGTAAAAAACATGAGTTTTTAGAAAATGTGTTTTATTTCAAAAATGGAATCTACAAAGTATGCACATTCTACGTCATAACGACTTTCTATAGTTTGCGGATGCGTCCGGAAATAAGAAAAGCTTACTTCCACCGTTTTTTAAAATCACAGCTTCTACAAGGTTTACATGATTTCGTAAAAAACACGAGTTTTTAGAAAATGTGTTTTATTTCATAAATGGAATCTACAAAGTATGCACATTCTACGTCATAACGACTTTCTATAGTTTTCGCATGCGTCCGGAAAAAGAAAAGCTTACTTCCCCCGTTTTTTAAAATCACAGCTTCTAGAAGGTTTACATGATTTCTTAAAAAACACGAGTTTTTAGAAAATGTGTTTTATTTCATAAATGGAATCAAGAATGTATGCACATTCTAGGTCATAAAGACTTTCTATAGTTTGCGCATGCGTACGGAAATAAGAAAAGCTTACTTCCACCGTTTTTTAAAATCACAGCTTTTAGAAGGTTTACATGATTTCGTAAAAAACACGAGTTTTTAGAAAATGTGATTTATTTCAAAAATGGAATCTACAAAGTATGCACATTCTACGTCATAACGAAATTCTATAGTTTGCGCATGCGTCCGGAAATAAGAAAAGCTTACTTCCACTGTTTTTTAAAATCACAGCTTCTAGAAGGTTTACATGATTTCGTAAAAAACACGAGTTTTTAGAAAATGTGTTTTATTTAATAAATGGAATCTACAAAGTATGCACATTCTTCCTAAAAACGACTTTCTATAGTTTAAGCATGCGTTTGGAAATAAGAAAAGCTTACTTCCACCGTTTTCTAAAATCACAGCTTCTAGAAGGTTTACATGATTTCGTAAAAAACATGAGTTTTTAGAAAATGTGTTTTATTTCATAAATGCAATCTACAAAGTATTTACATTCTACGTCATAACGACTTTCTATAGTTTGCGCATGCGTCCGGAAATAAGAAAAGCTTACTTCCACCGTTTTTTAAAATCACAGCTTCTAGAAGGTTTACATGATTTCGTAAAAAACACATGTTTTTAGAAAATGTGTTTTACTTCTTAAATGGAATCTATAAAGTATGCACATTCTATGTCATAACGACTTTCTATAGTTTGCGGATGCTTCCGGAAATAAGAAAAGATTACTTCCACCGTTTTTTAAAATCACAGCTTCTGGAAGGTTTACATGATTTCGTAAAAAACACGAGTTTTTAGAAAATGTGTTTTACTTCATAAATGGAATCTACAAAGTATGCACATTCTACGTCATAACGACTTTCTATAGTTTGCGCATGCGTTTGGAAATAAGAAGAGCTTACTTCCCTCGTTTTTTAAAATCACAGCTTCTAGAAGGTTTACATGATTTCTTAAAAAACACGAGTTTTTAGAAAATGTGTTTTATTTAATAAATGGAATAAACAAAGTATGCACATTCTACGTCATAACGATTTCTATAGTTTGCGCATGCATCCGGAAATAAGAAAAGCTTTCTTCCACTGTTTTTTAAAATCACAGCTTCTAGAAGGTTTACATGATTTCTTAAAAAACACGAGTTTTTAGAAAATATGTTTTATTTCATAAATGGAATCAACAAAGTATGCACATTCTACGTCATAACGACTTTCTATAGTTTACGCATGCGTCCGGAAACAAGAAAAGCTTACTTCCACCGTTTTTTAAAATCACAGCTTCTAGAAGGTTTACATGATTTCGTAAAAAACACGAGTTTTTAGAAAATAACTTTTATTTCATAAATGGAATCTACAAAGTATGCACATTCTACGTCATAATGACTTTCTATAGTTTGTGCATGCGCCCAGAAATAAGAAAAACTTACTTCCCCCGTGTTTTAAAATCCCAGCTTCTAGAAGGTTTACATGATTTCTTAAAAAACACGAGTTTTTAGAAAATGTGTTTTATTTCATAAATGGAATCAACAAAGGATGCACATTCTACGTCATAACGACTTTCTATAGTTTGCGCATGCGTTTGGAAATAAGAAAAGCTTACTTCCCCCATTTTTTAAAATCACAGCTTCTAGAAGGTTTACATGATTTCTTAAAAAACACGAGTTTTTAGAAAATGTGTTTTATTTCATAAATGGAATCAACAAAGTATGCACATTCTACGTCATAACGATTTCTATAGTTTGCGCATGCATCCGGAAATAAGAAAAGCTTAATTCCACCGTTTTTTAAAATCACACCTTCTAGAAGGTTTACATAATTTCGTAAACCTTAAATAACGACTTTCTATAGTTTGCGCATGCGACCGGAAATAAGAAAAGTTTACTTCCCCCGTTTTTTAAAATCACAGCTTCTAGAAGGTTTACATGATTTCTTAAAAAACACGAGTTTTTAGAAAATGTGTTTTATTTCATAAATGGAATCAACAAAGTATGCACATTCTACGTCATAACGACTTTCTATAGTTTGCGGATGTGTCCGGAAATAAGAAAAGCTTACTTCCACCGTTTTTTAAAATCACAGCTTCTAGAAGGTTTACATGATTTCGTAAAAAACATGAGTTTTTAGAAAATGTGTTTTATTTCAAAAATGGAATCTAAAAAGTATGCACATTCTACGTCATAACTACTTTCTATAGTTTGCGGATGCGTCCGGAAATAAGAAAAGCTTACTTCCACCGTTTTTTAAAATCACAGCTTCTAGAAGGTTTACATGATTTCGTAAAAAACACGAGTTTTTAGAAAATGTGTTTTATTTCAAAAATGGAATCTACAAAGTATGCACATTCTACGTCGTAATGACTTTCTATAGTTTGCGCATGCGTCCGGAAATAAGAAAAGCTTACTACCCCCGTTTTTTAAAATCACAGCTTCTAGACGTTTTACATGATTTTTTAAAAAGCACGAGTTTTTAGAAAATGTGTTTTATTTCATAAATGGAATCAAGAAAGTATGCACATTCTACGTCATAACGATTTCTATAGTTTGCGCATGCATCCGGAAATAAGAAAAGCTTACTTCCACCGTTTTTTTAAATCACAGCTTCTAGAAGGGTTTACATGATTTCGTAAAAAACACGAGTTTTTAGAAAATGTGTTTTATTTCATAAATGGAATCAACAAAGTATGCACATTCTACGTCATAACGACTTTCTATAGTTTACGCATGCGTTTGGAAATAAGAAAAGCTTACTTCCACCGTTTTTTAAAATCACAGCTTCTAGAAGGTTTACATGATTTCGTAAAAAACGCGAGTTTTTAGAAAATGTGTTTTATTTCATAAATGGAATCTACAAAGTATGCACATTCTACGTCATAATGACTTTCTATAGTTTGCGCATGCATCCGGAAATAAGAAAAGCTTACTACCCCCGTTTTTTAAAATCACAGCTTCTAGACGTTTTACATGATTTCTTAAAAAGCACGAGTTTTTAGAAAATGTGTTTTATTTCATAAATGGAATCAACAAAGTATGCACATTCTACGTCATAACGATTTCTATAGTTTGTGCATGCATCCGAAAATAAGAAAAGCTTACTTCCACCGTTTTTTAAAATCACAGCTTCTAGAAGGTTTACATGATTTCTTAAAAAACACGAGTTTTTAGAAAATGTGTTTTATTTCATAAATGGAATCAACAAAGTATGCACATTCTACGTCATAACGACTTTCTATAGTTTACGCATGCGTTCGGAAATAAGAAAAGCTTGCTTCCACCGTTTTTTAAAATCACGGCTTCTAGAAGGTTTACATGATTTCGTAAAAAACACAAGTTTTTAGAAAATGTGTTTTATTTCTTAAATGGAATCTACAAAGTATGCACATTCTACGTCATAATGACCTTATATAGTTTGTGCATGCGTCCGGAAATAAGAAAAGCTTACTTCCACCGTTTTTTAAAATCACAGCTTCTACAAGGATTACATGATTTCGTCAAAAACACGAGTTTTTAGAAAATTTGTTTTATTTCATAAATGGAATCTACAAAGTATGCACATTCTACGTCATAACGACTTTCTATAGTTTGCGCATGCGTCTGGAAATAAGAAAAGCTTACTTCCCCCGTTTTTTAAAATCACAGCTTCTAGAAGGTTTACATGATTTCGTAAAAAACACGAGTTTTTAGAAAATGTGTTTTATTTCAAAAATGGAATCTAAAAAGTATGCACATTCTACGTCGTAATGACTTTCTATAGTTTGCGCATGCGTCCAGAAATAAGAAAAGCTTACTACCCCCGTTTTTTAAAATCACAGCTTCTAGACGTTTTACATGATTTCTTAAAAAGCACGAGTTTTTAGAAAATGTGTTTTATTTCATAAATGGAATCAACAAAGTATACACATTCTATGTCATAACGATTTCTATAGTTTGCGCATGCATCCGGAAATAAGAAAAGCTTACTTCCACCGTTTTTTAAAATCACAGCTTCTAGAAGGTTTACATGATTTCGTAAAAAACACAAGTTTTTAGAAAATGTGTTTTATTTCATAAATGGAATCTACAAAGTATGCACATTCTACGTCATAATGACTTTCTATAGTTTGCGCATTTGTCCGGAAATAAGAAAAGCTTACTTCCACGGTTTTTTAAAATCACAGCTTATAGAAGGTTTACACGATTTCGTAAAAAACACATGTTTTTAGAAAATGTGTTTTATTTCATAAATGGAATCAACAAAGTATGCACATTCTAAGTCATAATAAGTTTCTATAGTTTGCCCATGCGTTTGGAAATAAGAAAACCTTACTTCCCCCGTTTTTTAAAATCATAGCTTCTAGAAGGTTTACATGATTTCTTAAAAAACATGAGTTTTTAGAAAATGTGTTTTATTTCATAAATAGAATCTACAAAGTATGCACATTTTACGTCATGACGACTTTCTATAGTTTGCGCATGCGTCCGGAAATAAGAAAAGCTTACTTCCACCGTTTTTTAAAATCACAGCTTGTAGAAGGTTTACATGATTTCGTAAAAAACACGAGTTTTTAGAAAATGTGATTTATTTCATAAATGGAATCTACAAAGTATGCACATTCTACGTTATAACGACATTCTATAGCTTGCACATGCGTCCGGGAATAAGAAAAGCTTACTTCCACTGTTTTTTAAAATCACAACTTCTAGAAGGTTTACATGATTTCGTAAAAAACACGAGTTTTTAGAAAATGTGTTTTATTTAATAAATGGAATCTACAAAGTATGCACATTCTACGTAAAAACGACTTTCTATAGTTTGCGCATGCGTTTGGAAATAAGAAAAGCTTACTTCCACCGTTTTCTAAAATCACAGCTTCTAGAAGGTTTACATGATTTCGTCAAAAACATGAGTTTTTAGAAAATGTGTTTTATTTCATAAATGGAATCTACAAAGTATGGACATTCCACGTCATAACGACTTTCTATAGTTTGCGCATGCGTCCGGAAATAAGAAAAGCTTACTTCCCTCGTTTTTTTAAAATCACAGCTTCTAGAAGGTTTACATGATTTCGTAAAAAACACGAGTTTTTAGAAAATGTGTTTTATTTCATAAATGGAAATAACAAAGTATGCACATTCTACGTCATAACGACTTTCTATAGTTTGCGCATGCGTCCGGAAATAAGAAAAGCTTACTTCCCCCGTTTTTTAAAATCACAGCTTCTAGAAGGTTTACATGATTTCTTAAAAAACACTAGTTTTTACAAAATGTGTTTTATTTCATCAATGAATTCAACAAAGTATGCACATTCTACGTCATAACGACTTTCTATAGTTTCCGCATTCGACCGGAAATAAGAAAAGCTTACTTCCACCGTTTTTTAAAATCACAGTTTCTAGAAGGTTTACATGATTTCGTAAAAAACATGAGTTTTTAGAAAATGTGTTTTATTCCATAAATGGAATCAACAAAGTATGCACATTCTACGTCATAAGGACGTTGTATAGTTTGCGCATGCGTCCGGAAATAAGAAAAGCTTACCTCCACCGTTTTTCAAAATCACAGCTTCTAGAAGGTTTACATGATTTCTTAAAAAACACGAGTTTTTAGAAAATGTGTTTTATTTCACAAATGGAATCAACAAAGTATGCACATTCTACGTCATAACGACTTTCTATAGTTTTCGCATGCGTCCGGAAATAAGAAAATCTTACTTCCCGCGTTTTTTAAAATCACAGCTTCTAGAAGGTTTACATGATTTCGTAAAAAACCCGAGTTTTTAGAAAATGTGTTTTATTACATAAATGGAATCAACAAAGTATGCACATTCTACGTCATAACGACTTTCTATAGTTTGTGCATTCGACCGGAAATAAGAAAAACTTACTTCCACCGTTTTTCAAAATCACAGCTTCTACAAGGTTTACATGATTTCTTAAAAAACACGAGTTTTTAGAAAATGTGTTTTATTTCATAAATGGAATCTACAAAGTATGCACATTCTACGTCATAAAGACTTTCTATAGTTTGCGCATGCGTCCGGAAATAAGAAAAGCTTACTTCCCTCGTTTTTTTAAAATCACAGCTTCTAGAAGGTTTACATGATTTCGTAAAAAACACGAGTTTTTAGAAAATGTGTTCTATTTCATAAATGGAATCTACAAAGTATGCACATTCTACGTCATAACGAATTTCTATAGTTTGCGCATGCGTCCGGAAATAAGAAAATCTTACTTCCCCCGTTTTTTAAAATCATAGCTTCTAGAAGGTTTACATGATTTCTTAAAAAACACGAGTTTTTACAAAATGTGTTTTATTTCATCAATGGATTCAGCGAAGTATGCGCATTCTACGTCATAACGACTTTCTATAGTTTGCGCATGCGTTTGGAAATAAGAAAAGATTACTGCCCGCGTTTTTTAAAATCACAACTTCTAGAAGGTTTACATGATTTCGTAAAAAACATGAGTTTTTAGAAAATGTGTTTTATTTCATAAATGGAATCAACAAAGTATGCACATTCTACGTCATAACGAATTTCTATAGTTTGTGCATTCAACCGGAAATAAGAAAAGCTTGCTTCCACCATTTTTTAAAATCACAGCTTCTAGAAGGTTTACATGATTTCGTAAAAAACACGAGTTTTTAGAAAATGTATTTTATTTCATCAATGGAATCAACAAAGTATGCACATTCTACGTCATAAGGACTTTCTATAGTTTGTGCATTCGACCGGAAATAAGAGAAGCTTACTTCCACCGTTTTTCAAAATCACAGCTTCTAGAAGGTTTACATGATTTCTTAAAAAACAAGAGTTTTTAGAAAATCTGTTTTATTTCATAAATGGAATCTACAAAGTATGCACATTCTACGTCATAAAGACTTTCTATAGTTTGCGCATGCGTCCGGAAATAAGAAAAGCTTACTTCCCTCGTTTTTTTAAAATCACAGCTTCTAGAAGGTTTACATGATTTCGTAAAAAACACGAGTTTTTAGAAAATGTGTTCTATTTCATAAATGGAATCTACAAAGTATGCACATTCTATGTCATAACGACTTTCTACAGTTTGTGCATGCGTCCGGAAATAAGAAAAGCTTACTGCCACCGTTTTTTAAAATCACAACTTCTAGAAGGTTTACATGATTTCTTAAAAAACACGAGTTTTTACAAAATGTGTTTTATTTCATCAATGGATTCATCGAAGTATGCACATTCTACGTCATAACGACTTTCTATAGTTTCCGCATTTGACCGGAAATAAGAAAAGCTTACTTCCACCGTTTTTTAAAATCGCAGCTTCTAGAAGGTTTACATGATTTCGTAAAAAACACGAGTTTTTAGAAAATGTGTTTTATTTCATAAATGGAATCAACAAAGTATGCACATTCTACGTCATAAGGACTTTCTATAGTTTGCGCATCCGTCCGGAAATAAGAAAAGCTTACCTCCACCGTTTTTAGAAAACATGAGTTTACCTCCACCGTCTAGAAGGTTTACATGATTTCTTAAAAAACATGAGTTTTTAGGAAATGTGTTTTATTTCATAAAACGAATCAACAAAGTATGCACATTCTACGTCATAATGACTTTCTATAGTTTGCGCATGCGTTTGGAAATAAGAAAAGCTTACTTCCCCAGTTTTTTAAAATCACAGCTTCTAGAAGGTTTACATGATTTGTAAAAAAATACGAGTTTTTAGAAAATGTGTTTTATTTCATAAATGGAATCAACAAAGTATGCACATTCTACGTCATAACGACTTTCTATAGTTTGTGCATACGTCCGGAAATAAGAAAATCTTACTTCCACCGTTTTTTAAAATAATAGCTTCTAGAAGGTTTACATGATTTCGTAAAAAACACGAGTTTTTAGAAAATGTTTTTTATTTCATAAATGGAATCTACAAAGTATGCACATTGTATGTCATAAAGACTTTCTATAGTTTTTGCATGCGTCCGGAAATAAGAAAAGCTTACTTCCCTCGTTTTTTTAAAATCACAGCTTCTAGAAGGTTTACATGATTTCGTAAAAAACACGAGTTTTTAGAAAATGTGTTCTATTTCATCAATGGAATCTACAAAGTATGCACATTCTACGTCATAACGACTTTCTATAGTTTGCGCATGCGTCCAGAAATAAGAAAAGCTTACTTCCCCTGTTTTTTAAAATCACAGCTTCTAGAAGGTTTACATGATTTCGTAAAAAACACGAGTTTTTAGAAAATGTGTTTTATTTCATAAATGGAATCTACAAAGTATGCACATTCTATGTCATAACGACTATCTATAGTTTGCGCATGCATTTAGAAATAAGAAAAGCTTACTTCCCTCGTTTTTTAAAATCACAACTTCTAGATGGTTTACATAATTTGTTAAAAAAAATGAGTTTTTAGAAAATGTGTTTTATTTCATAAATCGAATCAACAAAGTATGCACATTCTACGTCATAACGACTTTCTATAGTTTGCGCATGCGTCCGGAAATAAGAAAAGCTTACTTCCACCGTTTTTTAAAATCACAGCTTCTAGAGGGTTTACATGATTTCGTAAAAAACACGAGTTTTTACAAAATGTGTTTTATTTCATAAATGGAATCTACAAAGTATGCACATTCTACGTCATAGCGACTTTCTATAGTTTACGTATTCGTCCGGAAATAAGAAAAGCTTACTTACACTGTTTTTTAAAATCACAGCTTTTAGAAGGTTTACAAGATTTCTTAAAAAACATGAGTTTTTAGAAAATGTATTTTATTTCATAATGACTTTCTATAGTTTGCGCATGCGTTTGGAAATAACAAAAGCTTACTTCCCCCGTTTTTTAAAATCACATCTTCTAGAAGGTTTACATGATTTCTTAAAAAACACGAGTTTTTAGAAAAATTGTTTTATTTCATAAATGGAATCAACAAAGTATGCACATTCTACGTCATAACGACTTTCTATAGTTTGCGCATGCATTTGGAAATAAGAAAAGCTTACTGCCCCCATTTTTTAAAATGAAAGCTTCTAGAAGGTTTACATGATTTCGTACAAAACACGAGTTTTTAGAAAATGTGTTTTATTTCATAAATGGAATCTACAAAGTATGCACATTCTACGTCATAACGACTTTATATAGTTTGCGCATTCGTCCAGAAATAAGAAAAGCTTACTTCCCCCGTTTTTTAAAATCACAGCTTCTAGAAGGTTTACATGATTTCGTAAAATACACGAGTTTTTAGAAAATGTGTTCTATTTCATAAATGGAATCTACAAAGTATGCACATTCTATGTCATAACGACTTTCTGTAGTTTGCGCATGCGTCCGAAAATAAGAAAAGCTTACTTCCCCCGTTTTTTAAAATCACAGCTTCTAGAAGGTTTGCATGATTTCTTAAAAAATACGAGTTTTTAGAAAATGTGTTTTATTTCATAAATGGAATCAACAAAGTATGCACATTCTACGTCATAACAACTTTCTATAGTTTGCGCATGCCTTTGGAAATAAGAAAAGCTTACTTCCCGCGTTTTTTAAAATCACAGCTTCTAGAAGGTTTACATGATTTCGTAAAAAACATGAGTTTTTAGAAAATGTGTTTTATTTCATAAATGGAATCTACAAAGTATGCACATTCTACGTCATAACAACTTTCTATAGTTTGCGCATTCGTCCGGAAATAAGAAAAGCTTACTTACACTGTTTTTTAAAATCACAGCTTTTAGAAGGTTTACAAGATTTCTTAAAAAACATGAGTTTTTAGAAAATGTATTTTATTTCATAATGACTTTCTATAGTTTGCGCATGCGTCCGGAAAGAAGAAAAGCTTACTTCCCCCGTTTTTTAAAATCACAGCTTCTAGAAGGTTTACATGATTTCGTAAAAAACACGAGTTTTTAGAAAATGTGTTTTATTTCATAAATGGAATCTACAAAGTATGCACATTCTACGTCATAACAACTTTCTATAGTTTGCGCATGCGTCCGGAAATAAGAAAAGCTTACTTCCCCCGTTTTTTAAAATCACAGCTTCTAGAAGTTTTACATGATTTCTTAAAAAACACGAGTTTTTAGAAAATGTGTTTTATTTCATAAATGGAATCAACAAAGTATGCATAGTCTACGTCATAACGACTTTCTATAGTTTGCGCATGCGTTTGGAAATAAGAAAAGCTTACTTCCCCCATTTTTTAAAATCACAGCTTCTAGAAGGTTTACATGATTTCGTAAAAAACACGAGTTTTTAGAAAATGTGTTTTATTTCATAAATGGAATCAACAAAGTATGCACATTCTACGTCATAACGACTTTCTATAGTTTGCGCATGCGTTTGGAAATAAGAAAAACTTACTTCCCCCGTTTTTTAAAATCACAGCTTCTAGAAGGTTTACATTATTTCGTAAAAAACACGAGTTTTTAGAAAATGTGTTTTATTTCATAAATGCAATCAACAAAGTATGCACATTCTACGTCATAATGACTTTCTATAGTTTGCGCATGCGTTTCGAAATAAGAAAAGCTTACTTCCCCCGTTTTTTAAAATCACAGCTTCTAGAAGGTTTACATGATTTCGTAAAAAACACGAGTTTTTAGAAAATGTGTTTTATTTCATAAATGGAAATAACAAATATGCACATTCTACGTCATAACGACTTTCTATAGTTTGCGCATGCGTCCGGAAATAAGAAAAGCTTACTTCCCACGTTTTTTGAAATCACAGCTTCTAGAAGGTTTACATGATTTCTTAAAAAACACGAGTTTTTAGAAAATGTGTTTTATTTCATAAATGGAATCAACAAAGTATGCACATTCTACGTCATAACGATTTTCTATAGTGTGCGCATGCGTTTGGAAATAAGAAAAGCTTACTTCCCCCGTTTTTTAAAATCACAGCTTCTAGAAGGTTTACATGATTTCTTAAAAAACACGAGTTTTTAGAAAATGTGTTTTATTTCATAAACGGAATCAACAAAGTATGCACATTCTACGTCATAACGACTTTCTATAGTTTGCGCATGCGTCCGGAAATAAGAAAAGCTTACTTCCACCGTTTTTTAAAATCACAGCTTCTAGAAGGTTTACATGATTTCGTAAAAAACACGAGTTTTTAGAAAATGTGTTTTATTTCATAAATGGAATCTAGAAAGTATGCACATTCTACGTCATAACGACTTTCTATAGTTTGCGCATGCGTCCGGAAATAAGAAAAGCTTACTTCCACCGTTTTTTAAAATCACAGCTTCTTGAAGGTTTACATGATTTCGTAAAAAACACGAGTTTTTAGAAAATGTGTTTTATTTCATAAATGGAATCAACAAAGTATGCACATTCTATGTCATAACTACCTTCTATAGTTTGCGCATGCGTTTGGAAATAAGAAAAGCTTACTTCCCCCGTTTTTTAAAATCACAGCTTGTAGAAGGTTTACATGATTTCGTAAAAAACACAAGTTTTTAGAAAATGTGTTTTATTTCATAAATGGAATCAACAAATTATGCACATTCTACGTCATAACGACTTTCTATAGTTTGTGCATGCGTCCGGAAATAAGAAAAGCTTACTTCCCCCGTTTTTTAAAATCACAGCTTCTAGAAGGCTTACATGATTTCTTAAAAAACACGAGTTTTTAGAAAATGTGTTTTATTTCATCAATGGAATCAACAAATTATGGACATTCTACGTCATAACGACTTTCTATAGTTTGCGCATGCGTTTGGAAATAAGAAAAGCTTACTTCCCCCGTTTTTTAAATTCATAGCTTCTAGAAGGTTTACATGATTTGTTAAAAAACACGAGTTTTTAGAAAATGTTTTTTATTTCATAAATGGAATCAACAAAGTATGCACATTCTACGTCATAACGAATTTCTGTAGTTTGCGCATCCGTCCGGAAATAAGAAAAGCTTACTTCCACCGTTTTTTAAAATAATAGCTTCTAGAAGGTTTACATGATTTCGTAAAAAACATGAGTTTTTAGAAAATGTGTTTTATTTCATAAATGGAATCAACAAAGTATGCACATTCTACGTCATAAGGACTTTCTATAGTTTGCGCATGCGTCCGGAAATAAGAAAAGCTTACCTCCACCGTTTTTCAAAATCACAGCTTCTAGAAGGTTTACATGATTTCTTAAAAAACACGAGTTTTTAGAAAATGTGTTGTATTTCATAAATAGAATCAACAAAGTATGCACATTCTACGTCATAACGACTTTCTATAGTTTGCGCATGCGTTTGGAAATAAGAAAAGCTTACTTCCCCCGTTTTTTAAAATCACAGCTTCTAGAAGGTTTACATGATTTCTTAAAAAACACGAGTTTTTAGAAAATGTGTTTTATTTCATAAACGGAATCAACAAAGTATGCACATTCTACGTAATAATGACTTTCTATAGTTTGCGCATGCGTCCGGAAATAAGAAAAGCTGACTTCCACCGTTTTTTAAAATCATAGCTTCTAGAAGGTTTACATCATTTCGTAAAAAACATGACTTTTTAGAAAATGTGTTTTATTTCATAAATGGAATCTAGAAAGTTTGCACATTCTACGTCATAACGACTTTCTATAGTTTGCGCATGCGTCCGGAAATAAGAAAAGCTTACTTCCAACGTTTTTTAAAATCACAACTTCTTGAAGGTTTACATGATTTCGTAAAAAACACGAGTTTTTAGAAAATGTGTTTTATTTCATAAATGGAATCAACAAAGTATGCACATTCTATGTCATAACTACCTTCTATAGTTTGCGCATGCGTTTGGAAATAAGAAAAGCTTACTTCCCCCGTTTTTTAAAATCACAGCTTGTAGAAGGTTTACATGATTTCGTAAAAAACACAAGTTTTTAGAAAATGTGTTTTATTTCATAAATGGAATCAACAAAGTATGCACATTCTACCTCATAACGACTTTCTATAGTTTGTGCATGCGTCCGGAAATAAGAAAAGCTTACTTCCCCCGTTTTTTAAAATCACAGCTTCTAGAAGGTTTACATGATTTCTTAAAAAACACGACTTTTTAGAAAATGTGTTTTATTTCATCAATGGAATCAACAAAGTATGGACTTTCTACGTCATAACGACTTTCTATAGTTTGCGCATACGTTTGGAAATAAGAAAAGCTTACTTCCCCCATTTTTTAAAATCACAGCTTCTAGAAGGTTTACATGATTTGTTAAAAAACACGAGTTATTAGAAGATGTGTTTTATTTCATAAATGGAATCAACAAAGTATGCACATTCTACGTCATAACGACTTTCTATAGTTTGCGCATCCGTCCGGAAATAAGAAAAGCTTACTTCCACCGTTTTTTAAAATAATAGCTTCTAGAAGGTTTACATGATTTCGTAAAAAACATGAGTTTTTAGAAAATGTGTTTTATTTCATAAATGGAATCTACAAAGTATGCACATTCTACGTCATAAAGACTTTCTATAGTTTGCGCATGCGTCTGGAAATAAGAAAAGCTTACTTCCCTCGTTTTTTTAAAATCACAGCTTCTAGAAGGTTTACCTGATTTCATAAAATACTCGAGTTTTTAGAAAATGTGTTCTATTTCATAAATGGAATCTACAAAGTATGCAGATTCTACGTCATAACGACTTTCTATAGTTTGCACATGCGTCCGGAAATAAGAAAAGCTTTCTTCCCCCGTTTTTTAAAATCACAGCTTCTAGAAGGTTTACATGATTTCTTAAAAAACACGAGTTTTTAGAAAATGTGTTTTATTTCTTAAATGGAATCAACAAAGTATGGACATTCTATGTCATAACGACTTCCTATATTTTGTGCATGCGTCCGGAAATAAGAAAAGCTTACTTCCCCCGTTTTTTAAAATCACAGCTTCTAGAAGGTTTACATGATTTCTTAAAAAACACGAGTTTTTAGAAAATGTTTTTTATTTCATCAATGGAATCAACAAAGTATGGACATTCTAGGTCATAACGACTTTCTATAGTTTGCGCATGCGTTTGGAAATAAGAAAAGCTTACTTCCCCCGTTTTTTAAAATCACAGCTTCTAGAAGGTTTACATGATTTCTTAAAAAACACGAGTTTTTAGAAAATGTGTTTTATTTCATATATGGAATCAACAAAGTATGCACATTCTACATCATAACGACTTTCTATAGTTTGCGCATCCATCCGGAAATAAGAAAAGCTTACTTCCACCGTTTTTTAAAATAATAGCTTCTAGAAGGTTTACATGATTTCGTAAAAAACATGAGTTTTTAGAAAATGTGTTTTATTTCATAAATGGAATCTACAAAGTATGCACATTCTACGTCATAAATACTTTCTATAGTTTGCGCATGCGTCTGGAAATAAGAAAAGCTTACTTACCTTGTTTTTTTAAAATCACAGCTTCTAGAAGGTTTACATGATTTCGTAAAATACTCGAGTTTTTAGAAAATGTGTTCTATTTCATAAATGGAATCTACAAAGTATGCAGATTCTACGTCATAACGACTTTCTATAGTTTGCACATGCGTCCGGAAATAAGAAAAGCTTACTTCCCCCGTTTTTTAAAATCACAGCTTCTAGAAGGTTTACATGATTTTTTTAAAAACACGAGTTTTTAGAAAATGTGTTTTATTTCATAAATAGAATCAACAAAGTATGCACATTCTACGTCATAACTACCTTCTATAGTTTGCGCATGCGTTTGGAAATAAGAAAAGCTTACTTCCCCCGTTTTTTAAAATCACAGGTTGTAGAAGGTTTACATGATTTCGAAAAAAACACAAGTTTTTAGAAAATGTGTTTTATTTCATAAATGGAATCAACAAAGTATGCACATTCTACCTCATAACGACTTTCTATAGTTTGTGCATGCGTCCGGAAATAAGAAAAGCTTACTTCCCCCGTTTTTTAAAATCACAGCTTCTAGAAGGTTTACATGATTTCTTAAAAAACACGAGTTTTTAGAAAATGTGTTTTATTTCATCAATGGAATCAACAAAGTATGGACTTTCTACGTCATAACGACTTTCTATAGTTTGCGCATGCGTTTGGAAATAAGAAAAGCTTACTTCCCCCATTTTTTAAAATCACAGCTTCTAGAAGGTTTACATGATTTGTTAAAAAACACGAGTTTTTAGAAGATGTGTTTTATTTCATAAATGGAATCAACAAAGTATGCACATTCTACGTCATAACGACTTTCTATAGTTTGCGCATCCATCCGGAAAAAAGAAAAGCTTACTTCCACCGTTTTTTAAAATAATAGCTTCTAGAAGGTTTACATGATTTCGTAAAAAACATGAGTTTTTAGAAAATGTGTTTTATTTCATAAATGGAATCTACAAAGTATGCACATTCTACGTCATAAAGACTTTCTATAGTTTGCGCATGCGTCTGGAAATAAGAAAAGATTACTTCCCTCGTTTTTTTAAAATCACAGCTTCTAGAAGGTTTACATGATTTCATAAAATACTCGAGTTTTTAGAAAATGTGTTCTATTTCATAAATGGAATCTACAAAGTATGCAGATTCTACGTCATAACGACTTTCTATAGTTTGCACATGCGTCCGGAAATAAGAAAAGCTTTCTTCCCCCGTTTTTTAAAATCACAGCTTCTAGAAGGTTTACATGATTTCTTAAAAAACACGAGTTTTTAGAAAATGTGTTTTATTTCATAAATGGAATCAACAAAGTATGCACATTCTACGTCATAACGACTTCCTATATTTCGTGCATGCGTCCGGTAAAAAGAAAAGCTTACTTCCCCCGTTTTTTAAAATCAGAGCTTCTAGAAGGTTTACATGATTTCTTAAAAAACACGAGTTTTTAGAAAATGTGTTTTATTTCATCAATGGAATCAACAAAGTATGGACATTCTAGGTCATAACGACTTTCTATAGTTTGCGCATGCGTTTGGAAATAAGAAAAGCTTACTTCCCCCGTTTTTTAAAATCACAGCTTCTAGAAGGTTTACATGACTTGTTAAAAAACACGTGTTTTTAGAAAATGTGTTTTATTTCATATATGGAATCAGCAAAGTATGTACATTCTACATCATAACGACTTTCTATAGTTTGCGCATCCATCCGGAAATAAGAAAAGCTTACTTCCACCGTTTTTTAAAATAATAGCTTCTAGAAGGTTTACATGATTTCGTAAAAAACATGAGTTTTTAGAAAATGTGTTTTATTTCATAAATGGAATCTACAAAGTATGCACATTCTACGTCATAAAGACTTTCTATAGTTTGCGCATGCGTCTGGAAATAAGAAAAGCTTACTTCCCTCGTTTTTTTAAAATCACAGCTTCTAGAAGGTTTACATGATTTCGTAAAATACTCGAGTTTTTAGAAAATCTGTTCTATTTCATAAATGGAATCTACAAAGTATGCAGATTCTACGTCATAACGACTTTCTATAGTTTGCACATGCGTCCGGAAATAAGAAAAGCTTACTTCCCCCGTTTTTTAAAATCACAGCTTCTAGAAGGTTTACATGATTTTTTAAAAAACACGAGTTTTTAGAAAATGTGTTTTATTTCATAAATGGAATCAACAAAGTATGCACATTCTACGTCATAACGACTTTCTATAGTTTGCGCATGCGTTTGGAAATAAGAAAAGCTTACTTCCCGCGTTTTTTAAAATCACAGCTTCTAGAAGGTTTACATGATTTCGTAAAAAACACGAGTTTTTAGAAAATGTGTTTTATTTCATAAATGGAATCAACAAAGTATGCACATTCTATGTCATAACTACCTTCTATAGTTTGCGCATGCGTTTGGAAATAAGAAAAGCTTACTTCCCCCGTTTTTTAAAATCACAGGTTGTAGAAGGTTTACATGATTTCGTAAAAAACACAAGTTTTTAGAAAATGTGTTTTATTTCATAAATGGAATCAACAAAGTATGCACATTCTACCTCATAACGACTTTCTATAGTTTGTGCATTCGACCGGAAATAAGAAAAACTTACTTCCACCGTTTTTCAAAATAACAGCTTCTAGAAGGTTTACATGATTTCTTAAAAAATATGAGTTTTTAGAAAATGTGTTTTATTTCATCAATGGAATCTACAAAGTATGCAAATTCTACATCATAAAGACTTTCTATAGTTTGCGCATGCGTCCGGAAATAAGAAAAGCTTACTTCCCTCGTTTTTTTAAAATCACAGCTTCTAGAAGGTTTACATGATTTCGTAAAAAACACGAGTTTTTAGAAAATGTGTTCTATTTCATAAATGGAATCTACAAAGTATGCACATTCTACGTCATAACGAATTTCTATAGTTTGCGCATGCGTCCGGAAATAAGAAAAGCTTACTTCCCCCGTTTTTTAAAATCACAGCTTCTAGAAGGTTTACATGATTTCTTAAAAAACACTAGTTTTTAGAAAGTGTGTTTTATTTCATAAATGGAATCAACAAAGTATGCACATTCTACGTCATAACGACTTTCTATAGTTTGCGCATGCGTTTGGAAATAAGAAAAGATTACTTCCCGCGTTTTTTAAAATCACAACTTCTAGAAGGTTTACATGATTTCGTAAAAAACACGAGTTTTTAGAAAATGTGTTTTATTTCATAAATGGAATCAACAAAGTATGCACATTCTACGTCATAACGACTTTCTATAGTTTGTGCATTCAACCGGAAATAAGAAAAGCTTGCTTCCACCGTTTTTTAAAATCACAGCTTCTAGAAGGTTTACATGATTTCGTAAAAAACACGAGTTTTTAGAAAATGTGTTTTATTTCATAAATGAAATCAACAAAGTATGCACATTCTACGTCAAAAGGACTTTCTATAGTTTGTGCATTCGACCGGAAATAAGAAAAGCTTACTTCCACCGTTTTTCAAAATCACAGCTTCTAGAAGGTTTACATGATTTCTTAAAAACAATGAGTTTTTAGAAAATGTGTTTTATTTCATAAATGGAATCTACAAAGTATGCACATTCTACGTCATAACGACTTTCTATAGTTTGCGCATGCGTCCGGAATTAAGAAAAGCTTACTTCCCTCGTTTTTTTAAAATCACAGCTTCTAGAAGGTTTACATGATTTCGTAAAAAAACACGACTTTTTAGAAAATGTGTTCTATTTCATAAATGGAATCTACAAAGTATGCACATTCTACGTCATAACGACTTTCTATAGTTTGCGCATGCGTCCGGAAATAAGAAAAGCTTACTTCCCCCGTTTTTTAAAATCACAGCTTCTAGAAGGTTTACATGATTTCTTAAAAAACACGAGTTTTTAGAAAATGTGTTTTATTTCATAAATGGAATCAACAAAGTATGCACATTCTACGTCATAACGACTTTCTATAGTTTGCGCATGCGTTTGGAAATAAGAAAAGCTTACTTCCCGCGTTTTTTAAAATCACAGCTTCTAGAAGGTTTACATGATTTCGTAAAAAACACGAGTTTTTAGGAAATGTGTTTTATTTCATCAATGGAATCTACAAAGTATGCACATTCTACGTCATAACGACTTTCTATAGTTTGCGCATGCATCCGGAAATAAGAAAAGCTTACTTCCCCCGTTTTTTAAAATCACAGCTTCTAGAAGGTTTACATGATTTCGTAAAAAACACGAGTTTTTAGAAAATGCGTTTTATTTCATAAATGGAATTAACAAAGTATGCAAATTCTACGTCATAACGACTTTCTATAGTTTGCGCATGCGTCCGGAAATAAGAAAAGATTACTTCCCCCGTTTATTAAAATCACAGCTTTTAGAAGGTTTACATGATTTCTTAAAAAACACGAGTTTTTAGAAAATGTGTTTTATTTAATAAATGGAATCAACAAAGTATGCACATTCTACGTCATAACGACTTTCTATAGTTTGCGCATGCGTTTGGAAATAAGAAAAGCTTACTTCCCCCGTTTTTTAAAATCACAACTTCTAGAAGGGTTACATGATTTGTTAAAAAACATGATTTTTTAGAAAATGTGTTTTATTTCACAAATGGAATCAACAAAGTATGCACATTCTACGTCATAACGACTTTCTATAGTTTGCGCATGCGTCCGGAAATAAGAAAAGCTTACTTCCACCATTTTTTAAAATCACAGCTTCTTGAAGGTTTACATGATTTCGTAAAAAACACTAGTTTTTAGAAAATGTGTTTTATTTCATAAATGGAATCTACCAAGTATGCACATTCTACATCATAACGACTTTCTATAGTTTTCGCATGCGTCCGGAAATAAGAAAAGCTTACTTCCCCCGTTTTTTAATAGCACAGCTTCTAGAAGGTTTACATGATTTCTTAAAAAACACGAGTTTTTAGAAAATGTGTTTTATTTCATAAATGGAATCAACAAAGTATGCACATTCTACGTCATAAGGACTTTCTATAGTTTGCGCATGCGTCCGGAAATAAGAAAAGCTTACCTCCATCGTTTTTCAAAATCACAGCTTCTAGAAGGTTTACATGATTTCTTAAAAAACACGAGTTTTTAGAAAATGTGTTTAATTTCATAAATGGAATCATCAAAGTATGCACATTCTACGTCATAACGACTTTCTATAGTTTGCGCATGCGTTTGGAAATAAGAAAAGCTTACTTCCCCCGTTTTTTAAAATCACAGCTTCTAGAAGGTTTACATGATTTCTTAAAAAAGATGAGTTTTTAGAAAAAGTGTTTTATTTCATCAATGGAATCGACAAAGTATGCACATTCTACGTCATAACGACTTTCTATAGTTTGCGCATTCGTCCGGAAATAAGAAAAGCTTACTTCCCCCGTTTTTTAAAATCACAGCTTCTAGAAGGTTTACATTATTTCTTAAAAAACATGAGTTTTTAGAAAATGTGTTTTATTTCATAAATAGAATCTACAAAGTATGCACATTCTACGTCATAACGAATTTCTATAGTTGGCGCATGCGTTTGGAAATAAAAAAGCTTACTTACCACGTTTTTTAAAATCACAGCTTCTAGAAGGTTTACATGATTTCTTAAAAAAGACGAATTTTTAGAAAATGTGTTTTATTTCATCAGTGGAATCGACAAAGTATGCACATTCTACGTCATAACGACTTTCTATAGTTTGCGCATTCATCCGGAAATAAGAAAAACTTACTTCCCTCGTTTTTTAAAATCACAGCTTCTAGAAGGTTTACATGATTTCGTAAAAAACACATGTTTTTAGAAAATGTGTTTTATTTCATAAATGGAATCTACAAAGTATGCACATTCTATGTCATAACGACTTTCTATAGTTTGCGGATGCGTCCGGAAATAAGAAAAGCTTACTTGCACCCTTTTTCAAAATCACAGCTTCTGGAAGGATTACATGATTTCGTAAAAAACACGAGTTTTTAGAAAATGTGTTTTACTTCATAAATGGAATCTACAAAGTATGCACATTCTACATCATAACGACTTTCTATAGTTTGCGCATGCGTTTGGAAATAAGAAGAGCTTACTTCCCTCGTTTTTTAAAATCACAGCTTCTAGAAGGTTTACATGATTTCTTAAAAAACACGAGTTTTTAGAAAATGTGTTTTATTTTCGTAAATGGACTCAACAAAGTATGCACATTCTACGTCATAATGATTTCTATAGTTTGCGCATGCATCCGGAAATAAGAAAAGCTTACTTCCACTGTTTTTTAAAATCACAGCTTCTAGAAGGTTTACATGATTTCTTAAAAAACACGAGTTTTTAGAAAATATGTTTTATTTCATAAATGGAATCAACAAAGTATGCACATTCTACTTCATAACGACTTTCTATAGTTTACGCATGCGTCCGGAAACAAGAAAAGCTTACTTCCACCGTTTTTTAAAATCACAGCTTCTAGAAGGTTTACATGATTTCGTAAAAAACAGAGTTTTTAGAAAATGTGTTTTATTTCATAAATGGAATCTACAAAGTATGCACATTCTACGTCATAATGACTTTCTATAGTTTGTGCATGCGTCCAGAAATAAGAAAAGTTTACTTCCCCCATGTTTTAAAATCACAGCTTCTAGAAGGTCTACATGATTTCTTAAAAAACACGAGTTTTTAGAAAATGTCTTTTATTTCATAAATGGAATCAACAAAGTATGCACATTCTACATCATAACGACTTTCTATAATTTGCGCATGCGTCCGGAAATAAGAAAAGCTTACTTCCACCGTTTTTTAAAATCACAGCTTCTAGAAGGTTTACATGATTTCGTAAAAAACACGAATTTTTAGAAAATGTGATTTATTTCATAAATGGAATCTACAAAGTATGCACATTCTACGTCATAACGACTTTCTATAGTTTGCGCATGCGTCCGGAAATAAGAAAAGCTTACTTCCACCGTTTTTTAAAATCACAGCTTCTAGAAGGTTTACATGATTTCGTAAAAAACACGAGTTTTTAGAAAATGTGTTTTATTTAATAAGTGGAATCTACAAAGTATGCACTTTCTACGTAAAAACGACTTTGTCTAGTTTGCGCATGCGTTTGGAAATAAGAAAAGCTTACTTCCACCATTTTCTAAAATCACAGCTTCTAGAAGGTTTACATGATTTCGTAAAAAACATGAGTTTTTAGAAAATGTGTTTTATTTCATAAATGGAATCTACAAAGTATGCACATTCTACGTCGTAATGACTTTCTATAGTTTGCGCATGCGTCCGGAAATAAGAAAAGCTTACTTCCCCCGTTTTTTAAAATCACAGCTTCTAGAAGTTTTACATGATTTCTTAAAAAGCACGAGTTTTTAGAAAATGTGTTTTATTTCATAAATGGAATCAACAAAGTATGCACATTCTATGTCATAACGATTTCTATAGTTTGCGCATGCATCCGGAAATAAGAAAAGCTTACTTCCACCGTTTTTTAAAATCACAGCTTCTAGAAGGTTTACATGATTTCTTAAAAAACACGAGTTTTTAGAAAATGTGTTTTATTTCATAAATGGAATCAAGAGAGTATGCACATTCTATATCATAACGACTTTCTATAGTTTACGCATGCGTCCGAAAATAAGAAAAGCTTACTTCCACCGTTTTTTAAAATCACAGCTTCTAGAAGGTTTACATGATTTCGTAAGAAACACGAGTTTTTAGAAAATGTGTTTTATTTCATAAATGGAATCTACAAAGTATGCACATTCTATGTCATAACGAATTTCTATAGTTTGCGCATGCGTCCGGAAATAAGAAAATCTTACTTCCACCGTTTTTTAAAATCACAGCTTCTAGAAGGTTTACATGATTTCATAAAAAACACGAGTTTTTAGAAAATGTGTTTTATTTCATAAATGGAATCTACAAAGTATGCACATTCTACGTCATAACGACTTTCTATAGTTTGCGCATGTGTCCGGAAATAAGAAAAGCTTACTTCCACCGTTTTTTAAAATCACAGCTTCTAGAAGGTTTACATGATTTCATAAAAAACATGAGTTTTTAGAAAATGTGTTTTATTTCATAAATGGAATCTGCAAAGTATGCACATTCTACGTCATAACGACTTTCTATAGTTTGCGCATGCGTCCGGAAATAAGAAATGCTTACTTGCCCCGTTTTTTAAAATCACAGCTCCTAGAAGGTTCACATGATTTCTTAAAAAACACGAGTTTTTAGAAAATGTGTTTTACTTCATAAATGGAATCAACAAAGTATGTACATTCTAAGTAATAAAGAATTTCTATAGTTTGCGCATTCGTCTGGAAATAAGAAAAGCTTACTTCCCCCGTTTTTTAAAATCACAGCTTCTAGAATGTTTACATGATTTATTAAAAAACACGAGTTTTTAGAAAATGTGTTTTATTTCATAAATGGAATCACCAAAGTATGCACATTCTAGGTCATAACGACTTTCTAGAGTTTGCGAATGCGTCCGAAAATAAGAAAAGCTTACTTCCCCCGTTTTTTAAAATCACAGCTTCTAGAAGGTTTACATGATTTCGTAGAAAACACGAATTTTTAGAAAATGTGTTTTATTTCATAAATGGAATCTACAAAGTATGCACATTCTACGTCATAACGACTTTCTATAGTTTGCGCATGCATCCAGAAATAAGAAAAGCTTACTTCCCCCGTTTTTTAAAATCACAGCTTCTAGAAGGTTTACATGATTTCGGAAAAAACACGAGTTTTTAGAAAAGGTCTTTTATTTCATAAATGGAATCTACAAAGTATGCACATTCTACGTCATAATGACTTTCTATAGTTTGCGCATGCGTCCGGAAATAAGAAAAGCTTACTTCCACCGTTTTTTAAAATCACAGCTTCTAGAAGGTTTACATGATTTCTTAAAAAACACGAGTTTTTAGAAAATGTGTTTTATTTCGTAAATGGAATCAACAAAGTATGCACATTCTACGTCATAACGAATTTCTTTAGTTTGCGCATTCGTCTGGAAATAAGAAAAGCTTACTTCCCCCGTTTTTTAAAATCACAGCTTCTAGAATGTTTACATGATTTATTAAAAAACACGAGTTTTTAGAAAATGTGCTTTATTTCATAAATGGAATCTACAAAGTATGTAGATTGTATGTCATAACGAATTTCTATAGTTTGCGCATGCGTCCAGAAATAAGAAAAGCTTACTTCTGCCGTTTTTTAAAATCACAGCTTCTAGAAGGTTTACATGATTTGTTAAAAAGCATGAGTTTTTAGAAAATGTGTTTTATTTCATAAATGGAATCAACAAAGTATGTACATTCTATGTGATAACGACTTTCTATAGTTTGCGCATGAGTTTGGAAATAAGAAAAGCTTACTTCCCCCATTTTTTAAAATCACAGCTTCTAGAAGGTTTACATGATTTCTTGAAAACACGAGTTTTTTGAAAATGTGTTTTATGTCATAAATGGAATAAAAAAAGTATGCACATTCTACGTCATAACGACTTTCTATAGTTTGCGCATGCGTCCGGAAATAAGAAAAGCTTACTTCCACCGTTTTTTAAAATCACAGCTTCTAGAAGGTTTACATGATTTCGTAAAAAACACGAGTTTTGTGAAAATGTGTTTTATTTCATAAATAGAATCTACAAAGTATGCACATTCTACATCACAACGACTTTCTATAGTTTGCGCATGAGTCTGGAAATAAGAAAAGATTACCTCCACCGTTTTTTAAAATCACAGCATCTAGAAGGTTTACATAATTTCGTAAAAAAACACGAGTTTTGTGAAAATGTGTTTTATTTCATAAATAGAATCTACAAAGTATGCACATTCTACATCACAACGACTTTCTATAGTTTGCGCATGCGTCCGGAAATAAGAAAAGCTTACTTCCCCCGTTTTTTAAAATCACAGCTTCTTGAAGGTTTACATGATTTGGTAAAAAGATCAAGTTTTTAGAAAATGTGTTTTATTTCATAAATGGAATCTACAAAGTATGCACGTTCTACGTCATAACGACTTTCTATAGTTTACGCATGCGTCCGGAAATAAGAAAAGCTTACTTCCCCGTTTTTAGAAAATCACAGCTTCTAGAAGGTTTACATGATTTCTTAAAAAAGACGAGTTTTCAAAAAATGTGTTTTATTTCATAAATGGAATCAACAAAGTATGCACATTCTACGTCATAACGACTTTCTATAGTTTGCGCATACGTTTGGAAATAAGAAAAGCTTACTTCCCCCGTTTTTTAAAATCACAGCTTCTAGAAGGTTGACATGATTTCTTAAAAAACATGAGTTTTTAGAAAATGTGTTTTATTTCATAAACGGAATCAACAAAGTATGCACATTCTACGTCATAACGACTTTCTATAGTTTGCGCATGCGTCCGGAAATAAGAAAAGCTTACTTCCACCGTTTTTTAAAATCACAGCTTCTAGAAGGTTTACATGATTTCTTAAAAAATACAAGTTTTTAGAAAATGTGTTTTATTTCATAAATGGAATCAATAAAGTATGCACATTCTACGTCATAACGACTTTCTATAGTTTCCAGATGCGTCCGGAAATTAGAAAAGCTTACTACCCTCGTTTTTTAAAATCACAGCTTCTAGACGTTTTACATGATTTCTTAAAAAGCACGAGTTTTTAGAAAATGTGTTTTATTTCATAAATGGAATCAACAAAGTATGCACATTCTATGTCATAACGATTTCTATAGTTTGCGCGTGCATCCGGAAATAAGAAAAGCTTACTTCCATCGTTTTTTAAAATCACAGCTTCTAGAAGGTATACATGATTTCTTAAAAAACACGAGTTTTTAGAAAATGTGTTTTATTTCATAAATGGAATCTACAATGTATGCACATTCTACGTCATAACGACTTTCTATAGTTTGCGCATGCGTCCGGAAATAAGAAAAGCTTACTTCCCCCGTTTTTTAAAATCACAGCTTCTAGAAGGTTTACATGATTTCTTAAAAAACACGAGTTTTTAGAAAATGTGTTTTATTTCATAAATGGAATCTACAAAGTATGCACATTCTACGTCATAACGACTTTCTATAGTTTGCGCATGCGTTTGGAAATAAGAAAAGCTTACTTCCCCCATTTTTTAAAATCACAGCTTCTAGAAGGTTTACATGATTTCTTAAAAAACACGAGTTTTTATAAAATGTGTTTTATTTCATAAATGGAATCAACAAAGTATGCACATTCTACGTCATAACGATTTCTATAGTTTGCGCATGCATCCAGAAATCAGAAAAGCTTAATTCCACCGTTTTTTAAAATCACAACTTCTAGAAGGTTTACATGATTTCGTAAACCTTAAATAACGACTTTCTATAGTTTGCGCATGCGTCCAGAAATAAGAAAAGCTTACTTCGCCCGTTTTTTAAAATCACAGCTTCTAGAAGGTTTACATGATTTCTTAAAAAACACGAGTTTTTAGAAAAATGTGTTTTATTTCATAAATGGAATCAACAAAGTATGCACATTCTACGTCATAACGACTTTCTATAGTTTGCGGATGCGTCCGGAAATAAGAAAAGCTTACTTCCACCGTTTTTTAAAATCACAGCTTCTAGAAGGTTTACATGATTTCGTAAAAAACATGAGTTTTTAGAAAATGTGTTTTATTTCAAAAATGGAATCTACAAAGTATGCACATTCTACGTCATAACGACTTTCTATAGTTTGCGGATGCGTCCGGAAATAAGAAAAGCTTACTTCCACCGTTTTTTAAAATCACAGCTTCTACAAGGTTTACATGATTTCGTAAAAAACACGAGTTTTTAGAAAATGTGTTTTATTTCATAAATGGAATCTACAAAGTATGCACATTCTACGTCATAACGACTTTCTATAGTTTTCGCATGCGTCCGGAAATAAGAAAAGCTTACTTCCCCCGTTTTTTAAAATCACAGCTTCTAGAAGGTTTACATGATTTCTTAAAAAACACGAGTTTTTAGAAAATGTGTTTTATTTCATAAATGGAATCAAGAATGTATGCACATTCTAGGTCATAAAGACTTTCTATAGTTTGCGCATGCGTACGGAAATAAGAAAAGCTTACTTCCACCGTTTTTTAAAATCACAGCTTTTAGAAAGTTTACATGATTTCGTAAAAAACACGAGTTTTTAGAAAATGTGATTTATTTCATAAATGGAATCTACAAAGTATGCACATTCTACGTCATAACGAAATTCTATAGTTTGCGCATGCGTCCGGAAATAAGAAAAGCTTACTTCCACTGTTTTTTAAAATCACAGCTTCTAGAAGGTTTACATGATTTCGTAAAAAACACGAGTTTTTAGAAAATGTGTTTTATTTAATAAATGGAATCTACAAAGTATGCACATTCTTCCTAAAAATGACTTTCTATAGTTTAAGCATGCGTTTGGAAATAAGAAAAGCTTACTTCCACCGTTTTCTAAAATCACAGCTTCTAGAAGGTTTACATGATTTCGTAAAAAACATGAGTTTTTAGAAAATGTGTTTTATTTCATAAATGCAATCTACAAAGTATTTACATTCTACGTCATAACGACTTTCTATAGTTTGCGCATGCGTCCGGAAATAAGAAAAGCTTACTTCGACAGTTTTTTAAAATCACAGCTTCTAGAAGGTTTACATGATTTCGTAAAAAACACATGTTTTTAGAAAATGTGTTTTACTTCTTAAATGGAATCTACAAAGTATGCACATTCTATGTCCTAACGACTTTCTATAGTTTGCGGATGCTTCCGGAAATAAGAAAAGATTACTTCCACCGTTTTTTAAAATCACAGCTTCTGGAAGGTTTACATGATTTCGTAAAAAACACGAGTTTTTAGAAAATGTGTTTTACTTCATAAATGGAATCTACAAAGTATGCACATTCTACGTCATAACGACTTTCTATAGTTTGCGCATGCGTTTGGAAATAAGAAGAGCTTACTTCCCTCGTTTTTTAAAATCACAGCTTCTAGAAGGTTTACATGATTTCTTAAAAAACACGAGTTTTTAGAAAATGTGTTTTATTTAATAAATGGAATAAACAAAGTATGCACATTCTACGTCATAACGATTTCTATAGTTTGCGCATGCATCCGGAAATAAGAAAAGCTTTCTTCCACTGTTTTTTAAAATCACAGCTTCTAGAAGGTTTACATGATTTCTTAAAAAACACGAGTTTTTAGAAAATGTGTTTTATTTCAAAAATGGAATCTACAAAGTATGCACATTCTATGTCGTAATGACTTTCTATAGTTTGCGCATGCGTCCGGAAATAAGAAAAGCTTACTACCCCCGTTTTTTAAAATCACAGCTTCTAGACGTTTTACATGATTTTTTAAAAAGCACGAGTTTTTAGAAAATGTGTTTTATTTCATAAATGGAATCAAGAAAGTATGCACATTCTACGTCATAACGATTTCTATAGTTTGCGCATGCATCCGGAAATAAGAAAAGCTTACTTCCACCGTTTTTTAAAATCACAGCTTCTAGAAGGGTTTACATGATTTCGTAAAAAACACGAGTTTTTAGAAAATGTGTTTTATTTCATAAATGGAATCAACAAAGTATGCACATTCTACGTCATAACAACTTTCTATAGTTTACGCATGCGTTTGGAAATAAGAAAAGCTTACTTCCACCGTTTTTTAAAATCACAGCTTCTAGAAGGTTTACATGATTTCGTAAAAAACGCGAGTTTTTAGAAAATGTGTTTTATTTCATAAATGGAATCAACAAAGTATGCACATTCTATGTCATAACGATTTCTATAGTTTGCGCGTGCATCCGGAAATAAGAAAAGCTTACTTCCATCGTTTTTTAAAATCACAGCTTCTAGAAGGTTTACATGATTTCGTAAAAAACGCGAGTTTTTAGAAAATGTGTTTTATTTCATAAATGGAATCTACAAAGTATGCATATTCTACGTCATAATGACTTTCTATAGTTTGTGCATGCGCCCAGAAATAAGAAAAACTTACTTCCCCCGTGTTTTAAAATCCCAGCTTCTAGAAGGTTTACATGATTTCTTAAAAAACACGAGTTTTTAGAAAATGTGTTTTATTTCATAAATGGAATCAACAAAGGATGCACATTCTACGTCATAACGACTTTCTATAGTTTGCGCATGCGTTTGGAAATAAGAAAAGCTTACTTCCCCCATTTTTTAAAATCACAGCTTCTAGAAGGTTTACATGATTTCTTAAAAAACACGAGTTTTTAGAAAATGTGTTTTATTTCATAAATGGAATCAACAAAGTATGCACATTCTACGTCATAACGATTTCTATAGTTTGCGCATGCATCCGGAAATAAGAAAAGCTTAATTCCACCGTTTTTTAAAATCACACCTTCTAGAAGGTTTACATGATTTCGTAAACCTTAAATAACGACTTTCTATAGTTTGCGCATGCGACCGGAAATAAGAAAAGTTTACTTCCCCCGTTTTTTAAAATCACAGCTTCTAGAAGGTTTACATGATTTCTTAAAAAACACGAGTTTTTAGAAAATGTGTTTTATTTCATAAATGGAATCAACAAAGTATGCACATTCTACGTCATAACGACTTTCTATAGTTTGCGGATGTGTCCGGAAATAAGAAAAGCTTACTTCCACCGTTTTTTAAAATCACAGCTTCTAGAAGGTTTACATGATTTCGTAAAAAACATGAGTTTTTAGAAAATGTGTTTTATTTCAAAAATGGAATCTACAAAGTATGCACATTCTACGTCATAACGACTTTCTATAGTTTGCGGATGCGTCCGGAAATAAGAAAAGCTTACTTCCACCGTTTTTTAAAATCACAGCTTCTAGAAGGTTTACATGATTTCGTAAAAAACACGAGTTTTTAGAAAATGTGTTTTATTTCAAAAATGGAATCTACAAAGTATGCACATTCTATGTCGTAATGACTTTCTATAGTTTGCGCATGCGTCCGGAAATAAGAAAAGCTTACTACCCCCGTTTTTTAAAATCACAGCTTCTAGACGTTTTACATGATTTTTTAAAAAGCACGAGTTTTTAGAAAATGTGTTTTATTTCATAAATGGAATCAAGAAAGTATGCACATTCTACGTCATAACGATTTCTATAGTTTGCGCATGCATCCGGAAATAAGAAAAGCTTACTTCCACCGTTTTTTAAAATCACAGCTTCTAGAAGGGTTTACATGATTTCGTAAAAAACACGAGTTTTTAGAAAATGTGTTTTATTTCATAAATGGAATCAACAAAGTATGCACATTCTACGTCATAACAACTTTCTATAGTTTACGCATGCGTTTGGAAATAAGAAAAGCTTACTTCCACCGTTTTTTAAAATCACAGCTTCTAGAAGGTTTACATGATTTCGTAAAAAACGCGAGTTTTTAGAAAATGTGTTTTATTTCATAAATGGAATCTACAAAGTATGCACATTCTACGTCATAATGACTTTCTATAGTTTGTGCATGCGTCCGGAAATAAGAAAAGCTTACTTCCACCGTTTTTGAAAATCACAGCTTCTACAAGGTTTACAAGATTTCGTAAAAAACACGAGTTTTTAGAAAATGTGTTTTATTTAATAAATGGAATCTACAAAGTATGCACATTCTACGTCATAACGACTTTCTATAGTTTACGCATGCATCCTGAAATAAGAAAAGCTTACTTCCACCGTTTTTTAAAATCACAGCTTCTAGAAGGTTTACATGATTTCGTAAAAAACACATGTTTTTAGAAAATGTGATTTATTTCATATATGGAATCTACAAAGTATGCACATTCTACGTCATAACGACTTTCTATAGTTTGCGCATGCGTCCAGAAATAAGAAAAGCTTACTTCCCCCTTTTTTTAAAATCACAGCTTTTAGAAGGTTTACATGATTTCTTAAAAAACACGAGTTTTTAGAAAATATCTTTTATTTCATAAATGGAATCAACAAAGTATCACATTCTACGTCATAACGACTTTCTATAGTTTGCGGATGCGTCCGGAAATAAGAAAAGCTTACTTCCACCGTTTTTTAAAATCACAGCTTCTAGAAGGTTTACATGATTTCGAAAAAAACACGAGTTTTTAGAAAATGTGTTTTATTTCATAAATGGAATCTACAAAGTATGCACATTCTACGTCATAACGACTTTCTATAGTTTGCGCATGCGTTTGGAAATAAGAAAAGCTTACTTCCCCCGTTTTTTAAAATCATAGCTTCTAGAAGGTTTACATGATTTCTTAAAAAACAGGAGTTTTTAGAAAATGTGTTTTATTTCATAAATGGAATCAACAAAGTATGCACATTCTACGTCATAACGATTTCTATAGTTTGCCCATGCATCCAGAAATAAGAAAAGCTTAATTCCACCGTTTTTTAAAATCACAGCTTCTAGAACGTTTACATGATTTCGTAAACCTTAAATAACGACTTTCTATAGTTTGCGCATGCGTCCGGAAATAAGAAAAGCTTACTTCCCCTTTTTTTAAAATCACAGCTTCTAGAAGGTTTACATGATTTCTTAAAACACATGAGTTTTTAGAAAATGTGTTTTATTTCATAAATGGAATCAAAAAAGTATGCACATTCTACGTCATAACGACTTTCTATAGTTTGTGGATGCGACCGGAAATAAGAAAAGCTTACTTCCACCGTTTTTTAAAATCACAGCTTCTAGAAGGTTTACATGATTTCGTAAAAAACACGAGTTTTTAGAAAATGTGTTTTATTTCAAAAATGGATTCTACAAAGTATGGACATTCTACGTCATAACGACTTTCTAAAGTTTGCGCATGTGTCCGGAAATAAGAAAAGCTTACTTCCACAGTATTTTAAAATCACAGCTTCTAGAAGGTTTACATGATTTCGTAAAAAACACATGATTTTAGAAAATGTATTTTATTTCATAAATGGAATCTACAAAGTATGCAAATTCTATGTCATAACGACTTTCTATAGTTTGCGGATGCGTCCGGAAATAAGAAAAGCTTACTTCCACCGTTTTTTAAAATCACAGCTTCTGGAAGGTTTACATGATTTCGTAAAAAACACGAGTTTTTAGAAAATGTGTTTTACTTCATAAATGGAATCTACAAAGTATGCACATTCTACGTCATAACGACTTTCTATAGTTTGCGCATGCGTTTGGAAATAAGAAGAGCTTACTTCCCTCGTTTTTTAAAATCACAGCTTCTAGAAGAATTACATGATTTCTTAAAAAACACGAGTTTTTAGAAAATGTGTTTTATTTCATAAATGGAATCAACAAAGTATGCACATTCTACGTCATAACGATTTCTATAGTTTGCGCATGCATCCGGAAATAAGAAAAGCTTACTTCCACTGTTTTTTAAAATCACAACTTCTAGAAGGTTTACATGATTTCTTAAAAAAGACGAGTTTTTAGAAAATATGTTTTATTTCATAAATGGAATCAACAAAGTATGCACATTCTACGCATAACGACTTTCTATAGTTTAAGCATGCGTCCGGAAACAAGAAAAGCTTACTTCCACCGTTTTTTAAAATCACAGCTTCTAGAAGGTTTACATGATTTCGTAAAAAACACGAGTTTTTAGAAAATGTGTTTTATTTCATAAATGGAATCTACAAAGTATGCACATTCTACGTCATAATAACTTTCTATAGTTTGTGCATGCGTCCAGAAATAAGAAAAGCTTACTTCCCCCGTGTTTTAAAATCATAGCTTTTAGAAGGTTTACATGATTTCTTAAAAAACACGAGTTTTTAGAAAATGTGTTTTATTTCATAAATGGAATCAACAAAGTATGCACATTCTACGTCATAACGACTTTCTATAGTTTGCGCATGCGTTTGGAAATAAGAAAAGCTTACTTCCCCCGTTTTTTAAAATCACAGCTTCTAGAAGGTTTACATGATTTCTTAAAAAACACGAGTTTTTAGAAAATGTGTTTTATTTCATAAATGGAATCAACAAAGTATGCACATTCTACGTCATAACGATTTCTATAGTTTGCGCATGCATCCGGAAATAAGAAAAGCTTAATTCCACCATTTTTTAAAATCACAACTTCTAGAAGGTTTACATGATTTCGTAAAACTTAAATAATGAATTTCTATAGTTTGCGCATGCGTCCGGAAATAAGAAAAGCTTACTTCCCCCATTTTTTAAAATCACAACTTCTAGAAGGTTTACATGATTTCTTAAAAAACACGAGTTTTTAGAAAATGTATTTTATTTCATAAATGGAATCAACAAAGTATGCACATTCTACGTCATAACGACTTTCTATAGTTTGCGGATGCGTCCGGAAATAAGAAAAGCTTACTTCCACCGTTTTTTAAAATCACAGCTTCTAGAAGGTTTACATGATTTCGTAAAAAACACGAGTTTTTAGAAAATGTGTTTTATTTCAAAAATGGAATCTACAAAGTATGCACATTCTATGTCATAACGACTTTCTATAGTTTGCGGATGCGTCCGGAAATAAGAAAAGCTTACTTCCACCGTTTTTTAAAATCACAGCTTCTAGAAGGTTTACATGATTTCGTAAAAAACACGAGTTTTTAGAAAATGTGTTTTATTTCAAAAATGGAATCTACAAAGTATGCACATTCTACGTCGTAATGACTTTCTATAGTTTGCGCATGCGTCCGGAAATAAGAAAAGCTTACTACCCCCGTTTTTTAAAATCACAGCTTCTAGACGTTTTACATGATTTCTTAAAAAGCACGAGTTTTTAGAAAATGTGTTTTATTTCATAAATGGAATCAACAAAGTATGCACATTCTACGTCATAACGATTTCTATAGTTTGTGCATGCATCCGAAAATAAGAAAAGCTTACTTCCACCGTTTTTTAAAATCACAGCTTCTAGAAGGTTTACATGATTTCTTAAAAAACACGAGTTTTTAGAAAATGTGTTTTATTTCATAAATGGAATCAACAAAGTATGCACATTCTACGTCATAACGACTTTCTATAGTTTACGCATGCGTTCGGAAATAAGAAAAGCTTGCTTCCACCGTTTTTTAAAATCACGGCTTCTAGAAGGTTTACATGATTTCGTAAAAAACACAAGTTTTTAGAAAATGTGTTTTATTTCTTAAATGGAATCTACAAAGTATGCACATTCTACGTCATAATGACCTTATATAGTTTGTGCATGCGTCCGGAAATAAGAAAAGCTTACTTCCACCGTTTTTTAAAATCACAGCTTCTACAAGGATTACATGATTTCGTCAAAAACACGAGTTTTTAGAAAATGTGTTTTATTTCATAAATGGAATCTACAAAGTATGCACATTCTACGTCATAACGACTTTCTATAGTTTGCGCATGCGTCTGGAAATAAGAAAAGCTTACTTCCCCCGTTTTTTAAAATCACAGCTTCTAGAAGGTTTACATGATTTCGTAAAAAACACGAGTTTTTAGAAAATGTGTTTTATTTCAAAAATGGAATCTAAAAAGTATGCACATTCTACGTCGTAATGACTTTCTATAGTTTGCGCATGCGTCCAGAAATAAGAAAAGCTTACTACCCCCGTTTTTTAAAATCACAGCTTCTAGACGTTTTACATGATTTCTTAAAAAGCACGAGTTTTTAGAAAATGTGTTTTATTTCATAAATGGAATCAACAAAGTATACACATTCTATGTCATAACGATTTCTATAGTTTGCGCATGCATCCGGAAATAAGAAAAGCTTACTTCCACCGTTTTTTAAAATCACAGCTTCTAGAAGGTTTACATGATTTCGTAAAAAACACAAGTTTTTAGAAAATGTGTTTTATTTCATAAATGGAATCTACAAAGTATGCACATTCTACGTCATAATGACTTTCTATAGTTTGCGCATTTGTCCGGAAATAAGAAAAGCTTACTTCCACGGTTTTTTAAAATCACAGCTTATAGAAGGTTTACACGATTTCGTAAAAAACACATGTTTTTAGAAAATGTGTTTTATTTCATAAATGGAATCAACAAAGTATGCACATTCTAAGTCATAATAAGTTTCTATAGTTTTCCCATGCGTTTGGAAATAAGAAAACATTACTTCCCCCGTTTTTTAAAATCATAGCTTCTAGAAGGTTTACATGATTTCTTAAAAAACATGAGTTTTTAGAAAATGTGTTTTATTTCATAAATAGAATCTACAAAGTATGCACATTTTACGTCATGATGACTTTCTATAGTTTGCGCATGCGTCCGGAAATAAGAAAAGCTTACTTCCACCGTTTTTTAAAATCACAGCTTGTAGAAGGTTTACATGATTTCGTAAAAAACACGAGTTTTTAGAAAATGTGATTTATTTCATAAATGGAATCTACAAAGTATGCACATTCTACGTTATAACGACATTCTATAGCTTGCACATGCGTCCGGAAATAAGAAAAGCTTACTTCCACTGTTTTTTAAAATCACAACTTCTAGAAGGTTTACATGATTTCGTAAAAAACACGAGTTTTTAGAAAATGTGTTTTATTTAATAAATGGAATCTACAAAGTATGCACATTCTACGTAAAAACGACTTTCTATAGTTTGCGCATGCGTTTGGAAATAAGAAAAGCTTACTTCCACCGTTTTCTAAAATCACAGCTTCTAGAAGGTTTACATGATTTCGTCAAAAACATGAGTTTTTAGAAAATGTGTTTTATTTCATAAATGGAATCTACAAAGTATGGACATTCCACGTCATAACGACTTTATATAGTTTGCGCATGCGTCCGGAAATAAGAAAAGCTTACTTCCACAGTTTTTTAAAATCACAGCTTCTAGAAGGTTTACATGATTTCGTAAAAAACACATGTTTTTAGAAAATGTGTTTTATTTCATAAATGGAATCGACAAAGTATGCACATTCTATGTCATAACGACTTTCTATAGTTTGCGGATGCGTCCGGAAATAAGAAAAGCTTACTTCCACCGTTTTTTAAAATCACAGCTTCTGGAAAGTTTACATGATTTCGTAAAAAACACGAGTTTTTAGAAAATGTGTTTTACTTCATAAATGGAATCTACAAAGTATGCACATTCTACGTCATAACGACTTTCTATAGTTTGCGCATGCGTTTAGAAATAAGAAGAGTTTACTTCCCTTGTTTTTTAAAATCACAGCTTCTAGAAGGTTTACATGATTTCTTAAAAAACACGAGTTTTTAGAAAATGTGTTTTATTTCATAAATGGAATCAACAAAGTATGCACATTCTACGTCATAACAATTTCTATAGTTTGCGCATGCATCCGGAAATAAGAAAAGCTTACTTCCACTGTTTTTTAAAATCACAACTTCTAGAAAGTTTACATGATTTCTTAAAAAACACGAGTTTTTAGAAAATATGTTTTATTTCATAAATGGAATCAACAAAGTATGCACATTCTACGTCATAACGACTTTCTATAGTTTACGCATGCGTCCAGAAACAAGAAAAGCTTACTTCCACCGTTTTTTAAAATCACAGCTTCTAGAAGGTTTACATGATTTCGTAAAAAACGCGAGTTTTTAGAAAATGTGTTTTATTTCATAAATGGAATCTAAAAAGTATGCACATTCTACATCATAATGACTTTCTATAGTTTGTGCATGCGTCCAGAAATAAGAAAAGCTTACTTCCCCCGTGTTTTAAAATCACAGCTTCTAGAAGGTTTACATGATTTCTTAAAAAACATGAGTTTTTAGAAAATGTGTTTTATTTCATAAATGGAATCAACAAAGTATGCACATTCTACGTCATAACGACTTTCTATAGTTTGCGCATGCATCCGGAAATAAGAAAAGCTTACTTCCACCGTTTTTTAAAATCACAGCTTCTAGAAGGTTTACATGATTTCGTAAAAAACAAGAGTTTTTAGAAAATGTGATTTATTTCATAAATGAAATCTACAAAGTATGCACATTCTACGTCATAACGAATTTCTATAGTTTGCGCATGCGTCCGGAAATAAGAAAAGCTTACTTCCACCGTTTTTTAAAATCAAAGCTTCTATAAGGTTTACATGATTTCATAAAAAACACGAGTTTTTAGAAAATCTGTTTTATTTAATAAATGGAATCTACAAAGTATGCACATTCTATGTAAAAACAACTTTCTATAGTTTGCGCATGCGTTTGGAAATAAAAAAAGGCTTACTTCCACCGTTTTCTAAAATCACAGCTTCTAGAAGGTTTATATGATTTCGTAAAAAACATGAGTTTTTAGAAAATGTGTTTTATTTCATAAATGGAATCTACAAAGTATGCACATTCTACGTCATAACGACTTTCTATAGTTTGCGCATGCGTCCGGAAATAAGAAAAGCTTACTTCCACCGTTTTTTAAAATCACAGCTTCTAGAAGGTTTACATGATTTCGTAAAAAACACTTGTTTTTAGAAAATGTGTTTTATTACATAAATGGAATCTACAAAGTATGCACATTCTACATCATAACGACTTTCTATAGTTTGCGCATGCGTCCGGAAATAAGAAAAGCTTACTTCCCCCTTTTTTTAAAATCATAGCTTCTAGAAGGTTTACATGATTTCTTAAAAAACACGAGTTTTTAGAAAATATCTTTTATTTCATAAATGGAATCAACAAAGTATGCACATTCTACGTCATAACGACTTTCTATAGTTTGCGGATGCATCCGAAAATAAGAAAAGCTTACTTCCACCATTTTTTAAAATCACAGCTTCTAGAAGGTTTACATGATTTCGTAAAAAACACGAGTTTTTAGAAAATGTGTTTTATTTCATAAATGGAATCTACAAAGTATGCACATTCTACGTCATAATGACTTTCTATAGTTTGCGCATGCGTCCGGAAATAAGAAAAGCTTACTTCCCCCGTTTTTTAAAATCACACCTTCTAGAAGGTTTACATGATTTCTTAAAAAACATGATTTTTTAGAAAATGTGTTTTATTTCATAAATGGAATCAACAAAGTATGCAGATTCTACGTCATAATGACTTTCTATAGTTTGCGCATGCGTCTGGAAATAAGAAAAGCTTACCTCCCCCGTTTTTTAGAATCACAGATTCTAGAAGGTTTACATGGTTTCGTAAAAAACATGAGTTTTTAGAAAATGTGTTTTATTTCATAAATAGAATCGACAAAGTATGCACATTCTACATCATAACGACTTTCTATAGTTTGCGAATGCGTCCGGAAATAAGAAAAGCTCACTTCCACCGTTTTTTAAAATCACAGCTTCTAGAAGGTTTACATGATTTCGTAAAAAACACGAGTTTTTATAAAATGTGTTTTATTTCATAAATGGAATCAACAAAGTATGCACATTCTACGTCGTAATGACTTTCATAGTTTGCGCATGCATCCGGAAATAAGAAAAGCTTACTTCCCCCGTTTTTTAAAATCACAGCTTCTAGAAGTTTTACATGATTTCTTAAAAAGCACGAGTTTTTAGAAAATGTTTTTTATTTCATAAATGGAATCAACAAAGTATGCACATTCTACGTCATAACGATTTCTATAGTTTGCGCATGCATCCGGAAATAAGAAAAGCTTACTTCAACCGTTTTTTAAAATCACAGCTTCTAGAAGGTTTACATGATTTCTTAAAAAACACGATTTTTTAGAAAATGTGTTTTATTTCATAAATGGAATCAACAAGTATGCACATTCTACGTCATAACGACTTTCTATAGTGTACTCATGCATCCGGAAATAAGAAAAGCTTACTTCCACCGTTTTTTAAAATCACAGCTTCTAGAAGGTTTACATGATTTCGTAAAAAACGCGAGTTTTTAGAAAATGTGTTTTATTTCATAAATGGAATCTACAAAGTATGCACATTCTACATCATAATGACTTTCTATAGTTTGTGCATGCGTCCAGAAATAAGAAAAGCTTACTTCCCCAGTGTTTTAAAATCACAGCTTCTAGAAGGTTTACATGATTTCTTAAAAAACATGAGTTTTTAGAAAATGTGTTTTATTTCATAAATGGAATCAACAAAGTATGCACATTCTACGTCATAACGACTTTCTATAGTTTGCGCATGCGTCCGGAAATAAGAAAAGCTTACTTCCACCGTTTTTTAAAATGACAGCTTCTAGAAGGTTTACATGATTTGGTAAAAAACACTAGTTTTTAGAAAATGTGTTTTATTTCATAAATGGAATCTACAAAGTATGCACATTCTATGTGATAACGACTTTCTATAGTTTGTGCATGCGTCTGGAAATAAGAAAAGCTTACTTCCCCCATTTTTTAAAATCACAGCTTCTAGAAGGTTTACATGATTTCTTAAAAAACTGGAGTTTTTAGAAAATGTGTTTTATTTCATAAATGGAATCAACAAAGTATGCACATTCTATGTCATAATGCCTTTCTATAGTTTGCGCATGCGTTTGGAAATAAGAAAAGCTTACTTCCCCCGTTTTTAAAATCACAGCTTCTAGAAGGTTTACATGATTTCTTAAAAACACGAGTTTTTAGAAAATGTGTTTTATTTCATAAATGGAATCAAGAAAGTATGCACATTCTACGTCATAACGACTTTCTATAGTTTGCGCATGCGTCCAGAAATAAGAAAAGCTTACTTCCACCGTTTTTTAAAATCACAGCTTCTAGAAGGTTTACATGATTTCGTCAAAAACACGAGTTTTTAGAAAATATGTTTTATTTCATAAATGGAATGTAAAAAGTATGCACATTCTATGTCATAACGACTTTCTATAGTTTGCGCATGCGTTTGGAAATAAGAAAAGCATACTTCCACCGTTTTTTAAAATCACAGCTTCTAGAAGATTTACATGATTTCTTAAAAAACACGAGTTTTTAGAAAATATGTTTTATTTCATAAATGGAATCTACAAAGTATGTACATTCTACGTCATAACGATTTTCTATAGTTTGCGCATGCGTTTGGAAATAAGAAAAGCTTACTTCCCTCGTTTTTTAAAATCACAGCTTCTAGAAGGTTTACATGATTTCTTAAAAAACACGAGTTATTAGAAAATGTGTTTTATTTCATAAATAGAATCTACAAAGTATGCACATTCTACGTCATAACGAATTTCTATAGTTTGCGCATGCGTCCGGAAATAAGAAAAGCTTACTTCCACCATTTTTTAAAATCACAGCTTCTAGAAGGTTTACACTATTTCTTAAAAAACACGAGTTTTTAGAAAATGTGTTTTATTTCATAAATGGAATCTACAAAGTATGCACATTCTACTTCATAACGACTTTCTATAGTTTGCGCATGCGTCCAGAAATAAGAAAAGCTTACTTCCCCCGTTTTTTAAAATCACAGCTTCTAGAAGGTTTACATGATATCGTAAAAAACATGAGTTTTTAGAAAATGTGTTTTTTTTCATAAATGGAATCAACAAAGTATGCACATTCTACATCATAACGACTTTCTATAGTTTGCGCATGCGTCCGGAAATAAGAAAAGCTTACTTCAACCATTTTTTAAAATCACAGCTTCTAGAAGGTTTACACTATTTCTTAAAAAACACGAGTTTTTAGAAAATGTGTTTTATTTCATAAATGGAATCTACAAAGTATGCACATTCTACTTCATAATGACTTTCTATAGTTTGCGCATGCGTCCAGAAATAAGAAAAGCTTACTTCCCCCGTTTTTTAAAATCACAGCTTCTAGAAGGTTTACATGATATCGTAAAAAACATAAGTTTTTAGAAAATGTGTTTTATTTCATCAATTGAATCTACAAAGTATGCACATTCTACGTCATAACGACTTTCTATAGTTTGCGCATGCGTCCGGAAATAAGAAAAGCTTACTTCCACCGTTTTTTAAAATCACAGCTCCTAGAAGGTTTACATGATTTCGTAGAAAACACGAGTTTTTAGAAAATGGGATTTATTTCATAAATGGAATCAAAGAGTATGCACATTCTACGTCATAACGACTTTCTATAGTTTGCGCATACGTCCGGAAATAAGAAAAGCTTACTTCCCCCATTTTCTTAAATCACTGCTTCTAGAAGGTTTACATGATTTCTTAAAAAACACGAGTTTTTAGAAGAAAAAAAATTATTTCATAAATGGAATCAACAAAGTATGCAGATTCTATGTCATAACGAATTTCTATAGTTTGCGCATGCGTCCGGAAATAAGAAAAGCTTACCTCCCCCGTTTTTTAATATCACAGATTCTAGAAGGTTTATATGATTTCTTAAAAAACACGAGTTTATATAAAATGTGTTTTATTTCATAAATGGAATCAACAAAGTATGCACATTCTACGTCATAACGGCTTTCTATAGTTTGCGCATGCGTCCGGAAATAAGAAAAGCTTACTTCCACCATTTTTTAAAATCACAGCTTCTAGAAGATTTACATGATTTCGTAAAAAACACAAGTTTTTAGAAAATGTGATTTATTTCATAAATGGAATCTACAAAGTATGCACATTCTACGTCATAACGACTTTCTATAGTTTGCGCATGCGTCCGGAAATAAGAAAAGCTTACTTCCACCGTTTTTTAAAATCACAGCTTCTAGAAGGTTTACATGATTTCGTAAAAAACACGAGTTTTTAGAAAATGTGTTTTATTTAATAAATGCAATCTACAAAGTATGCACATTCTACGTAAAAAGGACTTTCTATAGTTTGCGCATGCGTTTGGAAATAAGAAAAGCTTACTTCCACCGTTTTCTAAAATCACAACTTCTAGAAGGTTTACATGATTTCGTAAAAAACATGAGTTTTTAGAAAATGTGTTTTATTTCATAAATGCAATCAACAAGTATGCACATTCTACGTCATAACGAGTTTGTATAGTTTGCGCATGCGTCCGGAAATAAGAAAAGCTTACTTCCACCGTTTTTTAAAATCACAGCTTCTAGAAGGTTTACATGATTTCGTAAAAAACACGAGTTTTATGAAAATGTGTTTTATTTCATAAATGGAATCTACAAAGTATGCACATTCTACGTCATAACGACTTTCTATAGTTTGCGCATGCGTCCGGAAATAAGAAAAGCTTTCTTCCACCGTTTTTTAAAATCACAGCTTCTAGAAGGTTTACATGATTTCCTAAAAAACACGAGTTTTTAGAAAATGTGTTTTGTTTCATAAATGGAATCTACAAAGTATGCACATTCTACGTCATAACGACTTTCTATAGTTTTCGCATGCGTCCGGAAATAAGAAAAGCTTACCTCCATCGTTTTTTAAAATCACAGCTTCTTGGAGGTTTACATCATTTCATAAAAAACACGAGTTTTTAGAAAATGTGTTTTATTTCATAAATGGAATCTGCAAAGTATGCACATTCTACGTCATAACGACTTTCGATAGTTTGCGCATGCGTTTGGAAATAAGAAAAGCTTACTTCCCCCGTTTTTTAAAATCACAGCTTCTAGAAGGTTTACATGATTTCTTAAAAAACACAAGTTATTAGAAAATGTGTTTTATTTCATAAAAGGAATCAACAAAGTATGCACATTCTACGTCATAACAACTTTCTATAGGTTGCGCATGCATCCAGAAATAAGAAAAGCTTACTTCCACCGTTTTTTAAAGTCACAGCTTCTAGAAGGTTTACATGATTTCGTAAAAAACACGAGTTTTTAGAAAATGTGTTTTATTTCATAAATTGAATCTACAAAGTATGCACATTCTACATCATAACGACTTTCTATAGTTTGCGCATACGTCCGGAAATAAGAAAAGCTTACTTCCCCCGTTTTTTAAAATCATAGCTTCTAGAAGGTTTACATGATTTCGTAAAAAACACGAGTTTTTAGAAAATGTGTTTTATTTCATAAATGGAATCTACAAAGTATGCACATTCTACGTCATAATGACTTTCTATAGTTTGCGCATGCGTCCGGAAATAAGAAAAGCTTACTTCCCCCGTTTTTTAAAATCACACCTTCTAGAAGGTTTACATGATTTCTTAAAAAACATGATTTTTTAGAAAATGTGTTTTATTTCATAAATGGAATCAACAAAGTATGCAGATTCTACGTCATAATGACTTTCTATAGTTTTGCGCATGCGTCTGGAAATAAGAAAAGCTTACATCCCCCGTTTTTTAGAATCACAGATTCTAGAAGGTTTACATGGTTTCGTAAAAAACATGAGTTTTTAGAAAATGTGTTTTATTTCATAAATAGAATCGACAAGTATGCACATTCTACATCATAACGACTTTCTATAGTTTGCGAATGCGTCCGGAAATAAGAAAAGCTCACTTCCACCGTTTTTTAAAATCACAGCTTCTAGAAGGTTTACATGATTTCGTAAAAAACACGAGTTTTTATAAAATGTGTTTTATTTCATAAATGGAATCTACAAAGTATGCACATTCTACGTCATAATGACTTTCTATTGTTTGTGCATGCGTCCGGAAATAAGAAAAGATTACTTCCCCCATTTTTTAAAATCACAGCTTCTAGAAGGTTTACATGATTTGGTAAAAAACACGAGTTTTTAGAAAATGTGTTTTATTACATAAATGGAATCTACAAAGTATGCACATTCTATGTCATAACGACTTTCTATAGTTTGCGCATGCGTCCGGAAATAAGAAAAGCTTACTTCCCCCGTTTTCTAAAATCACAGCTTCTAGAAGGTTTATATGATTTCTTAAAAAACACGAGTTTTTAGAAAATGTGTTTTATTTCATAAATGGAATCTACAAAGTATGCACATTCTAGCGCATAACGACCTTCTATAGTTTGTGCATGCGTCCGGAAATAAGAAAAGCTTACTTCCCCCGTTTTTTAAAATCACAGCTTCTAGAATGTTTACATGATTTCTTAAAAAACACAAGTTTTTAGAAAATGTATTTTATTTCATAAATGGAATCAACAAAGTATGCACATTCTACGTCATAATGACTTTCTATAGGTTGCGCATGCATCCGGAAATAAGAAAAGATTACTTCCACCGTTGTTTAAAATCACAGCTTCTAGAAGGTTTACATGATTTCGTAAAAAACACGAGTTTTTAGAAAATGTGTTTTATTTCATAAATGGAATCTACAAAGTATGCACATTCTACGTCATAATGACTTTCTATAGTTTGCGCATGCGTCCGGAAATAAGAAAAGCTTACTTCCCCCATTTTTTAAAATCACAGCTTCTAGAAGGTTTACATGATTTCGTAAAAAACACGAGTTTTTAGAAAATGTGTTTTATTTCATAAATGGAATCTACAAAGTATGCACATTCTACGTCATAACGACTTTCTATAGTTTGTGCATGCATCCGGAAATAAGAAAAGCATACTTCCCCCGTTTTTTAAAATCACAGCTTCTAGAAGGTTTACATGATTTCTTAAAAAACACGAGTTTTTAGAAAATGTGTTTTATTTCATAAATGGAATCAACAAAGTATGCACATTCTACGTCATAACGACTTTCTATAGTTTGCGCATGCGTTTGAAAATAAGAAAAGCTTACTTCCCCCGTTTTTTAAAGTCACAGCTTCTAGAAGGTTTACATGATTTCTTAAAAAACACGAGTTTTTAGAAAATGTGTTTTATTTCATCAATGGAATCAACAAAGTATGTACATTCTACGTCATAACGACTTTCTATAGTTTGCGCATGCGTCCGGAAATAAGAAAAGCTTACTTCCACCGTTTTTTAAAATCACAGCTTCTAGAAGGTTTACATGATTTCGTAAAAAAAATGTTCTTAGAAAATGTGTTTTATTTCATAAATGCAATCAACAAGTATGCACATTCTACGTCATAACGAGTTTCTATAGTTTGCGGATGCGTCCGGAAATGAGAAAAGCTTACTTCCACCGTTTTTTTAAAATCACAGCTTTTAGAAGGTTTACATGATTTCGTAAAAATCACGAGTTTTTAGAAATGTGTTTTATTTCATAAATGGAATCTACAAAGTATGCACATTCTACGTCATAACGACTTTCTATAGTTTGCGCATGCATCCAGAAATAAGAAAAGCTTTCTTCCACCGTTTTTTAAAATCACAGCTTCTAGAGGGTTTACATGATTTCGTAAAAAACACGAGTTTTTAGAGAATGTGTTTTATATCATAAATGGAATCTACAAAGTATGCACATTCTACGTCATAACGACTTTCTATAGTTTGCGCATGCGTCCGGAAATAAGAAAAGCTTACTTCCACCATTTTTTAAAATCACAGCTTCTAGGAGGTTTACATGATTTCTTAAAAAACGCGAGTTTTTAGAAAATGTGTTTTATTTCATAAATGGAATCTACAAAGTATGCACATTCTACGTCATAATGAATTTCTATAGTTTGCGCATGCGTTTGGAAATAAGAAAAGCTTACTTCCCCCGTTTTTTAAAATCACAGCTTCTAGAAGGTTTACATGATTTCTTAAAAAACACAAGTTATTAGAAAATGTGTTTTATTTGATAAATGGAATCAACAAAGTATGCACATTCTACGTCATAACGACTTTCTATAGGTTGCGCATGCATCCGGAAATAAGAAAAGCTTACTTCCACCGTTTTTTAAAATCACAGCTTCTAGAAGGTTTACATGATTTCGTAAAAAACACGAGATTTTAGAAAATGTGTTTTATTTCATAAATTGAATCTACAAAGTATGCACATTCTACATCATAACGACTTTCTATAGTTTGCGCATACGTCCGGAAATAAGAAAAGCTTACTTCCCCCGTTTTTTAAAGTCATAGCTTCTAGAAGGTTTACATGATTTCGTAAAAAACACGAGTTTTTAGAAAATGTGTTTTATTTCATAAATGGAATCTACAAAGTATGCACATTCTATGTCATAACGACTTTCTATAGTTTGCGCATGCGTCCGGAAATAAGAAAAGCTTACTTCCCCCGTTTTCTAAAATCACAGCTTCTAGAAGGTTTATATGATTTCTTAAAAAACACGAGTTTTTGGAAAATGTGTTTTATTTCATAAATGGAATCTACAAAGTATGCACATTCTACGTCATAACGACCTTCTATAGTTTGTGCATGCGTCCGTAAATAAGAAAAGCTTACTTCCCCCGTTTTTTAAAATCACAGCTTCTAGAAGGTTTACATGATTTCTTAAAAAACACAAGTTTTTAGAAAATGTGTTTTATTTCATAAATGGAATCAACAAAGTATGCACATTCTACGTCATAATCACTTTCTATAGGTTGTGCATGCGTCCGGAAATAAGAAAGGCTTACTTCCACCGTTGTTTAAAATCACAGCTTCTAGAAGGTTTACATGATTTCGTAAAAAACACGACTTTTTAGAAAATGTGTTTTCTTTCATAAATGGAATCTACAAAGTATGCACATTCTACGTCATAATGACTTTCTATAGTTTGCACATGCGTCCGGAAATAAGAAAATCTTACTTCCCCCGTTTTTTAAAATCACAGCTTCCAGAAGGTTTACATGATTTCTTAAAAAAAAGGATTTTTTAGAAAATGTGTTTTATTTCATAAATGGAATCAACAAAGAATGCAGATTCTACGTCATAACGACTTTCTATAGTTTGCGCATGCGTCCGCAAATAAGAAAAGCTTACCTCCCCCGTTTTTTAAAATCACAGATTCTAGAATGTTTACATGGTTTCGTAAAAAACACGAGTTTTTAGAAAATGTGTTTTATTTCATAAATAGAATCGACAAAGTATGCACATTCTACGTCATAACGACTTTCTATAGTTTGCGCATGCGTCCGGAAATAAGAAAAACTCACTTCCACCATTTTTTAAAATCACAGCTTCTAGAAGGTTTACATGATTTCGTAAAAAACACGAGTTTTTATAAAATGTGTTTTATTTCATAAATGGAATCTACAAAGTATGCACATTCTACGTCATAATGACTTTCTATAGTTTGTGCATGCGTCCGGAAATAAGAAAAGATTACTTCCCCCGTTTTTTAAAATCACCGCTTCTAGAAGGTTTACATGTTTTAGTAAAAAACACGAGTTTTTAGAAAATGTGTTTTATTACATAAATGGAATCTACAAAGTATGCACATTCTACGTCATAATGACTTTCTATAATTTGCGCATGCGTCAGGAAATAAGAAAAGCTTACTTCCCCTGTTTTCTAAAATCACAGTTTCTAGAAGGTTTATATGATTTCTTAAAAAAACACGAGTTTTTAGAAAATGTGTTTTATTTCATAAATGGAATCTACAAAGTATGCACATTCTACGTCATAACGACCTTCTATAGTTTGTGCATGCAACCGGAAATAAGAAAAGCTTACTTCCCCGTTTTTTAAAATCACAGCTTCTAGAAGGTTTACATGATTTCTTAAAAAACACGAGTTTTTAGAAAATGTGTTTTATTTCATAAATGGAATCAACAAAGTATGCACATTCTACGTCATAACGACTTTCTATAGTTTGCGGATGCATTTGGAAATAAGAAAAGCTTACTTCCCCCATTTTTTAAAATCACAGCTACTAGAAGGTTTACATGATTTCTTAAAAAACACAAGTTTTTAGAAAATGTGTTTTATTTCATAATTGGAATCAACAAAGTATGTACATTCTACGTCATAACGACTTTCTATAGTTTGCGCATTTGTCCGGAAATAAGAAAAGCTAACTTCCAGCGTTTTTTAAAAATACAGCTTCTAGAAGGTTTACATGATTTCGTAGAAAACATGATTTTTTATAAAATGTGTTTTATTTCATAAATGGAATCAAAAAAGTATGCACATTCTACGTCATAACGACTTTCTATAGTTTGCGCATGCGTCCAGAAATAAGAAAAGCTTACTTCCACTGTTTTTTAAAATCACAGCTTCTAGAAGGTTTACATGATTTCGTAAAAAACACGAGTTTTTAGAAAATGTGTTTTATTTCATAAATGGAATCTACAAAGTATGCACATTCTACGTCATAACGACCTTCTATAGTTTGTTCATGCATCCGGAAATAAGAAAAGCTTACTTCCCCCATTTTTTAAAATCACAGCTTCTAGAGGGTTTACATGATTTCTTAAAAAACACGAGTTTTTAGAAAATGTGTTTTATTTCATAAATGGAATCAACAAAGTATGCACATTCTACGTCATAATGACTTTCTATAGTTTGCGGATGCATTTGCTAATAAGAAAAGCTTACTTCCCCCATTTTTTAAAATCACAGCTTCTCGAAGGTTTACATGATTTCTTAAAAAACACAAGTTTTTAGAAAATGTGTTTTATTTCATAATTGGAATCAACAAAGTATGTACATTCTACGTCATAACGACTTTCTATAGTTTGCGCATGCGTCCGGAAATAAGAAAAGCTTACTTCCACCGTTTTTTAAAATGACAGCTTCTAGAAGGTTTACATGATTTCGTAAAAAACATGAGTTTTTAGAAAATATGTTTTATTTCATAAATGGAATCAACAAAGTATGCACATTCTACGTCATAACGACTTTCTATAGTTTGCGCATGCGTCCAGAAATAAGAAAAGCTTACTTCCACTGTTTTTTAAAATCACAGCTTCTAGAAGGTTTACATGATTTCGTAAAAAACACGAGTTTTTAGAAAATCTGTTTTATTTCATAAATGGAATCTACAAAGTATGCACATTCTACATCATAACGACTTTCTATAGTTTGCGCATGCGTCCGGAAATAAGAAAAGCTTACTTCCCCCATTTTTTAAAATCACAGCTTCTAGAAGGTTTACATGATTTCTTAAAAAACACGAGTTTTTAGAAAATGTGTTTTATTTCATAAATGGAATCAACAAAGTATACACATTCTACGTCATAACGACTTTCTATAGTTTTCCCATGCGTTTGAAAATAAGAAAAGCTTACTTCCCCCGTTTTTTAAAATCACAGCTTCTAGAAGGTTTACATGATTTCATAAAAAACACGAGTTTTTAGAAAATGTGTTTTATTTCATAAATGGAATCTACAAAGTATGCACATTCTACGTCATAATGACTTTCTATAGTTTGCGCATGCGTCCGGAAATAAGAAAAGCTTACTTCCCCCATTTTTTAAAATCACAACTTCTAGAAGGTTTACATGATTTCGTAAAAAACACGAGTTTTTAGAAAATGTGTTTTATTTCATCAATGGAATCTACAAAGTATGCACATTCTACGTCATAACGACTTTCTATAGTTTGTGCATGCATCCGGAAATAAGAAAAGCATACTTCCCCTGTTTTTTAAAATCACAGCTTCTAGAAGGTTTACATGATTTCTTAAAAAACACGAGTTTTTAGAAAATGTGTTTTATTTCATAAATGGAATCAACAAAGTATGCACATTCTACGTCATAACGACTTTCTATAGTTTGCGCATGCGTTTGAAAATAAGAAAAGCTTACTTCCCCCGTTTTTTAAAGTCACAGCTTCTAGAAGGTTTACATGATTTCTTAAAAAACACGAGTTTTTAGAAAATGTGTTTTATTTCATCAATGGAATCAACAAAGTATGTACATTCTACGTCATAACGACTTTCTATAGTTTGCGCATGCGTCCGGAAATAAGAAAAGCTTACTTCCACCGTTTTTTAAAATCACAGCTTCTAGAAGGTTTACATGATTTCCTAAAAGACACGAGTTTTTAGGAAATGTGTTTTATTTCATAAATGTAATCTACAAAGTATGCACATTCTACTTCATAACGACTTTCTATAGTTTGCGCATGCGTTTGGAAATAAGAAAAGCTTACTTCCCCCGTTTATTAAAATCACAACTTCTAGAAGGTTTACATGATTTCGTAAAAAACATGAGTTTTTAGAAAATGTGTTTTATTTCATAAATGGAATCAACAAAGTATGCACATTCTACGTCATAACGACTTTCTATAGTTTGCGGATGCATTTGCTAATAAGAAAAGCTTACTTCCCCCATTTTTTAAAATCACAGCTTCTCGAAGGTTTACATGATTTCTTAAAAAACACAAGTTTTTAGAAAATGTGTTTTATTTCATAATTGGAATCAACAAAGTATGTACATTCTACGTCATAACGACTTTCTATAGTTTGCGCATGCGTCCGGAAATAAGAAAAGCTTACTTCCTCCGTTTTTTAAAATGACAGCTTCTAGAATGTTTACATGATTTCCTAAAAGACACGAGTTTTTAGGAAATGTGTTTTATTTCATAAATGTAATCTACAAAGTATGCACATTCTACTTCATAACGACTTTCTATAGTTTTCCCATGCGTTTGGAAATAAGAAAAGCTTACTTCCCCCGTTTATTAAAATCACAACTTCTAGAAGGTTTACATGATTTCGTAAAAAACATGAGTTTTTAGAAAATGTGTTTTATTTCATAAATGGAATCAACAAAGTATGCACATTCTACGTCATAACGACTTTCTATAGTTTGCGGATGCATTTGCTAATAAGAAAATCTTACTTCCCCCATTTTTTAAAATCACAGCTTCTCGAAGGTTTACATGATTTCTTAAAAAACACAAGTTTTTAGAAAATGTGTTTTATTTCATAATTGGAATCAACAAAGTATGTACATTCTACGTCATAACGACTTTTTATAGTTTGCGCATGCGTCCGGAAATAAGAAAAGCTTACTTCCACCGTTTTTTAAAATGACAGCTTCTAGAAGGTTTACATGATTTCGTAAAAAACATGAGTTTTTAGAAAATGTGTTTTATTTCATAAATGGAATCAACAAAGTATGCACATTCTACGTCATAACGACTTTCTATAGTTTGCGCATGCGTCCAGAAATAAGAAAAGCTTACTTCCACAGTTTTTTAAAATCACAGCTTCTAGAAGGTTTACATGATTTCGTAAAAAACACGAGTTTTTAGAAAATGTGTTTTATTTCATAAATGGAATCTACAAAGTATGCACATTCTACATCATAACGACTTTCTATAGTTTGCGCATGCGTCCGGAAATAAGAAAAGCTTACTTCCCCCATTTTTTAAAATCACAGCTTCTAGAAGGTTTACATGATTTCTTAAAAAACACGAGTTTTTAGAAAATGTGTTTTATTTCATAAATGGAATCAACAAAGTATACACATTCTACGTCATAACGACTTTCTATAGTTTTCCCATGCGTTTGAAAATAAGAAAAGCTTACTTCCCCCGTTTTTTAAAATCACAGCTTCTAGAAGGTTTACATGATTTCATAAAAAACACGAGTTTTTAGAAAATGTGTTTTATTTCATAAATGGAATCTACAAAGTATGCACATTCTACGTCATAATGACTTTCTATAGTTTGCGCATGCGTCCGGAAATAAGAAAAGCTTACTTCCCCCATTTTTTAAAATCACAACTTCTAGAAGGTTTACATGATTTCGTAAAAAACACGAGTTTTTAGAAAATGTGTTTTATTTCATCAATGGAATCTACAAAGTATGCACATTCTACGTCATAACGACTTTCTATAGTTTGTGCATGCATCCGGAAATAAGAAAAGCATACTTCCCCTGTTTTTTAAAATCACAGCTTCTAGAAGGTTTACATGATTTCTTAAAAAACACGAGTTTTTAGAAAATGTGTTTTATTTCATAAATGGAATCAACAAAGTATGCACATTCTACGTCATAACGACTTTCTATAGTTTGCGCATGCGTTTGAAAATAAGAAAAGCTTACTTCCCCCGTTTTTTAAAGTCACAGCTTCTAGAAGGTTTACATGATTTCTTAAAAAACACGAGTTTTTAGAAAATGTGTTTTATTTCATCAATGGAATCAACAAAGTATGTACATTCTACGTCATAACGACTTTCTATAGTTTGCGCATGCGTCCGGAAATAAGAATAGCTTACTTCCACCGTTTTTTAAAATCACAGCTTCTAGAAGGTTTACATGATTTCCTAAAAGACACGAGTTTTTAGGAAATGTGTTTTATTTCATAAATGTAATCTACAAAGTATGCACATTCTACTTCATAACGACTTTCTATAGTTTGCGCATGCGTTTGGAAATAAGAAAAGCTTACTTCCCCCGTTTATTAAAATCACAACTTCTAGAAGGTTTACATGATTTCGTAAAAAACATGAGTTTTTAGAAAATGTGTTTTATTTCATAAATGGAATCAACAAAGTATGCACATTCTACGTCATAACGACTTTCTATAGTTTGCGGATGCATTTGCTAATAAGAAAAGCTTACTTCCCCCATTTTTTAAAATCACAGCTTCTCGAAGGTTTACATGATTTCTTAAAAAACACAAGTTTTTAGAAAATGTGTTTTATTTCATAATTGGAATCAACAAAGTATGTACATTCTACGTCATAACGACTTTCTATAGTTTGCGCATGCGTCCGGAAATAAGAAAAGCTTACTTCCACCGTTTTTTAAAATGACAGCTTCTAGAAGGTTTACATGATTTCCTAAAAGACACGAGTTTTTAGGAAATGTGTTTTATTTCATAAATGTAATCTACAAAGTATGCACATTCTACTTCATAACGACTTTCTATAGTTTGCCCATGCGTTTGGAAATAAGAAAAGCTTACTTCCCCCGTTTATTAAAATCACAACTTCTAGAAGGTTTACATGATTTCGTAAAAAACATGAGTTTTTAGAAAATGTGTTTTATTTCATAAATGGAATCAACAAAGTATGCACATTCTACGTCATAACGACTTTCTATAGTTTGCGGATGCATTTGCTAATAAGAAAATCTTACTTCCCCCATTTTTTAAAATCACAGCTTCTCAAAGGTTTACATGATTTCTTAAAAAACACAAGTTTTTAGAAAATGTGTTTTATTTCATAATTGGAATCAACAAAGTATGTACATTCTACGTCATAACTACTTTTTATAGTTTGCGCATGCGTCCGGAAATAAGAAAAGCTTACTTCCACCGTTTTTTAAAATGACAGCTTCTAGAAGGTTTACATGATTTCGTAAAAAACATGAGTTTTTAGAAAATGTGTTTTATTTCATAAATGGAATCAACAAAGTATGCACATTCTACGTCATAACGACTTTCTATAGTTTGCGCATGCGTCCAGAAATAAGAAAAGCTTACTTCCACAGTTTTTTAAAATCACAGCTTCTAGAAGGTTTACATGATTTCGTAAAAAACACGAGTTTTTAGAAAATGTGTTTTATTTCATAAATGGAATCTACAAAGTATGCACATTCTACATCATAACGACTTTCTATAGTTTGCGCATGCGTCCGGAAATAAGAAAAGCTTACTTCCCCCATTTTTTAAAATCACAGCTTCTAGAAGGTTTACATGATTTCTTAAAAAACATGAGTTTTTAGAAAATGTGTTTTATTTCATAAATGGAATCAACAAAATATGCACATTCTACGTCATAACGACTTTCTATAGTTTTCCCATGCGTTTGAAAATAAGAAAAGCTTACTTCCCCCTTTTTTTAAAATCACAGCTTCTAGAAGGTTTACATGATTTCTTAAAAAACACGAGTTTTTAGAAAATGTGTTTTATTTCATCAATGGAATCAACAAAGTATGTACATTCTACTTCATAACGACTTTCTATAGTTTGCGCATGCGTCCGGAAATAATAAAAGCTTACTTCCACCGTTTTTTAAAATCACAACTTCTAGAAGCTTTACATGATTTCGTAAAAAACACGAGTTTTTAGAAAATGTGTTTTATTTCATCAATGGAATTTACAAAGTATGCACATTCTACGTCATAACGAGTTTCTATAGTTGGCGCATGCGTCCGGAAATAAGAAACCCTTACTTCCACCATTTTTTAAAATCACAGCTTCTACAAGCTTTACATGATTTCGAAAAAACATGAGTTTTTAGAAAATGTGTTTTATTTCATAAATGGAATCTAGAAAGTATGCACATTCTACGTCATAACGACTTTCTATAGTTTGCGCATGCATCCGGAAATAAGAAAAGCATACTTCCCCCGATTTTTAAAATCACAGCTTCTAGAAGCTTTACATGATTTCTTAAAAAACACGAGTTTTTAGAAAATGTGTTTTATTTCATAAATGGAATCAACAAAGTATGCACATTCTACGTCATAACGACTTTCTATAGTTTTCCCATGCGTTTGAAAATTAGAAAAGCTTACTTCCCCCGTTTTTTCAAATCAAAGCTTCTAGAAGGTTTACATGATTTCTTAAAAAACACGAGTTTTTAGAAAATGTGTTTTATTTCATCAATGGAATCAACAAGGTATGTACATTCTACGTCATAACGACTTTCTATAGTTTGTGCATGCGTCCGGAAATAAAAAAAGCTTACTTCCACCGTTGTTTAAAATCACAGCTTCTAGAAGGTTTACATGATTTCGTAAAAAACATGAGTTTTTAGAAAATGTGTTTTATTTCATAAATGGAATCTACAAAGTATGCACATTCTATGTCATAATGACTTTCTATAGTTTGCGCATGCATCCGGAAATAAGAAAAGCTTACTTCCACCGTTTTTTAAAATCACGGCTTCTAGAAGGTTTACATGATTTCGTAAAAAACACGAGTTTTTAGAAAATGTGTTTTATTTCATAAATGGAATCAACAAAGTATGCACATTCTATGTCATAACGACTTTCTATAGTTTGCACATGCGTTTGTAAATAAGAAAAGCTTACTTCCCCCGTTTTTTAAAATCACAGCTTCTAGAAGGTTTACATGATTTCTTAAAAAACATGAGTTTTTAGAAAATGTATTTTATTTCATCTATGGAATCAACAAAGTATGTACATTCTACGTCATAATGACTTTCTATAGTTTGCGCATGTGTCCGGATATAAGAAAAGCTTACTTCCACCGTTTTTTAAAATCACAGCTTCTAGAAGGTTTACATGATTTCGTAAAAAAACATGAGTTTTTAGAAAATGTGTTTTATTTCATTAATGGAATCAACAAGCATGCACATTCTACGTCATAACGAGTTTCCATAGTTTGCGCATTCGTCCGGAAATAAGAAAAGCTTACTTCCATTGTTTTTTAAAATCGCAGCTTCTAGAAGGTTTACATGATTTCCTAAGAAACACGAGTTTTTAGAAAATGTGTTTTATTTCATAAATCGAATCTACAAAGTAAGCACATTCTATGTCATAACGACTTTCTATAGTTTGCGCTTGCGTCCGGAAAAAAGAAAAGCATACTTCCCCAGTTTTTTAAAATCACAGCTTCTAGAAGGTTTACATGATTTCTTAAAAAACACGAGTTTTTAGAAAATGTGTTTTATTTCATAAATGGAATCAACAAAGTATGCACATTCTACGTCATAACGACTTTCTATAGTTTGCCCATGCGTTTGAAAATAAGAAAAGCTTACTTCCCCTGTTTTTTAAAATCACAGCTTCTAGAAGGTTTACATGATTTCTTAAAAAACACGAGTTTTTAGAAAATGTGTTTCATTTCATTAATGGAATCAACAAAGTATGTACATTCTACGTCATAACGACTTTCTATAGTTTGCGCATGCGTCCGGATATAAGAAAAGCTTACTTCCATCGTTTTTTAAAATCACAGCTTCTAGAAGGTTTACATGATTTCGTAAAAAACATGAGTTTTTAGAAAATGTGTTTTATTTCATAAATAGAATCGACAAAGTATGCACATTCTACGTCATAACGACTTTCTATAGTTTGCGCATGCGCCCAGAAATAAGAAAAGCTTACCTCCCCTGTTTTTTAAAATCACAGATTCTAGAAGGTTTACATGATTTCATAAAAACATGAGTTTTTAGAAAATGTGTTTTATTTCATAAATAGAATTGACAAAGTATGCACATTCTACGTCATAAAGACTTTCTATAGTTTGCGCATGCGTCCGGAATTAAGAAAAGCTTACTTCCACCGTTTTTTAAAATCACAGCTTCCAGAAGGTTTACATGATTTCTTAAAAGACACAAGTTTTTAGAAAATGTGTTTTATTTCATAAATGGAATCAAGAAAGTATGCACATTCTACGTCATAATGACTTTCTATAGGTTGCGCATGCATCCGTAAATAAGAAAAGCTTACTTCCACCAATGTTTAAAATCACAGCTTCTAGAAGGTTTACATGATTTCGTAAAAAACACGAGTTTTTAGAAAATCTGTTTTATTTCATAAATGGAATCTACAAAGTATGCAAATTCTACGTCATAACGACTTTCTATAGTTTCTGCATGCGTCCAGAAATAAGAAAAGCTTACTTCCACCGTTTTTTAAAATCACAGCTTCTAGAAGCTTTACATGATTTCTTAAAAAACACGAGTTTTTAGAAAATGTGTTTTATTTCATAAATGGAATCAACAAAGTATGCAGATTCTATGTCATAACGAATTTGTATAGTTTGCGCATGCGTCCGGAAATAAGAAAAGCTTACCTCCCCCGTTTTTTAAAATCACAGATTCTAGAAGGTTTACATGATTTCGTAAATAACACGAGTTTTTAGAAAATACGTTTGATTTCATAAATAGAATCAACAAAGTATGCACATTCTACGTCATAACGACTTTCTATAGTTTGTGCATGCGTCCGGAAATAAGAAAAGCTTACTTCCCCAGTTTTTTAAAATCACAGCTTCTAGAAGCTTTACATGATTTCGTAAAAAACACGAGTTTTTAGAAAATGTGTTTTATTTCAAAAATGGAATCCACAAAGTATGCACATTCTACGTCATAACGACTTTCTATCATTTGCGCATGCGTCCGGAAATAAGAAAAGCTTACTTCCCCCGTTTTTTAAAATCACAGCTTCTAGAAGCTTTACATGATTTCTTAAAAAATACGAGTTTTTAGAAAATGTGTTTTATTTCATCAATGGAATCAACAAAGTATGGACATTCTATGTCATAATGACTTTCTATAGGTTGCGCATGCGTCCGAAAATAAGAAAAGCTTACTTCCACCGTTGTTTAAAATCACAGCTTCTAGAAGGTTTACATGATTTCGTAAAAAACACGAGTTTTTAGAAAATGTGTTTTATTTCATAAATGGAATCTACAAAGTATGCACATTCTACGTCATAACGACTTTCTATAGTTTGCGCATGCGTCCAGAAATAAGAAAAGCTTACTTCCCCCGTTTTTTAAAATCACAGCTTCTAGAAGCTTTACATGATTTCTTAAAAAACACGAGTTTTTAGAAAATGTGTTTTATTTCATAGATGGAATCTACAAAGTATGCACATTCTACGTCATAACGACTTTCTATAGTTTGCGCATGCGTTTGGAAATAAGAAAAGTTTACCTCCCCCGTTTATTAAAATCACAGCTTCTAGAAGGTTTACATGATTTCTTAAAAAACACGAGGATTTAGAAAATGTGTTTTATTTCATAAATGGAATCAACAAAGTATGGACATTCTACGTCATAACGACTTTCTATAGGTTGCGCATGCGTCCGGAAATAATAAAAGCTTACTTCCACCGTTGTTTAAAATCACAGCTTCTAGAAGGTTTACATGATTTCGTAAAAAACACGAGTTTTTAGAAAATGTGTTTTATTTCATAAATGGAATCTACAAAGTATGCACATTCTACGTCATAACGACTTTCTATAGTTTGCGCATGCGTCTGGAAATAAGAAAAGCTTACTTCCACAATTTTTTAAAATCACAGCTTCTAGAAGCTTTACATGATTTCGTAAAAAACACGAGTTTTTAGAAAATGTGTTTTATTTCATAAATGGAATCTACAAAGCATGTACATTCTACGTCATAACGACTTTCTATAGTTTGCGCATGCGTCCGGAAATGAGAAAAGCTTACTTCCACCGTTTTTTAAAATCACAGCTTCTAGAAGGTTTACATGATTTCTTAAAAAACACGAGTTTTTAGAAAATGTGTTTTATTTCATAAATGGAATCAACAAAGTATGCAGATTCTACGTCATAACGACTTTCTATAGTTTGTGCATGCGTCCGGAAATAAGAAAAGCTTACCTCCCCAGTTTTTTAAAATCACAGATTCTAGAAGATTTACATGATTTCGTAAAAAAACACGAGTTTTTAGAAAATGTGTTTTATTTCATAAATGGAATCAACAAAGTATGCACATTCTAAGTCATAACGACTTTCTATAGTTTGTGCATGCGTCCGGAAAAAAGAAAAGCTTACTTCCCCCGTTTTTTAAAATCACAGGTTCTATAAGGTTTACATGATTTCTTAAAAAACACGAGTTTTTAGAAAATGTGTTTTATTTCATAAATGGAATCTACAAAGTATGCACATTCTACGTCATAACGACTTTCTATAGTTTGCGCATGCGTCCGGAAATAAGAAAAGCTTACTTCCACCGTTTTTTAAAATCACTGCTTCTAGAAGGTTTACATGATTTCGTAAAAAACACGAGTTTTTAGAAAATGTGTTTTATTTCATAAATGGAATCTACAAAGTATGCACATTCTACGTCATAACGACTTTCTATAGTTTGCGCATGCGTCCGGAAATAAGAAAAGCTTACTTCCCCCACTTTTTAAAATCACAGCTTCTAGAAGCTTTACATGATTTTCTAAAAAACACAAGTTTTTAGAAAATATGATTTATTCCATAGATGGAATCTACAAAGTATGCACTTTCTACGTCATAACGACTTTCTATAGTTTGCGCATGCGTCCGAAAATAAGAAAAGCTTACTTCCACTGTTTTTTAAAATCACAGCTTCTAGAAGCTTTACATGATTTCTTAAAAAACACGAGTTTTTAGAAAATGTGTTTTATTTCATAAATGGAATCAACAAAGTATATAGATTCTACGTCATAACGACTTTCTATAGTTTGCGCATGCGTCCGGAAATAAGAAAAGCTTACCTCCCCCGTTTTTTAAAATCTCAGATTCTAGAAGGTTTACATGATTTCGTAAAAAACACGAGTTTTTAGAAAATATGTTTTATTTCATAAATAGAATCACCAAAGTATGCACATTCTACGTCATAACGAATTTCTATAGTTTGTGCATGCGTCCGGAAATAAGAAAAGCTTACTTCCCCCGTTTTTTAAAATCACAGCTTCTAGAAGGTTTACATGATTTCTTAAAAAACACGAGCTTTTAGAAAATATGTTTTATTTCATCAATGGAATCAACAAAGTATGCACATTCTACGTCATAACGAATTTCTATAGTTTGCGCATGTGTCCGGAAATAAGAAAAGCTTACATCCCCCATTTTTTAAAATCACAGCTTCCAGAAGCTTTACATGATTTCTTAAAAAACACGAGTTTTTAGAAAATGTGTTTTATTTCATAGATGGAATCTACAAAGTATGCACATTCTTCGTCATAACAACTTTCTATAGGTTGCGCATGCGTCCGAAAATAAGAAAAGCTTACTTCCACCGTTGTTTAAAATCACAGCTTCTAGAAGGTTTACATGATTTCTTAAAAAACACGAGTTTTTAGAAAATGTGTTTCATTTCATCAATGGAATCAACAAAGTATCTACATTCTACGTCATAACGACTTTCTATAGTTTGCGCATGCGTCCGGAAATAAGAAAAGCTTATTTCCACAGTTTTTTAAAATCACAGCTTCTAGAAGCTTTACATAATTTCGTAAAAAACACGAGTTTTTAGAAAATGTGTTTTATTTCATAAATGGAATCCACAAAGTATGCACATTCTACGTCATAACGACTTTCTATAGTTTGCGCACGCGTCCGGAAATAATAAAAGCTTACTTCCCCCGTTTTTTAAAATCACAGCTTCTAGAAGCTTTACATGATTTCTTAAAAAACACGAGTTTTTAGAAAATGTGTTTCATTTCATCAATGGAATCAACAAAGTATGGACATTCTACGTCATAATGACTTTCTATAGGTTGCGCATGCGTCCGGAAATAAGAAAAGCTTACTTCCACCATTGTTTAAAATCACGGCTTCTAGAAGGTTTACATGATTTCGTAAAAAACACGAGTTTTTAGAAAATGTGTTTTATTTCATAGATGGAATCTACAAAGTATGCACATTCTAAATCATAACGACTTTCTATAGTTTGCGCATGCGTTTGGAAATAAGAAAAGCTTACTTCCCCCGTTTTTTAAAATCGCAGCTTCTAGAAAGTTTACATGATTTCTTAAAAAACACGATCTTTTAGAAAATATGTTTTATTTCATCAATGGAATCAACAAAGTATGCACATTCTACATCATAACGACTTTCTATAGTTTGCGCATGCATTTGGAAATAAGAAAAGCTTACTTCCCCCGTTTTTTAAAATCACAGCTTCTAGAAGGTTTACATGATTTCTTAAAAAACACGAGTTTTTAGAAAATGTGTTTTATTTCATAAATGGAATCAACAAAGTATGGACATTCTACGTCATAACGTCTTTCTATAGGTTGCGCATGCATCCGGAAATAAGAAAAGCTTACTTCCACCGTTGTTTAAAATCACAGCTTCTAGAAGGTTTACATGATTTCGTAAAAAACACGAGTTTTTAGAAAATGTGTTTTATTTCATAAATGGAATCTACAAAGTATGCACATTCTACGTCATAACGACTTTCTATAGTTTGCGCATGCGTCCGGAAATAAGAAAAGCTTACTTCCACCGTTTTTTAAAATCACAGCTTCTAGAAGCTTTACATGATTTCGTAAAAAACACGAGTTTTTAGAAAATGTGTTTTATTTCATAAATGGAATCTACAAAGTATGCACATTCTACGTCATAACGACTTTCTATAGTTTGCGCATGCGTCCCGAAATAAGAAAATCTTACTTCCACCGTTTTTTAAAATCACAGCTTCTAGAAGGTTTACATGATTTCTTAAAAAACACGAGTTTTTAGAAAATGTCTTTTATTTATAAATGGAATCAACAAAGTATGCAGATTCTACGTCATAACGACTTTCTATAGTTTGTGCATGCGTCCGGAAATAAGAAAAGCTTACCTCCCCCGTTTTTTAAAATCACAGATTCTAGAAGTTTTACATGATTTCGTAAAAAACACGAGTTTTTAGAAAATGTGTTTTATTTCATAAATGGAATCAACAAAGTATGCACATTCTAAGTCATAACGACTTTCTATAGTTTGTGCATGCGTCCGGGAAAAAGAAAAGCTTACTTCCCCCGTTTTTTAAAATCACAGCTTCTAGAAGGTTTACATGATTTCTTAAAAAACACGAGTTTTTAGAAAATGTGTTTTATTTCATAAATGGAATCTACAAAGTATGCACATTCTACGTCATAACGACTTTCTATAGTTTGCGCATGCGTCCAGAAATAAGAAAAACTTACTTCCACCGTTTTTTAAAATCACAGCTTCTAGAAGGTTTACATGATTTCGTAAAAAACACGAGTTTTTAGAAAATGTGTTTTATTTCATAAATGGAATCTACAAAGTATGCACATTCTACGTCATAACGACTTTCTATAGTTTGCGCATCCGTCCGGAAATAAGAAAAGCTTACTTGCACCGTTTTTTAAAATCACAGCTTCTAGAAGGTTTACATGATTTCGTAAAAAACACAAGTTTTTAGAAAATGTGTTTTATTTCATAAATGGAATCTGAAAAGTATGCACATTCTACGTCATAACGACTTTCTATAGTTTTCGCATGCGTCCGGAAATAAGAAAAGCTTACTTCCCCCATTTTTTAAAATCACAGCTTCTAGAAGCTTTACATGATTTCTTAAAAAACACGAGTTTTTAGAAAATGTGTTTTATTTCATAAATGGAATCTAAAAAGTATGCACATTCTACGTCATAACGACTTTCTATAGTTTGCGCATGTGTCCGAAAATAAGAAAAGCTTACATCCCCCGTTTTTTAAAATCACAGCTTCTAGAAGATTTACATGATTTCTTAAAAAACACGAGTTTTTAGAAAATGTGTTTTATTTCATAGATGGAATCTACAAAGTATGCACATTCTTCGTCATAACAACTTTCTATAGTTTGCGCATGCGTTTTGAAATAAGAAAAGCTTACTTCCCCCGTTTATTAAAATCACAGCTTCTAGAAGGTTTACATGATTTCTTAAAAAACACGAGCTTTTAGAAAATGTGTTTTATTTCATAAATGGAATCAACAAAGTATGGACATTCTACGTCATAACGACTTTCTATAGGTTGCGCATGCGTCCGGAAATAAGAAAAGCTTACTTTCAGCGTTGTTTAAAATCACATCTTCTAGAAGGTTTACATGATTTCGTAAAAAACACGAGTTTTTAGAAAATGTGTTTTATTTCATAAATGGAATCTACAAAGTATGCACATTCTACGTCATAACGAATTTGTATAGTTTGCGCATGCATCCGGAAATAAGAAAAGCTTACTTCCACCGTTTTTTAAAATCACAGCTTCTAGAAGCTTTACATGATTTCGTAAAAAACACGAGTTTTTAGAAAATGTGTTTTATTTCATAAATGGAATCCACAAAGTATGCACATTCTACGTCATAACGACTTTCTATAGTTTGCGCATGCGTCCGGAAATTAGAAAAGCTTACTTCCCCCGTTTTTTAAAATCACAGCTTCTAGAAGCTTTACATGATTTCTTAAAAAACACGAGTTTTTAGAAAATGTGTTTTATTTCATCAATGGAATCAACAAAGTATGGACATTCTACGTCATAATGACTTTCTATAGGTTGCGCATTGGTCCGGAAATAATAAAAGCTTACTTCCACCGTTGTTTAAAATCACAACTTCTAGAAGGTTTACATGATTTCGTAAAAAACACGAGATTTTAGAAAATGTGTTTTATTTCATAAATGGAATATACAAAATATGCACATTCTACGTCATAACGACTTTCTATAGTTTGCGCACGCGTCTGGAAATAAGAAAAGCTTACTTCCCCCGTTTTTTAAAATCACAGCTTCTAGAAGCTTTACATGATTTCTTAAAAAACATGAGTTTTTAGAAAATGTGTTTAATTTCATAGATGGAATCTACAAAGTATGCACATTCTCCATCATAACGACTTTCTATAGTTTGCGCATGTGTTTGGAAATAAGAAAAGCTTACTTCCCCCATTTATTAAAATCACAGCTTCTAGAAGGTTTACATGATTTCTTAAAAAACACGAGTTTTTAGAAAATGTGTTTTATTTCGTTAATGTAATCAACAAAGTATGGACATTCTACATCATAACGACTTTCTATAGGTTGCGCATGCGTCCGGAAATAAGAAAAGCTTACTTCCACCGTTGTTTAAAATCATAGCTTCTAGAAGCTTTACATGATTTCGTAAAAAACACGAGTTTTTAGAAAATGTGTTTTATTTCATAAATGGAATCCACAAAGTATGCAAATTCTACGTCATAACGACTTTCTATAGTTTGCGCACGCGTCCGGAAATAATAAAAGCTTACTTCCCCCATTTTTTAAAATCACAGCTTCTAGAAGCTTTACATGATTTCTTAAAAAACACGAGTTTTTAGAAAATGTGTTTCATTTCATCAATGGAATCAACAAAGTATGGACATTATACGTCATAATGACTTTCTATAGGTTGCGCATGCGTCCGGAAATAAGAAAAGCTTACTTCCACCATTGTTTAAAATCACGGCTTCTAGAAGGTTTACATGATTTCGTAAAAAACACGAGTTTTTAGAAAATGTGTTTTATTTCATAGATGGAATCTACAAAGTATGCACATTCTACATCATAACGACTTTCTATAGTTTGCGCATGCGTTTGGAAATAAGAAAAGCTTACTTCCCCCGTTTTTTAAAATCGCAGCTTCTAGAAAGTTTACATGATTTCTTAAAAAACACGATCTTTTAGAAAATATGTTTTATTTCATCAATGGAATCAACAAAGTATGCACATTCTACATCATAACGAGTTTCTATAGTTTGCGCATGCATTTGGAAATAAGAAAAGCTTACTTCCCCCGTTTTTTAAAATCACAGCTTCTAGAAGGTTTACATGATTTCTTAAAAAACACGAGTTTTTAGAAAATGTGTTTTATTTCATAAATGGAATCAACAAAGTATGGACATTCTACGTCATAACGTCTTTCTATAGGTTGCGCATGCATCCGGAAATAAGAAAAGCTTACTTCCACCGTTGTTTAAAATCACAGCTTCTAGAAGGTTTACATGATTTCGTAAAAAACACGAGTTTTTAGAAAATGTGTTTTATTTCATAAATGGAATCTACAAAGTATGCACATTCTATGTCATAACGACTTTCTATAGTTTGCGCATGCGTCCGGAAATAAGAAAAGCTTACTTCCACCGTTTTTTAAAATCACAGCTTCTAGAAGCTTTACATGATTTCGTAAAAAACACGAGTTTTTAGAAAATGTGTTTTATTTCATAAATGGAATCTACAAAGTATGCACATTCTACGTCATAACGACTTTCTATAGTTTGCGCATGCGTCCCGAAATAAGAAAATCTTACTTCCACCGTTTTTTAAAATCACAGCTTCTAGAAGGTTTACATGATTTCTTAAAAAACACGAGTTTTTAGAAAATGTCTTTTATTTATAAATGGAATCAACAAAGTATGCAGATTCTACGTCATAACGACTTTCTATAGTTTGTGCATGCGTCCGGAAATAAGAAAAGCTTACCTCCCCCGTTTTTTAAAATCACAGATTCTAGAAGTTTTACATGATTTCGTAAAAAACACGAGTTTTTAGAAAAAGTGTTTTATTTCATAAATGGAATCAACAAAGTATGCACATTCTAAGTCATAACGACTTTCTATAGTTTGTGCATGCGTCCGGGAAAAAGAAAAGCTTACTTCCCCCGTTTTTTAAAATCACAGCTTCTAGAAGGTTTACATGATTTCTTAAAAAACACGAGTTTTTAGAAAATGTGTTTTATTTCATAAATGGAATCTACAAAGTATGCACATTCTACGTCATAACGACTTTCTATAGTTTGCGCATGCGTCCAGAAATAAGAAAAACTTACTTCCACCGTTTTTTAAAATCACAGCTTCTAGAAGGTTTACATGATTTCGTAAAAAACACGAGTTTTTAGAAAATGTGTTTTATTTCATAAATGGAATCTACAAAGTATGCACATTCTACGTCATAATGACTTTCTATAGTTTGCGCATCCGTCCGGAAATAAGAAAAGCTTACTTGCACCGTTTTTTAAAATCACAGCTTCTAGAAGGTTTACATGATTTCGTAAAAAACACAAGTTTTTAGAAAATGTGTTTTATTTCATAAATGGAATCTGAAAAGTATGCACATTCTACGTCATAACGACTTTCTATAGTTTGCGCATGCGTCTGGAAATAAGAAAAGCTTACTTCCCCCATTTTTTAAAATCACAGCTTCTAGAAGCTTTACATGATTTCTTAAAAAACACGAGTTTTTAGAAAATGTGTTTTATTTCATAAATGGAATCTAAAAAGTATGCACATTCTACGTCATAACGACTTTCTATAGTTTGCGCATGTGTCCGAAAATAAGAAAAGCTTACATCCCCCGTTTTTTAAAATCACAGCTTCTAGAAGATTTACATGATTTCTTAAAAAACACGAGTTTTTAGAAAATGTGTTTTATTTCATAGATGGAATCTACAAAGTATGCACATTCTTCGTCATAACAACTTTCTATAGTTTGCGCATGCGTTTTGAAATAAGAAAAGCTTACTTCCCCCGTTTATTAAAATCACAGCTTCTAGAAGGTTTACATGATTTCTTAAAAAACACGAGTTTTTAGAAAATGTGTTTTATTTCATAAATGGAATCAACAAAGTATGGACATTCTACGTCATAACGACTTTCTATAGGTTGCGCATGCGTCCGGAAATAAGAAAAGCTTACTTTCAGCGTTGTTTAAAATCACATCATCTAGAAGGTTTACATGATTTCGTAAAAAACACGAGTTTTTAGAAAATGTGTTTTATTTCATAAATGGAATCTACAAAGTATGCACATTCTACGTCATAACGAATTTCTATAGTTTGCGCATGCATCCGGAAATAAGAAAAGCTTACTTCCACCGTTTTTTAAAATCACAGCTTCTAGAAGCTTTACATGATTTCGTAAAAAACACGAGTTTTTAGAAAATGTGTTTTATTTCATAAATGGAATCCACAAAGTATGCACATTCTACGTCATAACGACTTTCTATAGTTTGCGCATGCGTCCGGAAATTAGAAAAGCTTACTTCCCCCGTTTTTTAAAATCACAGCTTCTAGAAGCTTTACATGATTTCTTAAAAAACACGAGTTTTTAGAAAATGTGTTTTATTTCATCAATGGAATCAACAAAGTATGGACATTCTACGTCATAATGACTTTCTATAGGTTGCGCATTGGTCCGGAAATAATAAAAGCTTACTTCCACCGTTGTTTAAAATCACAGCTTCTAGAAGGTTTACATGATTTCGTAAAAAACACGAGATTTTAGAAAATGTGTTTTATTTCATAAATGGAATATACAAAATATGCACATTCTACGTCATAACGACTTTCTATAGTTTGCGCACGCGTCTGGAAATAAGAAAAGCTTACTTCCCCCGTTTTTTAAAATCACAGCTTCTAGAAGCTTTACATGATTTCTTAAAAAACATGAGTTTTTAGAAAATGTGTTTAATTTCATAGATGGAATCTACAAAGTATGCACATTCTCCATCATAACGACTTTCTATAGTTTGCGCATGTGTTTGGAAATAAGAAAAGCTTACTTCCCCCATTTATTAAAATCACAGCTTCTAGAAGGTTTACATGATTTCTTAAAAAACACGAGTTTTTAGAAAATGTGTTTTATTTCGTTAATGTAATCAACAAAGTATGGACATTCTACATCATAACGACTTTCTATAGGTTGCGCATGCGTCCGGAAATAAGAAAAGCTTACTTCCACCGTTGTTTAAAATCATAGCTTCTAGAAGGTTTACATGATTTCGTAAAAAACACAAGTTTTTAGAAAATGTGTTTTATTTCATAAATGGAATCCACAAAGTATGCACATTCTACGTCATAACGACTTTCTATAGTTTGCGCACGCGTCCGGAAATAATAAAAGCTTACTTCCCCCGTTTTTTAAAATCACAGCTTCTAGAAGCTTTACATGATTTCTTAAAAAACACGAGTTTTTAGAAAATGTGTTTCATTTCATCAATGGAATCAACAAAGTATGGACATTCTACGTCATAATGACTTTCTATAGGTTGCGCATGCGTCCGGAAATAAGAAAAGCTTACTTCCACCATTGTTTAAAATCACGGCTTCTAGAAGGTTTACATGATTTCGTAAAAAACACGAGTTTTTAGAAAATGTGTTTTATTTCATAGATGGAATCTACAAAGTATGCACATTCTACATCATAACGACTTTCTATAGTTTGCGCATGCGTTTGGAAATAAGAAAAGCTTACTTCCCCCGTTTTTTAAAATCGCAGCTTCTAGAAAGTTTACATGATTTCTTAAAAAACACGATCTTTTAGAAAATATGTTTTATTTCATCAATGGAATCAACAAAGTATGCACATTCTACATCATAACGACTTTCTATAGTTTGCGCATGCATTTGGAAATAAGAAAAGCTTACTTCCCCCGTTTTTTAAAATCACAGCTTCTAGAAGGTTTACATGATTTCTTAAAAAACACGAGTTTTTAGAAAATGTGTTTTATTTCATAAATGGAATCAACAAAGTATGGACATTCTACGTCATAACGTCTTTCTATAGGTTGCGCATGCATCTGGAAATAAGAAAAGCTTACTTCCACCGTTGTTTAAAATCACAGCTTCTAGAAGGTTTACATGATTTCGTAAAAAACACGAGTTTTTAGAAAATGTGTTTTATTTCATAAATGGAATCTACAAAGTATGCACATTCTACGTCATAACGACTTTCTATAGTTTGCGCATGCGTCCGGAAATAAGAAAAGCTTACTTCCACCGTTTTTTAAAATCACAGCTTCTAGAAGCTTTACATGATTTCGTAAAAAACACGAGTTTTTAGAAAATGTGTTTTATTTCATAAATGGAATCTACAAAGTATGCACATTCTACGTCATAACGACTTTCTATAGTTTGCGCATGCGTCCCGAAATAAGAAAATCTTACTTCCACCGTTTTTTAAAATCACAGCTTCTAGAAGGTTTACATGATTTCTTAAAAAACACGAGTTTTTAGAAAATGTCTTTTATTTATAAATGGAATCAACAAAGTATGCAGATTCTACGTCATAACGACTTTCTATAGTTTGTGCATGCGTCCGGAAATAAGAAAAGCTTACCTCCCCCGTTTTTTAAAATCACAGATTCTAGAAGTTTTACATGATTTCGTAAAAAACACGAGTTTTTAGAAAATGTGTTTTATTTCATAAATGGAATCAACAAAGTATGCACATTCTAAGTCATAACGACTTTCTATAGTTTGTGCATGCGTCCGGGAAAAAGAAAAGCTTACTTCCCCCGTTTTTTAAAATCACAGCTTCTAGAAGGTTTACATGATTTCTTAAAAAACACGAGTTTTTAGAAAATGTGTTTTATTTCATAAATGGAATCTACAAAGTATGCACATTCTACGTCATAACGAATTTCTATAGTTTGCGCATGCGTCCAGAAATAAGAAAAACTTACTTCCACCGTTTTTTAAAATCACAGCTTCTAGAAGGTTTACATGATTTCGTAAAAAACACGATTTTTTAGAAAATGTGTTTTATTTCATAAATGGAATCTACAAAGTATGCACATTCTACGTCATAACGACTTTCTATAGTTTGCGCATCCGTCCGGAAATAAGAAAAGCTTACTTGCACCGTTTTTTAAAATCACAGCTTCTAGAAGGTTTACATGATTTCGTAAAAAACACAAGTTTTTAGAAAATGTGTTTTATTTCATAAATGGAATCTGAAAAGTATGCACATTCTACGTCATAACGACTTTCTATAGTTTGCGCATGCGTCCGGAAATAAGAAAAGCTTACTTCCCCCATTTTTTAAAATCACAGCTTCTAGAAGCTTTACATGATTTCTTAAAAAACACGAGTTTTTAGAAAATGTGTTTTATTTCATAAATGGAATCTAAAAAGTATGCACATTCTACGTCATAACGACTTTCTATAGTTTGCGCATGTGTCCGAAAATAAGAAAAGCTTACATCCCCCGTTTTTTAAAATCACAGCTTCTAGAAGATTTACATGATTTCTTAAAAAACACGAGTTTTTAGAAAATGTGTTTTATTTCATAGATGGAATCTACAAAGTATGCACATTCTTCGTCATAACAACTTTCTATAGTTTGCGCATGCGTTTTGAAATAAGAAAAGCTTACTTCCCCCGTTTATTAAAATCACAGCTTCTAGAAGGTTTACATGATTTCTTAAAAAACACGAGTTTTTAGAAAATGTGTTTTATTTCATAAATGGAATCAACAAAGTATGGACATTCTACGTCATAACGACTTTCTATAGGTTGCGCATGCGTCCGGAAATAAGAAAAGCTTACTTTCAGCGTTGTTTAAAATCACATCTTCTAGAAGGTTTACATGATTTCGTAAAAAACACGAGTTTTTAGAAAATGTGTTTTATTTCATAAATGGAATCTACAAAGTATGCACATTCTACGTCATAACGAATTTCTATAGTTTGCGCATGCATCCGGAAATAAGAAAAGCTTACTTCCACCGTTTTTTAAAATCACAGCTTTTAGAAGCTTTACATGATTTCGTAAAAAACACGAGTTTTTAGAAAATGTGTTTTATTTCATAAATGGAATCCACAAAGTATGCACATTCTACGTCATAACGACTTTCTATAGTTTGCGCATGCGTCCGGAAATTAGAAAAGCTTACTTCCCCCCGTTTTTTAAAATCACAGCTTCTAGAAGCTTTACATGATTTCTTAAAAAACACGAGTTTTTAGAAAATGTGTTTTATTTCATCAATGGAATCAACAAAGTATGGACATTCTACGTCATAATGACTTTCTATAGGTTGCGCATTGGTCCGGAAATAATAAAAGCTTACTTCCACCGTTGTTTAAAATCACAGCTTCTAGAAGGTTTACATGATTTCGTAAAAAACACGAGATTTTAGAAAATGTGTTTTATTTCATAAATGGAATATACAAAATATGCACATTCTACGTCATAACGACTTTCTATAGTTTGCGCACGCGTCTGGAAATAAGAAAAGCTTACTTCCCCCGTTTTTTAAAATCACAGCTTCTAGAAGCTTTACATGATTTCTTAAAAAACATGAGTTTTTAGAAAATGTGTTTAATTTCATAGATGGAATCTACAAAGTATGCACATTCTCCATCATAACGACTTTCTATAGTTTGCGCATGTGTTTGGAAATAAGAAAAGCTTACTTCCCCCATTTATTAAAATCACAGCTTCTAGAAGGTTTACATGATTTCTTAAAAAACACGAGTTTTTAGAAAATGTGTTTTATTTCGTTAATGTAATCAACAAAGTATGGACATTCTACATCATAACGACTTTCTATAGGTTGCGCATGCGTCCGGAAATAAGAAAAGCTTACTTCCACCGTTTTTTAAAATCATAGCTTCTAGAAGGTTTACATGATTTCGTAAAAAACACAAGTTTTTAGAAAATGTGTTTTATTTCATAATTGGAATCTACAAAGTATGCACATTCTACGTCATAATGAATTTCTATAGTTTGCGCATGTGTCCGGAAATAAGAAAAGCTTACTTCCACCATTTTTTAAAATCACAACTTCTAGAAGCTTTACATGATTTCGTAAAAAACACGAGTTTTTAGAAAATGTGTTTTATTTCATAAATGGAATCTACAAAGTATGCACTTTCTATGTCATAACGACTTTCTATAGTTTGCGCATGCGTCCGAAAATAAGAAAAGCTTACTTCCACCGTTTTTTAAAATCACAGCTTCTAGAAGGTTTACATGATTTCTTAGAAAACACGAGTTTTTAGAAAATGTGTTTTATTTCATAGATGGAATCTACATGTTAAAATTCAATATGCTAAGACAGAAAATAGCAGCATTACATTCCATTTCACAATAATAGCATATACAAGATCACTGAAGAAACAACAAGCACAGCATAAACACAAGAGACAGAGATTTATCCTTGGAAACCCTCATGGGGTAGAAAAGCCAGCAAAGCTTCCTCAATATAGATGACCATCAATATACAAAGATGAAACCCTGAGACATGATCTCCTGCTCCACAATAGCAGACCTCTCCTCCACAAGTGCGTTATCCTCAAGTGTGTGAGTGTATCAAATGAGGAACACACCTCCTCTATTTATACACTACTCTGATATGTATTTTACACAAGTACATGTAGGCTCGTATTTAACCATTAGGTTAAATACCCCATTATAACTGACTGGGTCGACCCTCACATGGTGGGTCTAATAACCCTAGTTACCACACCCAAATCGGAGGAATAAACATCTCCGGATTTATAGTATAATCACATCGGAGGTATGGAACATCTACGGAATAAATAATATACAAATATAATATTCTTTCTAGTTACAATATTTCAACACTCCCCCTTAATGAGAAGGATATTATAACAGTATCTGCACGAGCAAGGAGTCATCAACATCATACATGATACATCTATAAATCATTGGAAGCTTTCTCAACATCATCAGTAACTCAAGCAGTTACTGGAACATCTTCAATACTGGAACATCAACATCTTCAGTACTGAGTCTTTATCTTCTGCAGCACTCGAACATCTACAACAACATCAACATCTGGATCCTCACGATCATTAGTATCGTCATCTCACGATCATTAGCATCGTCATCACACGATCATCAGTATCGTCATCACACGATCATCAGCATCGTCATCACACGATCATCAGCATCGTCATCACACGATCATCAGCATCGTCATCTCACGATCATCAGCATCGTCATCACACGATCATCAGCATCATCATCTCACGATCATCAGCATCGTCATCACACGATCATCAGCATCGTCATCACACGATCATCAGCATCGTCATCTCACGATCGTCAGCATCGTCATCACACGATCATCAGCATCGTCATCACACGATCATCAGCATCGTCATCTCACGATCATCAGCATCGTCATCACACGATCAACAGCATCGTCATCGATACAGGTATCCATAACAATACAAGTATCCACATCATTAGTACACATATTCATGCCAATACAAGTGTACATATCATCAATACAAGTATCCACACTGATACAAGTAACCATATCATCAATATAAGTATCCTACCGATACAAGTAACCACATCATCAATACAAGTATCCTACCGATACAAGTAACCACATCATCAATACAAGTATCCTACCAATACAAGTAACCACATCATCAATACAAGTATGCTACCGATACAAGTAACCACATCATCAATACAAGTATCCTACCGATACAAGTAACCACATCAAAAAAAAATCACTTTCTCGGAGACCATACGTCTACGGATCAATTCAGGGACCGAAGTCCGGGGATGATACAATCCCCAATTCTCGGAGACCATACGTCTACGGATCAATTCAGGGACCGCAGTCCGGGGATGATACAATCCCCACTTCTCGGCGACCTCACGTCTACGGATCAATTCAGGGACCTAAGTCCGGGGATGATACAATCCCCACTTCTCGGAGACCTCACGTCTATGGATCAATTCAGGGACCGCAGTCCGGGGATGATACAATCCCCACTTCTCAGAGACCTCATGTCTATGGATCAATTCAGGGACCGCAGTCCGGGGATGATACAATCCCCACTTCTCGGAGACCTCACGTCTACGGATCAATTCAGGGACCTAAGTCCGGGGATGATACGATCCCCACTTCTCGGAGACCATACGTCTACGGATCAATTCAGGGACCTAAGTCCAGGGATGATACAATCCCCACTTCTCGAAGACCTCACGTCTACGACTCTCTTTAGGACTGAAAGTCCAGGAATGATCCAATCCCCTCAACTGTCCACTAAGGACTTCATTCTCGGAGACCTCACGTCTACGGCTCTCTTTAGGACTGAAAGTCCAGGGATGAGCCAATCCCCTCAACTGTCCACTAAGGACTTCATTCTCGGAGACCTCACGTCTACGACTCTCTTTAGGACTGAAAGTCCAGGGATGATCCAATCCCCTCAACTGTCCACTAAGGACTTCATTCTCGGAGACCTCACGTCTACGGCTCTCTTTAGGACTGAAAGTCCAGGGATGATCCAATCCCCTCAACTGTCCGCTAAGGACTTCATTCTCGGAGACCTCACGTCTACGGCTCTCTTTAGGACTGAAAGTCCAGGGATGATCCAATCCCCTCAACTGTCCACTAAGGACTTCATTCTCGGAGACCTCACGTCTACGGCTCTCTTTAGGACTGAAAGTCCAGGGATTATCCAATCCCCTCAACTGTCCACTAAGGACTTCATTCTCGGAGACCTCACGTCTACGGCCCTCTTTAGGACTGAAAGTCCAGGGATGATTCAATCCCCTCAACTGTCCACTAAGGACTTCATTCTCGGAGACCTCACGTCTACGGCTCAATTCAGGGACCAAGGTCCAGGGATGATACAATCCCTATCTATCCACTAAGGACTTCATTTTCGGAGACTATACGTCTACGGATCAATTCAGGAACTGAAGTCCAGGGATGATACAATCCCTCTTCTTTCTTGGAGACACCTGTCTACGGCTCACTTTAGAACAAGTGTTCAAGGATGATACAATCCTCACATGTATTCTCATCAATACAAGTACAAGTATCCTCAACCATACAAGTACATTAATCAATACATGTATCATCAAAAGTATGTATTCTTACCAATACATCTTATCATCAAAAGCATGTATTCTTACTAATACATATAACATCAAAATCATGTAGAAGTAAAACTAAGTATTCTAAGTATACGAGTCCTAAATCTAAATATTTCTAAGTATCTAGGTGTAGAGAACAGGTTACCTCATCATCGACCTTGTTGTTCGATGAGGCAATCTCATCATTAGTGACTATACTACTCCCCCTTTCGAGGAGGGTCCTTTTGAGCTACACCAAGCTTGTCTCGAAAGTATTCAAATTTCACTTGAGACAGAGGCTTGGTTAGTATGTTGGTAACTTCTTCACTTGAGGTAGAGGTTTGGTTAGTACATCGGTAACTTGTTACGAATTCAAACTTTATAGTTCCTTTCTGTGTCATATCTTGTTAGATCCCTATGATCTTTGACTTATCATGGAACACTGGATTCTATGTCATCTTGATACAACTCTATTTGTCACATAGGATCACAGTTGGTTCTATCTCTAAGTCAAACAATCCTGAAGCCAAACTTCTTCACAACTAGCAGAGCAAACAGCCATATATTCTGCTTGTGCTGAGAGCCACACTAGATTGCTTCCAGCTAAACCACGAGATCATGGCTAATCCCAGACAATAACATCCTCTTGATGTGTTCTTCTTGTCTGATACACTTTCTGCCCAATCGACATCTGAGTAGCCATCTGAAGTCATGATCTCCAAGATAGCACAGATCAAAGTCTATTGTATCCTTTAGGTGCCTCATCACATGCTTTGCAACTATCAGGTGAAAACATCTAGTTTCCACTAGATACTGACTCAAGGTATTCACAACAAAGCATATATCTAATCTAGTATATGTTAGATACATCAATGACCCAATAATTGGACTGTACAGAGTTATATCCACTAACTCTGATGATTTATCCCTAACAGCTTCAAGTTGGAATCCATAAGAGTGGCCATTCCAACACCTCAAGTCATATTTCTCATCATACTTTCCCTGGTTGAGAAATATTCCTTCTGAGCCTTGCCATACTTCCAGACCTAGGAAGTAAAGCATCAATTTGAGATCTTTCATTTTCATTTCTGCATTGAATGATCTTCTGCATATCTATCTGTGCCATCTCTCGTTAGATGGGTCTACTGATATGAGCCTCAATATCATTCGAACTCTGTGGTGAGTTCCTTCTTGCATCCATGTCATATGTGTATAGAAATCATATTCAACCTTGTAGCAAAGGTTGAGATCCACATCACCCATGGTGATCATTAAGCTTATCAATTTATTATCGATCCTGGGACCTGTGCAGAACCTGATTCACACTTCTTCTTTAATTACACCATACTTGGAGCAAACATCTTGTCGTGATTCTCTTCCCCTTTCTAAAAGAATCTTCTAGCCATGAGCCTTCTATATTTTGTTTGATTTGTAAATCTTCTTGTTTGAACATCCACCACTTGTACGGTGTCCATCATTCTTCATGACCTTTCCTACAAATCAAAATTAAGTACATGATTAGTAATACTTCATAATCATCAAATCATATTGACATGATAACCTATTATGCATACAGATATCATTTACATAGTGATGCAACTATTTTGACCAATACTTTGGCACAACACTTTCCCATATCCTGTATGCATACAGTGGCTATCTAGATTCCTTCCATCTCTACCAGAACATACTATCGAGAGTTTGCACAACTCTCAGCATGTCAGCAAAGAGGTTTCATTCTAGACAAGCAACAATGGAATGTTTGTCCAACTTACCAAACATATGCACATTAGTTGTATACTGTTCAATGCTCTATGAATGTTTACACTCAGCATTATATATTCTAGGAATACAAGTATGCATACAACCTATTACAGGCAATATCATTACTATTTCAAATAGCAACTCAAATACTTATCTTTTATGTTTGTGTGGCTGCCTCCCGCTTGATCTTCTGTATGTCTTTTGAACTTCTATTCATTCTGTACCACTGTGCATGCTCAAGAGTCATCCTCATGATCTCATACACAAACATACACTCATTAGTATATTCTAAATGCTATCAAAACATTATAGTACTAAATAATCTTGAAAATGTATAGTCATGATTATAGTTAATAAACATTAGTATTCAAGATTTCAGGGAAGTCTTCTTTTACTCATGCATATCATCAATCAAGATAAAAGATATAATATGCATAATCCCTTGATTACTAACTTTATGAATAAGCATAACCAATCATTCCAAGTATACTTATATAAGGGATCCTAAGGTAAGATTCATGGGAAACATACCTGGATTAGTATACCTACTTGGTTATGTACAACATACCTAAACAATCTCTTCAATGATTTAGAGATCCTGAGCTAGAACCTGCATGTCTCATAGGTTAAGCATAATATAACAAAGTCATACATACCTCGTAAGTAGAACAAAGATTATGGATGAGTCTTTGTCTTCATGTTTTCATGGTCATGGAACCTGATTTGTCTTTTGTGATGTACTTGTATCTTGTTAGCAGACAACATCAACCTCACACAACATCATAATGCATTAGTAAAATCATAAGTGTCAACACCCTAACCAATGAATATCTTCTATCATGCATTCATAATTTTGTTAAGGTGATACAACAAATCTAAAATCAATATTGTACTAACCGTAATAACATGAAGACAAACATACCATAAACTTAATCATGAACAAATCTCAAAACGTACCTCGATGAGTCATACCTGTCGAGATCGCTTGTAATCTCGTTATGTAAAGCCTTAGCCTCATCTCCCTCTGAAACAGGAACTCCTTCACTTATGCAGGTGACCAATCCATCTTCTTCTAGGATTAACCCTATCCACTTGATTTGCAAGAACTAGACCTGGAGCTGGATATGGGTTTGTCAGAGAAACCCCAAAAATTCAAACTTTGAATTTCAAACTTCCGAAAGGATAGAAATATGCACCTTGATGAGCTGATCAAACTGATATATTCAGAATTTGAAAACTGCAAAGTTTCACTCCTCAATTTTGCCTTTGAAACTTCCAGATTCACTGGACGTGACCATGAACTGGGGTTTGATGAATCCCACTCTTCTGCCCAATCAAAAAATCTGATCTTGGTCTCTGAATTTCTAATTTGATGAGTAGCATTCAGCCGTGGTCTCCGTTTACAAAAATTCCAACTTTCTTCAAAGCCCTAAATTCTGGAGGCCATGAATGAAGGAACTCAAAAATAATTCTGTTTTGACAGAAATATGTACTTGATTGTTTCTGGTGTAACTCCAAACTTTTCAATCCACAGGGTCTAAAAAAGTTTTCTGAGATAGCCTGACCTGTTATCTTTCCATCCTGATAGGTCTGACCTCAATTGGATTCTCTGAGAGAGAGTTATGTCAAATGTCGCAACGTGACCTGTTTTGGGATAAAACAGAAGAGCAAACTTGTACGGCGTGCCACGTGTCACTGTTTGAACTTCGGCCTCTGAACAACTTTCCTGAGGTAGCTCGGCCTGTTATCTTTCCATCCTGACAAGTCTGACCTCAATTGGACTCTCTGAGAGAGAGTTATGCCAAGTGTCGCAACATGACCTGTTTATGGGATAATACAGGAGAGCGAATTTGTACGGAGTTCCACGTGTCACTGGTTCAACTTCGGCATCTAAAAACGTTTTCTGAGATATTAAAGACTATGTACTACCTGTCACTTTTTACGAAATTTCATTTGGAGCTTCCTAGCCCAAGATATGACCTTTTTCCCAAGGTCACCTGATTTTGACTCAGATCTGGAAGAGGCAGAAGCCCTATCTTGTACAGATCATAAATCACAAAGTACAACGAATTAGGGGTTTTCCTTTGGACACAAGGTACCTGGAGATTTAATCTTCGTCCTGTAACAATTTCAGATCCGAAAACTTTGCCAAAACGGATTTATAGCGAAAGTGCTACGATGACTGGTTTTTGCTATGTAAAACCCTAACCTTCAAATTGTCGTAAGTAAAGCAAGTGTCTTTAGTGCCATACCTTGTCTTCCTTCAGGTTAGCTCTGATACCATGTTAAAATTCAATATGCTAAGACAGAAAATAGCAGCATTACATTCCATTTCACAATAATAGTATATACAGGATCACTGAAGAAACAACAAGCACAGCATAAACACAAGAGACAGAGATTTATCCTGGGAAACCCTCATGGGGTAGAAAACCCAGCAAAGCTTCCTCAATATAGATGACCAGCAATATACAAAGATGAAACCCTGAGACATGATCTCCTCCTCCACAATAGCAGACCTCTCCTCCACAAGTGCGTTATCCTCAAGTGTGTGAGTGTATCAAATGAGGAACACACCTCCTCTATTTATACACTACTCTGATATGTATTTTACACAAGTACATGTAGGCTCGTATTTAAACATTAGGTTAAATACCCCATTATAACTGACTGGGCCGACCCCCACATGGTGGGTCTAATAACCCTAGATACCACACCCAACTCGGAGGAATAAACATCTCCGGATTTATAGTATAATCACATCGGAGGTATGGAACATCTCCGGAATAAATAATATACAAATATAATATTCTTTGAAGTTACAATATTTCAACACTACAAAGTATGCACATTCTACGTCATAACGACTTTCTATAGTTTGCGCATGCGTCCGGAAATAAGAAAAGCTTACTTCCACAGTTTTTTAAAATCACAGCTTCTAGAAGGTTTACATGATTTCTTAAAAAACACGATTTTTTAGAAAATGTGTTTTATTTCATAAATGGAATCAACAAAATATGCAGATTCTATGTCATAATGACTTTCTATAGTTTGCACATGCGTCCGGAAATAAGAAAAGCTTACTTCCACCATTTTTTAAAATCACAGCTTCTAGAAGGTTTACATGATTTCTTAAAAAACACAAGTTTTTAGAAAATGTGTTTTATTTCATAAATGGAATCTACAAAGTATGCACATTCTATGTCATAACGACTATCTATAGTTTGCGCATGTGTCCGGAAATAAGAAAAGCTTACTTCCACCGTTTTTTAAAATCACAGCTTCTAGAAGGTTTACATGATTTCTTAAAAAACACGAGTTTTTAGAAAATGTATTTTATTTCATAGATGGAATCTACAAAGTATGCACATTCTACGTCATAACGACTTTCTATAGTTTGCGCATGCGTCCGGAAATAAGAAAAGCTTACCTCCCCCGTTTTTTAAAATCACAGATTCTAGAAGGTTTACATGATTTCGTAAAAAACACGAGTTTTTAGAAAATGTGTTTTATTTCATAAATAGAATCAACAAAGTATGCACATTCTAGGTCATAACGGATTTCTATAGTTTGTGCATGCGTCCGGAAAAAAGAAAACCTTACTTCCCCCGTTTTTTAAAATCACAGCTTCTAGAAGGTTTACATGATTTCTTAAAAAACACGAGTTTTTAGAAAATGTGTTTTATTTCATAAATGGAATCTACAAAGTATGCACATTCTACGTCATAACGACTTTCTATAGTTTGCGCATGCGTCCGGAAATAAGAAAAGCTTACTTCCACCGTTTTTTAAAATCATAGCTTCTAGAAGGTTTACATGATTTCGAAAAAAACACGAGTTTTTAGAAAATGTGTTTTATTTCATAAATGGAATCTACAAAGTATGCACATTCTACGTCATAACGACTTTCCATAGTTTGCGCATTCATCCGGAAATAAGAAAAGCTTACTTCCACCGTTTTTTAAAATCACAGCTTCTAGAAGGTTTACATCATTTCGTAAAAAACACGAGTTCTTAGAAAATGTGTTTTATTTCATAAATGGAATCTACAAAGTATGCACATTCTACGTCATAACGACTTTCTATAGTTTGCGCATGCGTCCGGAAATAAGAAAAGCTTACTTCCCCCATTTTTTAAAATCACAGCTTCTAGAAGCTTTACATGATTTCTTAAAAAACACGAGTTTTTAGAAAATGTGTTTTATTTCATAGATGGAATCTACAAAGTATGCATATTCTACGTCATAACGACTTTCTATAGTTTGCGCATCCGTCCGGAAATAAGAAAAGCTTACTTCCACCGTTTTTTAAAATCACAGCTTCTAGAAGGTTTACATGATTTCTTAAAAAACATGAGTTTTTCGAAAATGTGTTTTATTTCATAAATGGAATCAACAAAGTATGCAGAATCTACGTCATAACGACTTTCTATAGTTTGCGCATGCGTCCGGAAATAAGAAAAGCTTACCTCCCCCGTTTTTTAAAATCACAGATTCTAGAAGGTTTACATGATTTCGTAAAAAACATGAGTTTTTAGAAAATGTGTTTTATTTCATAAATAGAATCAACAAAGTATGCACATTCTACGTCATAACGACTTTCTATAGTTTGTGCATGCGTCCGGAAAAAAGAAAAGCTTACTTCCCCCGTTTTTTAAAATCACAGCTTCTAGAATGTTTACATGATTTCTTAAAAAACACGAGTTTTTAGAAAATGTGTTTTATTTCATAAATGGAATCTACAAAGTATGCACATTCTACGTCATAATGAATTTGTATAGTTTGCGCATGCGTTTGGAAATAAGAAATGCTTACTTCACCCGATTATTAAAATCACAGCTTCTAGAAAGTTTACATGATTTCTTAAAAAACACGAGTTTTTAGAAAATGTGTTTTATTTCATAAATGGAATCAACAAAGTATGCACATTCTAAGTCATAACGACTTTCTATAGGTTGCACATGCGTCCGGAAATAAGAAAAGCTTACTTCCCCCGTTTTTTAAAATCACAGCTTCTAGAAGCTTTACATGATTTCTTAAAAAACACGAGTTTTTAGAAAATGTGTTTTATTTCATAGATGGAATCTACAAAGTATACACATTCTACGTCATAACGACTTTCTATAGTTTGAGCATGCGTTTGGAAATAAGAAAAGCTTACTTCCCCCGTTTATAAAAATCACAGCTTCTAGAAGGTTTACATGATTTCTTAAAAAACATGAGTTTTTAGAAAATGTGTTTTATTTCATAAATGGAATCAACAAAGTATGTACATTCTACGTCATAACGACTTTCTATAGGTTGCGCATGCGTCCGGAAATAAGAGAAGCTTACTTCCACCGCTGTTTAAAATCACAGCTTCTAGAAGGTTTACATGATTTCGTAAAAAACACGAGTTTTTCGAAAATGTGTTTTATTCCATAAATGGAATCTACAAAGTATGTACATTCTACTTCATAACGACTTTCTATAGTTTGCGCATGCGTCCGGAAATAAGAAAAGCTTACTTCCACCGTTTTTTAAAATCACAGCTTCTAGAAGCTTTACATGATTTCGTAAAAAACACGAGTTTTTAGAAAATGTGTTTTATTTCATAAATGGAATCTACAAAGTATGCACATTCTACGTCATAACGACTTTCTATAGTTTGCGCATGCGTCCGGAAATAAGAAAAGCTTACTTCTCCCGTTTTTTAAAATCACAGCTTCTAGAGGGTTTACATGATTTCTTAAAAAACACGAGTTTTTAGAAAATGTGTTTTATTTCATCAATGGAATCAACAAAGTATGGACCTTCTACGTCATAACGACTTTCTATAGTTTGAGCATGCGTTTGGAAATAAGAATAGATTACTTCCCCCGTTTATTAAAATCACAGCTTCTAGAAGGTTTACATGATTTCTTAAAAAACACGAGTTTTTAGAAAATATGTTTTATTTCATAAATGGAATCAACAAAGTATGGACATTGTACGTCATAACGACTTTCTATAGGTTGCGCATGCGTCCGGAAATAAGAAAATCTTACTTCCACCATTGTTTAAAATCACAGCTTCTAGAAGGTTTACATGATTTCGTAAAAAACACGAGTTTTTCGAAAATGTGTTTTATTCCATAAATGGAATCTACAAAGTATGTATATTCTACGTCATAACGACTTTCTATAGTTTGCGCATGCGTACGGAAATAAGAAAATATTACTTCCCCCGTTTTTTAAAATCACAGCTTCTAGAAGCTTTACATGATTTCTTAAAAAACACGAGTTTTTAGAAAATGTGTTTTATTTCATAGATGGAATCTACAAAGTATGCACATTCTACGTCATAACGACTTTCTATAGTTTGCGCATGCGTTTGGAAATAAGAAAAGATTACTTTCCCCCGTTTATTAAAATGACAGCTTCTAGAAGGTTTACATGATTTCTTAAAAAACACGAGTTTTTAGAAAATGTGTTTTATTTCATAATGGAATCTACAAAGTATGCACATTCTACGTCATAACAACTTTCTATAGTTTGCGCATGCGTCCGGAAATAACAAAAGCTTACTTCCACCGTTTTTTAAAATCACAGCTTCTAGAAGGTTTACATGATTTCTCAAAAAACACGAGTTTTTAGAAAATGTGTTTTATTTCATAAATGGAATCAACAAAGTATGTAGATTCTACGTCATAATGACTTTCTATAGTTTGCGCATGTGTCCGAAAATAAGAAAAGCTTACCTCCCCCGTTTTTTAAAATCACAGATTCTAGAAGGTTTACATGATTTCGTTAAAAACACGAGTTTTTAGAAAATATGTTTTATTTCATAAATAGAATCAACAAAGTATGCACATTCTACGTCATAACGACTTTCTATAGTTTGTGCATGCGTCCGGAAATAAGAAAAGCTTACTTCCCCCGTTTTTTAAAATCACAGCTTCTAGAAGCTTTACATGATTTCTTAAAAAACACGAGTTTTTAGAAAATGTGTTTTATTTCATAGATGGAATCTACAAAGTATGCATATTCTACGTCATAACGACTTTCTATAGTTTGCGCATGCGTCTGGAAATAAGAAAAGCTTACTTCCACCGTTTTTTAAAATCACAGCTTCTAGAAGGTTTACATGATTTCTTAAAAACATGAGTTTTTCGAAAATGTGTTTTATTTCATAAATGGAATCAACAAAGTATGCAGATTCTACGTCATAACGACTTTCTATAGTTTGCGCATGCGTCCGGAAATAAGAAAAGCTTACCTCCCCCGTTTTTTAAAATCACAGATTCTAGAAGGTTTACATGATTTCGTAACAAACACGAGTTTTTAGAAAATGTGTTTTATTTCATAAATAGAATCAACAAAGTATGCACATTCTACGTCATAACGACTTTCTATAGTTTGTGCATGCGTCCGGAAAAAAGAAAAGCTTACTTCCCCCGTTTTTTAAAATCACAGCTTCTAGAAGGTTTACATGATTTCTTAAAAAACACGACTTTTTAGAAAATGTGTTTTATTTCATAAATGGAATCTACAAACTATGCACATTGTACGTCATAATGAATTTGTATAGTTTGCGCATGCGTTTGGAAATAAGAAATGCTTACTTCCCCCGTTTATTAAAATCACAGCTTCTAGAAGGTTTACATGATTTCTTAAAAAACACGAGTTTTTAGAAAATGTGTTTTATTTCATAAATGGAATCAACAAAGTATGCACATTCTACGTCATAACGACTTTCTATAGGTTGCACATGCGTCCGGAAATAAGAAAAGCTTACTTCCCCCGTTTTTTAAAATCACAGCTTCAAGAAGCTTTACATGATTTGTTAAAAAACACGAGTTTTTAGAAAATGTGTTTTATTTCATAGATGGAATCTACAAAGTATGCACATTCTACGTCATAACGACTTTCTATAGTTTGAGCATGCGTTTGGAAATAAGAAAATCTTACTTCCCCCGTTTATTAAAATCACAGCTTCTAGAAGGTTTACATGATTTCTTAAAAAACATGAGTTTTTAGAAAATGTGTTTTATTTCATAAATGGAATCAACAAAGTATGGACATTCTACGTCATAACGACTTTCTATAGGTTGCGCATGCGTCCGGAAATAAGAGAAGCTTACTTCCACCGTTTTTTAAAATCACAGCTTCTAGAAGGTTTACATGATTTCGTAAAAAACACGAGTTTTTCGAAAATGTGTTTTATTCCATAAATGGAATCTACAAAGTATCCACATTCTACGTCATAACGACTTTCTATAGTTTGCGCATGCGTCCGGAAATAAGAAAAGCTTACTTCCACCGTTTTTTAAAATCACAGCTTCTAGAAGCTTTACATGATTTCGTAAAAAAGACGAGTTTTTAGAAAATGTGTTTTATTTCATAAATGGAATCTACAAAGTATGCACATTCTACGTCATAACGACTTTCTATAGTTTGCGCATGCGTTCGGAAATAAGAAAAGCTTACTTCCCCCGTTTTTTAAAATCACAGCTTCTAGAGGGTTTACATGATTTCTTAAAAAACACGAGTTTTTAGAAAATGTGTTTTATTTCATCAATGGAATCAACAAAGTATGGACCTTCTACGTCATAACGGCTTTCTGTAGTTTGAGCATGCGTTTGGAAATAAGAAAAGCTTACTTCCCCCGTTTATTAAAATCACAGCTTCTAGAAGGTTTACATGATTTCTTAAAAAACACGAGTTTTTAGAAAATATGTTTTATTTCATAAATGGAATCAACAAAGTATGGACATTCTACGTCAAAACGACTTTCTATAGGTTGCGCATGCGTCCGGAAATAAGAAAAGCTTACTTCCACCGTTGTTTAAAATCACAGCTTCTAGAAGGTTTACATGATTTCGTAAAAAACACGAGTTTTTAGAAAATGTGTTTTATTCCATAAATGGAATCTACAAAGTATGTACGTTCTACGTCATAACGACTTTCTATAGTTTGCTCATGCGTCCGGAAATAAGAAAAGATTACTTCCCCCGTTTTTTTAAATCACAGCTTCTAGAGGCTTTACATGATTTCTTAAAAAACACGAGTTTTTAGAAAATGTGTTTTATTTCATAGATGGAATCTACAAAGTATGCACATTCTACGTCATAACGAATTTCTATAGTTTGCGCATGCGTTTGGAAATAAGAAAATCTTACCTTCCCCCGTTTATTAAAATGACAGCTTCTAGAAGGTTTACATGATTTCTTAAAAAACACGAGTTTTTAGAAAATGTGTTTTATTTCATAATGGAATCTACAAAGTATGCACATTCTACGTCATAACGACTTTCTATAGTTTGCGCATGCGTCCGGAAATAACAAAAGCTTACTTCCACGGTTTTTTAAAATCACAACTTCTAGAAGGTTTACATGATTTCTTAAAAAACACGAGTTTTTAGAAAATGTGTTTTATTTCATAAATGGAATCAACAAAGTATGTAGATTCTACGTCATAACGAATTTCTATATTTTGCGCATGTGTCCGGAAATAAGAAAAGTTTACCTCCCCCGTTTTTTGAAATCACAGATTCTAGAAGGTTTACATGATTTTGTTAAAAACACGAGTTTTTAGAAAATATGTTTTATTTCATAAATAGAATCAACAAAGTATGCACATTCTACGTCATAACGACTTTCTATATTTTGTGCATGCGTCCGGAAATAAGAAAAGCTTACTTCCCCCGTTTTTTAAAATCGCAGCTTCTAGAAGGTTTACATGATTTCTTAAAAAACACGGGCTTTTAGAAAATATGTTTTATTTCATCAATGGAATCAACAAAGTATGCACATTCTACGTCATAACGACTTTCTATAGTTTGCGCATGCATTTGGAAATAAGAAAAGCTTACTTCCCCCGTTTTTTAAAATCACAGCTTCTAGAAGGTTTACATGAGTTCTTAAAAAACACGAGTTTTTAGAAAATGTGTTTTATTTCATAAATGGAATCTACGAAGTATGCACATTCTACGTCATAACGACTTTCTATAGTTTGCGCATGTGTCCGGAAATAAGAAAAGCTTACATCCCCCGTTTTTTAAAATCACAGCTTCTAGAAGATTTACATGATTTCTTAAAAAACACGAGTTTTTAGAAAATGTGTTTTATTTCATAAATGGAATCAACAAAGTATGCACATTCTACGTCATAACGACTTTATATAGGTTCCGCATGCGTCCGGAAATAAGAAAAGCTTACTTCCACCGTTTTTTAAAATCACAGCTTCTAGAAGGTTTACATGATTTCGTAAAAAACACGAGTTTTTAGAAAATGTGTTTTATTTCATAAATGGAATCTACAAAGTATGCACATTCTACGTCATAACGAATTTCTATAGTTTGCGCACTCGTCTGGAAATAAGAAAAGCTTACTTCCCCCGTTTTTTAAAATCACAGCTTCTAGAAGGTTTACATGATTTCTTAGAAAACACGAGTTTTTAGAAAATGTGTTTTATTTCATAAATGGAATCTACAAAGTATCCACATTCTACGTCATAACGAATTTCTATAGTTTGCGCATGCGCTTGGAAATAAGAAAAGCTTACTTCCCTTGTTTATTAAAATCACAGCTTCTAGAAGGTTTTACATGATTTCTTAAAAAACACGAGTTTTTAGAAAATGTATTTTATTTCATAAATGGAATCAAAAAAGTATGCACATTCTACATCATAAAGACTTTCTATCGGTTGCGCATGCGTCCGGAAATAAGAAAAGCTTACTTCCACCGTTTTTTAAAATCACAACTTCTAGAAGGTTTACATGATTTCGTAAAAAACACGAGTTTTTAGAAAATGTGTTTTATTTCATAAATGGAATCTACAAAGTATTCCCATTCTACGTCATAACGACTTTATATAGTTTGCGCATGCGTCCGGAAATAAGAAAAGCTTACCTCCCCCGTTTTTTAAAATCACAGATTCTAGAAGGTTTACATGATTTCGTAAAAAACACGAGTTTTTAGAAAATGTGTTTTATTTCATAAATAGAATCAACAAAGTATGCACATTCTACGTCATAACGATTTTCTACAGTTTGCGCATGCGTCCGGAAATAAGAAAAGCTTACTTCCCCCGTTTTTTAAAATCACAGCTTCTAGAAGGTTTACATGATTTCTTAAAAAACACGAGTTTTTAGAAAATGTGTTTTATTTCATAAATGGAATCTACAAAGTATGCACATTCTACGTCATAACGACTTTCTATAGTTTGCGCATGTGAAAGGAAATAAGAAAAGCTTACATCCCCCGTTTTTTAAAATCACAGCTTCTAGAAGATTTACATGATTTCTTAGAAAACATGAGTTTTTAGAAAATGTGTTTTATTTCATAAATGGAATCAACAAAGTATGCACATTCTACGTCATAACGACTTTCTATAGGTTCCGCATGCGTCCGGAAATAAGAAAAGCTTACTTCCACCGTTTTTTAAAATCACAGCTTCTAGAAGGTTTACATGATTTCGTAAAAAACACGAGTTTTTAGAAAATGTGTTTTATTTCATAAATGGAATCTACAAAGTATGCACATTCTACGTCATAACGACTTTCTATAGTTTGCGCACGCGTCTGGAAATAAGAAAAGCTTACTTCCCCCGTTTTTTAAAATCACAGCTTCTAGAAGGTTTACATGATTTCTTAGAAAACACGAGTTTTTAGAAAATGTGTTTTATTTCATAAATGGAATCTACAAAGTATACACATTCTACGTCATAACGACTTTCTATAGTTTGCGCATGCGCTTGGAAATAAGAAAAGCTTACTTCCCTCGTTTATTAAAATCACAGCTTCTAGAAGGTTTACATGATTTCTTAAAAAACACGAGTTTTTAGAAAATGTGTTTTATTTCATAAATGGAATCAAAAAAGTATGCACATTCTACATCATAACGACTTTCTATCGGTTGCGCATGCATCCGGAAATAAGAAAAGCTTACTTCCACCGTTTTTTAAAATCACAGCTTCTAGAAGGTTTACATGATTTCGTAAAAAACACGAGTTTTTAGAAAATGTGTTTTATTTCATAAATGGAATCTACAAAGTATTCCCATTCTACGTCATAACGACTTTATATAATTTGCGCATGCGTCCGGAAATAAGAAAAGCTTACTTCCACCGTTTTTTAAAACCACAGCTTCTAGAAGGTTTACATGATTTCGTAAAAAACACGAGTTTTTAGAAAATGTGTTTTATTTCATAAATGAAATCTACAAAGTTTGCACATTCTACGTCATAACAACTTTCTATAGTTTGCGCATGCGTCTGGATATAAGAAAAGCTTACTTCCACCGTTTTTTAAAATCACATATTCTAGAAGGTTTACATGATTTCGTAAAAAACATGAGTTTTAGAAAATGTGTTTTATTTCATAAATGGAATCTACAAAGTATGCACATTCTACGTCATAACGACTTTCTATAGTTTGCGCATGCGTCCGGAAATAAGAAAAGCTTACCTCCCACGTTTTTTAAAATCACAGATTCTTGAAGGTTTACATGATTTCGTAAAAAACACGAGTTTTTAGAAAATGTGTTTTATTTCATAAATAGAATCAACAAAGTATGCACATTCTACGTCATAACGACTTTCTACAGTTTGCGCATGCGTCCGGAAATAAGAAAAGCTTACTTCCACCGTTTTTTAAAATCACAGCTTCTAGAAGCTTTACATGATTTCGTAAAAAACAAGAGTTTTTAGAAAATGTGTTTTATTTCATAAATGGAATCTGTAAAGTATGCGCATTCTACGTCATAATGACTTTCTATAGTTTACGCATGCGTCCGGAAATAAGAAAAGCTTACTTCCACCGTTGTTTAAAATCACAGCTTCTAGAAGGTTTACATGATTTCGTAAAAACATGAGTTTTTAGAAAATGTGTCTTATTTCATAAATGGAATCTACAAAGTATGCACATTCTACGTCATAACGACTTTCTATAGTTTGCGCATGCGTTTGGAAATAAGAAAAGCTTACTTCCCCCGTTTATTAAAATCACAGCTTCTAGAAGGTTTACATGATTTCGTAAAAAACACGAGTTTTTAAAAAATGTGTATTTTTTTCATAAATGGAATCTACAAAGTTTGCACATTCTACGTCATAACGAATTTTTATAGTTTGCGCATGCGTCCGGAAATAAGAAAAGCTTACTTCCACCGTTTTTTAAATCACAGCTTCTAGAAGGTTTACATGATTTCTTAAAAAACACGAGTTTTTAGAAAATGTGTTTTATTTCATAAATGGAATCAACAAAGTATGCAGATTCTACGTCATAACGACTTTCTATAGGTTGCGCATGCATCCGGAAATAAGAAAAGCTTACTTCCCCCGTTTTTTAAAATCACAGCTTCTAGAAGGTTTACATGATTTCGTAAAAAACACGAGTTTTTAGAAAATGTGTTTTATTTCATAAATTGAATCAACAAAGTATGCACATTCTACGTCATAACGACTTTCTATAGTTTGCGCATGCGTCCGGAAATAAGAAAAGCTTACTTTCCCCGTTTTTTAAAATCACACCTTCTAGAAGCTTTACATGATTTCTTAAAAAACACGAGTTTTTAGAAAATGTGTTTTATTTCATAAATGGAATCTACAAAGTATGCACATTCTACGTCATAACGACTTTCTATAGTTTGCGCACGCGTCCGGAAATAAGAAAAGCTTACTTCCCCCGTTTTTTAAAATCACAGCTTCTAGAAGGTTTACATGATTTCTTAAAAAACACGAGTTTTTAGAAAATGTGTTTTATTTCATCAATGGAATCAACAAAGTATGGACATTCTACGTCATAACGACTTTCTATAGGTTGCGCATGCGTCGGGAAATAAGAAAAGCTTACCTCCACCGTTGTTTAAAATCACGGCTTCTAGAAGGTTTACATGATTTCGTAAAAAACACGAGTTTTTAGAAAATGTGTTTTATTTCATAAATGGAATCTATAAAGTATGCACATTCTACGTCATGATGACTTTCTATATTTTGCGCATGCGTCCGGAAATAAGAAAAACTTACCTCCCCCGTTTTTTAAAATCACAGATTCTAGAAGGTTTACATGATTTCGTAAAAAACACGAGTTTTTAGAAAATGTGTTTTATTTCATAAATGGAATCTACAAGGTATGCACATTCTACGTCGTAACGACTTTCTATAGTTTGTGCATGCGTCCGGAAATAAGAAAAGCTTACTTCCACCATTTTTTAAAATCACAGCTTCTAGAAGGTTTACATGATTTCGTAAAAAACACGAGTTTTTAGAAAATTTGTTTTATTTCATAAATGGAATCTACAAAGTATGCACATTCTATGTCATAAGGACTTTCTATAGTTTGCGCATGCGTTTGGAAATAAGAAAAGCTTACTTCCACCGTTTTTTAAAATCACAGCTTCTAGAAGCTTTACATGATTTCGTAAAAAACACGAGTTTTTAGAAAATGTGTTTTATTTCATAAATGGAATTTACAAAGTATGCACATTCTACGTCATAACGACTTTCTATAGTTTGCACATGCGTCCGGAAATAAGAAAAGCTTACTTCAACCATTTTTTAAAATCCCAGCTTCTAGAAGGTTTACATGATTTCGTAAAAAAACACGAGTTTTTAGAAAATGTGTTTTATTTCATAAATGGAATCTACAAAGTATGCACATTCTACGTCATAATGAATTTTTATAGTTTGCTCATGCGTCCGGAAATAAGAAAAGCTTACTTCCCCCGTTTTTTAAAATGACAGCTTCTAGAAGGTTTACATGATTTCTTAAAAAACACGAGTTTTTAGAAAATGTGTTTTATTTCATAAATGGAATCAACAAACTATGCACATTCTACGTCAAAACGAATTTCTATAGGTTGCGCATGCGTCCGGAAATAAGAAAAGCTTACTTCCACCGTTTTTTAAAATCACAGCTTCTAGAAGGTTTACATGATTTCCTAAAAAACACGAGTTTTTACAAAATGTGTTTTATTTCATAAATGGAATCAACAAAGTATGCACATTCTACGTCATAACGACTTTCTATTGGTTGCGCATGCGTCCGGAAATAAGAAAAGCTTACATCCACCATTTTTTAAAATCACAGCTTCTAGAAGGTTTACATGATTTCGTAAAAAACAAGAGTTTTTAGAAAATGTGTTTTATTTCATAAATGGAATCTACAAAGTATGCACATTTTACTTCATAGAGAATTTCTATAGTTTGCGCATGTGTTTGGAAATAAGAAATGCTTACTTCCCCCGTTTATTAAAATCACAGCTTCTAGAAGGTTTACATGATTTCTTAAAAAACACGAGTTTTTAAAAATGTGTTTTATTTCATAAATGGAATCTATAAAGTATGCACATTCTACGTCATAACGACTTTCTATATTTTGTGCATGCGTCCGGAAATAAGAAAAGCTTACTTCCACCGTTTTTTAAAATCACAGCTTCTAGAAGGTTTACATGATTTCTTAAAAAACATGAGTTTTTAGAAAATGTGTTTTATTTCATAAATGGAATCAACAAAGTATGTAGATTCTACGTCATAACGACTTTCTATAGTTTGCCCATGCGTGCGGAAATAAGAAAAGCTTACGTCCCCCGTTTTTTAAAATCACATATTCTAGAAGGTTTACATGATTTCGTAAAAAACACGAGATTTTAGAAAATGTGTTTTATTTCATAAATAGAATAAAAAAAGTATGCACATTGTACGTCATAACGACTTTCTATAGTTTGCGCATGCATCCAGAAATAAGAAAAGCTTACTTCCACCGTTTTTTAAAATCACAGCGTCTCGAAGCTTTACATAATTTCGTAAAAAAACACGAGTTTTTAGAAAATGTGTTTTATCTCATAAATGGAATCTATAAAGTATGCACATTCTACGTCATAACGACTTTCTATAGTTTGCGCATGCATCCGAAAATAAGAAAAGCTTACTTCCACCGTTTTTTAAAATCACATCTTCTAGAAGCTTTATATGATTTCGTAAAAAACACGAGTTTTTAGAAAATGTGTTTTATTTCATAAATGGAATCTACAAAGTATGCACATTCTACGTCATAACGACTTTCTATAGTTTGCGCATGCGTCCGGAAATAAGAAAAGCTTACTTCCACCATTTTTTAAAATCACAGCTTCTAGAAGGTTTACATAATTTCGTAAAAAACACGAGTTTTTAGAAAATGTGTTTTATTTCATAAATGGAATCTACAAAGTATGCACATTCTACGTCATAACGAATTTCTATAGTTTGCGTATGCGTCCAGAAATAAGAAAAGCTTGCTTCCACCATTTTTTTAAATCACAGCTTCTAGAAGGTTTACATGATTTCGTAAAAAACACGAGCTTTTAGAAAATATGTTTTATTTCATCAATGGAATCAACAAAGTATGGACATTCTACGTCATAACGACTTTCTATAGGTTCCGCATGCGTCCGGAAATAAGAAAAGCTTACTTCCACCGTTGTTTAAAATCACAGCTTCTAGAACGTTTACATGATGTCGTAAGAAACATGAGTTTTTAGAAAATGTGTTTTATTCCATAAATGGAATCTACAAAGTATGCACATTCTACGTCATAACGAATTTCTATAGTTTGCGCATGCGTCCGGAAATAAGAAAAGCTTACTTCCACCGTTTTTTAAAATCACAGCTTCTAGAAGCTTTACATGATTTCGTAAAAAACAGGAGTTTTTAGAAAATGTGTTTTATTTCATAAATGGAATCCACAAAGTATGCACATTCTACGTCATAACGACTTTCTATAGTTTGCGCATGCGTCCGGAAGTAAGAAAAGCTTACTTCCCCTGTTTTTTAAAATCACAGCTTCTAGAAGCTTTACATGATTTCTTAAAAAACACGAGTTTTTAGAAAATGTGTTTTATTTCATAAATGGAATCTACAAAGTATGCACATTCTACGTCATAACGACTTTCTATAGTTTGCGCACGCGTCTGGAAATAAGAAAAGCTTACTTCCCCCGTTTTTTAAAATCACAGCTTCAAGAAGCTTTACATGATTTCTTAAAAAACACGAGTTTTTAGAAAATGTGTTTTATTTCATAGATGGAATCTACAAAGTATGCACATTCTACGTCGTAACGACTTTCTATAGTTTGCGCATGCGTTTGGAAATAAGAAAAGCTTACTTCCCCCGTTTATTAAAATCACAGCTTCTAGAAGGTTTACATGATTTCTTAAAAAACATGAGTTTTTAGAAAATGTGTTATATTTCATAAATGGAATCAACAAAGTATGGACATTCTACGTCATAACGACTTTCTATAGGTTGCGCATGCGTCCGGAAATAAGAAAAGCTTACTTCCACCGTTGTTTAAAATCACAGCTTCTAGAAGGTTTACATGATTTCGTAAAAAACACGAGTTTTTAGAAAATGTGTTTTATTTCATAATTGGAATCTACAAAGTATGCACATTCTACATCATAACGACTTTCTATAGTTTGCGCATGCGTCCGGAAATAAGAAAAGCTTACTTCCACCGTTTTTTAAAATCACAGCTTCTAGAAGCTTTACATGATTTCGTAAAAAACACGAGTTTTTAGAAAATGTGTTTTATTTCATAGATGGAATCTACAAAGTATGCACATTCTATGTCATAACGACTTTCTATAGTTTGCGCATGCGTCCGGAGATAAGAAAAGCTTACTTCCACCGTTTTTTAAAATCACAGCTTCTAGAAGGTTTACATGATTTCTTAAAAAACACGAGTTTTTAGAAAATGTGTTTTATTTCATAAATGGAATCAACAAAGTATGCACATTCTACGTCATAACGACTTTCTATAGGTTCTGCATGCGTCCGGAAATAAGAAAAGCTTACTTCCACCGTTTTTTAAAATCACAGCTTCTAGAAGGTTTACATGATTTCGTAAAAAACACGAGTTTTTAGAAAATGTGTTTTATTTCATAAATGGAATCTACAAAGTATGCACATTCTACGTCATAACGACTTTCGATAGTTTGTGCACGCATCTTGAAATAAGAAAAGCTTACTTCCCCCGTTTTTTAAAATCACGACTTCTAGAAGGTTTACATGATTTCTTAGAAAACACGAGTTTTTAGAAAATGTGTTTTATTTCATAAATGGAATCTACAAAGTATCCACATTCTACGTCATAACGACTTTCTATAGTTTGCGCATGCGCTTGGAAATAAGAAAAGCTTACTTCCCTCGTTTATTAAAATCACAGCTTCTAGAAGGTTTACATGATTTCTTAAAAAACACGAGTTTTTGGAAAATGTGTTTTATTTCATAAATGGAATCAAAAAAGTATGCACATTCTACATCATAACGACTTTCTATCGGTTGCGCATGCGTCCGGAAATAAGAAAAGCTTACTTCCACCGTTTTTTAAAATCACAGCTTCTAGAAGGTTTACATGATTTCGTAAAAAACACGAGTTTTTAGAAAATTTGTTTTATTTCATAAATGGAATCTACAAAGTATTCCCATTCTACGTCATAACGACTTTATATAGTTTGCGCATGCGTCCGGAAATAAGAAAAGCTTACTTCCACCGTTTTTTAAAACCACAGCTTCTAGAAGGTTTACATGAATTCGTAAAAAACACGAGTTTTGAGAAAATGTGTTATAAAAGTATGCACATTCTACGTCATAACAACTTTATATAGTTTGCGCATGCGTCCGGATATAAGAAAAGCTTCCTTCCACCGTTTTTTAAAATCACATATTCTAGAAGGTTTACATGATTTCGTAAAAAACATGAGTTTTAGAAAATGTGTTTTATTTCATAAATGGAATCTACAAAGTATGCACATTCTACGTCATAACGACTTTCTATAGTTTGCGCATGCGTCCAGAAATAAGAAAAGCTTACCCCCCCCGTTTTTTAAAATCACAGATTCTAGAAGGTTTACATGATTTCGTAAAAAACACGAGTTTTTAGAAAATGTGTTTTATTTCATAAATAGAATCAACAAAGTATGCACATTCTACGTCATAACGACTTTCTACAGTTTGCGCATGCGTCCGGAAATAAGAAAAGCTTACTTCCACCGTTTTTTAAAACCACAGCTTCTAGAAGCTTTACATGATTTCGTAAAAAACACGAGTTTTTAGAAAATGTGTTTTATTTCATAAATGGAATCTATAAAGTATGCACATTCTACGTCATAACGACTTTCTATAGTTTACGCATGCGTCCGGAAATAAGAAAAGCTTACTTCCACCGTTGTTTAAAATCACAGCTTCTAGAAGGTTTACATGATTTCGTAAAAACATGAGTTTTTAGAAAATGTGTCTTATTTCATAAATGGAATCTACAAAGTATGCACATTCTACATCATAACGACTTTCTATAGTTTGCGCATGCGTTTGGAAATAAGCAAAGCTTACTTCCCCCGTTTATTAAAATCATAGCTTCTAGAAGGTTTACATGATTTCGTAAAAAACACGAGTTTTTAAAAAATGTGTTTTATTTCATAAATGGAATCTACAAAGTATGCACATTCTATGTCATAACGAATTTTTATAGTTTGCGCATGCGTCCGGAAATAAGAAAAGCTTACTTCCACCGTTTTTTAAAATCACAGCTTCTAGAAGGTTTACATGATTTCTTAAAAAACACGAGTTTTTAGAAAATGTGTTTTATTTCATAAATGGAATCAACAAAGTATGCAGATTCTACGTCATAACGACTTTCTATAGGTTGCGCATGCGTCCGGAAGTAAGAAAAGCTTACTTCCCCCGTTTTTTAAAATCACAGCTTCTAGAAGGTTTACATGATTTCGTAAAAAACACGAGTTTTTAGAAAATGTGTTTTATTTCATAAATTGAATCAACAAAGTATGCACATTCTACGTCATAATGACTTTCTATAGTTTGCGCATGCGTCCGGAAATAAGAAAAGCTTACTTCCACTATTTTTTAAAATCACAGCTTCTAGAAGGTTTACATGATTTCGTAAAAAACACGAGTTTTTAGAAAATGTGTTTTATTTCATAAATGGAATCTACAAAGTATGCACATCCTAGGTCATAACGACTTTCTATAGTTTGCGTATGCGTCCAGAAATAAGAAAAGCTTGCTTCCACCATTTTTTGAAATCACAGCTTCTAGAAGGTTTACATGATTTCGTAAAAAACACGAGTTTTTAGAAAATGTGTTTTATTTCATAAATGGAATCTACAAAGTATGCACATTCTACGTCATAATGACTTTCTATAGTTTGCGCATGCATCCGGAAAAAAGAAAAGCTTACTTCCCCCGTTTTTTAAAATCACAGCTTCTAGAAGGTTTACATGATTTCGTAAAAAACACGAGTTTTTAGAAAATGTGTTTTATTTCATAAATGGAATCTACAAGGTATGCACATTCTACGTCGTAACGACTTTCTATAGTTTGTGCATGCGTCCGGAAATAAGAAAAGCTTACTTCCACCATTTTTTAAAATCACAGCTTCTAGAAGGTTTACATGATTTCGTAAAAAACACGAGTTTTTAGAAAATGTGTTTTATTTCATAAATGGAATCTACAAAGTATGCACATTCTTTGTCATAAGGACTTTCTATAGTTTGCGCATGCGTCTGGAAATAAGAAAAGCTTACTTCCACCGTTTTTTAAAATCACAGCTTCTAGAAGCTTTACATGATTTCGTAAAAAACACGAGATTTTAGAAAATGTGTTTTATTTCATAAATGGAATTTACAACGTATGCACATTCTACGTCATAACGACTTTCTATAGTTTGCGCATGCGTCCGGAAATAAGAAAAGCTTACTTCAACCATTTTTTAAAATCCCAGCTTCTAGAGGGTTTACATGATTTCGTAAAAAACACGAGTTTTTAGAAAATGTGTTTTATTTCATAAATGGAATCTTCCAAGTATGCACATTCTACGTCATAATGAATTTTTATAGTTTGCTCATGCGTCCGGAAATAAGAAAAGCTTACTTCCCCCGTTTTTTAAAATGACAGCTTCTAGAAGGTTTACATGATTTCTGAAAAAACACGAGTTTTTAGAAAATGTGTTTTATTTCATAAATGGAATCAACAAACTATGCACATTCTACGTCATAACGACTTTCTATAGGTTGCGCATGCGTCCGGAAATAAGAAAAGCTTACTTCCACCGTTTTTTAAAATCACAGCTTCTAGAAGGTTTACATGATTTCTTAAAAAACACGAGTTTTTACAAAATGTGTTTTATTTCATAAATGGAATCAACAAAGTATGCACATTCTACGTCATAACGACTTTCTATTAGTTGCACATGCGTCCGGAAATAAGAAAAGCTTACTTCCACCATTTTTTAAGATCACAGCTTCTAGAAGGTTTACATGATACAAGAGTTTTTAGAAAATGTGTTTTATTTCATAAATGGAATCTACAAAGTATGCACATTTTACTTCATAACGAATTTCTATAGTTTGCGCATGTGTTTGGAAATAAGAAATGCTTACTTCCCCCGTTTATTAAAATCACAGCTTCTAGAAGGTTTACATGATTTCTTAAAAAACACGAGTTTTTAGAAAATGTGTTTTATTTCATAAATGGATTCAACAAAGTATGCACATTCTACGTCATAACGACTTTCTATAGTTTGTGCATGCGTCCAGAAAAAAGAAAAGCTTACTTCCACCATTTTTTAAAATCACAGCTTCTAGAAGGTTTACATGATTTCTTAAAAAACACGAGTTTTTAGAAAATGTGTTTTATTTCATAAATTGAATCAACAAAGTATGCACATTCTACATCATAACGACTTTCTATAGTTTGCGCATTCCTCCGGAAATAAGAAAAGCTTACTTCCACCGTTTTTTAAAATCACAGCTTCTCGAAGGTTTACATGATTTCTTAAAAAACACGAGTTTTTAGAAAATGTGTTTTATTTCATAAATGGAATCAACAAAGTATGCAGATTCTACGTCATAACGACTTTCTATAGTTTGCGCATGCGTTCGGAAATAAGAAAAGCTTACGTCCCCCGTTTTTTAAAATCACATATTCTAGAAGGTTTACATGATTTCGTAAAAAACACGAGTTTTTAGAAAATGTGTTTTATTTCATAAATAGAATAAAAAAAGTATGCACATTGTACGTCATAACGACTTTCTATAGTTTGCGCATGCGTCCAGAAATAAGAAAAGCTTACTTCCACCGTTTTTTAAAATCACAGCGTCTAGAAGCTTTACATGATTTCGTAAAAAACACGAGTTTTTAGAAAATGTGTTTTATTTCATAAATGGAATCTATAAAGTATGCACATTCTACGTCATAACGACTTTCTATAGTTTGCGCATGCGTCCGAAAATAAGAAATGCTTACTTCCACCGTTTTTTAAAATCACAGCTTCTAGAAGCTTTATATGATTTCGTAAAAAACACGAGTTTTTAGAAAATGTGTTTTATTTCATAAATGGAATCTACAAAGTATGCACATTCTACGTCATAACGACTTTCTATAGTTTGCGCATGCGTCCGGAAATAAGAAAAGCTTACTTCCACCATTTTTTAAAATCACAGCTTCTAGATGGTTTACATGATTTCGTAAAAAACACGAGTTTTTAGAAAATGTGTTTTATTTCATAAATGGAATCTACAAAGTATGCACATCCTAGGTCATAACGACGTTCTATAGTTTGCGTATGCGTCCAGAAATAAGAAAAGCTTGCTTCCACCATTTGTTGAAATCACAGCTTCTAGAAGGTTTACATGATTTCGTAAAAAACACGAGTTTTTAGAAAATGTGTTTTATTTCATAAATGGAATCTACAAAGTATGCACATTCTACGTCATAATGACTTTCTATAGTTTGCGCATGCATCCGGAAAAAAGAAAAGCTTACTTCCCCCGTTTTTTAAAATCACAGCTTCTAGAAGGTTTACATGATTCCTTAAAAAACATGAGTTTTTAGAAAATGTGTTTTATTTCATAAATGGAATCAACAAAGAATGCACATTCTACGTCATTACGACTTTCTATAGTTTGCGCATGCGTCTGGAAATAAGAAAAGTTTACTTCCACCGTTTTTTAAAATCACAGCTTCTAGAAGGTTTATATGATTTCGTAAAAAACACGAGTTTTTAGAAAATGTGTTTTATTTCATAAATGGAATCTATAAAGTATGCACATTCTACGTCATAACGACTTTCTATAGTTTGCGCATGCGTCCAGAAATAAGGAAACCTTACTTCCCCCGTTTTTTAAAATCACAGCTTCTAGAAGGTTTACATGATTTCTTAAAAAGCACGAGTTTTTAGAAAATGTGTTTTATTTCATAAATGGAATCTACAAAGTATGCACATTCTACGTCATAACGACTTTCTATAGTTTGCGCATTCGTCCGGAAATAAAAAAAGCTTACCTTCCCCTTTTTTTAAAATCACAGATTCTAGAAGGTTTACATGATTTCGTAAAAAACACGAGTTTTTAGAAAATGTGTTTTGTATCATAAATAGAATCAACAAAGTATGCACATTCTACGTCATAACGACTTTCTATAGTTTGTGCATGCGTCCGGAAATAAGAAAAGCTTACTTCCACCATTTTTTAAAATCACAGCTTCTAGAAGGTTTACATGATTTCGTAAAAAACACGAGTTTTTAGAAAATGTGTTTTATTTCTTTAATAGAATCAACAAAGTATGCACATTCTACGTCATAACGACTTTCTATAGTTTTTGCATGCGTCCGGAAATAAGAAAATCTTACTTCCAGTGTTTTTTAAAATCACAGCTTCTAGAAGCTTTACATGATTTCGTAAAAAACACGAGTTTTTCGAAAATGTGTTTTATTTCATAAATGGAATCAACAAAGTATGCACATTCTACGTCATAAGGACTTTCTATAGTTTGCGCATGCATCCAGAAATAAGAAAAGCTTACTTCCCCCGTTTTTTAAAATCACAGCTTCTAGAAGGTTTACATGATTTCTTAAAAAACACGAGTTTTTAGAAAATGTGTTTTATTTCATAAATGGAATCTACAAAGTATGCACATTCTATGTCATAACGACTTTCTATAGTTTGCGCATGCGTTTGGAAATAAGAAAAGCTTACTTCCCCCGTTTATTAAAATCACAGCTTCTAGAAGGTTTACGTGATTTCTTAAAAAGCACGAGTTTTTAGAAAATGTGTTTTATTTCATAAATGGAATCAACAAAGTATGCACATTCAACGTCATAACGACTTTCTATAGGTTTCGCATGCGTCCGGAAATAAGAAAAGCTTACTTCCACCGTTTTTTAAAATCACAGCTTCTAAAAGGTTTACATGATTCCGAAAAAAACACGAGTTTTTAGAAAATGTGTTTTATTTCATAAATGGAATCTACAAAGTATGCACATTCTACGTCATAACGACTTTCTGTAGTTTGCGCATGCATCCGGAAATAAGAAAAGCTTACTTCCACCGTTTTTTAAAATCACAGCTTTAAGAAGGTTTACATGATTCCGAAAAAAACACGAGTTTTTAGAAAATGTGTTTTATTTCATAAATGGAATCTACAAAGTATGCACATTCTACGTCATAACGACTTTCTATAGTTTGCGCATGCGTCCGGAAATAAGAAAAGCTTACTTCCACCGTTTTTTAAAATCACAGCTTCTAGAAGGTTTACATGATTTCGTAAAAAAGACGAGTTTTTAGAAAATGTGTTTTATTTCATAAATGGAATCAACAAAGTATGCACATTCTAAGTCATAACGACTTTCTATAGTTTGCGCATGCGTCCGGAAATAAGAAAAGCTTACTTCCACCATTTTTTAAAATCACAGCTTCTAGAAGGTTTACATGATTTCGTAAAAAACACGAGTTTTTAGAAAATGTGTTTTATTTCATAAATGGAATCTATAAAGTATGCACATTCTACGTCATAATGACTTTCTATAGTTTGCGCATGCGTCCAGAAATAAGAAAACCTTACTTCCCCCGTTTTTTAAAATCACAGCTTCTAGAAGGTTTACATGATTTCTTAAAAAGCACGAGTTTTTAGAAAATGATTTTTATTTCATAAATGGAATCAACAAAGTATGCACATTCTACTTCATAACGACTTTCTATAGTTTGCGCATGCATCCGGAAATAAGAAAAGCTTACCTTCCCCGTTTTTTAAAATCACAGATTCTAGAAGGTTTACATGATTTCGTAAAAAACACGAGTTTTGGAAAATGTGTTTTATTTTGTAAATAGAATCAACAAAGTATGCACATTCTATGTCATAACAACTTTCTATAGTTTGCGCATGCGTCCGGAAATAAGAAAAGCTTACTTCCACCGTTTTTTTAAAATCACAACTTCTAGAAGGTTTACATGATTTCGTAAAAAACAGGAGTTTTTAGAAAATGTGTTTTATTTCATAAATGGGATGTAAAAAGTATGCACATTCTACGTCATAATGACTTTCTATAGTTTGCGCATGCGTCCGGAAATAAGAAAAGCTTACGTCCCCCGTTTTTTAAAATCACAGCTTCTAGAAGGTTTACATGATTTCCTAAAAAACACGAGTTTTTAGGAAATGTGTTTTATTTCATAAATGGAATCAACAAAGCATGCAGATTCTACGTCATAACGACTTTCTATAGTTTTCGCATGCGTCCGGAAATAAGAAAAGCTTACCTCGCCCGTTTTTTAAAATCACAGATTCTAGAAGGTTTACATCATTTCGTAAAAAACACGAGATTTTAGAAAATGTGTTTTATTTCATCAATAGAATTAAAAAAGTATGCACATTGTACGTCATAACGACTTTCTATAGTTTGCGCATGCGTCCAAAAATAAGAAAAGCTTACTTCCACCGTTTTTTAAAATCACAGCTTCTAGAAGCTTTACATGATTTCGTAAAAAACATGAGTTTTTAGAAAATGTGTTTTATTTCATAAATGGAATCTATAAAGTATGCACATTCTACGTCATAACGACTTTCTATAGTTTGCGCATGCGTCCGGAAATAAGAAAAGCTTACTTCCACCGTTTTTTAAGATCACAGCTTCTAGAAGCTTTACATGATTTCGTAAAAAACACGAGATTTTAGAAAATGTGTTTTATTTCATAAATGGAATCTACAAAGTATGCACATTCTACGTCATAACGACTTTCTATAGTTTGCGCATGCGTCCGGAAATAAGAAAAGCTTGCTTCCACCATTTTTTGAAATCACAGCTTCTAGAAGGTTTACATGATTTCGTAAAAAACACGAGTTTTTAGAAAATGTGTTTTATTTCATAAATGGAATCAACAAAGAATGCACATTCTACGTCATTACGACTTTCTATAGTTTGCGCATGTGTCCGGAAATAAGAAAAGTTTACTTCCACCGTTTTTTAAAATCACAGCTTCTAGAAGGTTTACATGATTTCGTAAAAAACACGAGTTTTTAGAAAATGTGTTTTATTTCATAAATGTAATCTATAAAGTATGCACATTCTACGTCATAATGACTTTCTATAGTTTGCGCATGCGTCCAGAAATAAGAAAACCTTACTTCCCCCGTTTTTTAAAATCACAGCTTCTAGAAGGTTTACATGATTTCTTAAAAAGCACGAGTTTTTAGAAAATCTGTTTTATTTCATAAATGGAATCTACAAAGTATGCACATTCAACGTCATAACGAATTTCTATAGTTTGCGCATGCATCCGGAAATAAGAAAAGCATACTTCCTCCGTTTTTTAAAATCACAGCTTCTAGAAGGTTTACATGATTTCTTAAAAAACACGAGTTTTTAGAAAATGTATTTTATTTCATAAATGGAATCTGCAAAGTATGCACATTCTATGTCATAACGACTTTCTATAGTTTGCGCATGCGTTCGGAAATAAAAAAAGCTTACCTCCCCCATTTTTTAAAATCACAGATTCTAGAAGGTTTACATGATTTCGAAAAAAACACGAGTTTTTAGAAAATGTGTTTTATTTCATAAATAGAATCAACAAAGTATGCACATTCTACGTCATAACGACTTTCTATAGTTTGTGCATGCCTCCGGAAATAACAAAATCTTACTTCCAGTGTTTTTTAAAATCACAGCTTCTAGAAGCTTTACATGATTTCGTAAAAAACAAGAGTTTTTAGAAAATGTGTTTTATTTCATAAATGGAATCTACAAAGTATGCACATTCTACGTCATAACGACTTTCTATAGTTTGCGCATGCATCCGGAAATAATAAAAGCTTACCTCCCCCGTTTTTCAAAATCACAGATTCTAGAAGGTTTACATGATTTCGTGAAAAACACGAGTTTTTAGAAAATGTGTTTTATTTCATAAATAGAATCAACAAAGTATGCACATTCTACTTCATAACGACTTTCTATAGTTTGCGGATGCGTTCGGAAATAAGAAAAGTTTACTTCCACCGTTTTTTAAAATCACAGCTTCTAGAAGCTTTACATGATTTCGTAACAAACACGAGTTTTTAGAAAATGTGTTTTATTCCATTAATGGAATCTACAAAGTATGCACATTCTACTTCATGACGACTTTCTATAGTTTGCGCATGCGTCCGGAAATAAGAAAAGCTTACTTCCACCGTTTTTTAAAATCACAGCTTCTAGAAGGTTTAAATGATTTCGAAAAAAACATGAGTTTTTAGAAAATGTGTTTTATTTCATAAATGGAATCTACAAAGTATGCACATTCTACGTCATAACGACTTTCTATAGTTTGCGCATGCGTCCGGAAATAAGAAAAGCTTACTTCCACCGATTTTTAAAATCACAGCTTCTAGAAGGTTTACATGATTTCGTAAAAAACACGAGTTTTTAGAAAATGTGTTTTATTTCATAAATTGAATCTACAAAGTATGGACATTCTACGTCATAACGACTTTCTATAGTTTGCGCATGCGTCCGGAACTAAGAAAAGCTTACTTCCCCTGTTTTTTAAAATCACAGCTTCCAGAAGGTTTACATGATTTCTTAAAAAACACGAGTTTTTAGAAAATGTGTTTTATTTCATAAATGGAATCTACAAACTATGCACATTCTACGTTATAACGACTTGCTATAGTTTGCGCATGCGTCCGGAAAGAAGAAAAGCTTACCTCCCCCGTTTTTTAAAATCAGATATTCTAGAAGTTTTACATGATTTCGTAAACAACACGAGCTTTTAGAAAATGTGTTTTATTTCATAAATAGAATCAAATAAGTATGCACATTCTATGTCATAACGACTTTCTATAGTTTCCGCATGCGTCCAGAAATAAGAAAAGCTTACTTCCACCGTTTTTTAAAATCACAGCTTCTAGAAGGTTTACATGATTTCGTAAAAAACACGAGTTTTTAGAAAATGTGTTTTATTTCATAAATGGAATCTACAAAGTATGCACATTCTACGTCATAACGACTTTCTATAGTTTGCGCATGCGTCCGGAAATAAGAAAAGCTTACCTCCCCCGTTTTTTAAAATCACATCTTCCAGAAGGTTTACGTGATTTCTTAAAAAACACGAGTTTTTAGAAAATGTGTTTTATTTCATAAATGGAATCAACAAAGTATGCACATTCTACCTCATAGCGAGTTTCTATAGTTTGCGCATGCATTTGGAAATAAGAAAAGCTTACTTCCCCCGTTTTTTAAAATCACAGCATCTAGAAGGTTTACATGATTTCTTCAAAAACACGAGTTTTTAGAAAATGTGTTTTATTTCATAAATGGAATCAACAAATTATGCACATTCTACATCATAACGACTTTCTATAGTTTGCGCATGCGTCCGGAAATAAGAAAAGCTTACTTCCACCGTTTTTTAAAAACATAGCTTCTAGAAGGTTTACATGATTACGTAAAAAACATGAGTTTTTAGAAAATGTGTTTTATTTCACAAAAGGAATCTACAAAGTATGCACATTCTACGTCATAACGACTTTCTATTGTTTGCGCATGCGTCCGGAAAAAAGAAAAGCTTACTTCCCCCGTTTTTTAAAATCACAGCTTCTAGAAGGTTTACATGATTTCTTAAAAAACACGAGTTTTTAGAAAATGTGTTTTATTTCATAAATGGAATCAACAAAGTATGCACATTCTAGGTCATAACGACTTTCTATAGTTTGCGCATGCGTCTGGAAATAAGAAAAGCTTACTTCCACCGTTTTTTAAAATCACAGCCTATAGAAGGTTTACATGATTTCTTAAAAAACACGAGTTTTTAGAGAATGTGTTTTATTTCATAAATGGAATCAACAAAGTATGCACATTCTACGTCATAATGACTTTCTATAGTTTGTGCATGGGTTTGGAAATAAGAAAAACTTACTTTCCCCATTTTTTAAAATCACAGCTTCTAGAAGGTTTTCATGATTTCTTAAAAAACACGAGTTTTTAGAAAATGTGTTTTATTTCATAAATGGAATCAACAAATTATGCACATTCTACGTCATAGCGACATTCTATAGTTTGCGCATGCGTCTGGAAATAAGAAAAGCTTACTTCCACCGTTTTTTAAAATCACAGCTTCTAGAAGGTTTACATGATTACGTAAAAAACACGAGTTTTTAGAAAATGTGTTTTATTTCACAAATGGAATCTACGAAGTATGCACATTCTACGTCAAAATGACTTTCTATTGTTTGCGCATGCATCAAGAAATAAGAAAAGCTTACTTCCACCGTTTTTTATAATCACAGCTTCTAGAAGGTTTACATGATTTCGTAAAAAACACGAGTTTTTAGAAAATTTGTTTTAATTCATAAATGGAATCTACAAAGTATGCACATTCTACGTCACAACGACTTTCTATAGTTTCGCATGCGTCCGGAAATAAGAAAAGCTTACTTCCACCGTTTTTTAAAATCACATCTTCTAGAAGGTTTACATGATTTCTTAAAAACCACGAGTTTTTAGAAAATGTGTTTTATTTCATAAATGGAATCAACAAAGTATGCACATTCTACGTCATAACGACTTTCTATAGTTTGTGCATTCGTTCGGAAATAAGAAAAGCTTACTTCCACCGTTTTTTAAAATCACAGCTTCTAGAAGGTTTACATGATTTCGTAAAAAACACGAGTTTTTAGAAAACGTGTTTTATTTCATAAATGAAATCTACAAAGTATGCACATTCTACGTCATAACGACTTTTTATAGTTTGCGCATGTGTTTGGAAATAAGAAAAGCTTACTTCCCCCGTTTTTTAAAATCACAGCTTCTAGAAGGTTTACATGATTTTTTAAAAAACACGAGTTTTTAGAAAATGTGTTTTATTTCATAAATGGAATCAACAAAGTATGCACATTCTATGTCATAATGACTTTCTATAGTTTTCGCATGCGTCCGGAAATAAGAAAAGCTTACTTCCACCGTTTTATAAAATCACAACTTCTAGAAGGTTTACATGATTACGTAAAAAACATGAGTTTTTAGAAAATGTGTTTTATTTCATAAATAGAATCAACAAAGTATGCACATTCTATGTCATAATGACTTTCTATAGTTTGCGCATGCGTTTGGAAATAAGAAAAGCTTACTTCTCCCGTTTTTTAAAATCACAGCTTCTAGAAGGTTTAACTGATTTCTTAAAAAACACGAGTTTTTAGAAAATGTTTTTTATTTCATAAATGGAATCAACAAAGTATGCACATTCTATGTCATAACGACTTTCTATAGTTTCCGCATGCGTTTGGAAATAAGAAAAGCTTACTTCCACCGTTTTATAAAATCACAACTTCTAGAAGGTTTACATCATTTCTTAAAAACAACGAGTTTTTAGAAAATGTGTTTTATTTCCTAAATGGAATCAACAAAGTTTGCACATTCTACGTCATAACGACTTTCTATAGTTTGTGCATTCGTCCGGAAATAAGAAAAGCTTACTTCCCCCATTTTTTAAAATCACAGCTTCTAGAAGGTTTACATGATTTCGTAAAAAACACGAGTTTTTAAAAATGTGTTTTATTTCATAAATGGAATCTACAAAGTATGCACATTCTACGTCATAACGACTTTGTATAGTTTGCGCATGTGTCCGGAAATAAGAAAAGCTTACTTCCCCCGTTTTTTAAAATCACAGCTTCTAGAAGGTTTACATGATTTCTTAAAAAACACGAGTTTTTAGAAAAAGTGTTTTATTTCATAAATGGAATCAACAAAGTATGCACATTCTATGTCATAACGACTTTCTATAGTTTGCGCATGCGTTTGGAAATAAGAAAAGCTTACTTCCCCCGTTTTTATAATCACAACTTCTGGAAGGTTTACATGATTTCTTAAAAAACAAGAGTTTTTAGAAAATGTGTTTTATTTCTTAAATGGAATCAACCATGTATTGAAATTCTACGTCATAACGACTTTCTATAGTTTGCGCATCAGTCAGGAAATAAGAAAAGCTCACTTCCATCGTTTTTTAAAATCACAGCTTCTAGAAGGTTTACATGATTTCGTAAAAAGCACGAGTTTTTAGAAAATGTGTTTTATTTCATAAATGGAATCTACAAACTATGCACATTCTACGTCATAACGACTTTCTATAGTTTGCGCATGCATCCGGAAATAAGAAAATCTTACTTCCCCTGTTTTTTAAAATCACAGCTTCTAGAAGGTTTACATGATTTCTTAAAAAACACGAGTTTTTACAAAATGTGTTTTATTTCAAATAGGGAATCAATAACGTATGCACATTCTACGTCATAACGACTTTCTATAGTTTGCGCATGCGTCCGGAAATAAGAACAGCTTACTTCCACCATTTTTTAAAATCACAGCTTCTAGAAGGTTTACATGATTACGTAAAAAACACGAGTTTTTAGAAAATGTGTTTTATTTCACAAATGGAATCTTCAAAGTATGCACATTCTACGTCAAAATGACTTTCTATTGTTTGCGCATGCATCCAGAAATGAGAAAAGCTTACTTCCACCGTTTTTTATAATCACAGCTTCTAGAATGTTTACATGATTTCGTAAAAAACACGAGTTTTTAGAAAATGTGTTTTAATTCATAAATGGAATCTACAAAGTATGCACATTCTACGTCACAACGACTTTCTATAGTTTCGCATGCGTCTGGAAATAAGAAAAGCTTACTTCCACCGTTTATTACAATCACAGCTTCTAGAAGGTTTACATGATTTCGTAAAAAACACGAGTTTTTAGAAAATGTGTTTTATTTCATAAATGGAATCAACAAAGTATGCACATTCTATGTCATAACGACTTTCTATAGTTTGCGCATGCGTTTGGAAATAAGAAAATCTTTCTTCCCCCGTTTTTTAAAATCACAGCTTCTAGAAGGTTTAAATGATTTCTTAAAAAACACGAGTTTTTGGAAAATTTGTTTTATTTCATAAATGGAATCAACAAAGTATGCACATTCTACGTCATAACGACTTTCTATAGTTTGCGCATCCGTTTGGAAATAAGAAAAGCTTACTTCCCCCATTTTTTAAAATCACGGCTTCTAGAAGGTTTACATGATTTCTTAAAAAACACAAGTTTTCAGAAAATGTGTTTTATTTCATAAATGGAATCAACAACTTCTGCACATTCTACGTCATAACGACTTTCTATAGTTTGCGCATTCGTCCCGAAAGAAGAAAAGCTTACTTCCACCGTTTTTTAAAATCACAGCTTCTAGAAGGTTTACATGATTTCGTAAAAAACACGAGTTTTTAGAAAATGTGTTTTATTTGATAAATGGAATCTACAAAGTATGCACATTCTACGTCATAACGACTTTCTATAGTTTGCGCATGCGTCCGGAAATAAGAAAAGCTTACTTCCCCCATTTTTTAAAATCACAGCGTCTAGAAGGTTTACATGATTTCGTAAAAAACAAGAGTTTTTAGAAAATGTTTTTTATTTCATAAATGGAATCTACAAAGTATGCACATTCTACATCATAACGACTTTCTATAGTTTGCGGATGCGTCCGAAAATAAGAAAAGCTTACGTCCCCCGTTTTTTAAAATCACGGCTTCTCGAAGGTTTACATGATTTCTTAAAAAACACGAGTTTTTAGAAAATGTGTTTTATTTCATAAATGGAATCAAAAAAGTATGCACATTCTACGTCATAACGACTTTCTATAGTTTGCGCATGCGTTCGGAAATAAGAAAAGCTTACTTCCACCGTTTTTTAAAATCGCAGCTTCTAGAAGGTTTACATGATTTCTTAAAAAACACGAGTTTTTAGAAAATGTGTTTTATTTCATAAATGGAATCAGTAAAGTATGCACATTCTACGTCATAACGACTTTCTATAGTTTGCGCATGCGTCCGGAAATAAGAAAAGCTTACTTCCACCGTTTTTTAAAATCACAGCTTCTAGAAGGTTTACATGATTACGTAAAAAACACGAGTTTTTAGAAAATGTGTTTTATTTCACAAATGGACTCTACAAAGTATGCACATTCTACGTCAAAACGACTTTCTATTGTTTGCACATGCGTCCAGAAATAAGAAAAGCTTACTTCCACCGTTTTTTATAATCACAGCTTCTAGAAGGTTTACATGATTTCGTAAAAAACACGAGTTTTTAGAAAATGTGTTTTAATTCATAAATGGAATCTACAAAGTATGCACATTCTACGTCACAATGACTTTCTATAGTTTCGCATGCGTCCGGAAATAAGAAAAGCTTACTTCCACCGTTTTTTAAAATCACATCTTCTAGAAGGTTTACATGATTTCTTAAAAACCACGAGTTTTTAGAAAAAGTGCTTTATTTCATAAATGGAATCTACAAAGTATGCACATTCTACGTCATAAGGACTTTCTATAGTTTGCGCATGCATCTAGAAATAAGAAAAGCTTACTTCCACTGTTTTTTAAAATCACAGCTTCTAGAAGGTTTACATGATTTCTTAAAAAACAAGAGTTTTTAGAAACTGTGTTTTATTTCATAAATGGAATCTACAAAGTATGCACATTCTACGTCATAACGACTTTCTATAGTTTGCACATGCGTCCGAAAATAAGAAAAGCTTACTTCCCCCATTTTTTAAAATCACAGCTTCTAGAAGGTTTACATGATTTCTTAAAAAACACGAGTTTTTAGAAAATCTGTTTTATTTCATAAATGGAATCAACAAAGTATGCACATTCTACATCATAACGACTTTCTACAGTTTGCGCATGCGTTTGGAAATAAGAAAATCTTACTTCCCCCATTTTTTAAAATCACAGCTTCTAGAAGGTTTACATCATTTCTTAAAAAACACGAGTTTTTAGAAAATGTGTCTTATTTCATAAATGGAATCAACAAAGTATGCACATTCTACGTCATAACGACTTTCTATAGTTTGCGCAAGCGTCCAGAAATAAGAAAAGCTTACTTCCACCGTTTTTTAAAATCACAGCATCTAGAAGGTTTACATGATTTCTTAAAAAACACGAGTTTTTAGAAAATGTGTTTTATTTCATAAATGGAATGAACAGAGTATGCACATTCTACGTCATAACGAATTTCTATAGTTTGCGCATTCGTACAGAAATAAGAAAAGCTTACTTCCCCCGTTTTCTAAATCATAGCTTCTAGAAGGTTTACATGATTTCATAAAAAACACGAGTTTTTAGAAAATGTGTTTTATTTGATAAATGGAATCAACAAAGTATGTACATTTTACGTCATAACGACTTTCTATAGTTTGCGCATGTATCCGGAAATAAGAAAATCTTACTTCCACCGTTTTTTAAAATCACAGCTTCTAGAAGGTTTACATGATTTCGTAAAAAACACGAATTTTTAGAAAATGTGTTTTATTTCATAAATGGAATCTACAAAGTATGCACATTCTACGTCATAACGACTTTCTATAGTTTGCGCATGCGTCCAGAAATAAGAAAAGCTTACCTCCCCCGTTTTTTAAAATTACAGCTTCTAGAAGGTTTACATGATTTCTTAAAAAACACGAGTTTTTAGAAAATGTGTTTTATTTCATAAATGGAATCAACAAAGTATGCACATTCTACGTCATAACGACTTTCTATAGTTTGCGCATGCGTTTGGAAATAAGAAAAGCTTACTTCACCCGTTTTTTAAAATCACAGCTTCTAGAAGGTTTACATGATTTCGTAAAAAACACGAGTTTTTAGAAAATGTGTTTTATTTCATAAATGGAATCAACAAAGTATGCACATTCTACGTCATAACGAATTTTTATAGTTTGCGCATGCGTCCGGAAATAAGAAAAGCTTACTTTACCAGTTTTTTAAAATCACAGCTTCTAGAAGGTTTACATGATTTCTTAAAATACACGAGTTTTTAGAAAATGTGTTTTATTTCATAAATGGAATCAACAAAGTATGCACATTCTACGTTATAACGACTTTCTATAGTTTGCGCAATCGTCCGGAAATAAGAAAAGCTTACTTCCACCGTTTTTTAAAATCACAGCTTCTAGAAGGTTTACATGATTTCGTAAAAAACACGAGTTTTTAGAAAATGTGTTTTATTTCATAAATAGAATCAACAAAGTATGCACATTCTACGTCATAACGAATTTCTATAGTTTGCGCATGCGTTTGGAAATAAGAAAAGCTTACTTCCCCCATTTTTTAAAATCACAGCTTCTAGAAGGTTTACATGATTTCTTAAAAAACACGAGTTTTTAGAAAATGTGTTTTATTTCAGAAATGGAATCAACAAAGTATGCACATTCTACCTCATAACGACTTTCTATTGTTTGCGCATGCGTCCGGAAATAAGAAAAGCTTACTTCCACCGTTTTTTAAAATCACAGCTTCTAGAAGGTTTACATGATTTCGTAAAAAACACGAGTTTTTAGAAAATGTGTTTGATTTCATAAATGGAATCTACAAAGTATGCACATTCTACGTCATAACGACTTTCTATTGTTTGCGCATGCGTCCGGAAATAAGAAAAGCTTACTTCCACCGTTTTTTAAAATCACAGCTTCTAGAGGGTTTACATGATTTCGTAAAAAACACGAGTTTTTAGAAAATGTGTTTTATTTCATAAATGGAATCAACAAAGTATGCACATTCTACGTCATAACGACTTTCTATAGTTTGCGCATGCGTTTGGAAATAAGAAAAGCTTACTTCCCCCGTTTTTTAAAATCACAGCTTCTAGAAGGTTTATATGATTTCTTAAAAAACACGAGTTTTTAGAAAATGTGTTTATTTCATAAATAGAATCAACAAAGTATGCACATTCTACGTCATAACGACTTTATATAGTTTGCACATGCGTCCGGAAATAAGAAAAGCTTACTTCCACCATTTTTTAAAATCACAGCTTCTAGAAGGTTTACATGATTTCTTAAAAAACACGAGTTTTTAGAAAATGTGTTTTATTTCATAAATGGAATCAACAAAGTATGCACATTCTACATCATAACGACTTTCTATAGTTTGCGCATGCGTTTGGAAATAAGAAAAGCTTACTTCCCCCGTTTTTTAAAATCATAGCTTGTAGAGGGTTTACATGATTTCTTAAAAAACATGAGTTTTTCGAAAATATGTTTTGTTTCATAAATGGAATCAACAAAGTATGCACATTCGACGTCATAACGACTTTCTATAGTTTGCGAATGCGTCCGGAAATAAGAAAAACTTACTTCCCCCGTTTTTTAAAATCACAGCTTCTAGAAGGTTTACATGATTTCGTAAAAAACACGAGTTTTTAGAAAATGTGTTTTATTTCATAAATGGAATCAACAAAGTATGCACATTCTACGTCATAACTACTTTCTATAGTTGGCGCATGCGTCCGGAAATAAGAAAAGCTTACTTTACCCGTTTTTTAAAATCACAGCTTCTAGAAGGTTTACATGATTTCTTAAAAAACACGAGTTTTTAGAAAATGTGTTTTATTTCATAAATGGAATCAACAAAGTATGCACATTCTACGTCATAACGACTTTCTATAGTTTGTGCAATCGTCCGGAAATAAGAAAAGCTTACTTCCACCGTTTTTTAAAATCACAGCTTCTAGAAGGTTTACATGATTTCGTAAAAAACAAGAGCTTTTAGAAAATGTGTTTTATTTCATAAATGGAATCAACAAAGTATGCACATTCTACGTCATAACGACTTTCTATAGTTTGCGCATGCGTCCGGAAATTAGAAAAGCTTACTTCCCCTGTTTTTTAAAATCACAGCTTCTAGAAGGTTTACATGATTTCGTAAAAAACACGAGTTTTTAAAAAATGTGTTTTATTTCATAAATGGAATCTACAAAGTATGCACATTATACGTCATAACGACTTTCTATTGTTTGCGCATGCGTCTGGAAAGAAGAAAAGCTTACTTCCACCGTTTTTTAAAATCACAGCTTCTAGAAGGTTTACATGATTTCGTAAAAAACAAGAGTTTTTAGAAAATGTTTTTTATTTCATAAATGGAATCTACAAAGTATGCACATTCTACATCATAACGACTTTCTATAGTTTGCGGATGCGTCCGAAAATAAGAAAAGCTTACGTCCCCCGTTTTTTAAAATCACGGCTTCTCGAAGGTTTACATGATTTCTTAAAAAACACGAGTTTTTAGAAAATGTGTTTTATTTCATAAATGGAATCAACAAAGTATGCACATTCTACATCATAACGACTTTCTATAGTTTGCGCATGCGTTTGGAAATAAGAAAAGCTTACTTCCCCCGTTTTTTAAAATCATAGCTTGTAGAGGGTTTACATGATTTCTTAAAAAACATGAGTTTTTCGAAAATATGTTTTGTTTCATAAATGGAATCAACAAAGTATGCACATTCGACGTCATAACGACTTTCTATAGTTTGCGAATGCGTCCGGAAATAAGAAAAACTTACTTCCCCCCGTTTTTTAAAATCACAGCTTCTAGAAGGTTTACATGATTTCGTAAAAAACACGAGTTTTTAGAAAATGTGTTTTATTTCATAAATGGAATCAACAAAGTATGCACATTCTACGTCATAACGACTTTCTATAGTTTGCGCATGCGTCCGGAAATAAGAAAAGCTTACTTTACCCGTTTTTTAAAATCACAGCTTCTAGAAGGTTTACATGATTTCTTAAAAAACACGAGTTTTTAGAAAATGTGTTTTATTTCATAAATGGAATCAACAAAGTATGCACATTCTACGTCATAACGACTTTCTATAGTTTGTGCAATCGTCCGGAAATAAGAAAAGCTTACTTCCACCGTTTTTTTAAAATCACAGCTTCTAGAAGGTTTACATGATTTCGTAAAAAACAAGAGCTTTTAGAAAATGTGTTTTATTTCATAAATGGAATCAACAAAGTATGCACATTCTACGTCATAACGACTTTCTATAGTTTGCGCATGCGTCCGGAAATTAGAAAAGCTTACTTCCCCTGTTTTTTAAAATCACAGCTTCTAGAAGGTTTACATGATTTCGTAAAAAACACGAGTTTTTAAAAAATGTGTTTTATTTCATAAATGGAATCTACAAAGTATGCACATTATACGTCATAACGACTTTCTATTGTTTGCGCATGCGTCTGGAAAGAAGAAAAGCTTACTTCCACCGTTTTTTAAAATCACAGCTTCTAGAAGGTTTACATGATTTCGTAAAAAACAAGAGTTTTTAGAAAATGTTTTTTATTTCATAAATGGAATCTACAAAGTATGCACATTCTACATCATAACGACTTTCTATAGTTTGCGGATGCGTCCGAAAATAAGAAAAGCTTACGTCCCCCGTTTTTTAAAATCACGGCTTCTCGAAGGTTTACATGATTTCTTAAAAAACACGAGTTTTTAGAAAATGTGTTTTATTTCATAAATGGAGTCAAAAAAGTATGCACATTCTACGTCATAACGACTTTCTATAGTTTGCGCATGCGTTCGGAAATAAGAAAAGCTTACTTCCACCGTTTTTTAAAATCGCAGCTTCTAGAAGGTTTACATGATTTCTTAAAAAACATGAGTTTTTAGAAAATGTGTTTTATTTCATAAATGGAATCAGTAAAGTATGCACATTCTACGTCATAACGACTTTCTATAGTTTGCGCATGCGTCCGGAAATAAGAAAAACTTACTTCCCCCGTTTTTTAAAATCACAGCTTCTAGAAGGTTTACATGATTTCGTAAAAAACACGAGTTTTTAGAAAATGTGTTTTATTTCATAAATGGAATCAACAAAGTATGCACATTCTACGTCATAACTACTTTCTATAGTTGGCGCATGCGTCCGGAAATAAGAAAAGCTTACTTTACCCGTTTTTTAAAATCACAGCTTCTAGAAGGTTTACATGATTTCTTAAAAAACACGAGTTTTTAGAAAATGTGTTTTATTTCATAAATGGAATCAACAAAGTATGCACATTCTACGTCATAACGACTTTCTATAGTTTGTGCAATCGTCCGGAAATAAGAAAAGCTTACTTCCACCGTTTTTTAAAATCACAGCTTCTAGAAGGTTTACATGATTTCGTAAAAAACAAGAGCTTTTAGAAAATGTGTTTTATTTCATAAATGGAATCAACAAAGTATGCACATTCTACGTCATAACGACTTTCTATAGTTTGCGCATGCGTCCGGAAATTAGAAAAGCTTACTTCCCCTGTTTTTTAAAATCACAGCTTCTAGAAGGTTTACATGATTTCGTAAAAAACACGAGTTTTTAAAAAATGTGTTTTATTTCATAAATGGAATCTACAAAGTATGCACATTATACGTCATAACGACTTTCTATTGTTTGCGCATGCGTCTGGAAAGAAGAAAAGCTTACTTCCACCGTTTTTTAAAATCACAGCTTCTAGAAGGTTTACATGATTTCGTAAAAAACAAGAGTTTTTAGAAAATGTTTTTTATTTCATAAATGGAATCTACAAAGTATGCACATTCTACATCATAACGACTTTCTATAGTTTGCGGATGCGTCCGAAAATAAGAAAAGCTTACGTCCCCCGTTTTTTAAAATCACGGCTTCTCGAAGGTTTACATGATTTCTTAAAAAACACGAGTTTTTAGAAAATGTGTTTTATTTCATAAATGGAATCAACAAAGTATGCACATTCTACATCATAACGACTTTCTATAGTTTGCGCATGCGTTTGGAAATAAGAAAAGCTTACTTCCCCCGTTTTTTAAAATCATAGCTTGTAGAGGGTTTACATGATTTCTTAAAAAACATGAGTTTTTCGAAAATATGTTTTGTTTCATAAATGGAATCAACAAAGTATGCACATTCGACGTCATAACGACTTTCTATAGTTTGCGAATGCGTCCGGAAATAAGAAAAACTTACTTCCCCCGTTTTTTAAAATCACAGCTTCTAGAAGGTTTACATGATTTCGTAAAAAACACGAGTTTTTAGAAAATGTGTTTTATTTCATAAATGGAATCAACAAAGTATGCACATTCTACGTCATAACTACTTTCTATAGTTGGCGCATGCGTCCGGAAATAAGAAAAGCTTACTTTACCCGTTTTTTAAAATCACAGCTTCTAGAAGGTTTACATGATTTCTTAAAAAACACGAGTTTTTAGAAAATGTGTTTTATTTCATAAATGGAATCAACAAAGTATGCACATTCTACGTCATAACGACTTTCTATAGTTTGTGCAATCGTCCGGAAATAAGAAAAGCTTACTTCCACCGTTTTTTAAAATCACAGCTTCTAGAAGGTTTACATGATTTCGTAAAAAACAAGAGCTTTTAGAAAATGTGTTTTATTTCATAAATGGAATCAACAAAGTATGCACATTCTACGTCATAACGACTTTCTATAGTTTGCGCATGCGTCCGGAAATTAGAAAAGCTTACTTCCCCTGTTTTTTAAAATCACAGCTTCTAGAAGGTTTACATGATTTCGTAAAAAACACGAGTTTTTAAAAAATGTGTTTTATTTCATAAATGGAATCTACAAAGTATGCACATTATACGTCATAACGACTTTCTATTGTTTGCGCATGCGTCTGGAAAGAAGAAAAGCTTACTTCCACCGTTTTTTAAAATCACAGCTTCTAGAAGGTTTACATGATTTCGTAAAAAACAAGAGTTTTTAGAAAATTTTTTTTATTTCATAAATGGAATCTACAAAGTATGCACATTCTACATCATAACGACTTTCTATAGTTTGCGGATGCGTCCGAAAATAAGAAAAGCTTACGTCCCCCGTTTTTTAAAATCACGGCTTCTCGAAGGTTTACATGATTTCTTAAAAAACACGAGTTTTTAGAAAATGTGTTTTATTTCATAAATGGAATCAACAAAGTATGCACATTCTACATCATAACGACTTTCTATAGTTTGCGCATGCGTTTGGAAATAAGAAAAGCTTACTTCCCCCGTTTTTTAAAATCATAGCTTGTAGAGGGTTTACATGATTTCTTAAAAAACATGAGTTTTTCGAAAATATGTTTTGTTTCATAAATGGAATCAACAAAGTATGCACATTCGACGTCATAACGACTTTCTATAGTTTGCGAATGCGTCCGGAAATAAGAAAAACTTACTTCCCCCGTTTTTTAAAATCACAGCTTCTAGAAGGTTTACATGATTTCGTAAAAAACACGAGTTTTTAGAAAATGTGTTTTATTTCATAAATGGAATCAACAAAGTATGCACATTCTACGTCATAACGACTTTCTATAGTTTGCGCATGCGTCCGGAAATAAGAAAAGCTTACTTTACCCGTTTTTTAAAATCACAGCTTCTAGAAGGTTTACATGATTTCTTAAAAAACACGAGTTTTTAGAAAATGTGTTTTATTTCATAAATGGAATCAACAAAGTATGCACATTCTACGTCATAACGACTTTCTATAGTTTGTGCAATCGTCCGGAAATAAGAAAAGCTTACTTCCACCGTTTTTTAAAATCACAGCTTCTAGAAGGTTTACATGATTTCGTAAAAAACAAGAGCTTTTAGAAAATGTGTTTTATTTCATAAATGGAATCAACAAAGTATGCACATTCTACGTCATAACGACTTTCTATAGTTTGCGCATGCGTCCGGAAATTAGAAAAGCTTACTTCCCCTGTTTTTTAAAATCACAGCTTCTAGAAGGTTTACATGATTTCGTAAAAAACACGAGTTTTTAAAAAATGTGTTTTATTTCATAAATGGAATCTACAAAGTATGCACATTATACGTCATAACGACTTTCTATTGTTTGCGCATGCGTCTGGAAAGAAGAAAAGCTTACTTCCACCGTTTTTTAAAATCACAGCTTCTAGAAGGTTTACATGATTTCGTAAAAAACAAGAGTTTTTAGAAAATGTTTTTTATTTCATAAATGGAATCTACAAAGTATGCACATTCTACATCATAACGACTTTCTATAGTTTGCGGATGCGTCCGAAAATAAGAAAAGCTTACGTCCCCCGTTTTTTAAAATCACGGCTTCTCGAAGGTTTACATGATTTCTTAAAAAACACGAGTTTTTAGAAAATGTGTTTTATTTCATAAATGGAGTCAAAAAAGTATGCACATTCTACGTCATAACGACTTTCTATAGTTTGCGCATGCGTTCGGAAATAAGAAAAGCTTACTTCCACCGTTTTTTAAAATCGCAGCTTCTAGAAGGTTTACATGATTTCTTAAAAAACATGAGTTTTTAGAAAATGTGTTTTATTTCATAAATGGAATCAGTAAAGTATGCACATTCTACGTCATAACGACTTTCTATAGTTTGCGCATGCGTCCGGAAATAAGAAAAGCTTACTTCCACCGTTTTTTAAAATCACAGCTTCTAGAAGGTTTACATGATTACGTAAAAAACACGAGTTTTTAGAAAATGTGTTTTATTTCACAAATGTAATCTACAAAGTATGCACATTCTACGTCAAAACGACTTTGTATTGTTTGCGCATGCGTCCAGAAATAAGAAAAGCTTACTTCCACCGTTTTTTATAATCACAGCTTCTAGAAGGTTTACATGATTTCGTAAAAAACACGAGTTTTTAGAAAATGTGTTTTAATTCATAAATGGAATCTACAAAGTATGCACATTCTACGTCACAATGACTTTCTATAGTTTCGCATGCGTCCGGAAATAAGAAAAGCTTACTTCCACCGTTTTTTAAAATCACATCTTCTAGAAGGTTTACATGATTTCTTAAAAACCACGAGTTTTTAGAAAAAGTGTTTTATTTCATAAATGGAATCTACAAAGTATGCACATTCTACGTCATAAGGACTTTCTATAGTTTGCGCATGCATCTAGAAATAAGAAAAGCTTACTTCCACCGTTTTTTAAAATCACAGCTTCTAGAAGGTTTACATGATTTCTTAAAAAACAAGAGTGTTTAGAAACTGTGTTTTATTTCATAAATGGAGTCTACAAAGTATGCACATTCTACGTCATAACGACTTTCTATAGTTTGCACATGCGTCCGAAAATAAGAAAAGCTTACTTCCCCCATTTTTTAAAATCACAGCTTCTAGAAGGTTTACATGATTTCTTAAAAAACACGAGTTTTTAGAAAATGTGTTTATTTCATAAATAGAATCAACAAAGTATGCACATTCTACGTCATAACGACTTTATATAGTTTGCACATGCGTCCGGAAATAAGAAAAGCTTACTTCCACCATTTTTTAAAATCACAGCTTCTAGAAGGTTTACATGATTTCTTAAAAAACACGAGTTTTTAGAAAATGTGTTTTATTTCATAAATGGAATCAACAAAGTATGCACATTCTACATCATAACGACTTTCTATAGTTTGCGCATGCGTTTGGAAATAAGAAAAGCTTACTTCCCCCGTTTTTTAAAATCATAGCTTGTAGAGGGTTTACATGATTTCTTAAAAAACATGAGTTTTTCGAAAATATGTTTTGTTTCATAAATGGAATCAACAAAGTATGCACATTCGACGTCATAACGACTTTCTATAGTTTGCGAATGCGTCCGGAAATAAGAAAAACTTACTTCCCCCGTTTTTTAAAATCACAGCTTCTAGAAGGTTTACATGATTTCGTAAAAAACACGAGTTTTTAGAAAATGTGTTTTATTTCATAAATGGAATCAACAAAGTATGCACATTCTACGTCATAACTACTTTCTATAGTTGGCGCATGCGTCCGGAAATAAGAAAAGCTTACTTTACCCGTTTTTTAAAATCACAGCTTCTAGAAGGTTTACATGATTTCTTAAAAAACACGAGTTTTTAGAAAATGTGTTTTATTTCATAAATGGAATCAACAAAGTATGCACATTCTACGTCATAACGACTTTCTATAGTTTGTGCAATCGTCCGGAAATAAGAAAAGCTTACTTCCACCGTTTTTTAAAATCACAGCTTCTAGAAGGTTTACATGATTTCGTAAAAAACAAGAGCTTTTAGAAAATGTGTTTTATTTCATAAATGGAATCAACAAAGTATGCACATTCTACGTCATAACGACTTTCTATAGTTTGCGCATGCGTCCGGAAATTAGAAAAGCTTACTTCCCCTGTTTTTTAAAATCACAGCTTCTAGAAGGTTTACATGATTTCGTAAAAAACACGAGTTTTTAAAAAATGTGTTTTATTTCATAAATGGAATCTACAAAGTATGCACATTATACGTCATAACGACTTTCTATTGTTTGCGCATGCGTCTGGAAAGAAGAAAAGCTTACTTCCACCGTTTTTTAAAATCACAGCTTCTAGAAGGTTTACATGATTTCGTAAAAAACAAGAGTTTTTAGAAAATGTTTTTTATTTCATAAATGGAATCTACAAAGTATGCACATTCTACATCATAACGACTTTCTATAGTTTGCGGATGCGTCCGAAAATAAGAAAAGCTTACGTCCCCCGTTTTTTAAAATCACGGCTTCTCGAAGGTTTACATGATTTCTTAAAAAACACGAGTTTTTAGAAAATGTGTTTTATTTCATAAATGGAATCAACAAAGTATGCACATTCTACATCATAACGACTTTCTATAGTTTGCGCATGCGTTTGGAAATAAGAAAAGCTTACTTCCCCCGTTTTTTAAAATCATAGCTTGTAGAGGGTTTACATGATTTCTTAAAAAACATGAGTTTTTCGAAAATATGTTTTGTTTCATAAATGGAATCAACAAAGTATGCACATTCGACGTCATAACGACTTTCTATAGTTTGCGAATGCGTCCGGAAATAAGAAAAACTTACTTCCCCCGTTTTTTAAAATCACAGCTTCTAGAAGGTTTACATGATTTCGTAAAAAACACGAGTTTTTAGAAAATGTGTTTTATTTCATAAATGGAATCAACAAAGTATGCACATTCTACGTCATAACGACTTTCTATAGTTTGCGCATGCGTCCGGAAATAAGAAAAGCTTACTTCCCCCGTTTTTTAAAATCACAGCTTCTAGAAGGTTTATATGATTTCTTAAAAAACACGAGTTTTTAGAAAATGTGTTTATTTCATAAATAGAATCAACAAAGTATGCACATTCTACGTCATAACGACTTTATATAGTTTGCACATGCGTCCGGAAATAAGAAAAGCTTACTTCCACCATTTTTTAAAATCACAGCTTCTAGAAGGTTTACATGATTTCTTAAAAAACACGAGTTTTTAGAAAATGTGTTTTATTTCATAAATGGAATCAACAAAGTATGCACATTCTACATCATAACGACTTTCTATAGTTTGCGCATGCGTTTGGAAATAAGAAAAGCTTACTTCCCCCGTTTTTTAAAATCATAGCTTGTAGAGGGTTTACATGATTTCTTAAAAAACATGAGTTTTTCGAAAATATGTTTTGTTTCATAAATGGAATCAACAAAGTATGCACATTCGACGTCATAACGACTTTCTATAGTTTGCGAATGCGTCCGGAAATAAGAAAAACTTACTTCCCCCGTTTTTTAAAATCACAGCTTCTAGAAGGTTTACATGATTTCGTAAAAAACACGAGTTTTTAGAAAATGTGTTTTATTTCATAAATGGAATCAACAAAGTATGCACATTCTACGTCATAACTACTTTCTATAGTTGGCGCATGCGTCCGGAAATAAGAAAAGCTTACTTTACCCGTTTTTTAAAATCACAGCTTCTAGAAGGTTTACATGATTTCTTAAAAAACACGAGTTTTTAGAAAATGTGTTTTATTTCATAAATGGAATCAACAAAGTATGCACATTCTACGTCATAACGACTTTCTATAGTTTGTGCAATCGTCCGGAAATAAGAAAAGCTTACTTCCACCGTTTTTTAAAATCACAGCTTCTAGAAGGTTTACATGATTTCGTAAAAAACAAGAGCTTTTAGAAAATGTGTTTTATTTCATAAATGGAATCAACAAAGTATGCACATTCTACGTCATAACGACTTTCTATAGTTTGCGCATGCGTCCGGAAATTAGAAAAGCTTACTTCCCCTGTTTTTTAAAATCACAGCTTCTAGAAGGTTTACATGATTTCGTAAAAAACACGAGTTTTTAAAAAATGTGTTTTATTTCATAAATGGAATCTACAAAGTATGCACATTATACGTCATAACGACTTTCTATTGTTTGCGCATGCGTCTGGAAAGAAGAAAAGCTTACTTCCACCGTTTTTTAAAATCACAGCTTCTAGAAGGTTTACATGATTTCGTAAAAAACAAGAGTTTTTAGAAAATGTTTTTTATTTCATAAATGGAATCTACAAAGTATGCACATTCTACATCATAACGACTTTCTATAGTTTGCGGATGCGTCCGAAAATAAGAAAAGCTTACGTCCCCCGTTTTTTAAAATCACGGCTTCTCGAAGGTTTACATGATTTCTTAAAAAACACGAGTTTTTAGAAAATGTGTTTTATTTCATAAATGGAATCAACAAAGTATGCACATTCTACATCATAACGACTTTCTATAGTTTGCGCATGCGTTTGGAAATAAGAAAAGCTTACTTCCCCCGTTTTTTAAAATCATAGCTTGTAGAGGGTTTACATGATTTCTTAAAAAACATGAGTTTTTCGAAAATATGTTTTGTTTCATAAATGGAATCAACAAAGTATGCACATTCGACGTCATAACGACTTTCTATAGTTTGCGAATGCGTCCGGAAATAAGAAAAACTTACTTCCCCCGTTTTTTAAAATCACAGCTTCTAGAAGGTTTACATGATTTCGTAAAAAACACGAGTTTTTAGAAAATGTGTTTTATTTCATAAATGGAATCAACAAAGTATGCACATTCTACGTCATAACTACTTTCTATAGTTGGCGCATGCGTCCGGAAATAAGAAAAGCTTACTTTACCCGTTTTTTAAAATCACAGCTTCTAGAAGGTTTACATGATTTCTTAAAAAACACGAGTTTTTAGAAAATGTGTTTTATTTCATAAATGGAATCAACAAAGTATGCACATTCTACGTCATAACGACTTTCTATAGTTTGTGCAATCGTCCGGAAATAAGAAAAGCTTACTTCCACCGTTTTTTAAAATCACAGCTTCTAGAAGGTTTACATGATTTCGTAAAAAACAAGAGCTTTTAGAAAATGTGTTTTATTTCATAAATGGAATCAACAAAGTATGCACATTCTACGTCATAACGACTTTCTATAGTTTGCGCATGCGTCCGGAAATTAGAAAAGCTTACTTCCCCTGTTTTTTAAAATCACAGCTTCTAGAAGGTTTACATGATTTCGTAAAAAACACGAGTTTTTAAAAAATGTGTTTTATTTCATAAATGGAATCTACAAAGTATGCACATTATACGTCATAACGACTTTCTATTGTTTGCGCATGCGTCTGGAAAGAAGAAAAGCTTACTTCCACCGTTTTTTAAAATCACAGCTTCTAGAAGGTTTACATGATTTCGTAAAAAACAAGAGTTTTTAGAAAATGTTTTTTATTTCATAAATGGAATCTACAAAGTATGCACATTCTACATCATAACGACTTTCTATAGTTTGCGGATGCGTCCGAAAATAAGAAAAGCTTACGTCCCCCGTTTTTTAAAATCACGGCTTCTCGAAGGTTTACATGATTTCTTAAAAAACACGAGTTTTTAGAAAATGTGTTTTATTTCATAAATGGAATCAACAAAGTATGCACATTCTACATCATAACGACTTTCTATAGTTTGCGCATGCGTTTGGAAATAAGAAAAGCTTACTTCCCCCGTTTTTTAAAATCATAGCTTGTAGAGGGTTTACATGATTTCTTAAAAAACATGAGTTTTTCGAAAATATGTTTTGTTTCATAAATGGAATCAACAAAGTATGCACATTCGACGTCATAACGACTTTCTATAGTTTGCGAATGCGTCCGGAAATAAGAAAAACTTACTTCCCCCGTTTTTTAAAATCACAGCTTCTAGAAGGTTTACATGATTTCGTAAAAAACACGAGTTTTTAGAAAATGTGTTTTATTTCATAAATGGAATCAACAAAGTATGCACATTCTACGTCATAACGACTTTCTATAGTTTGCGCATGCGTCCGGAAATAAGAAAAGCTTACTTTACCCGTTTTTTAAAATCACAGCTTCTAGAAGGTTTACATGATTTCTTAAAAAACACGAGTTTTTAGAAAATGTGTTTTATTTCATAAATGGAATCAACAAAGTATGCACATTCTACGTCATAACGACTTTCTATAGTTTGTGCAATCGTCCGGAAATAAGAAAAGCTTACTTCCACCGTTTTTTAAAATCACAGCTTCTAGAAGGTTTACATGATTTCGTAAAAAACAAGAGCTTTTAGAAAATGTGTTTTATTTCATAAATGGAATCAACAAAGTATGCACATTCTACGTCATAACGACTTTCTATAGTTTGCGCATGCGTCCGGAAATTAGAAAAGCTTACTTCCCCTGTTTTTTAAAATCACAGCTTCTAGAAGGTTTACATGATTTCGTAAAAAACACGAGTTTTTAAAAAATGTGTTTTATTTCATAAATGGAATCTACAAAGTATGCACATTATACGTCATAACGACTTTCTATTGTTTGCGCATGCGTCTGGAAAGAAGAAAAGCTTACTTCCACCGTTTTTTAAAATCACAGCTTCTAGAAGGTTTACATGATTTCGTAAAAAACAAGAGTTTTTAGAAAATGTTTTTTATTTCATAAATGGAATCTACAAAGTATGCACATTCTACATCATAACGACTTTCTATAGTTTGCGGATGCGTCCGAAAATAAGAAAAGCTTACGTCCCCCGTTTTTTAAAATCACGGCTTCTCGAAGGTTTACATGATTTCTTAAAAAACACGAGTTTTTAGAAAATGTGTTTTATTTCATAAATGGAGTCAAAAAAGTATGCACATTCTACGTCATAACGACTTTCTATAGTTTGCGCATGCGTTCGGAAATAAGAAAAGCTTACTTCCACCGTTTTTTAAAATCGCAGCTTCTAGAAGGTTTACATGATTTCTTAAAAAACATGAGTTTTTAGAAAATGTGTTTTATTTCATAAATGGAATCAGTAAAGTATGCACATTCTACGTCATAACGACTTTCTATAGTTTGCGCATGCGTCCGGAAATAAGAAAAGCTTACTTCCACCGTTTTTTAAAATCACAGCTTCTAGAAGGTTTACATGATTACGTAAAAAACACGAGTTTTTAGAAAATGTGTTTTATTTCACAAATGTAATCTACAAAGTATGCACATTCTACGTCAAAACGACTTTGTATTGTTTGCGCATGCGTCCAGAAATAAGAAAAGCTTACTTCCACCGTTTTTTATAATCACAGCTTCTAGAAGGTTTACATGATTTCGTAAAAAACACGAGTTTTTAGAAAATGTGTTTTAATTCATAAATGGAATCTACAAAGTAAGCACATTCTACGTCACAATGACTTTCTATAGTTTCGCATGCGTCCGGAGATAAGAAAAGCTTACTTCCACCGTTTTTTAAAATCACATCTTCTAGAAGGTTTACATGATTTCTTAAAAACCACGAGTTTTTAGAAAAAGTGTTTTATTTCATAAATGGAATCTACAAAGTATGCACATTCTACGTCATAAGGACTTTCTATAGTTTGCGCATGCATCTAGAAATAAGAAAAGCTTACTTCCACCGTTTTTTAAAATCACAGCTTCTAGAAGGTTTACATGATTTCTTAAAAAACAAGAGTGTTTAGAAACTGTGTTTTATTTCATAAATGGAGTCTACAAAGTATGCACATTCTACGTCATAACGACTTTCTATAGTTTGCACATGCGTCCAAAAATAAGAAAAGCTTACTTCCCCCATTTTTTAAAATCACAGCTTCTAGAAGGTTTACATGATTTCTTAAAAAACACGAGTTTTTAGAAAATGTGTTTTATTTCATAAATGGAATCAACAAAGTATGCACATTCTACATCATAACGACTTTCTACAGTTTGCGCATGCGTTTGGAAATAAGAAAATCTTACTTCCCCCATTTTTTAAAATCACAGCTTCTAGAAGGTTTACATCATTTCTTAGAAAACACGAGTTTTTAGAAAATGTGTCTTATTTCATAAATGGAATCAACAAAGTATGCACATTCTACGTCATAACGACTTTCTATAGTTTGCGCAAGCGTCCAGAAATAAGAAAAGCTTACTTCCACCGTTTTTTAAAATCACAGCATCTAGAAGGTTTACATGATTTCTTAAAAAACACGAGTTTTTAGAAAATGTGTTTTATTTCATAAATGGAATGACCAGAGTATGCACATTCTACGTCATAACGAATTTCTATAGTTTGCGCATTCGTACAGAAATAAGAAAAGCTTACTTCCACCGTTTTCTAAATGATAGCTTCTAGAAGGTTTACATGATTTCATAAAAAACACGAGTTTTTAGAAAATGTGTTTTATTTGATAAATTGAATCTACAAAGTATGCACATTTTACGTCATAACGACTTTCTATAGTTTGCGCATGTATCCGGAAATAACAAAATCTTACTTCCACCGTTTTTTAAAATCACAGCTTCTAGAAGGTTTACATGATTTCGTAAAAAACACGAGTTTTTAGAAAATGTGTTTTATTTCATAAATGGAATCTACAAAGTATGCACATTCTACGTCATAACGACTTTCTATAGTTTGCGCATGCGTCCAGAAATAAGAAAAGCTTACTTCCCCCGTTTTTTAAAATCACAGCTTCTAGAAGGTTTACATAATTTCTTAAAAAACACGAGTTTTTAGAAAATGTGTTTTATTTCATAAATGGAATCAACAAAGTATGCACATTCTATGTCATAACGACTTTCTATAGTTTGCGCATGCATTTGGAAATAAGAAAAGCTTACTTCCCCCGTTTTTTAAAATCACAGCTTCTAGAAGGTTTACATGATTTCTTAAAAAACACCAGTTTTTAGAAAATGTGTTTTATTTACTAAATAGAATCAACAAAGTATGCACATTCTACGTCATAACGACTTTCTATAGTTTGCACATGCATCCGGAAATAAGAAAAGCTTACTTCCACCGTTTTTTAAAATCACAGCTTCTAGAAGGTTTACATGATTTCGTAAAAAACACGAGTTTTTAGAAAATGTGTTTTATTTCATAAATGGAATCTACAAAGTATGCACATTCTACATAATAACTACTTTCTATAGTTTGCACATTCGTCCAGAAATAAGAAAAACTTACTTCCACCGTTTTTTAAAATCACAGCTTCTAGAAGGTTTACATGATTTCATAAAAAACACTAGTTTTTAGAAAATGTGCTTTATTTCGTAAATGGAATCTACAAAGTATGCACATTCATCGTCATAATCACTTTCTATAGTTTGTGCATGCGTCCGGAAATAAGAAAAGCTTACTTCCCCCGTTTTTTAAAATCACAGCTTCTAGAAATTAACATAATTTCTTAAAAAACAGGAGTTTTTAGAAAATGTGTTTTATTTCATAAATGGAATCAACAAAGTATGCACATTCTACGTCATAACGACTTTCTATAGTTTGCGCATGCGTTTGGAAATAAGAAAAGCTTACTTCCCTCGTTTTTTAAAATCACAGCTTCTAGAAGGTTTACATGATTTCTTAAAAAACATGAGTTTTTAGAAAATGTGTTTTATTTCATAAGTGGAATCAACAAAGTATGCACATTCTACATCATAACGAATTTCTATAGTTTGCGCATCCGTTCGGAAATAAGAAAAGCTTACTTCCCCCGTTTTTTAAAATCACAGCTTCTTGAAGGTTTACATGATTTCTTAAAAAACATGAGTTTTTAGAAAATGTGTTTTATTTCATAAATGGAATCAACAAAGTATGCACATTCTACGTCATAACGACTTTCTTTAGTTTGCGCATGCGTTTGGAAATAAGAAAAGCTTACTTCCCTCGTTTTTTAAAATCACAGCTGCTAGAAGGTTTACATGATTTCTTAAAAAACACGAGTTTTTAGAAAATGTGTTTTATTTCATAAATGGAATCAACAAAGTATGCACATTCTACGTCATAACGACTTTCTATAGGTTGCGCATGCGTCTGGAAATAAGAAAAGCTTACTTCCACCGTTTTTTAAAATCACAGCTTCTAGAAGGTTTACAAGATTTCGTAAAAAACACGAGTTTTTAGAAAATGTGTTTTATTTCATAAATGAAATCTACAAAGTATGCACATTCTACGTCATAATGACTTTCTATAGTTTGCGCATCCGTCCTGACATAAGAAAAGCTTACTTCCCCCGTTTTTTAAAATCACAGCTTCTAGAAGGTTTACATGATTTCTTAAAAAACACGAGTTTTTAGAAAATGTGTTTTATTTATTAAATGGAATCTGCAAAGTATGCACATTCTACGTCATAACGACTTTCTATAGTTTGTGCATGCGTCCGAAAATAAGAAAAGCTTACTTCCACCGTTTTTTAAAATCACAGCTTCTAGAAGGTTTACATGATTTCGTAAAAAGAACGAGTTTTTAGAAAATGTGTTTTATTTCATAAATGGAATCTACAAAGTATGCACATTCTACGTCATAACAACTTTCTATAGTTTGCGCATGTGTCCGAAAATAAGAAAAGCTTACCTCCCCCATTTTTAAAAATCACAGATTCTAGAAGGTTTACATGATTTCGTAAAAAACACGAGTTTTTAGAAAATGTGTTTTATTTCATAAATAGAATCAACAAAGTATGCACATTCTACTTCATAACGACTTTCTATAGTTTGTGCATGCGTTCGGAAATAAGAAAAGCTTACTTCCACCGTTTTTTAAAATCACAGCTTCTAGAAGCTTTACATGATTTCGTAAAAAACACGAGTTTTTAGAAAATGTGTTTTATTCCATTAATGGAATCTACAAAGTATGCACATTCTACTTCATAACGACTTTCTATAGTTTGCGCATGCGTCCGGAAATAAGAAAAGCTTACTTCCACCGTTTTTTAAAATCACAGCTTCTAGAAGGTTTACATGATTTCGTAAAAAACACGAGTTTTTAGAAAATGTGTTTTATTTCACAAATGGAATCTACAAAGTATGCAAATTCTACGTCATAACGACTTTCTATAGTTTGCACATGCGTCTGGAACTAAGAAAAGCTTACTTACCCTGTTTTTTAAAATCACAGCTTCCAGAAGGTTTACATGATTTCTTAAAAAACACGAGTTTTTAGAAAATGTGTTTTATTTCATAAATGGAATCTACAAAGTATGCACATTCTACGTTATAACAACTTTCTATAGTTTGCGCATGCGTCCGGAAATAAGAAAAGCTTACCTCCCCCGTTTTTTAAAATCAGAGATTCTAGAAGTTTTACATGATTTCGTAAAAAACAGGAGTTTTTAGAAAATGTGTTTTATTTCATAAATAGAATCAACAAAGTATGCACATTCTATGTCATTACGACTTTCTATAGTTTGTGCATGCGTCCGGAAATAAGAAAAGCTTACTTCCCCCGTTTTCTAAAATCACAGCTTCTAGAATGTTTACATGATTTCTTAAAAAACACGAGTTTTTAGAAAATGTGTTTTATTTCATAAATGGAATCAACAAAGTATGTACATTTTACGTCATAACGACTTTCTATAGTTTGCGCATGCGTCCGGAAATAAGAAAATCTTACTTCCACCGTTTTTTAAAATCACAGCTTCTAGAAGGTTTACATGATTTTGTAAAAAACACGAATTTTTAGAAAATGTGTTTTATTTCATAAATGGAATCTACAAAGTATGCACATTCTACGTCATAACGACTTTCTATAGTTTGCGCATGCGTCCGGAAATAAGAAAAGCTTACCTCCCCCGTTTTTTAAAATTACAGCTTCCAGATGGTTTACATGATTTCTTAAAAAACACGAGTTTTTAGAAAATGTGTTTTATTTCATAAATGGAATCAACAAAGTATGCACATTCTACGTCATAATGACTCTCTATAGTTTGCGCATGCGTTTGGTAATAAGAAAAGCTTACTTCCCCCGGTTTTTAAAATCACAGCTTCTAGAAGCTTTACATGATTTCTTAAAAAACAAGATTTTTTAGCAAATGTGTTTTATTTCATAAATGGAATCTACAAAGTATGCACATTCTACATCATAATGACTTTCTATAGTTTGCGTATGAGTCCGGAAATAAGAAACGCTTACTTCCACCGTTTTTTAAAATCACAGCTTCTTGAAGGTTTACATGATTTCTTAAAAAACACGAGTTTTTAGAAAATGTGTTTTATTTCATAAATGGAATCTACAAAGTATGCACATTCTACGTCATAACCACTTTCTATAGTTTGTGCGTGCGTTTGGAAATAAGAAATGCTTATTTCCCCCGTTTTTTAAAATCACAGCTTCTAGAAGGTTTACATCATTTCTTAAAAAACACGAGTTTTTAGAAAATGTGTTTTATTTCATAAATGGAAACAACAAAGTATGCACATTCTATGTCATAACGACTTTCTATTGTTTTCGCATGCGTCCGGAAAGAAGAAAAGCTTACTTCCACTGTTTTTTAAAATCACAGCTTCTAGAAGGTTTACATGATTTCTTAAAAAACACGAGTTTTTAGAAAATGTGTTTTATTTCATCAATGGAATCGACAAATTATGCACATTCTACGTCATAACTACTTTCTATAGTTTGCGCATTCGTCCAGAAATAAGAAAAGCTTACTTCCACCGTTTTTTAAAATCACAGCGTCTAGAAGCTTTACATTATTTCGTAAAAAACACGAGTTTTTAGAAAATGTGCTTTATTTCGTAAATGGAATGTACAAAGTATGGATATTCATCGTCATAACGACTTTCTATAGTTTGCGCATGCGTCCGGAAATAAGAAAATCTTATTTCCCCCGTTTTTTAAAATCACAGCTTCTAGAAGGTTTACATAATTTCTTAAAAAACAGGAGTTTTTAGAAAATGTGTTTTATTTCATAAATGGAAACAACAAAGTATGCACATTCTACGTCATAACGACTTTCTATAGTTTGCGCATGCGTTTGGAAATAAAAAAAGCTTACTTCCCTCGTTTTTAAAAATCACAGCTTCTAGAACGTTTACATGATTTCTTAAAAAACACGAGTTTTTAGAAAATGTGTTTTATTTCATAAATGGAATCAACAAAGTATGCACATTCTACATCATAACGACTTTCTATAGTTTGCGCATCCGTCCGCAGATAAGAAAAGCTTACTTCCCCCGTTTTTTAAAATCACAGCTTCTAGAAGGTTTACATGATTTCTTAAAAAACACGAGTTTTTAGAAAATGTGTTTTATTTCATAAATGGAATCAACAAAGTATGCACATTCTACGTCATAACGACTTTCTATAGTTTGCGCATGCGTTTGGAAATAAGAAAAGCTTACTTCCCCCATTTTATAAAATCACAGCTTCTAGAAGGTTTACATGATTTCTTAAAAAACACGAGTTTTTAGAAAATGTGTTTTATTTCATAAATGGCATCAACAAAGTATGCACATTCTACGTCATAACAACTTTCTATAGTTTGCGCAAGCGTCCAGAAATAAGAAAAGCTTACTTCCACCGTTTTTTAAAATCACAGCATCTAGAAGGTTTACATGATTTCTTAAAAAACACGAGTTTTTAGAAAATGTGTTTTATTTCATAAATGGAATGAACAAAGTATGCACATTCTACGTCATAACGACTTTCTATAGTTTGTGCATTCGTACAGAAATAAGAAAAGCTTACTTCCACCGTTTTCTAAATCACAGCTTCTAGAAGGTTTACATGATTTCTTAAAAAACACGAGTTTTTAGAAAATGTGTTTTATTTCATAAATGGAATCAACAAAGTATGCACATTCTACGTCATAACGACTTTCTATAGTTTGCGCATGCGTTTGGAAATAAGGAAAGCTTACTTCCCCCATTTTTTAAAATCACCGTTTCTAGAAGGTTTACATGATTTCTTAAAAAACACCAGTTTTTAGAAAATGTGTTTTATTTACTAAATAGAATCAACAAAGTATGCACATTCTACGTCATAACGACTTTCTATAGTTTGCACATGCATCCGGAAATAAGAAAAGCTTACTTCCACCGTTTCTTAAAATCACAGCTTCTAGAAGGTTTACATGATTTCGTAAAAAGACGAGTTTTTAGAAAATGTGTTTTATTTCATAAATGGAATCTACAAAGTATGCACATTCTAAGTCATAACCACTTTCTATAGTTTGTGCGTGCGTTTGGAAATAAGAAATGCTTATTTCCCCCGTTTTTTAAAATCACAGCTTCTAGAAGGTTTACATCATTTCTTAAAAAACAAGAGTTTTTAGAAAATGTGTTTTATTTAATAAATGGAAACAACAAAGTATGCACATTCTATGTCATAACGACTTTCTATAGTTTTCGCATGCGTCCGGAAATAAGAAAAGCTTACTTCCACTGTTTTTTAAAATCACAGCTTCTAGAAGGTTTACATGATTTCTTAAAAAACACGAGTTTTTAGAAAATGTGTTTTATTTCATCAATGGAATCAAAAAAGTATGCACATTCTACGTCATAACCACTTTCTATAGTTTGCGCATTCGTCCGGAAATAAGAAAAGCTTGCTTCCACCGTTTTTTAAAATCACAGCTTCTAGAAGGTTTACACGATTTCGTAAAAAACAAGAATTTTTAGAAAATGTGTTTTATTTCATCAATGGAATCTACAAAGTATGCACATTCTACGTCATAACGACTTTCTATAGGTTGCGCATGCGTCCGGAAATAAGAAAAGCTTACTTCCACCGTTTTTTAAAATCACAGCTTCTAGAAGGTTTACATGATTTCGTAAAAAACACGAGTTTTTAGAAAATGTGTTTTATTTCATAAATGGAATCTACAAAGTATGCACATTTTACGTCATAATGACTTTCTATAGTTTGCGCATCCGTCCAGACATAAGAAAAGCTTACTTCCCCCGTTTTTTAAAATCACAGCTTCTAGAAGGTTTACATGATTTCTTAAAAAGCACGAGTTTTTAGAAAATGTGTTTTAGTTCATAAATGGAATCTACAAAGTATGCACATTCTACGTCATAATGACTTTCTATAGTTTGCGCATGCGTCGGGAAATAGGAAAAGCTTACTTGCCCCGTTTTTTAAAATCACAGCTTCTAGAAGGTTTACATGATTTCTTAAAAAACACGAGTTTTTAGAAAATGTGTTTTATTTCATAAATGGAATCTGCAAAGTATGCACATTGTACGTCATAACGACTTTCTATAGTTTGCGCATGCGTCCGGAAATAAAAAAAGCTTACCTCCCCCGTTTTTTAAAATCACAGATTCTAGAAGGTTTACATGATTTCGTAAAAAACACGAGTTTTTAGAAAATGTGTTTTATTTCATAAATAGAATCAACAAATTATGCACATTCTACGTCATAACGACTTTCTATAGTTTGTGCATGCATCCGAAAATAAGAAAAGCTTACTTCCACCGTTTTTTAAAATCACAGCTTCTAGAAGGTTTACATGATTTCGTAAAAAACACGAGTTTTTAGAAAATGTGTTTTATTTCATAAATGGAATCTACAAAGTATGCACATTCTACGTCATAACGACTTTCTATAGTTTGCGCATGTGTCCGAAAATAAGAAAACCTTACCTCCCCCGTTTTTCAAAATCACAGATTCTAGAAGGTTTACATGATTTCGTAAAAAACACGAGTTTTTAGAAAATGTGTTTTATTTCATAAATAGAATCAACAAAGTATGCACATTCTACTTCGTAACGACTTTCTATAGTTTGCGCATGCGTTCGGAAATAAGAAAAGCTTACTTCCACAGTTTTTTAAAATCACAGCTTCTAGAAGCTTTACATGATTTCGTAAAAAACACGAGTTTTTAGAAAATTTGTTTTATTCCATTAATGGAATCTACAAAGTATGCACATTCTACTTCATAACAAATTTCTATAGTTTGCGCATGCGTCCGGAAATAAGAAAAGCTTACTTCCACCGTTTTTTAAAATCACAGCTTCTAGAAGGTTTACATGATTTCGAAAAAAACACGAGTTTTTAGAAAATGTTTTTTATTTCATAAATGGAATCTACAAAGTATGCACATTCTACGTCATAACGACTTTCTATAGTTTGCGCATGCGTCCGGAAAAAAGAAAAGCTTACTTCCACCGTTTTTTAAAATCACAGCTTCTAGAAGGTTTACATGATTTCGTAAAAAACACGAGTTTTTAGAGAATGTGTTTTATTTCATAAATGGAATCTACAAAGTATGCAAATTCTACGTCATAACGAGTTTCTATAGTTTGCGCATGCGTCCGTAAATAAGAAAAGCTTACTTTACCCATTTTTTAAAATCACAGCTTCTAGAAGGTTTACATGATTACTTAAAAAACACGAGTTTTTAGAAAATGTGTTTTATTTCATAAATGGAATCAACAAAGTATGCACATTCTATGTCATAACGACTTTCTATAGTTTGCGCATGCGTTTGGAAATAGGAAAAGCTTACTTCCCCCATTATTTAAAATCACAGCTTCTAGAAGGTTTACATGATTTCTTACAAAACATGATTTTTTCGAAAATATGTTTTGTTTCATAAATGGAATCAACAAAGTATGCACATTCTATGTCACAATGACTTTCTATAGTTTGCGAATGCGTCCGGAAATAAGAAAAGCTTACTTCCCCCATTTTTTAAAATCACAGCTTCTAGAAGGTTTACATGATTTCGTACAAAACACGAGTTTTTAGAAAATGTGTTTTATTTCATAAATGGAATCAACAAAGTATGCATATTCTACGTCATAACGACTTTCCATAGTTTGCGCATGCGTCCGGAAATAAGAAAAGCTTACTTTACCCATTTTTAAAATCACAGCTTCTAGAAGGTTTACATGATTTCTTAAAAAACATGAGTTTTTAGAAAAGGTGTTTTATTTCATAAATGGAATCAACAAAGTATGCACATTCTACGTCATAACGACTTTCTATAGTTTGCGCACTCGTCCGGAAATAAGAAAAGCTTACTTCCACCGTTTTTTAAAATCACAGCTTCTAGAAGGTTTACATGATTTCGTAAAAAACACGAGTTTTTAGAAAATGTGTTTTATTTCATAAATGGAATCAACAAAGTATGAACATTCTACGTCACAATGACTTTCTATAGTTTGCGCATGCGTCCGGAAATAACAAAAGCTTACTTCCCCCGTTTTTTAAAATCACAGCTTCTAGAAGGTTTACATGATTTCTTAAAAAACACGAGTTTTTCAAAAATATGTTTTATTTCATAAATGGAATCAACAAAGTGTGCACATTCTACGTCATAACAACTTTCTATAGTTTGCACATGCATCCGGAAATAAGAAAAGCTTACTTCCCCCGTTTTTTAAAATCACAGCTTCTAGAAGGTTTACATGATTTCGTAAAAAACACGAGTTTTTAGAAAATGTGTTTTATTTCATAAATGGAATCAACAAAGTATGCACATTCTACATCATAACGACTTTCTATATTTTGCGCATGCGTGCGGAAATAAGAAAAGCTTACATTACCCGTTTTTTAAAATCACAGCTTCTAGAAGGTTTACATGATTTCTTAAAAAACACGAGTTTTTAGAAAATGTATTTTATTTCATAAATGGAATCAACAAAGTATGCACATTCTAGTTCATAACGACTTTCTATAGTTTGCGCATGCATCCGTAAATAAGAAAAGCTTACTTTACCCATTTTTTAAAATCACAGCTTCTAGAAGGTTTACATGATTTCTTAAAAAACACGAGTGTTTAGAAAATGTGTTTTAATTAATAAATGGAATCAACAAAGTATGCACATTCTACGTCATAACGACTTTCTATAGTTTGCGCATGCGTTTGGAAATAAGAAAAGATTACTTCCCCGTTTTTTAAAATCACAGCTTCTAGAAGGTTTACATGATTTCTTAAAAAACACGAGTTTTTCGAAAATATGTTTTTTTTCATAAATGGAATCAACAAAGTATGCACATTCTACGTCATAACGACTTTTTATAGTTTGCGCATGCGTCCGGAAATAAGAAAAGCTTACTTTACCAGTTTTTTAACTCACAGCTTCTAGAAGGTTTACATGATTTCTTAAAATACACGAGTTTTTAGAAAATGTGTTTTATTTCATAAATGGAATCAACAAAGTATGCACATTCTACGTCATAATGACTTTCTATAGTTTGGGAATGCGTCCGGAAATAAGAAAAGCTTACTTCCCCCGTTTTTTAAAATCACAGCTTCGAGAAGGTTTACATGATTTCGTAAAAAACATGAGTTTTTAGAAAATGTGTTTTATTTCATAAATGGAATCAACAAAGGATGCACATTCTACGTCATAACGACTTTCTATAGTTTGCGCATCCGTCCGGAAATAAGAAAAGCTTACTTTACCCGTTTTTTAAAATCACAGCTTCTAGAAGGTTTACATGATTTCTTAAAAAACACGATTTTTTTGAAAATATGTTTTGTTTCATAAATGGAATCAACAAATTATGCACATTCTACGTCATAACGACTTTCTATAGTTTGGGAATGCGTCCGGAAATAAGAAAAGCTTACTTCCCCCGTTTTTTAAAATCACAGCTTCGAGAAGGTTTACATGATTTCGTAAAAAACATGAGTTTTTAGAAAATGTGTTTTATTTCATAAATGGAATCAACAAAGTATGCACATTCTACGTCATAACGACTTTCTATAGTTTGCGCATGCGTTTGGAAATAAGAAAAGCTTACTTCCCCCGTTTTTTAAAATCACAGCTTCTAGAAGGTTTACATGATTTCGTAAAAAACACGAGTTTTTAGAAAATGTGTTTTATTTCATAAATGGAATCAACAAAGTATGCACATTCTACGTCATAACGAATTTTTATAGTTTGCGCATGCGTCCGAAAATAAGAAAAGCTTACTTTACCAGTTTTTTAAAATCACAGCTTCTAGAAGGTTTACATGATTTCTTAAAATACACGAGTTTTTAGAAAATGTGTTTTATTTCATAAATGGAATCAACAAAGTATGCACATTCTACGTTATAACGACTTTCTATAGTTTGCGCGATCGTCCGGAAATAAGAAAAGCTTACTTCCACCGTTTTTTAAAATCACAGCTTCTAGAAGGTTTACATGATTTCGTAAAAAACACGAGTTTTTAGAAAATGTGTTTTATTTCATAAATAGAATCAACAAAGTATGCACATTCTACGTCATAACGAATTTCTATAGTTTGCGCATGCGTTTGGAAATAAGAAAAGCTTACTTCCCCCGTTTTTTAAAATCACAGCTTCTAGAAGGTTTACATGATTTCTTAAAAAACACGAGTTTTTAGAAAATGTGTTTTATTTCAGAAATGGAATCAACAAAGTATGCACATTCTACCTCATAACGACTTTCTATTGTTTGCGCATGCGTCCGGAAATAAGAAAAGCTTACTTCCACCGTTTTTTAAAATCACAGCTTCTAGAAGGTTTACATGATTTCGTAAAAAACACGAGTTTTTAGAAAATGTGTTTGATTTCATAAATGGAATCTACAAAGTATGCACATTCTACGTCATAACGACTTTCTATTGTTTGCGCATGCGTCCGGAAATAAGAAAAGCTTACTTCCACCGTTTTTTAAAATCACAGCTTCTAGAGGGTTTACATGATTTCGTAAAAAACACGAGTTTTTAGAAAATGTGTTTTATTTCATAAATGGAATCAACAAAGTATGCACATTCTACGTCATAACGACTTTCTATAGTTTGCGCATGCGTTTGGAAATAAGAAAAGCTTACTTCCCCCGTTTTTTAAAATCACAGCTTCTAGAAGGTTTATATGATTTCTTAAAAAACACGAGTTTTTAGAAAATGTGTTTATTTCATAAATAGAATCAACAAAGTATGCACATTCTACGTCATAACGACTTTATATAGTTTGCACATGCGTCCGGAAATAAGAAAAGCTTACTTCCACCATTTTTTAAAATCACAGCTTCTAGAAGGTTTACATGATTTCTTAAAAAACACGAGTTTTTAGAAAATGTGTTTTATTTCATAAATGGAATCAACAAAGTATGCACATTCTACATCATAACGACTTTCTATAGTTTGCGCATGCGTTTGGAAATAAGAAAAGCTTACTTCCCCCGTTTTTTAAAATCACAGCTTGTAGAGGGTTTACATGATTTCTTAAAAAACATGAGTTTTTCGAAAATATGTTTTGTTTCATAAATGGAATCAACAAAGTATGCACATTCGACGTCATAAGGACTTTCTATAGTTTGCGAATGCGTCCGGAAATAAGAAAAACTTACTTCCCCCGTTTTTTAAAATCACAGCTTCTAGAAGGTTTACATGATTTCGTAAAAAACACGAGTTTTTAGAAAATGTGTTTTATTTCATAAATGGAATCAACAAAGTATGCACATTCTACGTCATAACGACTTTCTATAGTTTGCGCATGCGTCCGGAAATAAGAAAAGCTTACTTTACCCGTTTTTTAAAATAAATGTGTTTTATTTCATAAATGGAATCAACAAAGTATGCACATTCTACGTCATAACGACTTTCTATAGTTTGTGCAATCGTCCGGAAATAAGAAAAGCTTACTTCCACCGTTTTTTAAAATCACAGCTTCTAGAAGGTTTACATGATTTCGTAAAAAACAAGAGCTTTTAGAAAATGTGTTTTTTTTCATAAATGGAATCAACAAAGTATGCACATTCTACGTCATAACGACTTTCTATAGTTTGCGCATGCGTCTGGAAATTAGAAAAGCTTACTTCCCCTGTTTTTTAAAATCACAGCTTCTAGAAGGTTTACATGATTTCGTAAAAAACACGATTTTTTAAAAAATGTGTTTTATTTCATAAATGGAATCTACAAAGTATGCACATTATACGTCATAACGACTTTCTATTGTTTGCGCATGCGTCTGGAAAGAAGAAAAGCTTACTTCCACCGTTTTTTAAAATCACAGCTTCTAGAAGGTTTACATGATTTCGTAAAAAACACGAGTTTTTTAGAAAATGTGTTTTATTTCATAAATGGAATCAACAAAGTATGCACATTCTACATCATAACGACTTTCTATAGTTTGCACATGAGTTTGGAAATAAGAAAAGCTTACTTCCCCCGTTTTTGAAAATCACAGCTTCTAGAGGGTTTACATGATTTCTTAAAAAACACGAGTTTTTCGAAAATATGTTTTGTTTCATAAATGGAAGCAACAAAGTATGCACATTCTACGTCATAACGACTTTCTATAGTTTGCGAATGCGTCCGGAAATAAGAAAAGCTTCCTTCCCCCATTTTTTAAAATCACAGCTTCTATAAGGTTTACATGATTTTGTAAAAAACACGAGTTTTTAGAAATTGTGTTTTATTTCATAAATGGAATCAACAAAGTATGCACATTCTACGTCATAACGAATTTCTATAGTTTGCGCATGCGTCCGGAAATAAGAAAAGCTTACTTTACCCATTTTTTAAAATCACAGCTTCTAGAAGGTTTACATGATTTCTTAAAAAACACGAGTTTTTAGAAAATGTGTTTTATTTCATAAATGGAATCAAAAAAGTATGCACATTCTATGTCATAACGACTTTCTATAGTTTGCGCAATCGTCCGGAAATAAGAAAAGCTTACTTCCACCGTTTTTTAAAATCACAGCTTCTAGAAGGTTTACATGATTTCGTAAAAAACACAAGTTTTTAGAAGATGTGTTTTATTTCATAAATGGAATCAACAAATTATGCACATTCTACGTCATAACGACTTTCTTTAGTTTGCGCATGCGTTTGGAAATAAGAAAAGCTTACTTCCCCCCTTTTTTAAAATCACAGCTTCTAGAAGGTTTACATGATTTCTTAAAAAACATGAGTTTTTAGAAAATGTGTTTTATTTCAGAAATGGAATCAACAAAGTATGCACATTCTATGTCATAACGACTTTCTATAGTTTGCGCATGCGTCCGGAAATAAGAAAAACTTACTTCCCCCGTTTTTTAAAATCACAGCTTCTAGAAGGTTTACATGATTTCGTAAAAAACACGAGTTTTTAAAAAATGTGTTTTATTTCATAAATGGAATCTGCAAAGTATGCACATTCTACGTCATAACGACTTTCTATTGTTTGCGCATGCGTCCGGAAATAAGAAAAGCTTAGTTCCACCGTTTTTTAAAATCACAGCTTCTAGAAGGTTTACATGATTTCGTAAAAAACACGAGTTTTTAGAAAATGTGTTTTATTTCATAAATGGAATCAAGAAAGTATGCACATTCTACGTCATAACGACTTTCTATAGTTTGCGCATGCGTTTGGAAATAAGAAAAGCTTACTTCCCCCGTTTGTTAAAATCACAGCTTCTAGAGGGTTTACATGATTTCTTAAAAAACACGAGTTTTTCGAAAATATGTTTTGTTTCATAAATGGAATCAACAAAGTATGCACATTCTACGTCATAACGACTTTCTATAGTTTGCGAATGCATCCGGAAATAAGAAAAGCTTACTTCCCCCGTTTTTTAAAATCACAGCTTCTAGAAGGTTTACATGATTTCGTAAAAAACACGAGTGTTTAGGAAATGTGTTTTATTTCATAAATGGAATCAACAAAGTATGCACATTCTACGTCATAACGACTTTCTATAGTTTGCGCATGCGTCCGGAAATAAGAAAAGCTTACTCTACCCGTTTTTTAAAATCACAGCTTCTAGAAGGTTTACGTGATTTCTTAAAAAACACGAGTTTTTAGCAAATGTGTTTTATTTCATAAATGGAATCAACAAAGTATGCACATTATACGTCATAACGACTTTCTATAGTTTGCGAATGCGTCCGGAAATAAGAAAAGCTTACTTTACCAGTTTTTTAAAATCACAGCTTCTAGAAGGTTTACATGATTTCTTAAAAAACACGAGTTTTTAGAAAATGTGTTTTATTTCATAAATGGAATCAACAAAGTATGCACATTCTACGTTATAACGACTTTCTATAGTTTGCGCAATCGTCCGGAAATAAGAAAAGCTTACTTCCACCGATTTTTAAAATCACAGCTTCTAGAAGGTTTACATGATTTCGTAAAAAACACGAGTTTTTAGAAAATGTGTTTTATTTGATAAATGGAATCTACAAAGTATGCACATTCTACGTCATAACGAATTTCTATAGTTTGCGCATGCGTCTGGAAATAAGAAAAGCTTACTTCCCCCATTTTTTAAAATCACAGCTTCTAGAAGGCTTACATGATTTCTTAAAAAACACGAGTTTTGAGAAAATGTGTTTTATTTCATAAATGTAATCAACAAAGTATGCACATTCTATGTCATAACGACTTCCTATAGTTTGCGCATGCGTTTGGAAATAAGAAAAGCTTACTTCCCCCCTTTTTAAAATCACTGCTTCTAGAAGGTTTACATGATTTGTTAAAAAAAACGAGTTTTTAGAAAATGTGTTTTATTTCATAAATGGAATCAACAAAGTATGCGCATTCTATGTCATAACGACTTTCTATAGTTTGCGCATGCGTTTGGAAATAAGAAAAGCTTACTTCCCCCGTTTTTTAAAGTCACAGCTTCTAGAAGGTTTACATGATTTCCTAGAAAACACGAGTTTTTAGAAAATGTGTTTTATTTCATAAATGGAATCAACAAAGTATGCACATTCTACGTCATAACGACTTTCTATAGTTTGCGCATGCGCTTGGAAATAAGAAAAGCTTACTTCCCCCGTTTTTTAAAATCACAGCTTCTAGAAGTTTTACATGATTTCTTAAAAAAAACGAGTTTTTAGGAAATGTGTTTTATTTCATAAATGGAATCAACAAAGTATGCACATTCTACGTCATAATGACTTTCTATAGTTTGCGCATGCGTTTGGAAATAAGAAAAGCTTACTTCCCTCGTTTTTTAAAATCACAGCTTCTAGAAGGTTTACATGATTTCTTAAAAAACACGAGTTTTTAGAAAATGTGTTTTATTTCATAAATGGAATCAACAAAGTATGCACATTCTACGTCATAACGACTTTCTATAGTTTGCGCATGCGTCCGGATATAAGAAAAGCTTACTTCCACCGATTTTTAAAATCACAGCTTCTAGAAGGCTTACATGATTTCTTAAAAAACACGAGTTTTGAGAAAATGTGTTTTATTTCATAAATGGAATCAACAAAGTATGCACATTCTATGTCATAACGACTTCCTATAGTTTGCGCATGCGTTCGGAAATAAGAAAAGCTTACTTCCCCCGTTTTTTAAAATCAAAGCTTCTAGAAGGTTTACATGATTTGTTAAAAAAAACGAGTTTTTAGAAAATGTGTTTTATTTCATAAATGGAATCAACAAAGTATGCGCATTCTATGTCATAACGACTTTCTATAGTTTGCGCATGCATTTTAAAATAAGAAAAGATTACTTCCCCCGTTTTTTAAAATCACAGCTTCTAGAAGGTTTACATGATTTCTTAGAAAACACGAGTTTTTCGAAAATGTGTTTTATTTCATAAATGGAATCAACAAAGTATGCACATTCTACGTCATAACGACTTTCTATAGTTTGCGCATTCGTCCGGAAATAAGAAAAGCTTACTTCCACCGTTTTTTAAAATCACATCTTCTAGAAGGTTTAAATGATTTCTTAAAAAACATGACTTTTTGGAAAATGTGTTTTATTTGATAAATGGAATCTACAAAGTATGCACATTCTACGCCATAACGACTTTCTATAGTTTGCGCATGCGTCTGGAAATAAGAAAAGCTTACTTCCCCCATTTTTTAAAATCACAGCTTCTAGACGGCTTACATGATTTCTTAAAAAACACGAGTTTTGATAAAATGTGTTTTATTTCATAAATGGAATCAACAAAGTATGCACATTCTATGTCATAACGACTTCCTATAGTTTGCGCATGCGTTCGGAAATAAGAAAAGCTTACTTCCCCCGTTTTTTAAAATCACAGCTTCTAGAAGGTTTACATGATTTGTTAAAAAAAACGAGTTTTTAGAAAATGTGTTTTATTTCATAAATGGAATCAACAAAGTATGCGCATTCTATGTCATAACGACTTTCTATAGTTTGCGCATGCATTTTAAAATAAGAAAAGATTACTTCCCCCGTTTTTTAAAATCACAGCTTCTAGAAGGTTTACATGATTTCTTAGAAAACATGAGTTTTTCGAAAATGTGTTTTATTTCATAAATGGAATCAACAAAGTATGCACATTCTACGTCATAACGACTTTCTATAGTTTGTGCATGCGCTTGGAAATAAGAAAAGCTTACTTCCCCCGTTTTTTAAAATCACAGCTTCTAGAAGTTTTACATGATTTCTTAAAAAACACGTGTTTTTAGGAAATGTGTTTTATTTCATAAATGGAATCAACAAAGTATGCACATTCTACATCATAACGACTTTCTATAGTTTGCGCATGCGTTTGGAAATAAGAAAAGCTTACTTCCCTCGTTTTTTAAAATCACAGCTTCTAGAAGGTTTACATGATTTCTTAAAAAACACGAGTTTTTAGAAAATGTGTTTTATTTCATAAATGGAATCAACAAAGTATGCACATTCTACGTCATAACGACTTTCTATAGTTTGCGCATGCGTCCGGAAATAAGAAAAGCTTACTTCCACCGTTTTTTAAAATCACAGCTTCTAGAAGGTTTACATGATTTCGTAAAAAACACGAGTTTTTAGAAAATGTGTTTTATTTCAGAAATGGAATCTACAAAGTGACTTTCTATAGTTTCAGCATGCGTCCGGAAATAAGAACAGCTTATTTCCACCTTTTTTTAAAATCACAGCTTCTAGAAGGTTTACATGATTTCGTAGAAAACATGAGTTTTTAGAAAATGTGTTTTATTTGATAAATGGAATCTACAAAGTATGCACATTCTAGGTCATAACGAGTTTCTATAGTTTGCGCATGCGTCCGAAAATAAGAAAAGCTTACTTCCCCCGTGTTTTAAAATCACAGCTTCTAGAAGGTTTACACGATTTCTTAAAAAACACGAGTTTTTAGAAAATGTGTTTTATTTCATAAATGGAATCAACAAAGTATACACATTCTACATCATAACGACTTCCTATAGTTTGCGTATGTGTTTGGAAATAAGAAAAGCTTACTTCCCCCGTTTTTTAAAATGACAGCTTCTAGAAGGTTTACATGATTTGTTAAAAAACACAAGTTTTTAGAAAATGTGTTTTATTTCATAAATGGAATGAACAAAGTATGCACATTCTATGTGATAATGACTTTCTATAGTTTGCGCATTCGTCCGGAAATAAGAAAAGCTTACTTCCACCGTTTTTTAAAATCAAAGCTTCTAGAAGGTTTACATGATTTCGTAAAAAACACGAGTTTTTAAAAAATGTGTTTTATTTCACAAATGGAATCTACAAAGTATGCACATTCTACGTCATAACGACTTTCTATTGTTTGCGCATGCGTCCGGAAATAAGAAAAGCTTAGTTCCACCATTTTTTAAAATCATAGCTTCTAGAAGGTTTACATGATTTCGTAAAAAACACGAGTTTTTAGAAAATGTGTTTTATTTCATAAATGGAATCAACAAAGTATGCACATTCTACGTCATAACGACTTTCTATAGTTTGCGCATGCGTTTGGAAATAAGAAAAGCTTACTTCCCCCGTTTTTTAAAATCACAGCTTGTAGAGGGTTTACATGATTTCTTAAAAAACACGAGTTTTTCGAAAATATGTTTTGTTTCATAAATGGAATCAACAAAGTATGCACATTCTACGTCATAATGACTTTCTATAGTTTGGGAATGCGTCCGGAAATAAGAAAAGCTTACTTCCCCCGTTTTTTAAAATCACAGCTTCGAGAAGGTTTACATGATTTCGTAAAAAACATTAGTTTTTAGAAAATGTGTTTTATTTCATAAATGGAATCAACAAAGGATGCACATTCTACGTCATAACGACTTTCTATAGTTTGCGCATCCGTCCGGAAATAAGAAAAGCTTACTTTACCCGTTTTTTAAAATCACAGCTTCTAGAAGGTTTACATGATTTCTTAAAAAACACGATTTTTTCGAAAATATGTTTTGTTTCATAAAGGGAATCAACAAATTATGCACATTCTACGTCATAACGACTTTCTATAGTTTGGGAATGCGTCCGGAAATAAGAAAAGCTTACTTCCCCCGTTTTTTAAAATCACAGCTTCGAGAAGGTTTACATGATTTCGTAAAAAACATGAGTTTTTAGAAAATGTGTTTTATTTCATAAATGGAATCAACAAAGTATGCACATTCTACGTCATAACGACTTTCTATAGTTTGCGCAATCATCCGGAAATAAGAAAAGCTTACTTCCACCGTTTTTTAAAATCATAGCTTCTAGAAGGTTTACATGATTTCGTAAAAAAAACGAGTTTTTAGAAAATGTGTTTTATTTCATAAAAGGAATCAACAAAGTATGCACATTCTACGTCATAACGACTTTCTATAGTTTGCGCATGCGTCCGGAAATAAGAAAAGCTTACTTCCCCTGTTTTTTAAAATCACAGCTTCTAGAAGGTTTACATGATTTCGTAAAAAACATGAGTTTTTAAAAAATGTGTTTTATTTCATAAATGGAATCTACAAAGTATGCACATTCTACGTCATAACGACTTTCTATTGTTTGCGCATGCGTCCGGAAATAAGAAAAGCTTACTTCCACCGTTTTTTAAAATCACAGCTTCTAGAAGGTTTACATGATTTCGTAAAAAACACGAGTTTTTAGAAAATTTGTTTTATTTCATAAATGGAATCAACAAAGTATTCACATTCTACGTCATAACGACTTTCTATAGTTTGCGCATGCGTTTGGAAATAAGAAAAGCTTACTTCCCCCGTTTTTTAAAATCACAGCTTCTAGAAGGTTTACATGATTTCGTAAAAAACACGAGTTTTTAAAAAATGCGTTTTATTTCATAAATGGAATCTACAAAGTATGCACATTCTACGTCATAACGACTTTCGATTGTTTGCGCATGTGTCCGGAAATAAGAAAAGCTTACTTCCACCACTTTTTAAAATCACAGCTTCTAGAAGGTTACCATGATTTCGTCAAAAACATGAGTTTTTAGAAAATGTGTTTTATTTCATAAATCGAATCAAAAAAGTATGCACATTCTACGTCATAACGACTTTCTATAGTTTGCGCATGCGTTTGGAAATAAGAAAAGCTTACTTCCCCCGTTTTTTAAAATCACAGCTTCTAGAAGGTTTACATGATTTCTTAAAAAACACGAGTTTTTCGAAAATATGTTTTGTTTCATAAATGGAATCAGCAAAGTATGCACATTCTACGTCATAACGACTTTCTATAGTTTGCGCATGCGTCCGGAAATAAGAAAAGTTTACTTTACCAGTTTTTTAAAATCACAGCTTCTAGAAGGTTTACATGATTTCTTAAAAAACACGAGTTTTTAGAAAATGTGTTTTATTTCATAAATGGAATCAACAAAGTATGCACATTCCACGTTATAACGACTTTCTATAGTTTGCGCAATCGTCCGGAAATAAGAATAGCTTACTTCCACCGATTTTTAAAATCACAGCTTCTAGAAGGTTTACATGATTTCGTAAAAAACACGAGTTTTTAGAAAATATGTTTTATTTCATAAATTGAATCAACAAAGTATGCACATTCTACGTCATAACGACTTTCTATAGTTTGCGCATTCGTCCGGAAATAAGAAAAGCTTACTTCCACCGTTTTTTAAAATCACATCTTCTAGAAGGTTTAAATGATTTCTTAAAAAACATGACTTTTTAGAAAATGTGTTTTATTTGATAAATGGAATCTACAAAGTATGCACATTCTACGTCATAACGACTTTCTATAGTTTGCGCATGCGTCTGGAAATAAGAAAAGCTTACTTCCCCCATTTTTTAAAATCACAGCTTCTAGAAGGCTTACATGATTTCTTAAAAAACACGAGTTTTGAGAAAATGTGTTTTATTTCATAAATGGAATCAACAAAGTATGTACATTCTATGTCATAACGACTTCCTATAGTTTGCGCATGCGTTTTGAAATAAGAAAAGCTTACTTCCCCCGTTTTTTAAAATCACAGCTTCTAGAAGGTTTACATGATTTGTTAAAAAAAACGAGTTTTTAGAAAATGCGTTTTATTTCATAAATGGAATCAACAAAGTATGCGCATTCTATGTCATAACGACTTTCTATAGTTTGCGCATGCGTTTGGAAATAAGAAAAGCTTACTAACCCCGTTTTTTAAAATCACAGCTTTTAGAAGGTTTACATGATTTCTTAGAAAACACGAGTTTTTAGAAAATGTGTTTTATTTCATAAATGGAATCAACAAAGTATGCACATTCTACGTCATAACGACTTTCTATAGTTTGCGCATGCGCTTGGAAATAAGAAAAGCTTACTTCCCCCGTTTTTTAAAATCACAGCTTCTAGAAGTTTTACATGATTTCTTAAAAAACACGAGTTTTTAGGAAATGTGTTTTATTTCATAAATGGAATCAACAAAGTATGCACATTCTACGTCATAACGACTTTCTATAGTTTGCGCATGCGTTTGGAAATAAGAAAAGCTTACTTCCCTCGTTTTTTAAAATCACAGCTTCTAGAAGGTTTACATGATTTCTTAAAAAACACGAGTTTTTAGAAAATGTGTTTTATTTCATAAATGGAGTCAACAAAGTATGCACATTCTACGTCATAACGACTTTCTATAGTTTGCGCATGCGTCCGGAAATAAGAAAAGCTTACTTCCACCGTTTTTTAAAATCACAGCTTCTAGAAGGTTTACATGATTTCGTAAAAAACATGAGTTTTTAGAAAATGTGTTTTATTTCATAAATGGAATCAACAAAGTATGCACATTCTACGTCATAACGACTTTCTATAGTTTGCGCATGCGTTTGGAAATAAGAAAAGCTTACTTCCCCCGTTTTTTAAAATCACAGCTTCTAGAAGGTTTACATGATTTCTTAAAAAACACGAGTTTTTAGAAAATGTGTTTTATTTCATAAATGGAGTCAACAAAGTATGCACATTCTACGTCATAACGACTTTCTATAGTTTGCGCATGCGTCCGGAAATAAGAAAAGCTTACTTCCACCGTTTTTTAAAATCACAGCTTCTAGAAGGTTTACATGATTTCGTAAAAAACACGAGTTTTTAGAAAATGTGTTTTATTTCATAAATGGAATCAACAAAGTATGCACATTCTACGTCATAACGACTTTCTATAGTTTGCGCATGCGTTTGGAAATAAGAAAAGCTTACTTCCCCCGTTTTTTAAAATCACAGCTTCTAGAGGGTTTACATGATTTCTTAAAAAACACGAGTTTTTCGAAAATATGTTTTGTTTCATAAATGGAATCAACAAAGTATGCACATTCTACATCATAACGACTTTCTATAGTTTGCGAATGCGTCCGGAAATAAGAAAAGCTTAGTTCCCCCCGTTTTTTAAAATCACAGCTTCTAGAAGGTTTACATGATTTCGTAAAAAACACGAGTTTTTAGAAAATGTGTTTTATTTCATAAATGGAATCAGCAAAGTATGCACATTCTACGTCATAACGACTTTCTATAGTTTGCGCATGCGTCAGGAAATAAGAAAAGCTTACTTTACCCGTTTTTTAAAATCACAGCTTCAAGAAGGTTTACATGATTTCTTAAAAAACATGAGTTTTTTTAAAATGTGTTTTATTTCATAAATGGAATCAACAAAGTATGCACATTCTACGTCATAATGACTTTCTATAGTTTGCGCAATCGTCCGGAAATAAGAAAAGCTTACTTCCACCGTTTTTTTAAAATCATAGCTTCTAGAAGGTTTACATGATTTCGTAAAAAAAACGAGTTTTTAGAAAATGTGTTTTATTTCATCAATGGAATCAACAAAGTATGCACATTCTACGTCATAACGACTTTCTATAGTTTGCGCATGCGTCCGGAAATAAGAAAAGCTTACTTCCCCCGTTTTTTAAAATCACAGCTTCTAGAAGGTTTACATGATTTGTTAAAAAAAACGAGTTTTTAGAAAATGCGTTTTATTTCATAAATGGAATCAACAAAGTATGCGCATTCTATGTCATAACGACTTTCTATAGTTTGCGCATGCGTTTGGAAATAAGAAAAGCTTACTAACCCCGTTTTTTAAAATCACAGCTTTTAGAAGGTTTACATGATTTCTTAGAAAACACGAGTTTTTAGAAAATGTGTTTTATTTCATAAATGGAATCAACAAAGTATGCACATTCTACGTCATAACGACTTTCTATAGTTTGCGCATGCGCTTGGAAATAAGAAAAGCTTACTTCCCCCCGTTTTTTAAAATCACAGCTTCTAGAAGGTTTACATGATTTCGTAAAAAACACGAGTTTTTAAAAAATGTGTTTTATTTCATAAATGGAATCTACAAAGTATGCACATTCTACGTCATAACGACTTTCTATTGTTTGCGCATGTGTCCGGAAATAAGAAAAGCTTACTTCCACCATTTTTTAAAATCACAGCTTCTAGAAGGTTTACATGATTTCGTTAAAAACACTAGTTTTTAGAAAATGTGTTTTATTTCATAAATGGAATCAACAAAGTATGCACATTCTACGTCATAACGACTTTCTATAGTTTGCGCATGCGTTTGGAAATAAGAAAAGCTTACTTCCCCCGTTTTTTAAAATCACAGCTTCTAGAAGGTTTACATGATTCCTTAAAAAACACGAGTTTTTCAAAAATATGTTTTGTTTCATAAATGGAATCAACAAAGTATGCACATTCTACGTCATAACGACTTTCTATAGTTTGCGAATGCATCCGGAAATAAGAAAAGCTTACCTCCCCCGTTTTTTAAAATCACAGCTTCTAGAAGGTTTACATGATTTCGTAAAAAACACGAGTTTTTAGAAAATGTGTTTTAGTTCATAAATGGAATCAACAAAGTATGCACATTCTACCTCATAACGACTTTCTATAGTTTGCGCATGCGTCCGGAAATAAGAAAAGCTTACTTTACCAGTTTTTTAAAATCACAGCTTCTAGAAGGTTTACATGATTTCTTAAAAAACACGAGTTTTTAGAAAATGTGTTTTATTTCATCAATGGAATCAACAAAGTATGCACATTCTACGTTATCACGACTTTCTATAGTTTGCTCAATCGTCCGGAAATAAGAAAAGCTTACTTCCACCGATTTTTAAAATCACAGCTTCTAGAAGGTTTACATGATTTCGTAACAAACACGAGTTTTTAGAAAATGTGTTTTATTTCATAAATGGAATCAACAAAGTATGCACATTCTACGTCATAACGACTTTCTATAGTTTGCGCATTCGTCCGGAAATAAGAAAAGCTTACTTCCACCGTTTTTTAAAATCACATCTTCTAGAAGGTTTAAATGATTTCTTAAAAAACACGACTTTTTAGAAAATGTGTTTTATTTGATAAATTGAATCTACAAAGTATGCACATTCTACGTCATAACGACTTTCTATAGTTTGCGCATGCGTCTGGAAATAAGAAAAGCTTACTTCCCCCATTTTTTAAAATCACAGCTTCTAGAAGGCTTACATGATTTCTTAAAAAACACAAGTTTTGAGAAAATGTGTTTTATTTCATAAATGGAATCAACAAAGTATGCACATTCTATGTCATAACGACTTCCTATAGTTTGCGCATGCGTTTGGAAATAAGAAAAGCTTACTTCCCCCATTTTTTAAAATCACAGCTTCTAGAAGGTTTACATGATTTGTTAAAAAAAACGAGTTTTTAGAAAATGTGTTTTATTTCATAAATGGAATCAACAAAGTATGCGCATTCTATGTCATAACGACTTTCTATAGTTTGCGCATGCGTTTGGAAATAAGAAAAGCTTACTGTTCGGATATCCACATCATCTATTTCGGGATACATCATCTATTTCAGGATCTTGCATGATCTATTTAAGGATATGATCTATTTCAGGACTTTGCATGCACAGGCATGCATCCCAGTCACCAGTTTGATGCCTCCAGCACCTTATCCACCTTCTTCTAGCACCCGGGAGCCACTTACTACAGAGTTTTAGCCCTCCTAAGCTGAAAGGCGCCCTCTTCTCACCTACTGCCAGAGAAGGGCGCACTTGTTCACCTACCACTGCAGTTCCACTTCAGTTACATTCAGTTAGCTCCGATTCTCCCTGATTTGAGGCTAGTTTCACTCCTGACTGACTGTATCACTTCCGTTTGACCTCCAGTTTGATTAGGTGACTTGTTCTGACTTCAGTTAGCCTCCCATGCGCCCCCACTGAGCCTCCAGATCCTAAATCAGTGCTACACACTTCAGTTACACTTATTACACTCAGTTAGACTCAGATTGACACCTGGATGACTGGTTGTTGTGATTGATGAGCACCACCGATGATTGATGAGGACTTCTAGATAGAGTCAAGCTACTCCATTCAGTGATTCGAATGGCCTACTTAGTCAATTCGAATTGCTCAGTCATTGTGACAGTTTGTATTGTAATTCATTCACCCTTTCTGGGATAGAGAGCACTGCTGCATGTTTTGCACAGTTTTACACCATATTTTCTATGTTCATCTGTTGTGATTGATTTACTTGTTCATTAGATCTGCTGTGACTAATTTTACATGGTATCAGAGCCATGGCAGGGACAAGATTTCTTTTCTACAGGTGTTCTACATGAAGAGAGAGCAATCTTTGCTCACCAATATATTTCAGCAGCGGCATGCAAAATCTCATGTGCATTCGCTCATGTGCATGCAAGCCTGAAAACATAGTGTTTGTTTGTGTGTGATTTGCAGGTTTCTTACTTCCTCCATGTGCATTCGCTAATGCAAAGATGGAGACTTCTTCTTCACAAAATATTCTTACTCCATTCAACTATGATGAATGGAAACCAAAGATGATTGCATTCTTGAAGAGACAATGTCTTTTTGATATGTGCATTGGTAATACAAGAGATTTTGATTCCGATGAAGAGGAGAATGATTGGCTCAATGATTGTGACAGAGCTTTTGGAGCAATATGTCTTGCTATGTCTCCTTGTATGCGCTACCTCAGTAAGACTGCTGAAAATCCAAGTGATCTATGGGTCCAACTTGACAGAGAATTTGGAAAGCAGGAAGAAGAGGATCATGCTAGCCTTTTGGAGAACAAGCCCAGTGAGATCTCCTTATGTGTTCTTTCCGATCATGTGTTGGCCTCAACAATTGTTCAAGATGAAGAAGAAACTGTAGATTCAACACTCATTCTCTCAAAGTCTTCTATTTCGAATTCTGAGCAAGATAAACAAGCTCATACTCTAAATTCCGAAGAGGTTCTTGAATCCTCTCCTTCACGTGAGTTTGTCGACATGCGGAATAATGATCTACTTGATGTTTTGGAGGTAAAATCTGATTTTGGAGGTGAAGCATTCGCCCTCCTTGATTGCATGCCTTCTATAAACTTATGTTCTATCATTTGCAAAGTTTCTCAGAGTTTTAATGAAGATGAAGAGCACTACCATTCGCTTGAGTTCAATTCTCATGCACTTTTTGCTGATTTTGGTTTTGATCTCACCCTTGTTGGTTCAAAGGAGATCTCAAGAAACCATTCATCTATTTTTGGAGCTGATTTAACTTCTATTGATAAGAAGTTCAAGCTTCAAGATATATTTGATCCGATTGGAGCTATTCCTACCTCACTTGGTTCGAATCACAGGTTCCAGGATCATCCTCATATTTTCAGATTTGTCCTCACCTTTTTCGGTATGAAGAGCAAGTTCTTAAAGTCTCCACATTCGCTTGCATCCACTGATGGAGAATTCAAGCACATGTTTTTGGAGCATAATCCATTTACTCCCAAGAGTAAGATACCTCCAGACATATCTATTTGAGTTTGGAGCAGTTAAATCTTTTGGTGTGTTACAGTTCATTTTGAGGGGGGGTATTTTTCCCATGAGGTTTTCCCCATTTCCTCGGTTTATTTACTGTTATTAGTTTGGATTATTGTATTGGGGTGACCTTTGGTCTTAGTTACCAGGGCCCCACATTATTTTTAGTTGGAACATCATAGTCTAGCTTGAGGGGGGGTGTTCGGATATCCACATCATCTATTTTGGGATACATCATCTATTTCAGGATCTTGCATGATCTATTTAAGGATATGATCTATTTCAGGACTTTGCATGCACAGGCATGCATCCCAGTCACCAGTTTGATGCCTCCAGCACCTTATCCACCTTCTTCTAGCACCCGGGAGCCACTTACTACAGAGTTTTAGCCCTCCTAAGCTGAAAGGCGCCCTCTTCTCACCTACTGCCAGAGAAGGGCGCACTTGTTCACCTACCACTGCAGTTCCACTTCAGTTACATTCAGTTAGCTCCGATTCTCCCTGATTTGAGGCTAGTTTCACTCCCGACTGACTGTATCACTTCCGTTTGACCTCCAGTTTGATTAGGTGACTTGTTCTGACTTCAGTTAGCCTCCCATGCGCCCCCACTGAGCCTCCAGATCCTAAATCAGTGCTACACACTTCAGTTACACTTATTACACTCAGTTAGACTCAGATTGACACCTAGATGACTGCTTGTTGTGATTGATGAGCACCACCGATGATTGATGAGGACTTCTAGATAGAGTCAAGCTACTCCATTCAGTGATTCGAATGGCCTACTTAGTCAATTCGAATTGCTCAGTCATTGTGACAGTTTGTATTGTAATTCATTCACCCTTTCTGGGATAGAGAGCACTGCTGCATGTTTTGCACAGTTTTACACCATATTTTCTATGTTCATCTGTTGTGATTGATTTACTTGTTCATTAGATCTGCTGTGACTAATTTTACATGGTATCAGAGCCATGGCAGGGACAAGATTTCTTTTCTACAGGTGTTCTACATGAAGAGAGAGCAATCTTTGCTCACCAATATATTTCAGCAGCGGCATGCAAAATCTCATGTGCATTCGCTCATGTGCATGCAAGGCTGAAAACATAGTGTTTGTTTGTGTGTGATTTGTAGGTTTCTTACTTCCTCCATGTGCATTCGCTAATGCAAAGATGGAGACTTCTTCTTCACAAAATATTCTTACTCCATTCAACTATGATGAATGGAAACCAAAGATGATTGCATTCTTGAAGAGACAATGTCTTTTTGATATGTGCATTGGTAATACAAGAGATTTTGATTCCGATGAAGAGGAGAATGATTGGCTCAATGATTGTGACAGAGCTTTTGGAGCAATATGTCTTGCTATGTCTCCTTGTATGCGCTACCTCAGTAAGACTGCTGAAAATCCAAGTGATCTATGGGTCCAACTTGACAGAGAATTTGGAAAGCAGGAAGAAGAGGATCATGCTAGCCTTTTGGAGAACAAGCCCAGTGAGATCTCCTTATGTGTTCTTTCCGATCATGTGTTGGCCTCAACAATTGTTCAAGATGAAGAAGAAACTGTAGATTCAACACTCATTCTCTCAAAGTCTTCTATTTCGAATTCTGAGCAAGATAAACAAGCTCATACTCTAAATTCCGAAGAGGTTCTTGAATCCTCTCCTTCACGTGAGTTTGTCGACATGCGGAATAATGATCTACTTGATGTTTTGGAGGTAAAATCTGATTTTGGAGGTGAAGCATTCGCCCTCCTTGATTGCATGCCTTCTATAAACTTATGTTCTATCATTTGCAAAGTTTCTCAGAGTTTTAATGAATATGAAGAGCACTACCATTCGCTTGAGTTCAATTCTCATGCACTTTTTGCTGATTTTGGTTTTGATCTCACCCTTGTTGGTTCAAAGGAGATCTCAAGAAACCATTCATCTATTTTTGGAGCTGATTTAACTTCTATTGATAAGAAGTTCAAGCTTCAAGATATATTTGATCTGATTGGAGCTATTCCTACCTCACTTGGTTCGAATCACAGGTTCCAGGATCATCCTCATATTTTCAGATTTGTCCTCACCTTTTTCGGTATGAAGAGCAAGTTCTTAAAGTCTCCACATTCGCTTGCATCCACTGATGGAGAATTCAAGCACATGTTTTTGGAGCATAATCCATTTACTCCCAAGAGTAAGATACCTCCAGACATATCTATTTGAGTTTGGAGCAGTTAAATCTTTTGGTGTGTTACAGTTCATTTTGAGGGGGGGTATTTTTCCCATGAGGTTTTCCCCATTTCCTCGGTTTATTTACTGTTATTAGTTTGGATTATTGTATTGGGGTGACCTTTGGTCTTAGTTACCAGGGCCCCACATTATTTTTAGTTGGAACATCATAGTCTAGCTTGAGGGGGGGTGTTCGGATATCCACATCATCTATTTCGGGATACATCATCTATTTCAGGATCTTGCATGATCTATTTAAGGATATGATCTATTTCAGGACTTTGCATGCACAGGCATGCATCCCAGTCACCAGTTTGATGCCTCTAGCACCTTATCCACCTTCTTCTAGCACCCGGGAGCCACTTACTACAGAGTTTTAGCCCTCCTAAGCTGAAAGGCGCCCTCTTCTCACCTACTGCCAGAGAAGGGCGCACTTGTTCACCTACCACTGCAGTTCCACTTCAGTTACATTCAGTTAGCTCCGATTCTCCCTGATTTGAGGCTAGTTTCACTCCCGACTGACTGTATCACTTCCGTTTGACCTCCAGTTTGATTAGGTGACTTGTTCTGACTTCAGTTAGCCTCCCATGCGCCCCCACTGAGCCTCCAGATCCTAAATCAGTGCTACACACTTCAGTTACACTTATTACACTCAGTTAGACTCAGATTGACACCTAGATGACTGCTTGTTGTGATTGATGAGCACCACCGATGATTGATGAGGACTTCTAGATAGAGTCAAGCTACTCCATTCAGTGATTCGAATGGCCTACTTAGTCAATTCGAATTGCTCAGTCATTGTGACAGTTTGTATTGTAATTCATTCACCCTTTCTGGGATAGAGAGCACTGCTGCATGTTTTGCACAGTTTTACACCATATTTTCTATGTTCATCTGTTGTGATTGATTTACTTGTTCATTAGATCTGTTGTGACTAATTTTACACTTACTTCCCCCGTTTTTTAAAATCACAGCTTCTAGAAGGTTTACATGATTTCTTAGAAAACACGAGTTTTTAGAAAATGTGTTTTATTTCATAAATGGAATCAACAAAGTATGCACATTCTACGTCATAACGACTTTCTATAGTTTGCGCATGCGCTTGGAAATAAGAAAAGCTTACTTCCCCCGTTTTTTAAAATCACAGCTTCTAGAAGTTTTACATGATTTCTTAAAAAACACGAGTTTTTAGGAAATGTGTTTTATTTCATAAATGGAATCAACAAAGTATGCACATTCTACGTCATAACGAGTTTCTATAGTTTGCGCATGCGTTTGGAAATAAGAAAAGCTTACTTCCCTTGTTTTTTAAAATCACAGCTTCTAGAAGGTTTACATGATTTCTTAAAAAACACGAGTTTTTAGAAAATGTGTTTTATTTCATAAATGGAATCAACAAAGTATGCACATTCTACATCATAACGACTTTCTATAGTTACCGCATGCGTCCGGAAATAAGAGAAGCTTACTTCCACCGTTTTTTAAAATCACAGCTTCTAGAAGGTTTACATGATTTCGTAAAAAACACGAGTTTTTAAAAAATGTGTTTTATTTCATAAATGGAATCTACAAAGTATGCACATTCTACGTCATAACGACTTTCTATAGTTTGCGAATGCGTCCGGAAATAAGAAAAGCTTACTTCCCCCATTTTTTAAAATCACAGCTTCTAGAAGGTTTACATGATTTCGTAAAAAACACGAGTTTTTAGAAAATGTGTTTTATTTCATAAATGGAATCAACAAAGTATGCACATTCTACGTCATAACGACTTTCTATAGTTTGCGCATGCGTCCGGAAATAAGAAAAGCTTACTTTACCAGTTTTTTAAAATCACAGCTTCTAGAAGGTTTACATGATTTCTTAAAAAACACGAGTTTTTAGAAAATGTGTTTTATTTCATAAATGGAATCAACAAAGTATGCACATTCTACGTTATAACGACTTTCTATAGTTTGCGCAATCGTCCGGAAATAAGAATAGCTTACTTCCACCGATTTTTAAAATCACAGCTTCTAAAAGGTTTACATGATTTCGTAAAAAACACGAGTTTTTAGAAAATGTGTTTTATTTCATAAATGGAATCAACAAAGTATGCACATTGTACGTCATAACGACTTTCTATAGTTTGCGCATTCGTCCGGAAATAAGAAAAGCTTACTTCCACTGTTTTTTAAAATCACATCTTCTAGAAGGTTTAAATGATTTCTTAAAAAACACGACTTTTTAGAAAATGTGTTTTATTTGATAAATGGAATCTACAAAGTATGCACATTCTACGTCATAACGACTTTCTATTGTTTGCGCATGCGTCTGGAAATAAGAAAAGCTTACTTCCCCCATTTTTTAAAATCACAGCTTCTAGAAGGCTTACATGATTTCTTAAAAAACACGAGTTTTGAGAAAATGTGTTTTATTTCATAAATGGAATCAACAAAGTATGCATATTCTATGTTATAACGACTTCCTATAGTTTGCGCATGCGTTTAGAAATAAGAAAAGCTTACTTCCCCCGTTTTTTAAAATCACAGCTTCTAGAAGGTTTACATGATTTGTTAAAAAAAAACGAGTTTTTAGAAAATGCGTTTTATTTCATAAATGGAATCAACAAAGTATGCGCATTCTATGTCATAACGACTTTCTATAGTTTGCGCATGCGTTTGGAAATAAGAAAAGCTTACTTCCCCCGTTTTTTAAAATCACAGCTTCTAGAAGGTTTACATGATTTCTTAGAAAACACGAGTTTTTAGAAAATGTGTTTTATTTCATAAATGAAATCAACAAAGTATGCACATTCTACGTCATAACGACTTTCTATAGTTTGCGCATGCGCTTGGAAATAAGAAAAGCTTACTTCCCCCGTTTTTTAAAATCACAGCTTCTAGAAGTTTTACATGATTTCTTAAAAAACACGAGTTTTTAGGAAATGTGTTTTATTTCATAAATGGAATCAACAAAGTATGCACATTCTACGTCATAACGACTTTCTATAGTTTGCGCATGCGTTTGGAAATAAGAAAAGCTTACTTCCCTCGTTTTTTAAAATCACAGCTTCTAGAAGGTTTACATGATTTCTTAAAAAACACGAGTTTTTAGAAAATGTGTTTTATTTCATAAATGGAATCAACAAAGTATGCACATTCTACGTCATAACGACTTTCTATAGTTTGCGCATGCGTCCGGAAATAAGAAAAGCTTACTTCCACCGTTTTTTAAAATCACAGCTTCTAGAAGGTTTACATGATTTCGTAAAAAACACGAGTTTTTAGAAAATGTGTTTTATTTCATAAATGGAATCAACAAAGTATGCACATTCTACGTAATAACGACTTTCTATAGTTTGCGCATGCGTTTGGAAATAAGAAAAGCTTACTTCCCCCGTTTTTTAAAATCACAGCTTCTAGAGGGTTTACATGATTTCTTAAAAAACACGAGTTTTTCGAAAATATGTTTTGTTTCATAAATGGAGTCAACAAAGTATGCACATTCTACGTCATAACGACTTTCTATAGTTTGCGAATGCATCTGGAAATAAGAAAAGCTTAGTTCCACCATTTTTTAAAATCACAGCTTCTAGAAGGTTTACATGATTTCGTAAAAAACACGAGTTTTTAGAAAATGTGTTTTATTTCATAAATGGAATCAACAAAGTATGCACATTCTACATCATAACGACTTTCTATAGTTTGCGCATGCGTCCGGAAATAAGAAAAGCTTACTTTACCCGTTTTTTAAAATCACAGCTTCTAGAAGGTTTACATGATTTCTTAAAAAACATGAGTTTTTTTAAAATGTGTTTTATTTCATAAATGGAATCAACAAAGTATGCACATTCTACGTCATAACGACTTTCTATAGTTTGCGCAATCGTCCGGAAATAAGAAAAGCTTACTTCCACCGTTTTTTAAAATCATAGCTTCTAGAAGGTTTACATGATTTCGTAAAAAAAAACGAGTTTTTAGAAAATTTGTTTTATTTCATAAATGGAATCAACAAAGTATGCACATTCTACGTCATAACGACTTTCTATAGTTTGCGCATGCGTCCGGAAATAAGAAAAGCTTACTTCCCCCGTTTTTTAAAATCACAGCTTCTAGAAGGTTTACATGATTTCTTAAAAAACACGAGTTTTTAAAAAATGTGTTTTATTTCATAAATGGAATCTACAAAGTATGCACATTCTATGTCATAACGACCTTCTATTGTTTGCGCATGCGTCCGGAAATAAGAAAAGCTTACTTCCACCGTTTTTTAAAATCACAGCTTCTAGAAGGTTTACATGATTTTGTAAAAAACACGAGTTTTTAGAAAATTTGTTTTATTTCATAAAATGAATCAACAAAGTATGCACATTCTACGTCATAACGACTTTCTATAGTTTGCGCATGCGTCCGGAAATAAGAAAAGATTACTTCCACCGTTTTTTAAAATCACAACTTCTAGAAGGTTTACATGATTTCGTAAAAAACACGAGTTTTTAAAAAATGTGTTTTATTTCATAAATGGAATCTACAAAGTATGCACATTCTATGTCATAACGACTTTCTATTGTTTGCGCATGTGTCCGGAAATAAGAAAAGCTTACTTCCACCATTTTTTAAAATCACAGCTTCTAGAAGGTTTACATGATTTCGTTAAAAACACGAGTTTTTAGAAAATGTGTTTTATTTCATAAATGGAATCAACAAAGTATGCACATTCTACGTCATAACGACTTTCTATAGTTTGCGCATGCGTTTGGAAATAAGAAAAGCTTACTTCCCCCGTTTTTTAAAATCACAGCTTCTAGAAGGTTTACATGATTCCTTAAAAAACACGAGTTTTTCAAAAATATGTTTTGATTCATAAATGGAATCAACAAAGTATGCACATTCTACGTCATAACGACTTTCTATAGTTTGCAAATGCGTCCGGAAATAAGAAAAGCTTACTTCCCCCGTTTTTTAAAATCACAGCTTCTAGAAGGTTTACATGATTTCGTAAAAAACACGAGTTTTTAGAAAATGTGTTTTATTTCATAAATGGAATCAACAAAGTATGCACATTCTACGTCATAACAACTTTCTATAGTTTGCGCATGCGTCCGGAAAGAAGAAAAGCTTACTTTACCAGTTTTTTAAAATCACAGCTTCTAGAAGGTTTACATGATTTCTTAAAAAACACGAGTTTTTAGAAAATGTGTTTTATTTCATAAATGGAATCAACAAAGTATGCACATTCTACGTTATAACGACTTTCTATAGTTTGCGCAATCGTCCGGAAATAAGAAAAGCTTACTTCCACCGATTTTTAAAATCACAGCTTCTAGAAGGTTTACATGATTTCGTAACAAACACGAGTTTTTAGAAAATGTGTTTTATTTCATAAATGGAATCAACAAAGTATGCACATTCTACGTCATAACGACTTTCTATAGTTTGCGCATTCGTCCGGAAATAAGAAAAGCTTACTTCCACCGTTTTTTAAAATCACATCTTCTAGAAGGTTTAAATGATTTCTTAAAAAACATGACTTTTTAGAAAATGTGTTTTATTTGATAAATTGAATCTACAAAGTATGCACATTCTACGTCATAACGACTTTCTATAGTTTGCGCATGCGTCTGGAAATAAGAAAAGCTTACTTCCCCCATTTTTTGAAATCACAGCTTCTAGAAGGCTTACATGATTTCTTAAAAAACACGAGTTTTGAGAAAATGTGTTTTATTTCATAAATGGAATCAACAATGTATGCACATTCTATGTCATAACGACTTCCTATAGTTTGCGCATGCGTTTGGAAATAAGAAAAGCTTACTTCCCCCATTTTTTAAAATCACAGCTTCTAGAAGGTTTACATGATTTGTTAAAAAAAATGAGTTTTTAGAAAATGTGTTTTATTTCATAAATGGAATCAACAAAGTATGCGCATTCTATGTCATAACGACTTTCTATAGTTTGCGCATGCGTTTGGAAATAAGAAAAGCTTACTTCCCCCGTTTTTTAAAACCACAGCTTCTAGAAGGTTTACATGATTTCTTAGAAAACACGAGTTTTTAGAAAATGTGTTTTATTTCATAAATGGAATCAACAAAGTATGCACATTCTACGTCATAACGACTTTCTATAGTTTGCGCATGCGCTTGGAAATAAGAAAAGCTTTCTTCCCCCTTTTTTAAAATCACAGCTTCTAGAAGTTTTACATGATTTCTTAAAAAACACGAGTTTTTAGAAAATGTTTTTTATTTCATAAATGGAATCAACAAAGTATGCACATTCTACGTCATAACGACTTTCTATAGTTTGCGCATACGTCCGGAAATAAGAAAAGCTTACTTCCACCGTTTTTTAAAATCACAGCTTCTAGAAGGTTTACATGATTTCGTAAAAAACACGAGTTTTTAAAAATGTGTTTTATTTCATAAATGGAATCAACAAAGTATGCACATTCTACGTCATAACGACTTTCTATAGTTTGCGCATGCGTTTGGAAATAAGAAAAGCTTACTTCCCCCGTTTTTTAAAATCACAGCTTCTAGAGGGTTTACATGATTTCTTAAAAAACACGAGTTTTTCGAAAATATGTTTTGTTTCATAAATGTAATCAACAAATTATCCACATTCTACGTCATAACGACTTTCTATAGTTTGCGCATGCGTCCGGAAATAAGAAAAGCTTACTTCCACAGTTTTTTAAAATCACAGCTTCTAGAAGGTTTACATGATTTCGTAAAAAACACGAGTTTTTAGAAAATGTGTTTTATTTCATAAATGGAATCAACAAAGTATGCACATTCTACGTCATAACGACTTTCTATAGTTTGCGCATGCGTCCGGAAATAAGAAAAGATTACTTCCACCGTTTTTTAAAATCACAACTTCTAGAAGGTTTACATGATTTCGTAAAAAACACGAGTTTTTAGAAAATGTGTTTTATTTCATAAATGGAATCTACAAAGTGACTTTCTATAGTTTTTGCATGCATCCGGAAATAAGAAAAGCTTACTTCCCCCATTTTTTAAAATCACAGCTTCTAGAATGTTTACATGATTTCTTAAAAAACACGAGTTTCTAGAAAATGTGTTTTATTTCATAAATGGAATCAACAAAGTATGCACATTCTACGTCATAACGACTTTCTATAGTTTGCGCATGCGTTCGGAAATAAGAAAAGCTTACTTCCCCCGTTTTTTAAAATCACAGCTTCTAGAAGGTTTACATGATTTCTTAATAAACACGAGTTTTTAGAAAATGTGTTTTATTTCATAAATGGAATCAACCAATTATGCACATTCTACGTCATAACGACTTTCTATAGTTTGCGCATGTGTTTGGAAATAAGAAAAACTTACTTCCCCCATTTTTTAAAATCACAGCTTCTAGAAGGTTTACATGATTTCTTAAAAAACACGAGTTTTTAGAAAATGTGTTTTATTTCATAAATGGAATCAACAAAGTATGCACATTCTACGTCATAACGACTTTCTATAGTTTGCGCATGCGTCCGTAAATAAGAAAAGCTTACTTCCACCGTTTTTTAAAATCACAGCTTCTAGAAGGTTTACACGATTTCGTAAAAAACACGAGTTTTTAGAAAATGTGTTTTATTTCATAAATGGAATCAACAAAGTATGCACATTCTAAGTCATAACAACTTTCTATAGTTTGCGCTTGCGTTTCGAAATAAGAAAAGCTTACTTCCCCCGTTTTTTAAAATCACAGCTTCTAGAGGGTTTACATGATTTCTTAAAAAACACGAGTTTTTCGAAAATATGTTTTGTTTCATAAATGGAATCAACAAAGTATGCACATTCTACGTCATAACGACTTTCTATAGTTTGCGAATGCGTCGGGAAATAAGAAAAGCTTAGTTCCCCCGTTTTTTAAAATCACAGCTTCTAGAAGGTTTACATGATTTCGTAAAAAACACGAGTTTTTAGAAAATGTGTTTTATTTCATAAATGGAATCAACAAAGTATGCACATTCTACGTCATAACGACTTTCTATAGTTTGCGCATGCGTCCGGAAATAAGAAAAGCTTACTTTACCCGTTTTTTAAAATCACAGCTTCTAGAAGGTTTACATGATTTCTTAAAAAACATGAGTTTTTTGAAAATGTGTTTTATTTCATAAATGGAATCAACAAAGTATGCACATTCTACGTCATAACGACTTTCTATAGTTTGCGCAATCGTCCGGAAATAAGAAAAGCTTACTTCCACCGTTTTTTTAAAATCATAGCTTCTAGAAGGTTTACATGATTTCGTAAAAAAAACGAGTTTTTAGAAAATGTGTTTTATTTCATAAATGGAATCAACAAACTATGCACATTCTACATCATAACGACTTTCTATAGTTTGCGCATGCGTCCGGAAATAAGAAAAGCTTACGTCCCCCGTTTTTTAAAATCACAGCTTCTAGAAGGTTTACATGATTTCTTAAAAAACACGAGTTTTTAAAAAATGTGTTTTATTTCATAAATGGAATCTACAAAGTATGCACATTCTACATCATAACGACTTTCTATTGTTTGCGCATGCGTCCGGAAATAAGAAAAGCTTACTTCCACCGTTTTTTAAAATCACAGCTTCTAGAAGGTTTACATGATTTTGTAAAAAACACGAGTTTTTAGAAAATTTGTTTTATTTCATAAACGGAATCAACAAAGTATGCACATTCTACGTCATACGACTTTCTATAGTTTGCGCATGCGTTTCGAAATAAGAAAAGCTTACTTCCCCCGTTTTTTAAAATCACAGCTTCTAGAAGGTTTACATGATTTCGTAAAAAACACGAGTTTTTAAAAAATGTGTTTTATTTCATAAATGGAATCTACAAAGTATGCACATTCTACGTCATAACGACTTTCTATTGTTTGCGCATGCGTCCGGAAATAAGAAAAGCTTACTTCCACCGTTTTTTAAAATCACAGCTTCTAGAAGGTTTACATGATTTTGTAAAAAACACGAGTTTTTAGAAAATTTGTTTTATTTCATAAATGGAATCAACAAAGTATGCACATTCTACGTCATAACGACTTTCTATAGTTTGCGCATGCGTTTCGAAATAAGAAAAGCTTACTTCCCCCGTTTTTTAAAATCACAGCTTCTAGAAGGTTTACATGATTTCGTAAAAAACACGAGTTTTTCAAAAATGTGTTTTATTTCATAAATGGAATCTACAAAGTATGCACATTCTACGTCATAACGACTTTCTATAGTTTGCGCATGCGTTTGGAAATAAGAAAAGCTTACTTCCCTCGTTTTTTAAAATCACAGCTTCTAGAAGGTTTACATGATTTCTTAAAAAACACGAGTTTTTAGAAAATGTGTTTTATTTCATAAATGGAAGCAACAAAGTATGCACATTCTACGTCATAACGACTTTCTATAGTTTGCGCATGCGTCCGGAAATAAGAAAAGCTTACTTCCACTGTTTTTTAAAATCACAGCTTCTAGAAGGTTTACATGATTTCGTAAAAAACACGAGTTTTTAGAAAATGTGTTTTATTTCATAAATGGAATGAACAAAATATGCACATTCTACGTCATAACGACTTTCTATAGTTTGCGGATGCGTTTGGAAATAAGAAAAGCTTACTTCCCCCGTTTTTTAAAATCACAGCTTCTAGAGGGTTTACATGATTTCTTAAAAAACACGAGTTTTTCGAAAATATGTTTTGTTTCATAAATGGAATCAACAAAGTATGCACATTCTACGTCATAACGACTTTCTATAGTTTGCGAATGCGTCCGGAAATAAGAAAAGCTTAGTTCCCCCGTTTTTTAAAATCACAGCTTCTAGAAGGTTTACATGATTTCGTAAAAAACACGAGTTTTTAGAAAATGTGTTTTATTTCATAAATGGAATCAACAAAGTATGCACATTCTACGTCATAACGACTTTCTATAGTTTCCGCATGCGTCCGGAAATAAGAAAAGCTTACTTTACCAGTTTTTTAAAATCACAGCTTCTAGAAGGTTTACATGATTTCTTAAAAAACACGAGTTTTTAGAAAATGTGTTTTATTTCATCAATGGAATCAACAAAGTATGCACATTCTATGTTATAACGACTTTCTATAGTTTGCGCAATCGTCCGGAAATAAGAAAAGCTTACTTCCACCGATTTTTAAAATCACAGCTTCTAGAAGGTTTACATGATTTCGTAACAAACACGAGTTTTTAGAAAATGTGTTTTATTTCATAAATGGAATCAACAAAGTATGCACATTCTACGTCATAACGACTTTCTATAGTTTGCGCATTCGTCCGGAAATAAGAAAAGCTTACTTCCCCCGTTTTTTAAAATCACAACTTCTAGAAGGTTTACATGATTTCTTAAAAAACACGAGTTTTTAAAAAATGTGTTTTATTTCATAAATGGAATCTACAAAGTATGCACATTCTACGTCATAACGACTTTCTATTGTTTGCGCATGCGTCCGGAAATAAGAAAAGCTTACTTCCACCGTTTTTTAAAATCACAGCTTCTAGAAGGTTTACATGATTTTGTAAAAAACACGAGTTTTTAGAAAATTTGTTTTATTTCATAAATGGAATCAACAAAGTATGCACATTCTACGTCATAACGACTTTCTATAGTTTTCGCATGCGTTTCGAAATAAGAAAAGCTTACTTCCCCCGTTTTTTAAAATCACAGCTTCTAGAAGGTTTACATGATTTCGTAAAAAACACGAGTTTTTAAAAAATGTTTTTTATTTCATAAACGGAATCTACAAAGTATGCACATTCTACGTCATAACGACTTTCTATTGTTTGCGCATGTGGCCGGAAATAAGAAAAGCTTACTTCCACCATTTTTTAAAATCACAGCTTCTAGAAGGTTTACATGATTTCGTTAAAAACACTAGTTTTTAGAAAATGTGTTTTATTTCATAAATGGAATCAACAAAGTATGCACATTCTACGTCATAACGACTTTCTATAGTTTGCGCATGCGTTTGGAAATAAGAAAAGCTTACTTCCCCCGTTTTTTAAAATCACATCTTCTAGAAGGTTTACATGATTCCTTAAAAAACACGAGTTTTTCAAAAATATGTTTTGTTTCATAAATGGAATCAACAAAGTATGCACATTCTACGTCATAACGACTTTCTATAGTTTGCGAATGCGTCCGGAAATAAGAAAAGCTTACTTCCCCCGTTTTTAAAAATCACAGCTTCTAGAAGGTTTACATGATGTCGTAAAAAACACGAGTTTTTAGAAAATGTGTTTTATTTCATAAATGGAATCAACAAAGTATGCACATTCTACGTCATAACGACTTTCTATAGTTTGCGCATGCGTCCGGAAATAAGAAAAGCTTACTTTACCAGTTTTTTAAAATCACAGCTTCTAGAAGGTTTACATGATTTTTTAAAAAACACGAGTTTTTAGAAAATGTGTTTTATTTCATCAATGGAATCAACAAAGTATGCACATTCTACGTTATAACGACTTTCTATAGTTTGCGCAATCGTCCGGAAATAAGAAAAGCTTACTTCCACCGATTTTTAAAATCACCGCTTCTAGAAGGTTTACATGATTTCGTAACAAACACGAGTTTTTAGAAAATGTGTTTTATTTCATAAATGGAATCAACAAAGTATGCACATTCTACGTCATAACGACTTTCTATAGTTTGCGCATTCGTCCGGAAATAAGAAAAGCTTACTTCCACCGTTTTTTAAAATCACATCTTCTAGAAGGTTTAAATGATTTCTTAAAAAACACAACTTTTTAGAAAATGTGTTTTATTTGATAAATTGAATCTACAAATTATGCACATTCTACGTCATAACGACTTTCTATAGTTTGCGCATGCGTCTGGAAATAAGAAAAGCTTACTTCCCCCATTTTTTAAAATCACAGCTTCTAGAAGGCTTACATGATTTCTTAAAAAACACGAGTTTTGAGAAAATGTGTTTTATTTCATAAATGGAATCAACAAAGTATGCACATTCTATGTCATAACGACTTCCTATAGTTTGCGCATGCGTTTGGAAATAAGAAAAGCTTACTTCCCCCATTTTTTAAAATCACAGCTTCTAGAAGGTTTACATGATTTGTTAAAAAAAATGAGTTTTTAGAAAATGTGTTTTATTTCATAAATGGAATCAAAAAAGTATGCGCATTCTATGTCATAACGACTTTCTATAGTTTGCGCATGCGTTTGGAAATAAGAAAAGCTTACTTCCCCCGTTTTTTAAAATCACAGCTTCTAGAAGGTTTACATGATTTCTTAGAAAACACGAGTTTTTAGAAAATGTGTTTTATTTCATAAATGGAATCAACAAAGTATGCACATTCTACGTCATAACGACTTTCTATAGTTTGCGCATGCGCTTGGAAATAAGAAAAGCTTACTTCCCCCGTTTTTTAAAATCACAGCTTCTAGAAGTTTTACATGATTTCTTAAAAAACACGAGTTTTTAGGAAATGTGTTTTATTTCATAAATGGAATCAACAAAGTATGCACATTCTACGTCATAACGAGTTTCTATAGTTTGCGCATGCGTTTGGAAATAAGAAAAGCTTACTTCCCTTGTTTTCTAAAATCACAGCTTCTAGAAGGTTTACATGATTTCTTAAAAAACACGAGTTTTTAGAAAATGTGTTTTATTTCATAAATAGAATCAACAAAGTAAGCACATTCTACGTCATAACGACTTTCTATAGTTACCGCATGCGTCCGGAAATAAGAAAAGCTTACTTCCACCGTTTTTTAAAATCACAGCTTCTAGAAGGTTTACATGATTTCGTAAAAAACACGAGTTTTTAAAAAATGTGTTTTATTTCATAAATGGAATCTACAAAGTATGCACATTCTACGTCATAACGACTTTCTATAGTTTGCGAATGCGTCCGGAAATAAGAAAAGCTTACTTCCCCCGTTTTTTAAAATCACAGCTTCTAGAAGGTTTACATGATTTCGTAAAAAACACGAGTTTTTAGAAAATGTGTTTTATTTCATAAATGGAATCAAAAAAAGTATGCACATTCTACGTCATAACGACTTTCTATAGTTTGCGCATGCGTCCGGAAATAAGAAAAGCTTACTTTACCAGTTTTTTAAAATCACAGCTTCTAGAAGGTTTACATGATTTCTTAAAAAACACGAGTTTTTAGAAAATGTGTTTTATTTCATAAATGGAATCAACAAAGTATGCACATTCTACGTTATAACGACTTTCTATAGTTTGCGCAATCGTCCGGAAATAAGAATAGCTTACTTCCACTGATTTTTAAAATCACAGCTTCTAGAAGGTTTACATGATTTCGTAAAAAACACGAGTTTTTAGAAAATGTGTTTTATTTCATAAATGGAATCAACAAAGTATGCACATTCTACGTCATAACGACTTTCTATAGTTTGCGCATTCGTCCGGAAATAAGAAAAGCTTACTTCCACCGTTTTTTAAAATCACATCTTCTAGAAGGTTTAAATGATTTCTTAAAAAACACGACTTTTTAGAAAATGTGTTTTATTTGATAAATGGAATCTACAAAGTATGCACATTCTACGTCATAACGACTTTCTATAGTTTGCGCATGCGTCTGGAAATAAGAAAAGCTTACTTCCCCCATTTTTTAAAATCACAGCTTCTAGAAGGCTTACATGATTTCTTAAAAAACACGAGTTTTGAGAAAATGTGTTTTATTTCATAAATGGAATCAACAAAGTATGCACATTCTATGTCATAACGACTTCCTATAGTTTGCGCATGCGTTTTGAAATAAGAAAAGCTTACTTCCCCCGTTTTTTAAAATCACAGCTTCTAGAAGGTTTACATGATTTGTTAAAAAAAACGAGTTTTTAGAAAATGCGTTTTATTTCATAAATGGAATCAACAAAGTATGCGCATTCTATGTCATAACGACTTTCTATAGTTTGCGCATGCGTTTGGAAATAAGAAAAGCTTACTTCCCCCGTTTTTTAAAATCACAGCTTCTAGAAGGTTTACATGATTTCTTAGAAAACACGAGTTTTTAGAAAATGTGTTTTATTTCATAAATGGAATCAACAAAGTATGCACATTCTAAGTCATAACGACTTTCTATAGTTTGCGCATGCGCTTGGAAATAAGAAAAGCTTACTTCCCCCGTTTTTTAAAATCACAGCTTCTAGAAGTTTTACATGATTTCTTAAAAAACACGAGTTTTTAGGAAATGTGTTTTATTTCATAAATGGAATCAACAAAGTATGCACATTCTACGTCATAACGACTTTCTATAGTTTGCGCATGCGTTTGGAAATAAGAAAAGCTTACTTCCCTCGTTTTTTAAAATCACAGCTTCTAGAAGGTTTACATGATTTCTTAAAAAACACGAGTTTTTAGAAAATGTGTTTTATTTCATAAATGGAATCAACAAAGTATGCACATTCTACATCATAACGACTTTCTATAGTTTGCGATTGCGTCCGGAAATAAGAAAAGCTTACTTCCACCGTTTTTTAAAATCACAGCTTCTAGAAGGTTTACATGATTTCGTAAAAAACACGAGTTTTTAGAAAATGTGTTTTATTTCATAAATGGAATCAACAAAGTATGCACATTCTACGTAATAACGACTTTCTATAGTTTGCGCATGCGTTTGGAAATAAGAAAAGCTTACCTCGCCCGTTTTTTAAAATCACAGCTTCTAGAGGGTTTACATGATTTCTTAAAAAACACGAGTTTTTCGAAAATATGTTTTGTTTCATAAATGGAATCAACAGAGTATGCACATTCTACGTCATAACGACTTTCTATAGTTTGCGAATGCGTCCGGAAATAAGAAAAGCTTACTTCCCCCGTTTTTTAAAATCACAGCTTCTAGAAGGTTTACATGATTTCGTAAAAAACATGAGTTTTTAGAAAATGTGTTTTATTTCATAAATGGAATCTACAAAGTATGCACATTCTACGTCATAACGACTTTCTATAGTTTGCGCATGCGTCCGGAAATAAGAAAAGCTTACTTTACCCATTTTTTAAAATCACAGCTTCTAGAAGGTTTACATGATTTCTTAAAAAACATGAGTTTTTTGAAAATGTGTTTTATTTCATAAATGGAATCAACAAAGTATACACATTCTACGTCATAACGACTTTCTATAGTTTGCGCATGCGTCCGGAAATAAGAAAAGCTTACTTTACCAGTTTTTTAAAATCACAGCTTCTAGAAGGTTTACATGATTTCTTAAAAAACATGAGTTTTTAGAAAATGTGTTTTATTTCATAAATGGAATCAACAAAGTATGCACATTCTACGTTATAACGACTTTCTATAGTTTGCGCAATCGTCCGGAAATAAGAATAGCTTACTTCCACCGATTTTAAAAATCACAGCTTCTAGAAGGTTTACATGATTTCGTAAAAAACACGAGTTTTTAGAAAATGTGTTTTATTTCAAAAATGGAATCAACAAAGTATGCACATTCTACGTCATAACGACTTTCTATAGTTTGCGCATTCGTCCGGAAATAAGAAAAGCTTACTTCCCCCGTTTTTTAAAATCACAGCTTCTAGAAGGTTTACATGATTTCGTAAAAAACATGAGTTTTTAGAAAATGTGTTTTATTTGATAAATGGAATCTACAAAGTATGCACATTCTACGTCATAACGACTTTCTATAGTTTGCGCATGCGTCTGGAAATAAGAAAAGCTTACTTCCCCCATTTTTTAAAATCACAACTTCTAGAAGGCTTACATGATTTCTTAAAAAACACGAGTTTTGAGAAAATGTGTTTTATTTCATAAATGGAATCAACAAAGTATGCACATTCTATGTCATAACGACTTCCTATAGTTTGCGCATGCGTTTTGAAATAAGAAAAGCTTACTTCCCCCCGTTTTTTAAAATCACAGCTTCTAGAAGGTTTACATGATTTGTTAAAAAAAAACGAGTTTTTAGAAAATGCGTTTTATTTCATAAATGGAATCAACAAAGTATGCGCATTCAATGTCATAACGACTTTCTATAGTTTGCGCATGCGTTTGGAAATAAGAAAAGCTTACTTCCCCCGTTTTTTAAAATCACAGCTTCTAGAAGGTTTACATGATTTCTTAGAAAACACGAGTGTTTAGAAAATGTGTTTTATTTCATAAATGGAATCAACAAAGTATGCACATTCTACGTCATAACGACTTTCTATAGTTTGCGCATTCGCTTGGAAATAAGAAAAGCTTACTTCCCCCATTTTTTAAAATCACAGCTTCTAGAAGTTTTACATGATTTCTTAAAAAACACGATTTTTTAGGAAATGTGTTTTATTTCATAAATGGAATCAACAAAGTATGCACATTCTACGTCATAACGACTTTCTATAGTTTGCGCATGCGTTTGGAAATAAGAAAAGCTTACTTCCATCGTTTTTTAAAATCACATCTTCTAGAAGGTTTACATGATTTCTTAAAAAACACGATTTTTTAGAAAATGTGTTTTATTTCATAAATGGAATCAACAAAGTATGCAGATTCTACAACATAACGACTTTCTATAGTTTGCGCATGCGTCCGGAAATAAGAAAAGCTTACTTCCACCGTTTTTTAAAATCACAGCTTCTAGAAGGTTTACATGATTTCGTAAAAAACACGAGTTTTTAGAAAATGTGTTTTATTTCATAAATGGAATCAACAAAGTATGCACATTCTACGTAATAACGACTTTCTATAGTTTGCGCATGCGTTTGGAAATAAGAAAAGCTTACTTCCCCCGTTTTTTAAAATCACAGCTTCTAGAGGGTTTACATGATTTCTTAAAAAACACGAGTTTTTCGAAAATATGTTTTGTTTCATAAATGGAATCAACAAAGTATGCACATTCTACGTCATAACGACTTTCTATAGTTTGCGAATGCGTCCGGAAATAAGAAAAGCTTACTTCCCCCGTTTTTTAAAATCACAGCTTCTAGAAGGTTTACATGATTTCGTAAAAAACATGAGTTTTTAGAAAATGTATTTTATTTCATAAATGGAATCTACAAAGTATGCACATTCTACGTCATAACGACATTCTATAGTTTGCGCATGCGTCCGGAAATAAGAAAAGCTTACTTTACCCGTTTTTTAAAATCACAGCTTCTAGAAGGTTTACATGATTTCTTAAAAAACATGAGTTTTTTGAAAATGTGTTTTATTTCATAAATGGAATCAACAAAGTATGCACATTCTACGTCATAATGACTTTCTATAGTTTGCGCAATCGTCCGGAAATAAGAAAAGCTTACTTCCACCGTTTTTTAAAATCATAGCTTCTAGAAGGTTTACATGATTTCGTAAAAAAAATGAGTTTTTAGAAAATGTGTTTTATTTCATAAATGGAATCAACAAAGTATGCACATTCTATGTCATAACGACTTTCTATAGTTTGCGCATGCGTCCGGAAATAAGAAAAGCTTACTTCGCCCGTTTTTTAAAATCACAGCTTCTAGAAGGTTTACATGATTTCTTAAAAAACACGAGTTTTTCGAAAATGTGTTTTGTTTCATAAATGGAATCTACAAAGTATGCACATTCTACGTCATAACGACTTTCTATTGTTTGCGAATGCGTCCGGAAATAAGAAAAGCTTACTTCCCCCGTTTTTTAAAATCACAGCTTCTAGAAGGTTTACATGATTTCGTAAAAAACACGAGTTTTTAGAAAATGTGTTTTATTTCATAAATGGAATCTACAAAGTATGCACATTCTACGTCATAACGACTTTCTATAGTTTGCGCATGCGTCCGGAAATAAGAAAAGCTTACTTTACCAGTTTTTTAAAATCACAGCTTCTAGAAGGCTTACATGATTTCTTAAAAAACACGAGTTTTGAGAAAATGTGTTTTATTTCATAAATGGAATCAACAATGTATGCACATTCTATGTCATAACGACTTCCTATAGTTTGCGCACGCGTTTGGAAATAAGAAAAGCTTACTTCCCCCATTTTTTAAAATCACAGCTTCTAGAAGGTTTACATGATTTGTTAAAAAAAACGAGTTTTTAGAAAATGTGTTTTATTTCATAAATGGAATCAACAAAGTATGCGCATTCTATGTCATAACGACTTTCTATAGTTTGCGCATGCGTTTGGAAATAAGAAAAGCTTACTTCCCCCATTTTTTAAAATCACAGCTTCTAGAAGGTTTACATGATTTCTTAGAAAACACGAGTTTTTAGAAAATGTGTTTTATTTCATAAATGGAATCAACAAAGTATGCACATTCTACGTTATAACGACTTTCTATAGTTTGCGCAATCGTCCGGAAATAAGAAAAGCTTACTTCCACCGATTTTTAAAATCACAGCTTCTAGAAGGTTTACATGATTTCGTAACAAACACGAGTTTTTAGAAAATGTGTTTTATTTCATAAATGGAATCAACAAAGTATGCACATTCTACGTCATAACGACTTTCTATAGTTTGCGCATTCGTCCGGAAATAAGAAAAGCTTACTTCCCCCGTTTTTTAAAATCACAACTTCTAGAAGGTTTACATGATTTCTTAAAAAACACGAGTTTTTAAAAAATGTGTTTTATTTCATAAATGGAATCTACAAAGTATGCACATTCTACGTCATAACGACTTTCTATTGTTTGCGCATGCGTCCGGAAATAAGAAAAGCTTACTTCCACCGTTTTTTAAAATCACAGCTTCTAGAAGGTTTACATGATTTTGTAAAAAACACGAGTTTTTAGAAAATTTGTTTTATTTCATAAATGGAATCAACAAAGTATGCACATTCTACGTCATAACGACTTTCTATAGTTTGCGCATGCGTTTCGAAATAAGAAAAGCTTACTTCCCCCGTTTTTTAAAATCACAGCTTCTAGAAGGTTTACATGATTTCGTAAAAAACATGAGTTTTTAAAAAATGTTTTTTATTTCATAAATGGAATCTACAAAGTATGCACATTCTACGTCATAACGACTTTCTATTGTTTGCGCATGTGGCCGGAAATAAGAAAAGCTTACTTCCACCATTTTTTAAAATCACAGCTTCTAGAAGGTTTATATGATTTCGTTAAAAACACTAGTTTTTAGAAAATGTGTTTTATTTCATAAATGGAATCAACAAAGTATGCACATTCTACGTCATAACGACTTTCTATAGTTTGCGCATGCGTTTGGAAATAAGAAAAGCTTACTTCCCCCGTTTTTTAAAATCACATCTTCTAGAAGGTTTAAATGATTCCTTAAAAAACACGAGTTTTTCAAAAATATGTTTTGTTTCATAAATGGAATCAACAAAGTATGCACATTCTACGTCATAACGACTTTCTATAGTTTGCGAATGCGTCCGGAAATAAGAAAAGCTTACTTCCCCCGTTTTTTAAAATCACAGCTTCTAGAAGGTTTACATGATGTCGTAAAAAACACGAGTTTTTAGAAAATGTGTTTTATTTCATAAATGGAATCAACAAAGTATGCACATTCTACGTCATAACGACTTTCTATAGTTTGCGCATGCATCCGGAAATAAGAAAAGCTTACTTTACCAGTTTTTTAAAATCACAGCTTCTAGAAGGTTTACATGATTTCTTAAAAAACACGAGTTTTTAGAAAATGTGTTTTATTTCATCAATGGAATCAACAAAGTATGCACATTCTACGTTATAACGACTTTCTATAGTTTGCGCAATCGTCCGGAAATAAGAAAAGCTTACTTCCACCGATTTTTAAAATCACCGCTTCTAGAAGGTTTACATGATTTCGTAACAAACACGAGTTTTTAGAAAATGTGTTTTATTTCATAAATGGAATCAACAAAGTATGCACATTCTACGTCATAACGACTTTCTATAGTTTGCGCATTCGTCCGGAAATAAGAAAAGCTTACTTCCACCGTTTTTTAAAATCACATCTTCTAGAAGGTTTAAATGATTTCTTAAAAAACACGACTTTTTAGAAAATGTGTTTTATTTGATAAATTGAATCTACAAATTATGCACATTCTACGTCATAACGACTTTCTATAGTTTGCGCATGCGTCTGGAAATAAGAAAAGCTTACTTCCCCCATTTTTTAAAATCACAGCTTCTAGAAGGCTTACATGATTTCTTAAAAAACACGAGTTTTGAGAAAATGTGTTTTATTTCATAAATGGAATCAACAAAGTATGCACATTCTATGTCATAACGACTTCCTATAGTTTGCGCATGCGTTTGGAAATAAGAAAAGCTTACTTCCCCCATTTTTTAAAATCACAGCTTCTAGAAGGTTTACATGATTTGTTAAAAAAAACGAGTTTTTAGAAAATGTGTTTTATTTCATAAATGGAATCAACAAAGTATGCGCATTCTATGTCATAACGACTTTCTATAGTTTGCGCATGCGTTTGGAAATAAGAAAAGCTTACTTCCCCCATTTTTTAAAATCACAGCTTCTAGAAGGTTTACATGATTTCTTAGAAAACACGAGTTTTTAGAAAATGTGTTTTATTTCATAAATGGAATCAACAAAGTATGCACATTCTACGTTATAACGACTTTCTATAGTTTGCGCAATCGTCCGGAAATAAGAAAAGCTTACTTCCACCGATTTTTAAAATCACAGCTTCTAGAAGGTTTACATGATTTCGTAACAAACACGAGTTTTTAGAAAATGTGTTTTATTTCATAAATGGAATCAACAAAGTATGCACATTCTACGTCATAACGACTTTCTATAGTTTGCGCATTCGTCCGGAAATAAGAAAAGCTTACTTCCCCCGTTTTTTAAAATCACAACTTCTAGAAGGTTTACATGATTTCTTAAAAAACACGAGTTTTTAAAAAATGTGTTTTATTTCATAAATGGAATCTACAAAGTATGCACATTCTACGTCATAACGACTTTCTATTGTTTGCGCATGCGTCCGGAAATAAGAAAAGCTTACTTCCACCGTTTTTTAAAATCACAGCTTCTAGAAGGTTTACATGATTTTGTAAAAAACACGAGTTTTTAGAAAATTTGTTTTATTTCATAAATGGAATCAACAAAGTATGCACATTCTACGTCATAACGACTTTCTATAGTTTGCGCATGTGTTTCGAAATAAGAAAAGCTTACTTCCCCCGTTTTTTAAAATCACAGCTTCTAGAAGGTTTACATGATTTCGTAAAAAACACGAGTTTTTAAAAAATGTTTTTTATTTCATAAATGGAATCTACAAAGTATGCACATTCTACGTCATAACGACTTTCTATTGTTTGCGCATGTGGCCGGAAATAAGAAAAGCTTACTTCCACCATTTTTTAAAATCACAGCTTCTAGAAGGTTTACATGATTTCGTTAAAAACACTAGTTTTTAGAAAATGTGTTTTATTTCATAAATGGAATCAACAAAGTATGCACATTCTACGTCATAACGACTTTCTATAGTTTGCGCATGCGTTTGGAAATAAGAAAAGCTTACTTCCCCCGTTTTTTAAAATCACATCTTCTAGAAGGTTTAAATGATTCCTTAAAAAACACGAGTTTTTCAAAAATATGTTTTGTTTCATAAATGGAATCAACAAAGTATGCACATTCTACGTCATAACGACTTTCTATAGTTTGCGAATGCGTCCGGAAATAAGAAAAGCTTACTTCCCCCGTTTTTTAAAATCACAGCTTCTAGAAGGTTTACATGATGTCGTAAAAAACACGAGTTTTTAGAAAATGTGTTTTATTTCATAAATGGAATCAACAAAGTATGCACATTCTACGTCATAACGACTTTCTATAGTTTGCGCATGCATCCGGAAATAAGAAAAGCTTACTTTACCAGTTTTTTAAAATCACAGCTTCTAGAAGGTTTACATGATTTCTTAAAAAACACGAGTTTTTAGAAAATGTGTTTTATTTCATCAATGGAATCAACAAAGTATGCACATTCTACGTTATAACGACTTTCTATAGTTTGCGCAATCGTCCGGAAATAAGAAAAGCTTACTTCCACCGATTTTTAAAATCACCGCTTCTAGAAGGTTTACATGATTTCGTAACAAACACGAGTTTTTAGAAAATGTGTTTTATTTCATAAATGGAATCAACAAAGTATGCACATTCTACGTCATAACGACTTTCTATAGTTTGCGCATTCGTCCGGAAATAAGAAAAGCTTACTTCCACCGTTTTTTAAAATCACATCTTCTAGAAGGTTTAAATGATTTCTTAAAAAACACGACTTTTTAGAAAATGTGTTTTATTTGATAAATTGAATCTACAAATTATGCACATTCTACGTCATAACGACTTTCTATAGTTTGCGCATGCGTCTGGAAATAAGAAAAGCTTACTTCCCCCATTTTTTAAAATCACAGCTTCTAGAAGGCTTACATGATTTCTTAAAAAACACGAGTTTTGAGAAAATGTGTTTTATTTCATAAATGGAATCAACAAAGTATGCACATTCTATGTCATAACGACTTCCTATAGTTTGCGCATGCGTTTGGAAATAAGAAAAGCTTACTTCCCCCATTTTTTAAAATCACAGCTTCTAGAAGGTTTACATGATTTGTTAAAAAAAACGAGTTTTTAGAAAATGTGTTTTATTTCATAAATGGAATCAACAAAGTATGCGCATTCTATGTCATAACGACTTTCTATAGTTTGCGCATGCGTTTGGAAATAAGAAAAGCTTACTTCCCCCGTTTTTTAAAATCACAGCTTCTAGAAGGTTTACATGATTTCTTAGAAAACACGAGTTTTTAGAAAATGTGTTTTATTTCATAAATGGAATCAACAAAGTATGCACATTCTAAGTCATAACGACTTTCTATAGTTTGCGCATGCGCTTGGAAATAAGAAAAGCTTACTTCCCCCGTTTTTTAAAATCACAGCTTCTAGAAGTTTTACATGATTTCTTAAAAAACACGAGTTTTTAGGTAATGTGTTTTATTTCATAAATGGAATCAACAAAGTATGCACATTCTACGTCATAACGAGTTTCTATAGTTTGCGCATGCGTTTGGAAATAAGAAAAGCTTACTTCCCTTGTTTTTTAAAATCACAGCTTCTAGAAGGTTTACATGATTTCTTAAAAAACAAGAGTTTTTAGAAAATGTGTTTTATTTCATAAATAGAATCAACAAAGTAAGCACATTCTACGTCATAACGACTTTCTATAGTTACCGCATGCGTCCGGAAATAAGAAAAGCTTACTTCCACCGTTTTTTAAAATCACAGCTTCTAGAAGGTTTACATGATTTCGTAAAAAACACGAGTTTTTAAAAAATGTGTTTTATTTCATAAATGGAATCTACAAAGTATGCACATTCTACGTCATAACGACTTTCTATAGTTTGCGAATGCGTCCGGAAATAAGAAAAGCTTACTTCCCCCGTTTTTTAAAATCACAGCTTCTAGAAGGTTTACATGATTTCGTAAAAAACACGAGTTTTTAGAAAATGTGTTTTATTTCATAAATGGAATAAAAAAAAGTATGCACATTCTACGTCATAACGACTTTCTATAGTTTGCGCATGCGTCCGGAAATAAGAAAAGCTTACTTTACCAGTTTTTTAAAATCACAGCTTCTAGAAGGTTTACATGATTTCTTAAAAAACACGAGTTTTTAGAAAATGTGTTTTATTTCATAAATGGAATCAACAAAGTATGCACATTCTACGTTATAACGACTTTCTATAGTTTGCACAATCGTCCGGAAATAAGAATAGCTTACTTCCACCGATTTTTAAAATCACAGCTTCTAGAAGGTTTACATGATTTCGTAAAAAACACGAGTTTTTAGAAAATGTGTTTTATTTCATAAATGGAATCAACAAAGTATGCACATTCTACGTCATAACGACTTTCTATAGTTTGCGCATTCGTCCGGAAATAAGAAAAGCTTACTTCCACCGTTTTTTAAAATCACATCTTCTAGAAGGTTTAAATGATTTCTTAAAAAACACGACTTTTTAGAAAATGTGTTTTATTTGATAAATGGAATCTACAAAGTATGCACATTCTACGTCATAACGACTTTCTATAGTTTGCGCATGCGTCTGGAAATAAGAAAAGCTTACTTCCCCCATTTTTTAAAATCACAGCTTCTAGAAGGCTTACATGATTTCTTAAAAAACACGAGTTTTGAGAAAATGTGTTTTATTTCATAAATGGAATCAACAAAGTATGCACATTCTATGTCATAACGACTTCCTATAGTTTGCGCATGCGTTTTGAAATAAGAAAAGCTTACTTCCCCCGTTTTTTAAAATCACAGCTTCTAGAAGGTTTACATGATTTGTTAAAAAAAACGAGTTTTTAGAAAATGCGTTTTATTTCATAAATGGAATCAACAAAGTATGCGCATTCTATGTCATAACGACTTTCTATAGTTTGCGCATGCGCTTGGAAATAAGAAAAGCTTACTTCCCCCGTTTTTTAAAATCACAGCTTCTAGAAGTTTTACATGATTTCGTAAAAAACACGAGTTTTTAAAAAATGTTTTTTATTTCATAAATGGAATCTACAAAGTATGCACATTCTACGTCATAACGACTTTCTATTGTTTGCGCATGTGGCCGGAAATAAGAAAAGCTTACTTCCACGATTTTTTAAAATCACAGCTTCTAGAAGGTTTACATGATTTCGTTAAAAACACTAGTTTTTAGAAAATGTGTTTTATTTCATAAATGGAATCAACAAAGTATGCACATTCTACGTCATAACGACTTTCTATAGTTTGCGCATGCGTTTGGAAATAAGAAAAGCTTACTTCCCCCGTTTTTTAAAATCACATCTTCTAGAAGGTTTACATGATTCCTTAAAAAACACGAGTTTTTCAAAAATATGTTTTGTTTCATAAATGGAATCAACAAAGTATGCACATTCTACGTCATAACGACTTTCTATAGTTTGCGAATGCGTCCGGAAATAAGAAAAGCTTACTTCCCCCGTTTTTAAAAATCACAGCTTCTAGAAGGTTTACATGATGTCGTAAAAAACACGAGTTTTTAGAAAATGTGTTTTATTTCATAAATGGAATCAACAAAGTATGCACATTCTACGTCATAACGACTTTCTATAGTTTGCGCATGCGTCCGGAAATAAGAAAAGCTTACTTTACCAGTTTTTTAAAATCACAGCTTCTAGAAGGTTTACATGATTTCTTAAAAAACACGAGTTTTTAGAAAATGTGTTTTATTTCATCAATGGAATCAACAAAGTATGCACATTCTACTTTATAACGACTTTCTATAGTTTGCGCAATCGTCCGGAAATAAGAAAAGCTTACTTCCACCGATTTTTAAAATCACCGCTTCTAGAAGGTTTACATGATTTCGTAACAAACACGAGTTTTTAGAAAATGTGTTTTATTTCATAAATGGAATCAACAAAGTATGCACATTCTACGTCATAACGACTTTCTATAGTTTGCGCATTCGTCCGGAAATAAGAAAAGCTTACTTCCACCGTTTTTTAAAATCACATCTTCTAGAAGGTTTAAATGATTTCTTAAAAAACACGACTTTTTAGAAAATGTGTTTTATTTGATAAATTGAATCTACAAATTATGCACATTCTACGTCATAACGACTTTCTATAGTTTGCGCATGCGTCTGGAAATAAGAAAAGCTTACTTCCCCCATTTTTTAAAATCACAGCTTCTAGAAGGCTTACATGATTTCTTAAAAAACACGAGTTTTGAGAAAATGTGTTTTATTTCATAAATGGAATCAACAAAGTATGCACATTCTATGTCATAACGACTTCCTATAGTTTGCGCATGCGTTTGGAAATAAGAAAAGCTTACTTCCCCCATTTTTTAAAATCACAGCTTCTAGAAGGTTTACATGATTTGTTAAAAAAAACGAATTTTTAGAAAATGTGTTTTATTTCATAAATGGAATCAACAAAGTATGCGCATTCTATGTCATAACGACTTTCTATAGTTTGCGCATGCGTTTGGAAATAAGAAAAGCTTACTTCCCCCGTTTTTTAAAATCACAGCTTCTAGAAGGTTTACATGATTTCTTAGAAAACACGAGTTTTTAGAAAATGTGTTTTATTTCATAAATGGAATCAACAAAGTATGCACATTCTACGTCATAACGACTTTCTATAGTTTGCGCATGCGCTTGGAAATAAGAAAAGCTTACTTCCCCCGTTTTTTAAAATCACAGCTTCTAGAAGTTTTACATGATTTCTTAAAAAACACGAGTTTTTAGGAAATGTGTTTTATTTCATAAATGGAATCAACAAAGTATGCACATTCTACGTCATAACGAGTTTCTATAGTTTGCGCATGCGTTTGGAAATAAGAAAAGCTTACTTCCCTTGTTTTCTAAAATCACAGCTTCTAGAAGGTTTACATGATTTCTTAAAAAACATGAGTTTTTAGAAAATGTGTTTTATTTCATAAATAGAATCAACAAAGTAAGCACATTCTACGTCATAACGACTTTCTATAGTTACCGCATGCGTCCGGAAATAAGAAAAGCTTACTTCCACCGTTTTTTAAAATCACAGCTTCTAGAAGGTTTACATGATTTCGTAAAAAACACGAGTTTTTAAAAAATGTATTTTATTTCATAAATGGAATCTACAAAGTATGCACATTCTACGTCATAACGACTTTCTATAGTTTGCGAATGCGTCCGGAAATAAGAAAAGCTTACTTCCCCCGTTTTTTAAAATCACAGCTTCTAGAAGGTTTACATGATTTCGTAAAAAACACGAGTTTTTAGAAAATGTGTTTTATTTCATAAATGGAATCAAAAAAAGTATGCACATTCTACGTCATAACGACTTTCTATAGTTTGCGCATGCGTCCGGAAATAAGAAAAGCTTACTTTACCAGTTTTTTAAAATCACAGCTTCTAGAAGGTTTACATGATTTCTTAAAAAACTCGAGTTTTTAGAAAATGTGTTTTATTTCATAAATGGAATCAACAAAGTATGCACATTCTACGTTATAACGACTTTCTATAGTTTGCGCAATCGTCCGGAAATAAGAATAGCTTACTTCCACCGATTTTTAAAATCACAGCTTCTAGAAGGTTTACATGATTTCGTAAAAAACACGAGTTTTTAGAAAATGTGTTTTATTTCATAAATGGAATCAACAAAGTATGCACATTCTACGTCATAACGACTTTCTATAGTTTGCGCATTCGTCCGGAAATAAGAAAAGCTTACTTCCACCGTTTTTTAAAATCACATCTTCTAGAAGGTTTAAATGATTTCTTAAAAAACACGACTTTTTAGAAAATGTGTTTTATTTGATAAATGGAATCTACAAAGTATGCACATTCTACGTCATAATGACTTTCTATAGTTTGCGCATGCGTCTGGAAATAAGAAAAGCTTACTTCCCCCATTTTTTAAAATCACAGCTTCTAGAAGGCTTACATGATTTCTTAAAAAACACGAGTTTTGAGAAAATGTGTTTTATTTCATAAATGGAATCAACAAAGTATGCACATTCTATGTCATAACGACTTCCTATAGTTTGCGCATGCGTTTTGAAATAAGAAAAGCTTACTTCCACCGTTTTTTAAAATCACAGCTTCTAGAAGGTTTACATGATTTGTTAAAAAAAACGAGTTTTTAGAAAATGCGTTTTATTTCATAAATGGAATCAACAAAGTATGCGCATTCTATGTCATAACGACTTTCTATAGTTTGCGCATGCGTTTGGAAATAAGAAAAGCTTACTTCCCCCGTTTTTTAAAATCACAGCTTCTAGAAGGTTTACATGATTTCTTAGAAAACACGAGTTTTTAGAAAATGTGTTTTATTTCATAAATGGAATCAACAAAGTATGCACATTCTAAGTCATAACGACTTTCTATAGTTTGCGCATGCGCTTGGAAATAAGAAAAGCTTACTTCCCCCGTTTTTTAAAATCACAGCTTCTAGAAGTTTTACATGATTTCTTAAAAAACACGAGTTTTTAGGAAATGTGTTTTATTTCATAAATGGAATCAACAAAGTATGCACATTCTACGTCATAACGACTTTCTATAGTTTGCGCATGCGTTTGGAAATAAGAAAAGCTTACTTCCCTCGTTTTTTAAAATCACAGCTTCTAGAAGGTTTACATGATTTCTTAAAAAACACGAGTTTTTAGAAAATGTGTTTTATTTCATAAATGGAATCAACAAAGTATGCACATTCTACATCATAACGACTTTCTATAGTTTGCGATTGCGTCCGGAAATAAGAAAAGCTTACTTCCACCGTTTTTTAAAATCACAGCTTCTAGAAGGTTTACATGATTTCGTAAAAAACATGAGTTTTTAGAAAATGTGTTTTATTTCATAAATGGAATCAACAAAGTATGCACATTCTACGTAATAACGACTTTCTATAGTTTGCGCATGCGTTTGGAAATAAGAAAAGCTTACTTCGCCCGTTTTTTAAAATCACAGCTTCTAGAGGGTTTACATGATTTCTTAAAAAACACGAGTTTTTCGAAAATATGTTTTGTTTCATAAATGGAATCAACAAAGTATGCACATTCTACGTCATAACGACTTTCTATAGTTTGTGAATGCGTCCGGAAATAAGAAAAGCTTACTTCCCCCGTTTTTTAAAATCACAGCTTCTAGAAGGTTTACATGATTTCGTAAAAAAACACGAGTTTTTAGAAAATGTGTTTTATTTCATAAATGGAATCTACAAAGTATGCACATTCTACGTCATAACGACTTTCTATAGTTTGCGCATGCGTCCGGAAATAAGAAAAGCTTACTTTACCCGTTTTTTAAAATCACAGCTTCTAGAAGGTTTACATGATTTCTTAAAAAACATGAGTTTTTTGAAAATGTGTTTTATTTCATAAATGGAATCAACAAAGTATCCGCATTCTATGTCATAACGACTTTCTATAGTTTGCGCATGCGTTTGGAAATAAGAAAAGCTTACTTCCCCCATTTTTTAAAATCACAGCTTCTAGAAGGTTACATGATTTCTTAGAAAACACGAGTTTTTAGAAAATGTGTTTTATTTCATAAATGGAATCAACAAAGTATGCACATTCTACGTTATAACGACTTTCTATAGTTGTCGCAATCGTCCGGAAATAAGAAAAGCTTACTTCCACCGATTTTTAAAATCACAGCTTCTAGAAGGTTTACATGATTTCGTAACAAACACGTGTTTTTAGAAAATGTGTTTTATTTCATAAATGGAATCAACAAAGTATGCACATTCTACGTCATAACGACTTTCTATAGTTTGCGCATTCGTCCGGAAATAAGAAAAGCTTACTTCCCCCGTTTTTTAAAATCACAACTTCTAGAAGGTTTACATGATTTCTTAAAAAACACGAGTTTTTAAAAAATGTGTTTTATTTCATAAATGGAATCTACAAAGTATGCACATTCTACGTCATAACGACTTTCTATTGTTTGCGCATGCGTCCGGAAATAAGAAAAGCTTACTTCCACCGTTTTTTAAAATCACAGCTTCTAGAAGGTTTACATGATTTTGTAAAAAACACGAGTTTTTAGAAAATTTGTTTTATTTCATAAATGGAATCAACAAAGTATGCACATTCTACGTCATAACGACTTTCTATAGTTTGCGCATGCGTTTCGAAATAAGAAAAGCTTACTTCCCCCGTTCTTTAAAATCACAGCTTCTAGAAGGTTTACATGATTTCGTAAAAAACACGAGTTTTTAAAAAATGTTTTTTATTTCATAAATGGAATCTACAAAGTATGCACATTCTACGTCATAACGACTTTCTCTTGTTTGCGCATGTGGCCGGAAATAAGAAAAGCTTACTTCCACCATTTTTTAAAATCACAGCTTCTAGAAGGTTTACATGATTTCGTTAGAAACACTAGTTTTTAGAAAATGTGTTTTATTTCATAAATGGAATCAACAAAGTATGCACATTCTACGTCATAACGACTTTCTATAGTTTGCGCATGCGTTTGGAAATAAGAAAAGCTTACTTCCCCCGTTTTTTAAAATCACATCTTCTAGAAGGTTTACATGATTCCTTAAAAAACACGAGTTTTTCAAAAATATGTTTTGTTTCATAAAAGGAATCAACAAAGTATGCACATTCTACGTCATAACGACTTTCTATAGTTTGCGAATGCGTCCGGAAATAAGAAGAGCTTACTTCCCCCGTTTTTTAAAATCACAGCTTCTAGAAGGTTTACATGATGTCGTAAAAAACACGAGTTTTTAGAAAATGTGTTTTATTTCATAAATGGAATCAACAAAGTATGCACATTCTACGTCATAACGACTTTCTATAGTTTGCGCATGCGTCCGGAAATAAGAAAAGCTTACTTTACCAGTTTTTTAAAATCACAGCTTCTAGAAGGTTTACATGATTTCTTAAAAAACACGAGTTTTTAGAAAATGTGTTTTATTTCATCAATGGAATCAACAAAGTATGCACATTCTACGTTATAACGACTTTCTATAGTTTGCGCAATCGTCCGGAAATAAGAAAAGCTTACTTCCACCGATTTTTAAAATCACCGCTTCTAGAAGGTTTACATGATTTCGTAACAAACACGAGTTTTTAGAAAATGTGTTTTATTTCATTAATGGAATCAACAAAGTATGCACATTCTACGTCATAACTACTTTCTATAGTTTGCGCATTCGTCCGGAAATAAGAAAAGCTTACTTCCACCGTTTTTTAAAATCACATCTTCTAGAAGGTTTAAATGATTTCTTAAAAAACACGACTTTTTAGAAAATGTGTTTTATTTGATAAATTGAATCTACAAATTATGCACATTCTACGTCATAACGACTTTCTATAGTTTGCGCATGCGTCTGGAAATAAGAAAAGCTTACTTCCCCCATTTTTTAAAATCACAGCTTCTAGAAGGCTTACATGATTTCTTAAAAAACACGAGTTTTTAGAAAATGTGTTTTATTTCATAAATGGAATCAACAAAGTATGCACATTCTACGTCATAACGACTTTCTATAGTTTGCGCATGCGCTTGGAAATAAGAAAAGCTTACTTCTCCCGTTTTTTAAAATCACAGCTTCTAGAAGTTTTACATGATTTCTTAAAAAACACGAGTTTTTAGGAAATGTGTTTTATTTCATAAATGGAATCAACAAAGTATGCACATTCTACGTCATAACGAGTTTCTATAGTTTGCGCATGCGTTTGGAAATAAGAAAAGCTTACTTCCCTTGTTTTTTAAAATCACAGCTTCTAGAAGGTTTACATGATTTCTTAAAAAACACGAGTTTTTAGAAAATGTGTTTTATTTCATAAATAGAATCAACAAAGTAAGCACATTCTACGTCATAACGACTTTCTATAGTTACCGCATGCGTCCGGAAATAAGAAAAGCTTACTTCCACCGTTTTTTCAAATCACAGCTTCTAGAAGGTTTACATGATTTCGTAAAAAACACGAGTTTTTAAAAAATGTGTTTTATTTCATAAATGGAATCTACAAAGTATGCACATTCTACGTCATAATGACTTTCTATAGTTTGCGAATGCGTCCGGAAATAAGAAAAGCTTACTTCCCCCGTTTTTTAAAATCACAGCTTCCAGAAGGTTTACATGATTTCGTAAAAAACACGAGTTTTTAGAAAATGTGTTTTATTTCATAAATGGAATCAAAAAAAGTATGCACATTCTACGTCATAACGACTTTCTATAGTTTGCGCATGCGTCCGGAAATAAGAAAAGCTTACTTTACCAGTTTTTTAAAATCACAGCCTCTAGAAGGTTTACATGATTTCTTAAAAAACACGAGTTTTTAGAAAATGTGTTTTATTTCATAAATGGAATCAACAAAGTATGCACATTCTACGTTATAACGACTTTCTATAGTTTGCGCAATCGTCCGGAAATAAGAATAGCTTACTTCCACCGATTTTTAAAATCACAGCTTCTAGAAGGTTTACATGATTTCGTAAAAAACACGAGTTTTTAGAAAATGTGTTTTATTTCATAAATGGAATCAACAAAGTATGCACATTCTACGTCATAACGACTTTCTATAGTTTGCGCATTCGTCCGGAAATAAGAAAAGCTTACTTCCACCGTTTTTTAAAATCACATCTTCTAGAAGGTTTAAATGATTTCTTAAAAAACACGACTTTTTAGAAAATGTGTTTTATTTGATAAATGGAATCTACAAAGTATGCACATTCTACGTCATAACGACTTTCTATAGTTTGCGCATGCGTCTGGAAATAAGAAAAGCTTACTTCCCCCATTTTTTAAAATCACAGCTTCTCGAAGGCTTACATGATTTCTTAAAAAACACGAGTTTTGAGAAAATGTGTTTTATTTCATAAATGGAATCAACAAAGTATGCACATTCTATGTCATAACGACTTCCTATAGTTTGCGCATGCGTTTTGAAATAAGAAAAGCTTACTTCCCCCGTTTTTTAAAATCACAGCTTCTAGAAGGTTTACATGATTTGTTAAAAAAAACGAGTTTTTAGAAAATGCGTTTTATTTCATAAATGGAATCAACAAAGTATGCGCATTCTATGTCATAACGACTTTCTATAGTTTGCGCATGCGTTTGGAAATAAGAAAAGCTTACTTCCCCCGTTTTTTAAAATCACAGCTTCTAGAAGGTTTACATGATTTCTTAGAAAACACGAGTTTTTAGAAAATGTGTTTTATTTCATAAATGGAATCAACAAAGTATGCACATTCTAAGTCATAACGACTTTCTATAGTTTGCGCATGCGCTTGGAAATAAGAAAAGCTTACTTCCCCCGTTTTTTAAAATCACAGCTTCTAGAAGTTTTACATGATTTCTTAAAAAACACGAGTTTTTAGGAAATGTGTTTTATTTCATAAATGGAATCAACAAAGTATGCACATTCTACGTCATAACGACTTTCTATAGTTTGTGCATGCGTTTGGAAATAAGAAAAGCTTACTTCCCTCGTTTTTTAAAATCACAGCTTCTAGAAGGTTTACATGATTTCTTAAAAAACACGAGTTTTTAGAAAATGTGTTTTATTTCATAAATGGAATTAACAAAGTATGCACATTCTACATCATAACGACTTTCTATAGTTTGCGATTGCGTCCGGAAATAAGAAAAGCTTACTTCCACCGTTTTTTAAAATCACAGCTTCTAGAAGGTTTACATGATTTCGTAAAAAACACGAGTTTTTAGAAAATGTGTTTTATTTCATAAATGGAATCAACAAAGTATGCACATTCTACGTAATAACGACTTTCTATAGTTTGCGCATGCGTTTGGAAATAAGAAAAGCTTACTTCGCCCGTTTTTTAAAATCACAGCTTCTAGAGGGTTTACATGATTTCTTAAAAAACACGAGTTTTTCGAAAATATGTTTTGTTTCATAAATTGAATCAACAAAGTATGCACATTCTACGTCATAACGACTTTCTATAGTTTGCGAATGCGTCCGGAAATAAGAAAAGCTTACTTCCCCCGTTTTTTAAAATCACAGCTTCTAGAAGGTTTACATGATTTCGTAAAAAACACGAGTTTTTAGAAAATGTGTTTTATTTCATAAATGGAATCTACAAAGTATGCACATTCTACGTCATAACGACTTTCTATAGTTTGCGCATGCGTTCGGAAATAAGAAAAGCTTACTTTACCCGTTTTTTAAAATCACAGCTTCTAGAAGGTTTACATGATTTCTTAAAAAACATGAGTTTTTTGAAAATGTGTTTTATTTCATAAATGGAATCAACAAAGTATGCACATTCTACGTCATAACGACTTTCTATAGTTTGCGCATGCGTCCGGAAATAAGAAAAGCTTACTTTACAAGTTTTTTAAAATCACAGCTTCTAGAAGGTTTACATGATTTCTTAAAAAACACGAGTTTTTAGAAAATGTGTTTTATTTCATAAATGGAATCAACAAAGTATGCACATTCTACGTCATAACGACTTTCTATAGTTTGCGCATTCGTCCGGAAATAAGAAAAGCTTACTTCCACCGTTTTTTAAAATCACATCTTCTAGAAGGTTTAAATGATTTCTTAAAAAACACGACTTTTTAGAAAATGTGTTTTATTTGATAAATGGAATCTACAAAGTATGCACATTCTACGTCATAACGACTTTCTATAGTTTGCGCATGCGTCTGGAAATAAGAAAAGCTTACTTCCCCCATTTTTTAAAATCACAGCTTCTAGAAGGCTTACATGATTTCTTAAAAAACACGAGTTTTGAGAAAATGTGTTTTATTTCATAAATGGAATCAACAAAGTATGCACATTCTATGTCATAACGACTTCCTATAGTTTGCGCATGCGTTTTGAAATAAGAAAAGCTTACTTCCCCCGTTTTTTAAAATCACAGCTTCTAGAAGGTTTACATGATTTGTTAAAAAAAATGAGTTTTTAGAAAATGCGTTTTATTTCATAAATGGAATCAACAAAGTATGCGCATTCTATGTCATAACGACTTTCTATAGTTTGCGCATGCGTTTGGAAATAAGAAAAGCTTACTTCCCCCGTTTTTTAAAATCACAGCTTCTAGAAGGATTACATGATTTCTTAGAAAACACGAGTTTTTAGAAAATGTGTTTTATTTCATAAATGGAATCAACAAAGTATGCACATTCTACGTCATAACGACTTTCTATAGTTTGCGCATGCGCTTGGAAATAAGAAAAGCTTACTTCCCCCATTTTTTAAAATCACAGCTTCTAGAAGTTTTACATGATTTCTTAAAAAACACGAGTTTTTAGGAAATGTGTTTTATTTCATAAATGGAATCAACAAAGTATGCACATTCTACGTCATAACGACTTTCTATAGTTTGCGCATGCGTTTGGAAATAAGAAAAGCTTACTTCCATCGTTTTTTAAAATCACATCTTCTAGAAGGTTTACATGATTTCTTAAAAAACACGAGTTTTTAGAAAATGTGTTTTATTTCATAAATGGAATCAACAAAGTATGCAGATTCTACATCATAACGACTTTCTATAGTTTGCGCATGCGTCCGGAAATAAGAAAAGCTTACTTCCACCGTTTTTTAAAATCACAGCTTCTAGAAGGTTTACATGATTTCGTAAAAAACACGAGTTTTTAGAAAATGTGTTTTATTTCATAAATGGAATCAACAAAGTATGCACATTCTACGAAATAACGACTTTCTATAGTTTGCGCATGCGTTTGGAAATAAGAAAAGCTTACTTCCCCCGTTTTTTAAAATCACAGCTTCTAGAGGGTTTACATGATTTCTTAAAAAACATGAGTTTTTCGAAAATATGTTTTGTTTCATAAATGGAGTCAACAAAGTATGCACATTCTACGTCATAACGACTTTCTATAGTTTGCGAATGCGTCCGGAAATAAGAAAAGCTTACTTCCCCCCGTTTTTTAAAATCACAGCTTCTAGAAGGTTTACATGATTTCGTAAAAAACACGAGTTTTTAGAAAATGTGTTTTATTTCATAAATGGAATCTACAAAGTATGCACATTCTACGTCATAACGACTTTCTATAGTTTGCGCATGCGTCCGGAAATAAGAAAAGCTTACTTTACCCGTTTTTTAAAATCACAGCTTCTAGAAGGTTTACATGATTTCTTAAAAAACATGAGTTTTTTGAAAATGTGTTTTATTTCATAAATGGAATCAACAAAGTATGCACATTCTACGTCATAACGACTTTCTATAGTTTGCGCAATCGTCCGGAAATAAGAAAAGCTTACTTCCACCGTTTTTTAAAATCATAGCTTCTAGAAGGTTTACATGATTTCGTAAAAAAAACGAGTTTTTAGAAAATGTGTTTTATTTCATAAATGGAATCAACAAAGTATGCACATTCTACGTCATAACGACTTTCTATAGTTTGCGCATGCGTCCGGAAATAAGAAAAGCTTACTTCCACCGTTTTTTAAAATCATAGCTTCTAGAAGGTTTACATGATTTCTTAAAAAACACGAGTTTTTAAAAAATGTGTTTTATTTCATAAATGGAATCTACAAAGTATGCACATTCTACGTCATAACGACTTTCTATTGTTTGCGCATGCGTCCGGAAATAAGAAAAGCTTACTTCCCCCGTTTTTTAAAATCACAGCTTCTAGAAGGTTTACATGATTTCTTAAAAAACACGAGTTTTTAAAAAATGTGTTTTATTTCATAAATGGAATCTACAAAGTATGCACATTCTACGTCATAACGACTTTCTATTGTTTGCGCATGCGTCCGGAAATAAGAAAAGCTTACTTCCACCGTTTTTTAAAATCACAGCTTCTAGAAGGTTTACATGATTTTGTAAAAAACACGAGTTTTTAGAAAATTTGTTTTATTTCATAAATGGAATCAACAAAGTATGCACATTCTACTACATAATGACTTTCTATAGTTGGCACATGCGTTTCGAAATAAGAAAAGCTTACTTCCCCCGTTTTTTAAAATCACAGCTTCTAGAAGGTTTACATGATTTCGTAACAAACACGAGTTTTTAGAAAATGTGTTTTATTTCATAAATGGAATCAACAAAGTATGCACATTCTACGTCATAACGACCTTCTATAGTTTGCGCATGCGTCCGGAAATAAGAAAAGCAAACTTCCACCGTTTTTTAAAATCACAGCCTCTAGAAGGTTTACATGATTTCTTAAAAAACACGAGTTTTTAGAAAATGTGTTTTATTTCATAAATGGAATCAACAAAGTATGCACATTCTACGTCATAACGACTTTCTATAGTTTGCGCATGCGTTTGGAAATAAGAAAAGCTTACTTCCCTTGTTTTCTAAAATCACAGCTTCTAGAAGGTTTACATGATTTCTTAAAAAACATGAGTTTTTAGAAAATGTGTTTTATTTCATAAATAGAATCAACAAAGTAAGCACATTCTACGTCATAACGACTTTCTATAGTTACCGCATGCGTCCGGAAATAAGAAAAGCTTACTTCCACCGTTTTTTAAAATCACAGCTTCTAGAAGGTTTACATGATTTCGTAAAAAACACGAGTTTTTAAAAAATGTGTTTTATTTCATAAATGGAATCTACAAAGTATGCACATTCTACGTCATAACGACTTTCTATAGTTTGCGAATGCGTCCGGAAATAAGAAAAGCTTACTTCCCCCGTTTTTTAAAATCACAGCTTCTAGAAGGTTTACATGATTTCGTAAAAAAACACGAGTTTTTAGAAAATGTGTTTTATTTCATAAATGGAATCAAAAAAAGTATGCACATTCTACGTCATAACGACTTTCTATAGTTTGCGCATGCGTCCGGAAATAAGAAAAGCTTACTTTACCAGTTTTTTAAAATCACAGCTTCTAGAAGGTTTACATGATTTCTTAAAAAACACGAGTTTTTAGAAAATGTGTTTTATTTCATAAATGGAATCAACAAAGTATGCACATTCTACGTTATAACGACTTTCTATAGTTTGCGCAATCGTCCGGAAATAAGAATAGCTTACTTCCACCGATTTTTAAAATCACAGCTTCTAGAAGGTTTACATGATTTCGTAAAAAACACGAGTTTTTAGAAAATGTGTTTTATTTCATAAATGGAATCAACAAAGTATGCACATTCTACGTCATAACGACTTTCTATAGTTTGCGCATTCGTCCGGAAATAAGAAAAGCTTACTTCCACCGTTTTTTAAAATCACATCTTCTAGAAGGTTTAAATGATTTCTTAAAAAACACGACTTTTTAGAAAATGTGTTTTATTTGATAAATGGAATCTACAAAGTATGCACATTCTACGTCATAATGACTTTCTATAGTTTGCGCATGCGTCTGGAAATAAGAAAAGCTTACTTCCCCCATTTTTTAAAATCACAGCTTCTAGAAGGCTTACATGATTTCTTAAAAAACACGAGTTTTGAGAAAATGTGTTTTATTTCATAAATGGAATCAACAAAGTATGCACATTCTATGTCATAACGACTTCCTATAGTTTGCGCATGCGTTTTGAAATAAGAAAAGCTTACTTCCCCCGTTTTTTAAAATCACAGCTTCTAGAAGGTTTACATGATTTGTTAAAAAAAACGAGTTTTTAGAAAATGCGTTTTATTTCATAAATGGAATCAACAAAGTATGCGCATTCTATGTCATAACGACTTTCTATAGTTTGCGCATGCGTTCGGAAATAAGAAAAGCTTACTTCCCCCGTTTTTTAAAATCACAGCTTCTAGAAGGTTTACATGATTTCTTAGAAAACACGAGTTTTTAGAAAATGTGTTTTATTTCATAAATGGAATCAACAAAGTATGCACATTCTAAGTCATAACGACTTTCTATAGTTTGCGCATGCGCTTGGAAATAAGAAAAGCTTACTTCCCCCGTTTTTTAAAATCACAGCTTCTAGAAGTTTTACATGATTTCTTAAAAAACACGAGTTTTTAGGAAATGTGTTTTATTTCATAAATGGAATCAACAAAGTATGCACATTCTACGTCATAACGACTTTCTATAGTTTGCGCATGCGTTTGGAAATAAGAAAAGCTTACTTCCCTCGTTTTTTAAAATCACAGCTTCTAGAAGGTTTACATGATTTCTTAAAAAACACGAGTTTTTAGAAAATGTGTTTTATTTCATAAATGGAATCAACAAAGTATGCACATTCTACATCATAACGACTTTCTATAGTTTGCGATTGCGTCCGGAAATAAGAAAAGCTTACTTCCACCGTTTTTTAAAATCACAGCTTCTAGAAGGTTTACATGATTTCGTAAAAAACACGAGTTTTTAGAAAATGTGTTTTATTTCATAAATGGAATCAACAAAGTATGCACATTCTACGTAATAACGACTTTCTATAGTTTGCGCATGCGTTTGGAAATAAGAAAAGCTTACTTCGCCCGTTTTTTAAAATCACAGCTTCTAGAGGGTTTACATGATTTCTTAAAAAACACGAGTTTTTCGAAAATATGTTTTGTTTCATAAATGGAATCAACAAAGTATGCACATTCTACGTCATAACGACTTTCTATAGTTTGCGAATGCGTCCGGAAATAAGAAAAGCTTACTTCCCCCGTTTTTTAAAATCACAGCTTCTAGAAGGTTTACATGATTTCGTAAAAAACACGAGTTTTTAGAAAATGTGTTTTATTTCATAAATGGAATCTACAAAGTATGCACATTCTACGTCATAACGACTTTCTATAGTTTGCGCATGCGTCCGGAAATAAGAAAAGCTTACTTTACCCGTTTTTTAAAATCACAGCTTCTAGAAGGTTTACATGATTTCTTAAAAAACATGAGTTTTTTGAAAATGTGTTTTATTTCATAAATGGAATCAACAAAGTATGCGCATTCTATGTCATAACGACTTTCTATAGTTTGCGCATGCGTTTGGAAATAAGAAAAGCTTACTTCCCCCATTTTTTAAAATCACAGCTTCTAGAAGGTTACATGATTTCTTAGAAAACACGAGTTTTTAGAAAATGTGTTTTATTTCATAAATGGAATCAACAAAGTATGCACATTCTACGTTATAACGACTTTCTATAGTTTGCGCAATCGTCCGGAAATAAGAAAAGCTTACTTCCACCGATTTTTAAAATCACAGCTTCTAGAAGGTTTACATGATTTCGTAACAAACACGTGTTTTTAGAAAATGTGTTTTATTTCATAAATGGAATCAACAAAGTATGCACATTCTACGTCATAACGACTTTCTATAGTTTGCGCATTCGTCCGGAAATAAGAAAAGCTTACTTCCCCCGTTTTTTAAAATCACAACTTCTAGAAGGTTTACATGATTTCTTAAAAAACACGAGTTTTTAAAAAATGTGTTTTATTTCATAAATGGAATCTACAAAGTATGCACATTCTACGTCATAACGACTTTCTATTGTTTGCGCATGCGTCCGGAAATAAGAAAAGCTTACTTCCACCGTTTTTTAAAATCACAGCTTCTAGAAGGTTTACATGATTTTGTAAAAAACACGAGTTTTTAGAAAATTTGTTTTATTTCATAAATGGAATCAACAAAGTATGCACATTCTACGTCATAACGACTTTCTATAGTTTGCGCATGCGTTTCGAAATAAGAAAAGCTTACTTCCCCCGTTCTTTAAAATCACAGCTTCTAGAAGGTTTACATGATTTCGTAAAAAACACGAGTTTTTAAAAAATGTTTTTTATTTCATAAATGGAATCTACAAAGTATGCACATTCTACGTCATAACGACTTTCTCTTGGTTGCGCATGTGGCCGGAAATAAGAAAAGCTTACTTCCACCATTTTTTAAAATCACAGCTTCTAGAAGGTTTACATGATTTCGTTAAAAACACTAGTTTTTAGAAAATGTGTTTTATTTCATAAATGGAATCAACAAAGTATGCACATTCTACGTCATAACGACTTTCTATAGTTTGCGCATGCGTTTGGAAATAAGAAAAGCTTACTTCCCCCGTTTTTTAAAATCACATCTTCTAGAAGGTTTACATGATTCCTTAAAAAACACGAGTTTTTCAAAAATATGTTTTGTTTCATAAAAGGAATCAACAAAGTATGCACATTCTACGTCATAACGACTTTCTATAGTTTGCGAATGCGTCCGGAAATAAGAAGAGCTTACTTCCCCCGTTTTTTAAAATCACAGCTTCTAGAAGGTTTACATGATGTCGTAAAAAACACGAGTTTTTAGAAAATGTGTTTTATTTCATAAATGGAATCAACAAAGTATGCACATTCTACGTCATAACGACTTTCTATAGTTTGCGCATGCGTCCGGAAATAAGAAAAGCTTACTTTACCAGTTTTTTAAAATCACAGCTTCTAGAAGGTTTACATGATTTCTTAAAAAACACGAGTTTTTAGAAAATGTGTTTTATTTCATCAATGGAATCAACAAAGTATGCACATTCTACGTTATAACGACTTTCTATAGTTTGCGCAATCGTCCGGAAATAAGAAAAGCTTACTTCCACCGATTTTTAAAATCACCGCTTCTAGAAGGTTTACATGATTTCGTAACAAACACGAGTTTTTAGAAAATGTGTTTTATTTCATAAATGGAATCAACAAAGTATGCACATTCTACGTCATAACGACTTTCTATAGTTTGCGCATTCGTCCGGAAATAAGAAAAGCTTACTTCCACCGTTTTTTAAAATCACATCTTCTAGAAGGTTTAAATGATTTCTTAAAAAACACGACTTTTTAGAAAATGTGTTTTATTTGATAAATTGAATCTACAAATTATGCACATTCTACGTCATAACGACTTTCTATAGTTTGCGCATGCGTCTGGAAATAAGAAAAGCTTACTTCCCCCATTTTTTAAAATCACAGCTTCTAGAAGGCTTACATGATTTCTTAAAAAACACGAGTTTTTAGAAAATGTGTTTTATTTCATAAATGGAATCAACAAAGTATGCACATTCTACGTCATAACGACTTTCTATAGTTTGCGCATGCGCTTGGAAATAAGAAAAGCTTACTTCCCCCGTTTTTTAAAATCACAGCTTCTAGAAGTTTTACATGATTTCTTAAAAAACACGAGTTTTTAGGAAATGTGTTTTATTTCATAAATGGAATCAACAAAGTATGCACATTCTACGTCATAACGAGTTTCTATAGTTTGCGCATGCGTTTGGAAATAAGAAAAGCTTACTTCCCTTGTTTTTTAAAATCACAGCTTCTAGAAGGTTTACATGATTTCTTAAAAAACACGAGTTTTTAGAAAATGTGTTTTATTTCATAAATAGAATCAACAAAGTAAGCACATTCTACGTCATAACGACTTTCTATAGTTACCGCATGCGTCCGGAAATAAGAAAAGCTTACTTCCACCGTTTTTTAAAATCACAGCTTCTAGAAGGTTTACATGATTTCGTAAAAAACACGAGTTTTTAAAAAATGTGTTTTATTTCATAAATGGAATCTACAAAGTATGCACATTCTACGTCATAATGACTTTCTATAGTTTGCGAATGCGTCCGGAAATAAGAAAAGCTTACTTCCCCCGTTTTTTAAAATCACAGCTTCCAGAAGGTTTACATGATTTCGTAAAAAACACGAGTTTTTAGAAAATGTGTTTTATTTCATAAATGGAATCAAAAAAAGTATGCACATTCAACGTCATAACGACTTTCTATAGTTTGCGCATGCGTCCGGAAATAAGAAAAGCTTACTTTACCAGTTTTTTAAAATCACAGCCTCTAGAAGGTTTACATGATTTCTTAAAAAACACGAGTTTTTAGAAAATGTGTTTTATTTCATAAATGGAATCAACAAAGTATGCACATTCTACGTTATAACGACTTTCTATAGTTTGCGCAATCGTCCGAAAATAAGAATAGCTTACTTCCACCGATTTTTAAAATCACAGCTTCTAGAAGGTTTACATGATTTCGTAAAAAACACGAGTTTTTAGAAAATGTGTTTTATTTCATAAATGGAATCAACAAAGTATGCACATTCTACGTCATAACGACTTTCTATAGTTTGCGCATTCGTCCGGAAATAAGAAAAGCTTACTTCCACCGTTTTTTAAAATCACATCTTCTAGAAGGTTTAAATGATTTCTTAAAAAACACGACTTTTTAGAAAATGTGTTTTATTTGATAAATGGAATCTACAAAGTATGCACATTCTACGTCATAACGACTTTCTATAGTTTGCGCATGCGTCTGGAAATAAGAAAAGCTTACTTCCCCCATTTTTTAAAATCACAGCTTCTAGAAGGCTTACATGATTTCTTAAAAAACACGAGTTTTGAGAAAATGTGTTTTATTTCATAAATGGAATCAACAAAGTATGCACATTCTATGACATAACGACTTCCTATAGTTTGCGCATGCGTTTTGAAATAAGAAAAGCTTACTTCCCCCGTTTTTTAAAATCACAGCTTCTAGAAGGTTTACATGATTTGTTAAAAAAAACGAGTTTTTAGAAAATGCGTTTTATTTCATAAATGGAATCAACAAAGTATGCGCATTCTATGTCATAACGACTTTCTATAGTTTGCGCATGCGTTTGGAAATAAGAAAAGCTTACTTCCCCCGTTTTTTAAAATCACAGCTTCTAGAAGGTTTACATGATTTCTTAGAAAACACGAGTTTTTAGAAAATGTGTTTTATTTCATAAATGGAATCAACAAAGTATGCACATTCTACGTCATAACGACTTTCTATAGTTTGCGCATGCGCTTGGAAATAAGAAAAGCTTACTTCCCCCCGTTTTTTAAAATCACAGCTTCTAGAAGTTTTACATGATTTCTTAAAAAACACGAGTTTTTAGGAAATGTGTTTTATTTCATAAATGGAATCAACAAAGTATGCACATTCTACGTCATAACGACTTTCTATAGTTTGTGCATGCGTTTGGAAATAAGAAAAGCTTACTTCCCTCGTTTTTTAAAATCACAGCTTCTAGAAGGTTTACATGATTTCTTAAAAAACACGAGTTTTTAGAAAATGTGTTTTATTTCATAAATGGAATTAACAAAGTATGCACATTCTACATCATAACGACTTTCTATAGTTTGCGATTGCGTCCGGAAATAAGAAAAGCTTACTTCCACCGTTTTTTAAAATCACAGCTTCTAGAAGGTTTACATGATTTCGTAAAAAACACGAGTTTTTAGAAAATGTGTTTTATTTCATAAATGGAATCAACAAAGTATGCACATTCTACGTAATAACGACTTTCTATAGTTTGCGCATGCGTTTGGAAATAAGAAAAGCTTACTTCGCCCGTTTTTTAAAATCACAGCTTCTAGAGGGTTTACATGATTTCTTAAAAAACACGAGTTTTTCGAAAATATGTTTTGTTTCATAAATTGAATCAACAAAGTATGCACATTCTACGTCATAACGACTTTCTATAGTTTGCGAATGCGTCCGGAAATAAGAAAAGCTTACTTCCCCCGTTTTTTAAAATCACAGCTTCTAGAAGGTTTACATGATTTCGTAAAAAACACGAGTTTTTAGAAAATGTGTTTTATTTCATAAATGGAATCTACAAAGTATGCACATTCTACGTCATAACGACTTTCTATAGTTTGCGCATGCGTTCGGAAATAAGAAAAGCTTACTTTACCCGTTTTTTTAAAATCACAGCTTCTAGAAGGTTTACATGATTTCTTAAAAAACATGAGTTTTTTGAAAATGTGTTTTTATTTCATAAATGGAATCAACAAAGTATGCACATTCTACGTCATAACGACTTTCTATAGTTTGCGCATGCGTCCGGAAATAAGAAAAGCTTACTTTACAAGTTTTTTAAAATCACAGCTTCTAGAAGGTTTACATGATTTCTTAAAAAACACGAGTTTTTAGAAAATGTGTTTTATTTCATAAATGGAATCAACAAAGTATGCACATTCTACTTTATAACGACTTTCTATAGTTTGCGCAATCATCCGGAAATAAGAATAGCTTACTTCCACCGATTTTTAAAATCACAGCTTCTAGAAGGTTTACATGATTTCGTAAAAAACACGAGTTTTTAGAAAATGTGTTTTATTTCATAAATGGAATCAACAAAGTATGCACATTCTACGTCATAACGACTTTCTATAGTTTGCGCATTCGTCCGGAAATAAGAAAAGCTTACTTCCACCGTTTTTTAAAATCACATCTTCTAGAAGGTTTAAATGATTTCTTAAAAAACACGACTTTTTAGAAAATGTGTTTTATTTGATAAATGGAATCTACAAAGTATGCACATTCTACGTCATAACGACTTTCTATAGTTTGCGCATGCGTCTGGAAATAAGAAAAGCTTACTTCCCCCATTTTTTAAAATCACAGCTTCTAGAAGGCTTACATGATTTCTTAAAAAACACGAGTTTTGAGAAAATGTGTTTTATTTCATAAATGGAATCAACAAAGTATGCACATTCTATGTCATAACGACTTCCTATAGTTTGCGCATGCGTTTTGAAATAAGAAAAGCTTACTTCCCCCGTTTTTTAAAATCACAGCTTCTAGAAGGTTTACATGATTTGTTAAAAAAAATGAGTTTTTAGAAAATGCGTTTTATTTCATAAATGGAATCAACAAAGTATGCGCATTCTATGTCATAACGACTTTCTATAGTTTGCGCATGCGTTTGGAAATAAGAAAAGCTTACTTCCCCCGTTTTTTAAAATCACAGCTTCTAGAAGGATTACATGATTTCTTAGAAAACACGAGTTTTTAGAAAATGTGTTTTATTTCATAAATGGAATCAACAAAGTATGCACATTCTACGTCATAACGACTTTCTATAGTTTGCGCATGCGCTTGGAAATAAGAAAAGCTTACTTCCCCCATTTTTTAAAATCACAGCTTCTAGAAGTTTTACATGATTTCTTAAAAAACACGAGTTTTTAGGAAATGTGTTTTATTTCATAAATGGAATCAACAAAGTATGCACATTCTACGTCATAACGACTTTCTATAGTTTGCGCATGCGTTTGGAAATAAGAAAAGCTTACTTCCATCGTTTTTTAAAATCACATCTTCTAGAAGGTTTACATGATTTCTTAAAAAACACGAGTTTTTAGAAAATGTGTTTTATTTCATAAATGGAATCAACAAAGTATGCAGATTCTACATCATAACGACTTTCTATAGTTTGCGCATGCGTCCGGAAATAAGAAAAGCTTACTTCCACCGTTTTTTAAAATCACAGCTTCTAGAAGGTTTACATGATTTCGTAAAAAACACGAGTTTTTAGAAAATGTGTTTTATTTCATAAATGGAATCAACAAAGTATGCACATTCTACGAAATAACGACTTTCTATAGTTTGCGCATGCGTTTGGAAATAAGAAAAGCTTACTTCCCCCGTTTTTTAAAATCACAGCTTCTAGAGGGTTTACATGATTTCTTAAAAAACACGAGTTTTTCGAAAATATGTTTTGTTTCATAAATGGAGTCAACAAAGTATGCACATTCTACGTCATAACGACTTTCTATAGTTTGCGAATGCGTCCGGAAATAAGAAAAGCTTACTTCCCCCGTTTTTTAAAATCACAGCTTCTAGAAGGTTTACATGATTTCGTAAAAAACACGAGTTTTTAGAAAATGTGTTTTATTTCATAAATGGAATCTACAAAGTATGCACATTCTACGTCATAACGACATTCTATAGTTTGCGCATGCGTCCGGAAATAAGAAAAGCTTACTTTACCCGTTTTTTAAAATCACAGCTTCTAGAAGGTTTACATGATTTCTTAAAAAACATGAGTTTTTTTAAAATGTGTTTTATTTCATAAATGGAATCAACAAAGTATGCACATTCTACGTCATAACGACTTTCTATAGTTTGCGCAATCGTCCGGAAATAAGAAAAGCTTACTTCCACCGTTTTTTAAAATCATAGCTTCTAGAAGGTTTACATGATTTCGTAAAAAAAACGAGTTTTTAGAAAATTTGTTTTATTTCATAAATGGAATCAACAAAGTATGCACATTCTATGTCATAACGACTTTCTATAGTTTGCGCATGCGTCCGGAAATAAGAAAAGCTTACTTCCCCCGTTTTTTAAAATCACAGCTTCTAGAAGGTTTACATGATTTCTTAAAAAACACGAGTTTTTAAAAAATGTGTTTTATTTCATAAATGGAATCTACAAAGTATGCACATTCTACGTCATAACGACTTTCTATTGTTTGCGCATGCGTCCGGAAATAAGAAAAGCTTACTTCCACCGTTTTTTAAAATCACAGCTTCTAGAAGGTTTACATGATTTTGTAAAAAACACGAGTTTTTAGAAAATTTGTTTTATTTCATAAATGGAATCAACAAAGTATGCACATTCTACTACATAATGACTTTCTATAGTTGGCGCATGCGTTTCGAAATAAGAAAAGCTTACTTCCCCCGTTTTTTAAAATCACAGCTTCTAGAAGGTTTACATGATTTCGTAAAAAACACGAGGTTTTAGAAAATGTGTTTTATTTCATAAATGGAATCAACAAAGTATGCACATTCTACGTCATAACGACTTTCTATAGTTTGCGCATGCGTTTCGAAATAAGAAAATCTTACTTCCCCCGTTTTTTAAAATCATAGCTTCTA